>OX419719.1:43091778-44341778 GCA_948474765.1 Patella depressa | reverse complement strand
CTTGAGGCGAAAAAGTATATTGATTTTCAGTGAATTTTGGGGCGGGACGGGGTCCAAGTATATTCAGACTTGTATGCCATTCGGAACTGAAAAGATTTTGTTGTAAGATATTATTTTATTATTCTTGTATTACACACCCTTTGTGTGTTACACCATTCAGAAGGATATGAAATAATCTTTCCGTCGCGTTAGGGGCATCACGATTCTAGTCAGGGCCAGGTCCTGCTCCAGTTAAAGATAAGGAGTAACCATTCTTGCTATAATAGTTCGAAAATAGATGATGAAAGAAGAATATATTGAAAATTTCAGTCAAATTACTTTATTCTGAACATAGATATCACCACTGTAAGTTTTGACTAGAATTAGTAATTAAATATATCTTTTAAGGTTATTTTGTACGGAAGCCCATAAGGGTCAATCAAATGAAAAAAAAAATTCTGACTATCTTGTAATTACATCAACAAGATAGCCTAAGATAACCTATCTTGTAATTACAAGATACAGAGATGCCCATGAGTGACAATTTAAAGGTCACCATACACCGATTTCATGCTCCCATAAATACCATTGACTTCATACACCCACCAACTACATATTTATATCATGACTCATCAATTTTAATGCGCCCTTTGAAACCACAGAGCGCTATTTCTATTTCTCGGAAAACTTCTTTAAATTTTGATTTTTGGAAAGTAAGTAAGGAAAAGGATATTCTGAAAAATGGACCCTCCCTCAATGAGATGAGCTGACTGACATAGCGTCTAAAAGCATTTTATTTATAGCTTGCGGTATCTCCTGACGAATACAATGTTTTGAGAGGGATTTGAAGCAAATGTATCATAAATGATATTAATGAGGGAATGAAGTTAATGAGAGTATGAATAGTATTTAATGAGGGCACAACCTGGTGATGCCGATCCCGTGACATACAAAAGTACTTCGTTGGGCTGGAGGGTTGGATGGTCGATTTGTTAGCACATGCGTGCTTTATCTTAAAAGCCTGTCATTGAGTCAACTGGCGTGGTTTCGAATCCCCGTTTGTACGTGACAAGGAGTAGGATCGCCTGTCCAACCTCGCCTGTCCTCCGGTTTCCCCCAACTGCTAAAGAGAGTGGGGGGATAACGCGACAAGTAGTAGTGTCGCCTGTCTAACATCGTGGCTTTTCTCCGGGTCCTCCGCTTTCCTCCCACTCCTAAAGATCCATACGCGCATGCGATTACTGAAATAAAATTAAAACATATTTTAGTCCCGAAATGACCTAGTTTGTGTCGAGTAGACGTTAAACCCCATTCTCTCTCTTCCTCCCACTTCTCTCTCCCTCTATCTCTCTCTCTCCCACACACACACTTCTTTGGCCTATAACTATCCGATAAATCAGTGTGGGACGACCTTGAAATAAATTAGTTTTTTTTTCATCTGATTGACCCTAACGGGCTTCTCCGTATCTTGTAATACAAGAAAACTAATTTGGCTATCTTGTAATTACAAGATAGGCTATCTTGTAACTACAAGATAGGCTATCTTGTAACTAAAAAATAGCTATCTTGTAATTACAAGATAGTCAGAGTATAATTTTTTTCATTTGATTGACCCTTATGGGCTTTGGATATCTTGTAATTACAAGATAGTCAGGATATTTTTTTTTTTCATTTGATTGACCCTTTTGGGTTTCCGTAATTTTGGAATCCTTACCTACTATTTTTCACCTTGATTCTACTTATTCGCAAAAGGAATCATTTCTTGCCACAGCTGACACACATTTATAAAGATTCAACTCTATTTTCAAATAGAATTCTGCGATTATAAACATACACCAAATGCGTTTAAATTGAAAAGACATTACGATACCCGGACATGCGCAAACCACATGTTTATTTCATCGCTAAATTCTACTTGAAAATGAAGTTGAATTATTATAAATTTGTGTCAAATATAGTGAGAAAGGAGTCCTTTTGGTGGAAATGAAGAATTGTGGTGACAAATAGACGGTAAGGGTTCTGAAACAGCCTGAGAACAGGGGTGGGGAATAGCGGTATTTTCCCGTATTTTCATACTGCAGTTATAGAAGGCCGGATTAGGACTGTCAGTGAAAATTCGCTTCTAGGGGGATGTTAGCTGTGATGTTTTTCAATTTCCATAATTTTACCATAAACGAGTAAACGCAAGTGACAAAAGAGCGTATAATACCGACATCCAAACTCTCAATTTGACCAACAACTAAACATAATATCAAGGCCGTATGGATATTATTGATACAGAAGACCTGTCAGTCTGTTTTAGTCATCACACGGTCTCCAGGAATTGTACACTTTGTCATTATCTGTGTTTGGTTTATTGCACTAATTTTAGATGTCATTTGTTCAGGCCTCGCTCAACAGCGGCCTCGCTTCGTATACTCTTATCATTTAGCCTCGATCTAAAATTCCTGAGAGTGTGACGTCAATGTAACGGTTAATATCCGCTCACGACGCCATTCAAACTGAAATCAATCACTGAAATCCTGTTTAAATCCAAGCCGAATCCAAGCCATCCGTGGGTCTACAGAGTTGATTTTGTGCTTGTTGTGTAAATAAAGATCTATTTTATAATTTCTATGACATCTGAAGGCTACATAAAGACTTGCAATAATTAGATTTAGCTCTTGCATAATGTATGTTTAGGCTGGGCTTTGCTTAAAAGATAGGTCGCCAGACAACGAAAACATACGCCCGCAGCAGCTAATACGTCAACGGAGATGTCGCTTATTTCTTCTTCTTTTTTTTTGTCATAAATATAAACATTTACAATACACTAAAATCTTATTACGAATAACAACCTCTTTCACTTCCAGATCTTCCCTATTCGAACATATAGCATACAAAACATTTAATATCAATTGCCATGATAATTAGAAATCGTTAAAAATCAACAGGATTCTTCGTCTCTTAACCTTAAATCGGATATTAACTATAAAGCATCCACAAGATTTTTCAAAATGTACTTTGGCCCATAACTCTCGTCGACAATCAATAGGATCCCCCGTCTCATGACGTTAAACAATGTGTATAAATTTAAATTCAATCGGGCATTCACTTTATCGTCTGGAGAGTCATGGCCGATTCAGGATAGAGTCAATCGAATATTAACTTTATTCTGCAGAGCGTTCACAAGATTTGTTTTAGAGTGATCAAGGGCTATAACTCTGGCAGTAGTTATCGGAAATCGCTTAAAATCAACAGGATTCTTCGTCACATGACCTTAAACAATGTGTATCAATATAAGGTCGGTCATATTAACCGTAGCATCTAGGGCATGCACAAGATATTTCAAAGTGATCTGGCTGTAATTATCGGACGTCGTTGAAGATATTGTGGACGCTGGACCGACCAAAGTTGGATGGCACTAACACTCGGCTAGTCATCATACGGCGATCAAAGTTGGGTGCGACTAAACTCTTATTACTATGACTTTCAGGGGCGGATCCAGAATTTTTTTCAGGGGAGGGTTTGCCAGGTTTCTGTTACGGAAATCTGCCATCATCGTCTCTAAATTACATAGGCATACATACAAATTGAGCTTTTCAAACAGAGAAATCATTTTTATACTGATGCAGGATCACTTTGTGATGTAATTTCATTGATGCAAGGCATTATTTTTTTTTTCATGTAGCTGAGCAGGGGGGTGGGGGTGGGGGGGTGGACACCCCTCCCCCCCCCTTCTGGATCCGCCCCTGACTTTTTAGTCGGGAGGGCGAGTATACAGTGCATAACCCTCTGTACTTAGTAACGAAAGGCAAATTTCACCTACACGTTATTTTTATAAAATAAAAGTCTGGGACATTGGTCTCCATTTCCAGATGAAGCCTGGCGCGTTTAAGTTGTATGAAAACGTATCACGTATACTGAGTTAGTTGTTCGGCCCTAAGGTAGAGGATTTTAAGAGCTTTTAACACAAACGTAAGTAGTTTTATTCTCCAAAATAAAATCGAGATTGGCCCTTTAAACACAATGCATAGTAATACTAATGAAATACGACCGTGACAATGTTGTCTTCCGATTTTCAGTAGTTAAGTTCATCGTCGAGCTATCAATAAAACAACTGTTCGCATAACGATAGTTGTGTCTTGTGTTTATTTTATTTTCAGGCTTATTTAATGCTTAATTACTGAAAGTCTGAGATCACACACTCTTCCGTTGGTGATGGACAGTGCGGCTCAATAGATATGTGAACCCAGCATTACCAGGACGTTTAAGTGACTTACTTGTTCACTGCAGTGATAGTGCAAAGTGATGAAGATTCCAATGAAACTTCAACTTCTGAATCTGAACAATCAAAACTGGACCTATCTTTTGAATCGGATGACTGTGATTCTGATAAGTAAATCTTTGACTGGATAAGTTGGTGATGTTGATTATCATGCGTTATTAAATATTACATGGGTCCATTATTAAGCGTTGATTAAATTAAAATCAAAATCAGTTACTACAGAGTATATCAGGGGCTGGTTGCTCAAAGCTCTGTTAACTTTTAACGATCCGTTCACATGGAGTAAACGGATCGTTAACTTTAACAGAGAGAAAGGTTGTTGCTGGAAGCCCCGTTAACTTTAACGGATAATGAAATTGACTTTCCAGCAACAGAAATTTAACGGACCGTTAACAAACGACATGTGAAAGATTACGATCCGTTAGTTTAACGGATCGTTAAAATAACTTAGTTTTGAGCAACCGGCCCCAGATGATAAATATCGACACAAGTTCATCAAAATTGAAGACATCGACCCCGAAACTATTTATTTCTCGATGTCAAAGTTTGTGAGAAGTTCAATTTTACAAGAGAGAACTTTTTTATTCGTTGGTATAATTAGTTGTATAGTGGATTTTATTTAACGGGAGCTCATTTCAAACACACAGGTAAGTTTATAATAACCAAAGTAGAGTAGTTTGTTCATAATCGTAGAAATCCGTTTTTTATTTACCATGACTCAGACAATAGTTACTAAAATAGACTAAATTCAATTTATTTTATTTATCGAAGGCGCGGATTAGCCAATTCCGAACACTTAATTTCACTGAAGTCATGGTCATCCAGCGAATTCCTTATTGTATGCTGAATTGTTTTGTCCTAATTGTATGGTAAGCGGCCTTATTGTATGGTGGCCAGGGGCGTACATAAAGATTTATTTTTTTGGGGGGGGAGGGGGATGTTGAGCCAAAATGCGACCGACTGATCTGATGCACATACCCCCCCACCTCCATTACGAGTGACGCAATTGTAATTTGAGAAAATTTTGAAAAATTGATTCAATATCCCCGCATTGAGGTTATTGCTGGGTGAAATTCTTGTGGACGTGTGGACCAGAAATGTCAGTCAATTGGACAGAATCTCGAGATCTGTGTGGCAAGAGTTGACATAATAGCTGTACAATCTGACGCCCACGACCCACGATTGTCTGTCAATTTCGCCTGTTTTGTGATTGTTTACCTCACTAATTTGTTTAGTCTGAGACCGACAACGATGAGTACTTTTTTGACACCGACTATTATTTTGCCATGGGGGAAACATTTCATAGAACAACATACTCGCAACAGAATAAGAGTGACAAACATTTTTTTTCAAACATGACAGGCAGGCATGGTTATTGTATACTATAGTTTTGTGTGACATATGCAATTTAGGCTCACGCAAATACATAGTATTTGGGATCTATTCTGGCATTGTTTTTGAGACCGACTGCAGTGACTGCACTTATTTTGAGCCCGACTATTTTTCTCCCTGGATGAAATTTTGTAATTAGACATACATAATCACAACAGAATTAGAGTGACGTATGCAATTTCGCCTCACGGATTCACGCAAATACATAGCATTTGGAATCTATTATGGCATTGTTTATGAGACCGACTGCAGTGACTGCACTTATTTTGAGACCGACTATTTTTCTCCCAGGGTGAACTTTTGTTGTTAGACCAACATACAACAGAATAAGTTGACAAGTTAACAAGGTTATTTTATACTAAAGTGTTGTGTGAGTAGCGTGAGCGTGACGTATGCAGTGAGCACTTATTTTGATATCGACTATTCCTGTTTTGCGGCCGACTGCAGTGATTTTTCGACCGATTTTTTTTCCTGATGGTGTGTACCCCCCCCCCCCCCCCCTCCCTCACCCCCCCCCCCCCCCCCTCACCCCCCCCCCCACATTTACGCCCTTGATGGTGGCGTATTATATTTCAGTCTAATCTCAGTCTTCGTCGTCATTCTATTTCATACTGATCCGCAGTGAATATGCGCTTGGCCGCGCATTAACTCTGATAAACAGATTGATTCTCTTTATGTTTACCGTCGTTTGGGTGTTGAAGACGTCATTTCTACGCTTGATTAAAAGTGTATTTTTGGAAATTTGCCAAATTATAAAAAATTTAAAAAAATCCAGAAATTTAAAAAAAACCCAATTAAATGAACAACAAAAAATATAACTGGAAACAAAATAAGAAAAAATTGTTTTTTATCATTGCAAAAGGTATTTATTATTATATTACTAGCTTAGCTGATCTTGTAAACAATATTTAATTGTTTTTCATTAAAATATTTTGTATATTCTTAATAATTATAAGTATATAATTGCGTTTAAATTCATTTACAATCTCTAGTTAATATAAAAGCACTTGCGTATGACGTCGCAATTACCATTTTCAAGAATTCCAGGTGATTACAATTTTAATTCAACCCAAACAAAGGGGAAGAACAAAACCATGGTGGCGTGCCATAAATATTTTTTTGATGTTGAGGAGTGTAATTCTACGCTCCCTACAAGATATAGGTTATAGACCACCTATATATAATAACAGACAAGATTTTTATATATGGATATAGATAACAGTGATCGACTAACAATAAATCAAGGCGTATGACTGTGTTTGTACTACACATACATGGAAAAATAATTCAAGCTTTATGAATAAACATTAGCCATTCGACTTTCATAATGGCAAACAGGGGAATAATAGTTTATTATCCCTCTCAAGTCCCTAGCTGTCTAATGGATAGAACCTGTGAATGTGTATATGTATGTGTCGCTAGTGAACGGCGACAACAAAAGTTTGTTGTATGTAGACATTGAAGTTTACAGCGAGGCCTTTAAGGGCTTGGTTGTCCATAAAAGCAGGCAAAATGGCGGCCACCGATAGCGATTCGATGCATGATAGTATGACACGATTGCGGATGAAGATGGTACAACAGGTAGGAAAATATGGCCTTGATGTAGTAACCAATATTTCATCTATTTTGAACATATTTTTGATTCCTCTAAGTTCAATAATGGACAAGATACAATAGTTTCAATACCAGTACATATCTACAAACGTCACGTCCGTCTGAATATATATCATCCAACCTAGCAACTTGAATATTTTAGAGTGTTTTGGAAATAAATTAATACTATTGTTACACAATAGGATTTTGTGTCCTCGGAACAGTAATATGTTATGTTTTAATTAGTAATAAACACACCATGATACTTCTACCTAAAATATATATCGTATAAAACATGTACAGCACATCATATGAACAACATCACAATACTTCTATCTACAATACAACATATACACCATATCATGATACATACATCCACAGTACATCTATCTACAGTTGACCATATAAACCACACCATGATACTTTTATCTACAATACACCATATAAATCACACCGTGATACTTATATCCAAAGTGCACCAAATGAATATCACCATGACAAGTCTATCTGATCTACAGTACACCAAATAAATCACACCAATGCAAGTCTATCTGATACTTCTATCTACAGTACACCAAATAAATCACACCATGACAAGTCTATCTAATACTTCTATCTTCAGTACACCAATTAAAACTCACCCTGACACGTCTGTCTGATACTTCTGTCTACAGTACACCAAATAAATCACACCATGACACGATTGTCTGATACTTCTATCTACAGTACATTATTTAAACCGCACCATGATACCAGGCCCGTAGCTTGCCCAGAATTGTTAGGGGGCAAAGGCCTCCGGGGGCGCCGATGGGGCTTCTAGGGGCGCCGATGTACCTACACCGCGGAAAGGTTTATAAAGTGCTCTCCATAGGCGTACGGGGGTTCGGGTTAGCCTTACGGACGTCTAGTGGGGACATTTGACGACCTCAAACGCGTTTTCTTGCTATTCCAGTCTCTGAGACAGTAGGTGGTCTGATATAGCCTACCTTTGATGGCTGAGTCGAATTCCAATCAATCGTTTATATTCCACGTCCCTGGAATGAGGGCGCCCACCAAATCTGATTCAGCATTAGGTACTATTTGGGGCAAAACATTTTAAGGCGCCCCACCATTCATGGCCTCGGCATAATGGGCGCCCCTTTTGACTAAGGCACCCCGCAAATCATGCCGTTTTGGGCACCCCATTGATCTACTCGTGAGCGCCCAACCAATCTGATTCGGTATTCTCCACTATGTGCGGCCCAACATTATAAGGCGCCCAACCAATCATGTCATTTGGGCCGCTCTGCGGGATAAGGCACCCCACAGATCACGCCGTTTGGGTATCTCTTCTGTTGTGGTGTTAATCGTGTGGGTCATTATGAGGCGCCTCACCATTTGGCGAGGCGCCCATAAAACCAAGTGGCATTGGTTGGGCGCCAATATCGTCAGTTGTTTGAAAACGGATCACAAGTTTTGAGTTAGTTTTTTGAGTCAATATTACTCGACTTTATGTTGCGCCCATACCATTATGGAGACGTTGGTCGTTAGTCTCATATTGCGTCATTTGGCGCCCATTGTGGGGGCCGATTTTTCCCCAAAAGATAAAGGGCACCCTACAGTGTGCTATGAGGGAAATTTGTGTACATGGGACCTCGGTTTTTCGTCCCATCCGAACGACTAGACAGCGGCCCGTGGCAGGCCCCCCGTTCCGCATCACTGACGAAGGGAAACCACTAACTCAAAACTTGTGATCCGTTTTCAAACAACTTAAACCCACCAGTCTTCATCTGGAAATGGAGACCGGTGGCCTAAGATGTATTATGCTGTGTCTGGATAAAACCAGACTTTTGATTTATAAAAATAACATATAAGTGAAATTTACCTGTCGTTATCAAATATAGCACCTAGGCCGTTTACTGTATAGACCTCTAAAGAAACGGCGATAGATTATTAGGGCACTTGTCCGGATAAACATTTTTGACGTTCACGTCCAAACGACTTAATATTTGGAGGTGAAATTTTGGGACACGGTAAATACACTATTCCTCTATATTTTGGCGCTTAAATTGCATAGATACGTACTTGGACTTTTTTGAGGCGCTTTTCAAATCGGGACAGCCCCTTTAAATTTGCCAATAAAATTTGCTATTGATAAATTATGAAGAAATGTTCAATTTATACATAGTGAATACTCTAAATGAACCTTTATCACACACATCAATGTTCGCTTAGAGGAAGCATTCTGTAATTTGATGTGGAAGTTGTGTAAATTCATTTGTGTGCTTAATTTGGTGATGGTCCTCCCGATGTATTTTCCATTACAACCTTGCCAGATTTGATGAATGTTCTAAACTATTGATGATATCCATCTGATGTATGATTTTGGACATTGTTTCACTATGACGTAGGATGTGTGGGTGTTTGTTTTGTTAAAGTTTTCCCATCTTCCTCTGAAAGAAGGATTACATGTCGTGACCACAACTATGTCAGAACCCTCAATTTATTTGGATCCAAATCTAATGCACGCTATATGCATCTTTATTTTGATATTTCACTCAACCCTCTGAATATTTTTCCGACTTTGAAACATTATTATTGTACAAATTTTTCCGGGCTGTGTTTTTGTTTCAGAGGGATGACAAGTGTTAAAATGGAAATACTTTATAATAGACACAGTCTCATCAAGGGATTTTAATGAAATGTGACTGTAATATTTCTTTTCCATGATGATTTTATAAGATCGTAGCAAAGTGTTAAATACTCATTATTGTGCCATACGTCTTCTCGATAACCTAAAGATAGGGTAACCTGATACTCTTCGTAATGTTTCATTTGATTAGACCTAATCCCCTTCAAACACTGTCATACTCAGCGCAGATTTCTATCCTAAATTATGACTGTTTAACAGTCGGATCAACAACGAGTACATTACTACGCAACAAAACCAATCCGGATTGTCTGGTGACAAACACAGCTACATTACGCCAGAACTCGCGAAATGTTTTACGCTCAATTAACCAGTGCATAACAGAATATTGCAGAGACACTAGTTATGTTTGATAAACGAGGCTATCCGAAATAACTACAATGTAAACATTTCGTAATCACAGCAGATCGGAGAGAATGGCTGTCATGTTACGTATTCTGCACAGACACTCGAAGGGATAAAAATAAAACTTCTTACTACTCTTTGACTATATATTACAGTAATAACAACGTGTATCAGCTGCCATTTTGTTTAGACTTGTTGACGTTTCGTCTGCTATCATCTCACAATAATCACTAGTTCTAACACTTCCCGTCGTTTTCATTGCCAACGAGACTTTATTTGATCATTATACACCTTCCGATGTAATTAAATTGGTCATTTTACAGTGTTATTAATTACAAATCAAACTTGAAGCGTGAACACTGGCTATTCGTATCTTCGAAGGACATGAAGTACGGCGAAATGAGGTCAAAGGAATTCCCTTTTGCTTTTGTTTGTAGCAGTCTGTATCACCGAGTCCCTTTATAAACCTATCCGTTACTCGAAATGGCGGAAATCCAACGTCATCCCTCTACTGAAACCGGGGAAAGAGAGGACAAAGGCAGAATTCAATCGACCAGTAAGCTTGGCATTCACACTGTTGAAAACCTTGGAGACAATGGTTAACATCCGATTACAGTTCTATCTGGAGAGTAACCGACTGATCGACTCGGGATTCAAAATCCCCGAGAAAAAAACCAGTCGGCATGCATGTGAGTAGGGATAGTGGGATAAGCAGAATGACTCTGTGTATGAACGGGAAAACCATCGAGTTTAATCACCAAACCAAATTCCGTGGCGTAATCTTTGACCGGAGGCTGACCTGAAAATCACACATCGAGTGGACTGTAGATAGATACTACAAAATCCTAAACTTAATAAAAGAAATAGCCGTCAATTCGTGGGGAGCCAATAGGGTGGTAAGCCAGGTTGACACTTGCACGATTTTTGGCCACAATTTTGTCGTGCCCATCAGTGTCCACATTGACACGAACTGGCACGACGAGTTTGCGCATAGTTTGCGCATTGTTTACGCACTTCCCGGCTCCCGCATTGGCACGACGAGTTTGCGCAAATCGGACGGTGTCGTGCCGACTCGAGTCGTGACAATGCGTGCCACGGAATCGTGCAAGTGTCAGCCTGGCTTTACATTAATGATGGCGTATCGTGCCCTAATACGCTCTGTATTTGCATTAGACTATGGCTCTCTAGCCTTAATGAACTATGTGTGTCAACACTTTTAAGTAAGCTTGACACCATCCAATACAAAGCTCTGTGTATTGTGACTGACACAGGGCTGGGAACTAGGAGACAAAAGTTACCACAACAAGCCGGAGAGTTGCTTCCATCCCTAAGAAGAAAGGAACTAGCGACAAGATATTTGGCTAAGATTTCGTAATTGGGCGAAAGATCCCCAACTTTCGCCAGCCTACAAAAGACAAGATATGTGAGAGATCCTTGAAAGAAAATCTTCGGCCAGGTTATCAGAGAAACAATCAAGGAACTGCGACTGGGGGAGTTGGTGATAAATAAACGCGACCCACTCACGATCGCCCCTTGACACCCCCTATACCTCCAGCCGATAGAGAGAAATGAGGTTTAACGTCCACTTGACACAAACACAAACATATGGCTCAATGTTATTTCAATAATTCGCATGCGCGTAGGGGTTTTTAGCCGTGGGAGGAAGTCTGAGTACCCAGAGAAAACCCACGGGGATTCGAAACCACGCCAGTTGACTCAATGGCAGGCCGTATGAAACAGCGCTCGCACGCTAACCATTCGGCGACCCACCCTTCCCTCTTATACCTCCTCCAGTCAATCTAGATCTGCTACGGAAAACCGACAAGAGAAACAATCCTATCGCTGCACGTGCTTTCTCTCTTGAACAACTTGAATACAACTGGCCGTCTGATGGCTGGGACCATGATTATACGGATGGCTCACACAACTGGCCGTCTGATGACTTGGACCATGTTTATAGGGATGGCTCACACAACCCTGAAAGGGGTACCAGCTCGTTTGAAATATACCTCTCAAACGGGGAAGAGGGAATAAGCAAGAAACTGCTCAATAACTGTTCGGTGCACACTGCAGAGATTGTGGCCATCAAAAGACTACTAAGTTCGCCACTCCGACCGACTCTCTGAGCAGTCCGATTTTAATTCAGAATGACAACTCGGACTCAAGACCAGAAGTCATTTTGGAAAAAAGGCAGCTTTACCTGAGGGTCTTAGACATGGGAGGCAAATTAGAGTTCGTGTGGATTCCATCACATGTGGACATTAGAGGAACGAGGAGGAAGATCCACACGCCAGCGAAGTCCTGAGGGAGACAAAACCACTATGCACCATAGAATACGGCACCAGTATGACATGATTAAGGAGGGTCAATTCATTCGGGGAACTAAAGCTCGTAGAACATACAGATTCCGACTGGGTGACAAGATCTACAAGAAGACAACGACCTATGGAAAATTATATCGAATCTGATTAAGAGCGACTGCGACTTTCCGTCATTTCGAGTAACGGATAAGTTTATTAAAGGGGTTCGATGATACAGAATGCTACAAACAAAGACAAAAGAGAATTCCTTTGACCTCATTTCGTCGTACTTCCGGTCAGTCGAAGATACGAATTGCCAAGTTTGATTTGTAATTAGTAATGCTATAAAATGGTCAATTTCATTACATTGGAAGGTGTCTAATGAAAACGACGGTAAGTGTTAGAAATAGGGAGTTTTGTGAGATGATAGCAACGAAATGTCAACAAGTCAAAACAAAATGGCAGCTGATTCAATTGTATATACTGGAATATACAGTCAAAGAGTAGTAAGAAATTTTATTTTAATCCCTTTAAATGCCTGTGGTATTGTGTTTCAACAAGCTGGATAAAAATACGACATGTGCTTTTTTGATAAAATAAATATTTAATTGATTTTTTTTAAAGATAGACAGTAATAATCGGTATAAATAGACACGTTTATGGAATTTAAACTGGAGATTTGCCAAATTTACCGAGGTAAGTAGCAATGCATTCAAGGGTAAATTTTTCTCCACCAGTTTTCAGTCATACCTTTTTAAGTAGTACACGATGAACGCCGGATTAACCACGGGGCACCATGCCCCCCCCCCCCCAAATCGTGGTCGGACCGAGGACTCCAACGGCCGGTGACCTAGTGACGGGGCCCCTCCGATGCTCCGAGGGCCCTCCATTGGAAGTCCCTGTGGCCCCCGTCAATCCATGGTGTGAAGAATTCGGTGTAATCCGGTGATGCCGCGTCATATTTTCGACTGGTATCCATGTTTTTTTTGTTTATTTACCGGGAAACGTCAATCGAGTAAACGCACCAAAATCCTCTTCAGCGGCAATATTTTGGTTACAATTTGTTGTGCTACTAAGGAGGTGGAATCAAGGAAAGTTTGAGCCCATTTATATTCCAGTTTAGAACGCAGAATCTGTTAATGTTATTTAATCTGAACGTTCTTTATTTTTGCTGCCAGTGATTCGAGGTACGGTTGCTGCACTCGTATTCTTTATAACCTAGACTTGCATGGATTGGTCCACTAAAATAACGTCAGAATGCGATAATTTTGCGGCAGAACTTGATTATTTTCTGGGAGAGGTACTTCTAAATAATGGCTCCGACACAAGTGCTTGAAATCCCAGGAAATCAATTTTCCGGTCCCAATTTCTGAAAATTTCTTTGGTGGAGACAACCCTCCAGACCCCCCCCCCCCCCTTGTGGGGCTTCGCGCCTTTGGCGCTCGCGGTCACCCATATCCTAATATGGCGGAAATCTGGCGGAGATGGTGGAAAAAACGACAAATAATGTTATATATTCTAGTAAGGCAAATGTGGGTTTGTAATATATCGTTTTTAGGGTTTTCATGGATGCTTAGTTCATTTTTGATGGTCTTCTGTCAATGAAATCTACATTAGATACAAAGATACGGAAGACATCATTATATACGCAATACGTCATTCATATAGCACCTACTAATATCATAATTTCTATTCATAGGCAAATACGTTTCACACAAATCTTTCAAGACGACAGCCTTCAATCAGAGTCCGTGTCTAATGCACTGTCTGACTCAGAGGTATCATTATCCTCATCATCATTACCATCATCAATGTCTACCGATGATCTGAATTTAAATGACAAGGCCGGGTTTATATACCGCACAGGAACACACATTCCCTCTTTCAACTCCCATCCATGTCCGAGTGGACCAGCTACGTTACTGACATTGTAACTTAGCATGATAAATGCTTGATAGTTCACTCTTTTTATGTGCTGTTCCAGACTATCTTCATCAGGTGGGATATGGCGTGTGCAGTTGTTTTTCATCTTTAGCCATTTGCTAGCTCTACCACAAGCTACAGTTGTGGATTATTTGTCATTATATATACATCTCAGCACAAATTGTTCCATGGAGGCTACCAGGTTATCGGATAAAGTTAATGCGACACCTAAACCATCATTAGTAGGTGCTATATGAATGACGTATTGCGTATATAATGATGTTTTCCGTATCTGTATCTTCTGTGCGCTGACATTTGTTTCATATTTAACATCTAATGTAGATTTCATTGACACGAGACCATCAAAAATGAACTAAGCATCCATAAAACCCCCAAAACGATATAATACAAGCCCATATTTGCCTTACTAGAATATATAACATTATTTTTGGTTTTTTTCCACCATCTCCGCCAGATTTCCGCCATATTGGGATATGGGTGCATCAAAATGACGTGGGAGTGATCTTTAATGGATTCAGCGACCCTGAAAACTATAAAAATGACATATTACAAGGGCGGTTTGATGACATTTCTACCCAACTATAAGTCTCTGTGCTATTTCGGCCGCCATCTTGGATTTTTGCCTCTCATGAGAGTTGCCCACACTTTCCAGAGGTTGCAAACTGCACAAATCCTCAGAACAGCCCAGCCGCCCCTACCAGAATCAATCGCCAAACCTTCCTCCCCGGAAATTGGTCCCGGATCTGGGAGTTCGACCCCTACTAAAGTTCCTTTCTTTGTAACTAGATATGCAGTACCCTATCTTAACGTTAAATAATTCTGATATTATTAAAGCATCCAGGTGGCTTAGGGGCCAACCGCGTCTACATAACGTCTACATAACCAGGTATCTTTCCTTGACTAGTGCTTTTTAACGCAACTAACGTAACAGTTAATTCCCGATTCTGCTATGAATTTTGTGATATATGTGAGGGTGGAAGAGTGCATTTTGGAGTGTATATTGAAGTTTGGCATTTTCTATTAAACTTCGTACATTGAGTCTTTTCTCTCCCAATTTATTGCACGCAATGATAACATGATTATCGGTCAAATTGTGGCCACATTCGCACTTTACTGGGTTAAATGTATGGTCGGTAATTAAATCCTTAGTTCGTAATCTTGTGATTAACCCAATAATTTTGCGCGATGGATGATAAATCCACGTCTTTTCAACCAGATCGTTGTTTAAATTGAATGTAAAAGTATTTGCTCTGGCCAACTCAATTTTCCATTTTAAGTATTCGGTCTCGCAGAGACTGGATCCTTTGCGAGACAGATTGTCTGCGGATTCATTGCCTGCTATGCCAACATGGTATAGTATCCATGTGATTTCTACGGTTTTATTGTTGGTTTCGGAGGGAATAAACGCTCGAATATTCTGAACAATTTCTGGTTTAGGTGTTTTTGCCATGTATTATTGACTTTAAACTGCTAATAGCGTCTGCCACAATGACTCCTTCTGAACGATTGATGACACGAGCGGCTCAAAAGCTTATGTCATAGTTTAGATTTTAAAAAGTTCACGGGGCTTTATGTATAGGATATTAACCTACCCAAGGTTGATGTGACAAGCCAACAGTGAGGCTGATGTCCCCCGCCGAAATCCCAAAATAAATAGATGACACATATTAATTAATCGCACATTTATTTTTTTCAAACGTATCGACCAATCAAACTGAACACGAAGTGTCATCCAAAAATTGCTTATCTCTGCCTACCGTTAGAAGAAAATGCTCATCTTCGAACTCCATCAAGGCATTGACCTAATAAGCATACACACCAATTTTGAACATTTTAACTCAATTTGAAGGAGAGTTATTGTGTTCCAAAGTCTCGGCAAATCAAATTGCTTATCGCTCTGCTTACCCTGAGCAGAAAATGCTCATTATCGATCATAGTCAAGGTATTACTGTAATGAAACTATACACCAAGTTTCATCACTCTCACTTAATTAGAACTAAAGTTATAGTGTCTCATCTTCGAACTCCATCAAGGCATTGGCCTAATAAGCATATACACCAAGTTTGAACATTTTAACTCAATTAGAAGGAGAGTTATTGTGTTCCAAATTCTCGACCAATCAAATTGCGTATAGCTCTGCTTACCCTGAGCAGAAAATGCTCATTATCGAACTTAGTCAAGGTATTACTATAATGAAACTATACACCAAGTTTCATCAATCTCACTTAATTAGAACTAAAGTTATCGTGTCCCAAAGCATCAACCAATCAAATTGCTTATCTCTGCTTACCCTAAGCGGAAAATGCTTATCTTCGAACTCCATCAAGGCATTGACCTAATAAGCACATACACCAAGTTTGAACATTTTAACTAAATTAGAAGGAGAGTTATTGTGTTCCAAAGTCTCGACCAATCAAATTGCGTATCGCTCTGCTTACCCTGAGCAAAAAAATGCTCATTATCGAACTTAGTCAAGGTATTACTATAATGAAACTATACACCAATTTTCATCACTCTCACTTAATTAGAACTAAAGTTATCGTGTCCCAAAGCATCAACCAATCAAATTGCTTATCTCTGCTTACCCTAAGCGGAAAATGCTCATCTTTGAACTCCATCAAGGCATTGGCCTAATAAGCATATACACCAAGTTTGAACATTTTAACTCAATTAGAAGGAGAGTTATTGTGTTCCAAATTCTCGACCAATCAAATTTCGTATAGCTCTGCTTACCCTGAGCAGAAAATGCTCATTATCGAACTTAGTCAAGGTATTACTATAATAAAACTATACACCAAGTTTCATCAATCTCACCTAATTAGAACTAAAGTTATCGTGTCCCAAAGCATCAACCAATCAAATTGCTTATCTCTTCTTACCATAAGCGGAAAATGCTTATCTTCGAACTCCATCAAGGCATTGACCTAATAAACACATACACCAAGTTTGAACATTCTAGCTCAATTAGGAAGAGAGTTATTGTGTCCCAAAAAGTGTGACGGACAGACAGACGGACAGACAGACGGACAGACAGACAGACAGGCAGACAGACAGACAGACAGACAGACAGACAGACGGACAGACGGACAGACGGACGAACCCATTTTAATAGTCCCCCAACTTTCTTCGAAAGGCGGGGGACAATAAGAGAACACGCGGGCGAAGCCCAAGGGTTCTCTATCATATCAATCCGAGGGAGAGTAGGTTTATATCTGACATATACAACGTTCACCCTTAAATTTAATGGACTCTTCTAAAAAAGGCAACAGTGATTGGATAATTGCTCGACAGTTTCCGCCAAAAAGCGAAAATTACCGAAGCTGTCACGTGCAGATGTTTATTTATACGTCGCCATTTTGGAGAAAGCAAAAACAAAAGGGATAGTAAAACGAAGCCAGACGAATAATGACGATAGAATAGATGTGAATGCAAATATGATGAGGATCTATCCAAAGCCTGAAGAAAACTTGGAGTGTGTGGAGAAATAATGAAGGCGGAAAGAAAATTCTGAAAGATATCTTAGATGGAGTATGGTATGGATAGCCGATTTAAATATGCCGATAAGTACGCCGTCTATCTCGTTACTGAATGCTACAAACTGTACTATAACAATGTTTTTTTTATTGTCAAAAGAATAAAATTTTATTTCTGTGTTCTTTGTATTATTTCGATCATCTACGTCATGAGCGGTTGATATGAGCCGAATATATCGACCTTGGATGGCGTCATGAGCGGTTGATATCATAGAAATATATAAATAGACGGTTGATATGATATATCAACCTGTCATGACGTCATCAGCGGTTGATATGAACCGAATATCAACCTATGATGACGTCATGAGAGGTTGTTATGAGATATAACTGCTATGGACATCAAAGAAAAAACTACACCCAGTTGTATATACAGAAATACCCTGTCAGTATTTGCTCTGTGACCGAACGGCTGAGTCTCTAATTTGACATTTCTTTTGAATTTTTCCTTGATGTTTTTGTACACTTAAATGTTGGACAGCTGTCCCCAAGATACTGTAACTTGGCCCAGTATCTCAATGCCAGTTCGCTTCGCCTCAATTCGAATGACATTTCATCTAGTTCCTGCAAAAGCCTTTCCCTTTTTATACAAAATCAAGCTTTCGTTGCCATCTTTATTGTCTTATATTGTAAACTGACTAACAAGAGCTGTATTATTGTTTGCGCTTGCAAAGGCGGCATAACCATAGTCACATATTGATCTTATCATGGACCTATATATCACTTAGCAGGATCGTTTTATTTGCTACCCATGATATGTCCGATTGGCAGGCATCTCATAACGTTCAGAACATTCTGTCCCCGTTTAACAATATTTTCAATATGTGCTATGTAAATCATTGTGCGACCAAGGATCACCCCATGAAGCTTTGCCTGATCTTTGAATTCAATTCGGATGTCGTTCAATTCCAGTTTCATAGATGACACGTCCCCGCGATCCCTACAGAAGACCATGCCTACTGTTTTACTTTCAGATATACGAAATCCTCATTCATTAGACCAGTCATATTCCTGAAGCAATGGCCCGAGAAATCCCTCTCTGGCCATTGCTGGAATAGCGTCTGTTTCTTGAACTTATGCGGGAGTGTGTCTATTCTTTCCGTTCAATGATAGCTATCACTTAAATACAGCAACATGACAGTCCTTCGTTTAATCTAGGTCTTCCCTAAAACTTTGGACAGTGATTTAAAGTATTAAAAACGGTGAAAGTATGTTCGTTTCCAAACATTATTGTTTACATTTCATTCGACTTGATAGCCTCGTTTGTCACGCAATTAGTTTTACTGCAGTATTCTGCTATGCACGGGTTAATTAGGCATAATAAAATCGTGAGCCATGACGTAATATTATGTAAACATATTTGGTCCAATATTGGCACTCATTTTAAATGTAAAGCTTTTGTAGGGCAGCTAGTGATTGGTTGGTAGTCGGACTACTGACCAATCAAAATTTAAAACAACAATATCCACTCATAATAGCAGTGTGTAGTGCGATTACCTCTAATCAAACGAAACGCTGCGCGGAGTATGTAATAATAATAATATAATAATAATATTTTATTTATTCAGTATGGAGATCTTACGATCTATAGATACAAATAACATTTAAACATATATACATAGTGATGTTTTCTAGCAATTATACAGAATTTAGTATATATTGATGGCTATTTTATAATGAGACACTGTTTAGTAAATAGGTTTTGAGTTATAAATATAATGCAATATAATAATATTATTGAACAATGATAAATTATTATTCTATTTACAATATACAGCTTGGTTATTATCCAACACAACCTTAAAAAGTTTAACTATTTGCAATTAAACTGTCTAGTACGCATAGCCTTATTTAGATAACAAGATAGCGAAACAAGTGTATTTATATCATAACTGTTACATAACTGGTGGAATTTTGCTTTATTTGGGGGGTGGCTGATATACTGATCAGGTATATAAATTGATCGTAAATGTTTATAATGGTTACACTCAAGAATAAAATGAAACAAGTCTTCAATAATACCACAGTTACATTGTGTACAAATAGGGCTATTGCTTTGGTTGCGTCTAAACAAATTTTGGGCTAATGGAAATAAATTAAGACGTAATTTTGTAATATTTCTTTTTACGTTTTGATTTATGTTAACGGTCAAGTATGATTCTTGACTTAGACTGGTTTTATATATACAATAGTCCTTTAGACTTTCACTGTTATGAATTCTGGCTGACCATTCTTGTGTGTTAATATCAATTAGTCTTTGTTTCAAAATTTCTAGAAAGAGCTTATGATCACCAACTTCGTCCATCAACCAGGGCCCTGTTTCACGAAATTTTAACTTAAGATAAAATCCAATTTTAGTAGATACTTCAATTTTGATTGGCTAAGCACTAAAATCAATCTAATATTATCCAATCAAATTACTAAAATTGGGATCTTATCTTAGTTAAAATTTCGTGAAATAGGCCCCTGGTTACCCTACCAGCAGAATCGAGCTTTCTTAACATCATATATATCTGTTTGGGATATCTTTGATTTGACATTACAGTGAGTTTAAGCCAGTATTTTATACAAGCTAACATATAGCAGACCGATATGTCGTACCTGCCGCATTCTCCCTTTGCAGCTGCGGAAGAACTGCTCTTGTGTATTTGAAGAACAAATTTACAAAACTGAGACTGCACATTTTCAATATCCTTTCTATATTCAAATCCCCATATTTCAGCACCATATAATAAAACTGGCTTTACAATTGCGTCGAATATTTTAAAACTTAATGAATAGGGTATCGACCTGGTTTTCCGAAGCAAAGCTTGTATGGGTAGAAGTGACTTTTTGGCTTTGACTGATAAACTATACACAGCCTTGCTCCAGACTAACCTGGACGAAAAAAGTACACCTAGATAATTATAATATGAAACACATTCCATCGTATTATTATTGTAGTAAAATCGTTCGTTTTTGCGTACAACACCTCCATTTCTAAACACTACAACCTTTGTTTTTGAAGTATTGACAGTAAGATTGAAATCAGTACAGAAAGTATGTAAAATATTTATTTTCTTCTGAAGATCACCCACAGTATCAGATGGTATACCTAAATCATCAGCATATAATATCATAAGAATATCTTTGGCCTCTTGATTAGTGAATATCCCTCTAACGTCACCGCAGTTCATGTAATCGATTAGTCGATTGATGTATAAGCAAAATAAGAGGGGGCTTAAGATGCAGCCTTGGCGAACGCCAGAAAGACAATCAAAATAGCATGTTAAATTTGATCCTATTTTGATGCGTGATTTTACAGACGAATACATATTTTTCAGGGTTAAATACATTTTACCACTAACTCCCAATTCTAACAATAAGGACATTAATTTAAGTCGATTCAGGGAATCGAAGGCCCTAGAAAAATCAACATATAAAACGTACAGACGCCCTTTGGTTTTTTGACAAATATTTTTGGATAAGACCCTGAAGGGTGAATATTTGATCAATCGTATAGTAGCCTTTTCTGTAGCCAGCCTGTTCCTCATAATACTTATTTTCAAAAGAACACCACGTTTGTAATCTATTATTGAGAACCGAGCTATATATTTTACCAATAGTGTCTAATAAAGAGATATCCCTGTAATTTGTACATTCATTTATAGGACCTTTCTTGTGTAGTGGGGCAATAAGTGCTTTGAACCAGTTTTCAGGATAACAACCGGTATCAAAGATCCTGTTAAAGATTACTGTTAAAATTGGTACAAACAGATATAGACACGAATCATAAAAATGCACACCAATGCCATCTGACCCAGGAGATGTACCGGATTTCATGCCCTTTATACAATTCGTGACTTCATATTCTGAAATAGGTCTATTTAGAATATTATTGGAGTCATTCAAGTCACCACGGAGTTCAGGAAGCCGCTGACTAAAGTCATCATCAGGTGATGTTGGGTTTAGAATTGATTGAAAGTGGTTTACCCATTCATCTGGTGTGATCAATTTAGAAACTTTGGATTTTGCTCGGAAGCTTTTTACTGTTGTCCAAAATTTATCGGGGTTTTGTAAGTTCGAACACAATTTATCACAAATTAATTGTTCATGGTCATGTTGTTTACTTTTACACAAGGATTTAAAAACGCTCTTACTTTTATTATATATTTTTAAATCATTGTCATTATTACTTTTTCTAAATTGATTCAAGAATTTGTATTTCAACCGTTTCTGTTCAAGGCATTCTTCGTCGAACCATGGCGGTTGCCTGTTTTCTGTGCGAGGTTTATTACCTGTTGTGGGCTTTCGTATCATTAATTCCGCACATTCTCCTATGAATTCTGTAACACATTTTTACTGCAGCATTTACATCACATGGATTTAAATCATTAAATTCATCACTGAACTTTCCATATAAATTAACAATATTGTTTTTATAAACTTCAGTTAGCTCAGGATCCCAAACATATTTTGTATAGGGTTGTAATCCGTTATTGTTACTTTCCAGAAAAGGCTCTAAAACATTGGTCTCAAACTCAAAGATTAATGGCTGATGATCAGATTCGGTCCTTTGATCGACTGCAAAGTTTTTCACATTGTGAAAGAGTTCTGATGGTACCAATAAATAATCCACTAAGCTTGCACCATTATGTTTTAAACAGGTAAATTCTCCCAATTTATCACCGTTTGTTCTACCATTGACAATATGTATATTAAGAACAGAACATAGAGTTAGTAATTTGATTCCAAAATTATTTACTTCTGTGTCCTTGGAATTTCGATCGAGTTCAAAGTTGTCAGTCTTGTATTCCGCTTCATCTAATCCAGGTATATATTTAGTGCAGTCATCTATTAAAAAATCCCTTTCTTTAGCAGTTTTGGCATTTAAGTCTCCAACAATTACTAAGTTTGATTTTGGCCATTCCGTGTATATTTTATGCAAATTGTTTTCAAATTTATCAAATCCAGAATTCACAGTCAAATTGTAGAAATATCGTTTCGGTTATAGAATCATTAATTCTAGTTATACCTTGTAAAAGGAATCTTTTAAACAGAACAATTATCCCACCCCTCTCCCGTCCGCTACCACGAACACAGAATTCAGCTTGATATTGAGGGAAGTGAGTGTGTAGGTCGATGTTTGTAGCACACCATGTTTCTAAAACACAAATGACGTCAAAGGTTTGGAGATATTCAACAAAATCCGGATTTACTAATTTTGTTTTAAGACCATTAACATTCCAGGTAATAAATTTCACGTGAGAATTATTTGAAATGTTATTACAGAAAGCTGATATACGAAAGCTATTAAAACCGCGAGATTTGAGTTGCTATTTGTGTTGCTGAGTTAAACTCACAATTTCTTTAGTTTCGGGGTCGAACTTGAACACTTCTTTTCCAATGGCAAGTTTATCGTATTTGAGATACGCACTTACCGTACTATCATTCTCTTTAGCTTGAATTAATTTGGGGATGAGATGTTTTCGGATGTCACGTGTTTGAGGTGTGAAATCTTCGGCAACACCTAACTCACTTGACCTTGTTTTTAACTGTTCTCTTATGCTTCTCAATATAGTATCCCTGTCTTTAATTCTATTAAAACTTATCAAAATTGGCCTGTGGTTCGCAGATTTCGACCTTTTCTTACCCAGTCTAAAACATCTCTCACAATTCTCACAAATATTTCACGTTAATATATAATCCAGAATTTAGTACTGTATAATATCCATGTCCATCTATAAGTTTATATATGTTAGTTATATACTATTCAAAAAAAGTAGGGGATATTTGATTTTGGGGGCATAATACTAAAATATGCAAATGACTACGAAAAAAGTCACTATAGAACCTAACAGAAGAAACATTTCCAGTTACATGTGACGCCCAAACGCACCAATATCTACCGCATGGAATGCAGGTGATGCTTGGGATCATCATGGGGGTCCAACCCAAAATTTGCACGACTCTGACTTTGAATGTTACAGTCATTGTGGCATTGAATTCCAGGATGGAAACATCAGTTTAATTGTTTTAGTGACGAGAAAACAAATTTTGATATGCGTCGGCTTACCCAAAATGAAAGGTTACGTGCCCTTGGCATGCTACAGATCGGCACAACACAGGCGATTATGGCGCCGACGATGAATGTTTCTCAGTCTGTCATAAGCAGGCTATGGTCCAGATACCGTGATATACAATCTGTACAGGACAGCCCACGCTCAGGTCGACCAAGGGCGACAACTCGAGCCCAGGATCGATTTATCCGTACCTTGGCCTTGAGAAATCGTGTCATCACAGCAAATCAGATCAGCGCTCGTCTTCAACCAGACACTGGTGTGAGAGTGAGTGGCCAGACGATTCGGAATCGACTGCATAGGGGTCACCTTCGCGCCCGACGTCCTCGTGTGATCCCTTGTTTGAGAGATCATAACATTCAGGCAAGACGTCGTTGGTGTAGGGATCGTCAACACTGGGATAATCGACGCTGGAGCAATGTGATGTTTTCAGATGAGTCAAGGTTCACTGTTGATTTTTTGGACATACGTAGGAGGGTGTGGCGTCGTCGAAACGGGCGCTTCCAAGACGTTAACGTCATCAGACATGATCGATTTGGGGGTGGTTCTGTTATGGTGTGGGGAGGCATCACTGTTGCTGGAAGAACGGCTTTACATGTTGTTGCAGGGCGTGCTACAGGCCAGTACTACCGGGACAACATCTTGGCAGTCCATGTTGTGCCGTTCGCACGACGTCATGGCCGCCGTTTCATCTTCCAGGATGACAACGCAAGACGTCACAGGGCCAGGATCGTTACAGGTTACCTCCAACAACAGAACATCACCACATTACCTTGGCCAGCACTGAGTCCCGACCTCTCCCCCATCGAGCATGTCTGGGACATGCTTGGACAGAGGTTACGTCAACGTCAACAACGTCCTGCCAATGTCCAAGAACTTGCTGCTGCGTTGCAACAGGAATGGGACAATCTGGACCAAAATGACCTTAGACGTCTCATTATGAGTATGCCACGACGGATCAATGCTTGTTTGGCAAACCGAGGAGGATTTACCCGTTACTGACTTTGTTGTGGTGCTGTGGTAACTTTGCTGTTTGACCCCGGGTATCATTTTACCCTTATAATCGTCAGTCTGTGCCTTACTTAGTCTAACGATAATTTGGAATAAATCGATGAATGTGAACTTCATTTCATTTTGTCATTTGTTTCTTCGTCAGTTTCATTAGGTGACTTTAATAACACTTAAAAATCAAATATCCCCTACTTTTTTTGAATAGTAGACCAGTTCGACCATTTCTCTAAGGCGGTACAGTAGTTATTCACTGCATGCCAGATTGAACTGTCGTCTGCATAAACCACTACGTCAATATGTTTCTTAATGTAGTTATTAGACTTGAGGTCATTAATCATGATATTGAAAAGTACGTGGCTTATAACAGAACCATGGGGTGTGCCATTTTCGAATTCGCATTTGTTGCTTATTAAGAGACCTACATTAACTTGTTGTTGCATATCGCGTAGAAAATTCTCGATCCAGTGGAACATTCGTCCTGTTACCCTAGTCCATGTACATTTTTAAGTAGGCCATCCACCCAAACTAAGTCAAATGCATTGGTCAAGTCGACGAATATTGCACATAGATAATTGTCCTTTTTTAGATAGTGAAGTCATGATGTCATGCTGTAACCTTACAATATGATCAATAATTTCGAAGGTTAAACCACGCTATCCCCACATCTGATTGTTTTGATAAGGGATTTGGAGGTTACTGGACAGTGGGTGTAGGACTCAGGAGCGCAGGAACAGCGCAAGAGCCCTGGTACCGAAAGATGGGGTCGGGGGGGGGGGGGAGTCTATCAATTATTATCCCCCGCTTTTCGAAGACTATTAAAATGGGTTCGTCCGTCCGTCAGTCTGTCTGTCAGTCCGTCACACTTTTGGGACACAATAATTGAGCTAGAATGTTCAAACTTAGTGTAGCTATTTATTAGGCCTTGATGGAAATCGAAGATGAGCATTTTCTGCTTAGGGTTAGCAGAGATAAGCAATTTGCTTGGTTGATGCTTTTTGACACGATAACTTTAGTAATATTGATGAGACTTGGTGTATAGTTTCATTACATCAATACCTTTCTGCCTGAGGTAGGTAGAGCCATAAGCAATTTGATTGGCCGAGACTTTGGAACACAATAACTCTCCAACTGATTGAGCTAGGTGTAGGCCTTTATGCGGTCAATGCATTGATGGAGCTCGAAGGTAAGCACTTTCTACTCAGGATAAGCAATTTGATTGGTTGATGATTTGGGACACTATAGCTTTAGTTCTAATTAAGTCAGAGTGATGGAACTTGGTGTGTACTTTGATTACATCAGTACCTTGACTAAGTTTGACAATGAGCATTTTCTGCTCAGATTGGTCGAGACCTTGAAACACAATAACTTTCCTTCTAATTGAGGTAGAATGTTCAAACTTTGTACAGGCGTTCATTAATTCAATGCCTTGTTGGAGTTCGAAGATGAGCAATGAGCATTTTCTGTTTACGGTAAGCAGAGATAGGCAATCCGATTGACTGATGCTTTAGGGCACGATAACTTTGGTTATAATGAAGTGAGGGCGACGAAACTTTAAATATAGACTCATTATGTCATTACCTTGACTAAGTGTGATGGTAAGAATTTTCTGCTTAGTATCAGGAGCGATAAGCAATTTGACTGATCACTTTGGAACATAACAAAGTCTCTGCTTTTAATTGAGGTAGAATGTTTGATGTTTATTAGGGGAATGTCTTGACTGAGCCAATGATTAACATTTCGAGCTAAAGCTCAGTAATTTCATTGATCTATGCTTTGGAACAAGATAACTTTGATTCTATCTGATAGAGCGTGATAGTTTGATTGCTTGATACTTTAGAAAATAAATAAATACATGTATGCGATTAATTTATAAGTGTTATCTATTTATTTTGAGATTTCTGCGGGGGACATCAGCCCCACTGTTTGCTTGTTGTTCCAGAGTTATGACCCCTTTATCGAAAACGCCGTGAACATGATATGCTAGTCTTTAATGCATATTTTTTTCAAATCGGATGTGAAGGAGACCTTCGGTTCCAGAACTATGCCCCGTGCCTTTATGCGGCATGTGAAATATTTGCTTGTTGTTCCAGAGTTATGCCCCCTTTATCGAAAACGCCGTGAACATGATATGCTAGTCTTTTTTTAATGCATATTTCTTTTTCAAATCGGATGTGAAGCATCATACTAGGTCCACATGTGGAAGCAGTATGTAGATTTTGATGTGAACTACCTTCGGTTCCAGAACTATGTCCCGTGCCTTTACGCAGCATGTGAAATATTTGTAAAAATTGTGGATCCTGCGGTGTCGATAATTTTTGTCCGATTCAGATGAAACTTAAACAAATTGAGCGATGGTCGGCACAAACAGGGCACATAGATAATAATCGAAAGCATTTTCTTGAAATATGGAGAAGGGGCTCTGCAGGAATATTTAAACATACATTATGCAAGAGCTAAATCTGTCTATTGCAAGTCTTTCTTTAGGCCTGAAATGTTATCTAAATTATTTATTAGACTTTAATTAACTTATCCCAACCTTTAATCGCCTCTCGATTTCTTCGTTAGCCTGCGATATTTACTGGATTAGAATCCAATTCGCTGCCCAACTTTCATGATTTAATCATGAAATGGGTCATCGAGACTGTATTTGTTTATCGTACCGACTTTTGTAATGATGATCGAAGCTAGGTGAAAATTCAGTCGCCGAATTCTCGTTTCAGGGTAGATCAATTTGATTGAAATTTTCAGCAAATTACCTTTACATTATGTAGTTTTCAATTCAATGTTATAGTGAACACTGCAAACTTTTGATTAAATCTCCCATAATGTATCTTTAACATAAATGTTAAACCCTCTAGAGCCCACAATATGTGTCCAATTTAAATAACACTTAAAATACAAATTTGACTTTGAGACCATCATATAAGTTCAGTTAATTATGTTGTTGTGCGCAACACATTATCAACACATTCCGATACATTGATGCAATAATTGTCTATAATCCAGATTGTTACTACAAAACACCTGCAATATTTACAGGTCAAAGGAAAGACAATTCGGGTGTATTTGGTTTGGGTTTTTTTGTTATGCATTCTTTTTACCCTCTTGTTTCGATGGCACATTTGTATGAAATACGAAGGTTTATTCAAAGGTCTTGTCTGTGGTATATTGTGTTTCTGTGCACCTATGTTTGTATTACGTAATACAGCAATAATAATAGCCATTGAGTGTCGTATTTCATTTGCAATCTGTAGAGTATGTTTAGTTTGGCTCTCCACATCTATTGTTATTGCATTAAAATATGTTGTAAATTTATTATTCTCTTAAGACTTGTTATTTTTGAACTTGTGTAAACTTGACTAACATTTTATTGACTTCAATAAGTAACTCAAAGATATACATGTACTACCAATCTGAGGCTCACCCACCCTTTATTCCTTGAAACCAATGCGTTATTATCACAGATATGTGGTCTTTTATATGCCTACATTTACAAAATGAATATGGTTATTTTCAGTGTTAAATTGTCTTTCTTGTATTTGTTGAATGACTGTGTCGAAGAAAAATCTTTAATTAAAGAGACATTAGGTAAGATTAGATAAAGAGCTGTCAGGTCTCGCTATAGTAGTTTTAAAAAGACAATGAAAAAAGAATACATGTATGCTGATTATGATGTGGATAAGCTATATAATATGTTTCATTAATAATTTAGATAACATTTCGGGCCTAAATAACGACCTGCAAATATGCAGATTTAGGTCATTCATGTCATTTTTTTAGATTCTGGGTGTGTCGTTTATTTATTTCATTAAAATCAACATCAGGCGGTAGAAAATTTAACTGCGTGTATTTTGCGGTAGATACTTCAAAGTTGATGTTTGAATGGTAAAAAGTGAGCTACTGTCCACTTGAAAAGAAACGTGTTTCCTAAAAGTTGTATTAAAATATCGTCGTACATTCTACTCGGCATGATTCATATTTTTCAAAATACAAATGAAATTGTACGCGAAAGGGGAGATAAATCTATAAATTGATTCCAGGCGTCAATTATATTTTGTATGTGCTTAAACATGATCTGATAAAAAAAACCCCCACAAATAATGATCTATTGAACATGACAAACGAGGTTTTAGAAATGGACAACGATCGCTTTTATTGCTATACCTAACAGCCCTCAGACAAGGTACGCACTTCAATTCGCCATTTTAGATTTCACATCGTTCCAATATGGACTTTCTAAATTTGATAAAATTTGCGGATATTTTTAAATGGACTAACTAAACATCGACGAACTCTTAATTTTTTTATTATATTAAATGAATTTGACACTTTTTGTAGAATACAGTGACAAATGAAAATTGTTTACGTCTTTCTGTGATTTAAAGACGTACACGCCGTTGCGCATATTCATTATTTTAAGTTTCTTATTTAGGTAAGATCTTTTTTTTTTTTCAAATTTGAATTTTTATTTGACAAATTTTAGTCTTAGACATGTTATTTATCACATCGACAACAATCGTTTATTTCTTTATTATTTTTGTTGTATTTGGGGTTTTGTTTTGTTTTATTATAATATTATTAAATCAAATCACCAACTACATCATGCCACACAGTTGTTACACATTAAAATTATCGTTTACTTTACTCTACGACGCAAAATTAACGTGATATTCTAAAGTGTGTTTTTACGCCATTATTTTTATAACTGTATAATGAGATTGTATTTTTCCACGAAGCAATGTGTCGGGTTTCTGAGATACCGTTATGACATAGCCTGGAATGTCATTGTCTAGTCCTTGTGTTGCCATTCGTAACAACAAATGGTTACCAAAATACACAAAACAAACACGTCATGCCTTAACCATTTTTCTCTCTCTGATCTTCAGTTCGTGTTTCAGGTATATGTAATTTCTTTATTGAAAATAAAAGAGGTGCCGTCTAGAATAATAATAATGATATACTGGTAAAGAGGTTATACATCACCCCTCGGGCACTAGTCAAGAGATGGGGTAACGGGTGGGTGTATCGGAGGTGGTGGGGACGGGGGCTCTCCTGTGCGAGCAGAGCATATTTGTTTCTTCTTAAAAACTCGCAAACTATTTCCGCCAGTTTAGTTTCCCTCCACGCTAACTCTATATATATTTTCCTAAGTGAAACATTGTCTCAGAGCTTCTTATTTTAGAAAATTGTCAGGTAATTCCCCAGGCCACAAGCCAGACTTGTCTTCATCCCAGACCCCCCCCCCCCATCCTCCCTCCGCACACATACACACACACCAACCCCCTGCTCAAATCCTTACATTCTTGAACACGTCCCTGTCCCCGACTCCCTTCCCGTATTTCTACGTTATCAAATATTTTTTGAAAAGTTAATTGATTAACCGTCTAAACTATATATAACTGCGTAATTAGACCCCGCCATCGATTATCAATTATGTCAAAACTTTAATATTGTTGCTTTGAAAATGTGATGGATTTAAAATATGGACAACTGGAAAAGGAGAACTGGGGTAATTTTAGTAAATCGTTATTAGTATAATGAGCGCCACAGAAAACGCATCACTTAGTTTTTCCGATTTTTCGTATAACAAAATGATCCTGTAAACATATCTTATTGTGAACAGTAATTAAATGGGAACACATTAATAACAACACATTTGTACACTTATGGATGTTTAATTTGTAATCAACGGTACAAAGTCAGAGGAGTCAAAACAAAAAATACGACACAGATGGTTAATTCCATGCTACGTCCAGTGGAGGACACACGCGCTACTGACATCTGTGTCGTACTTTTGGTTTTGACCCCTCTGACTTTGTACTGTTATTTTTGGACTAACACGTGGCAATTTATTACTTGCTTACACAATGAAAATAGTAGTTGCTAGTCGAGCAAAATAATCTTTTGCTTCACCACCTCACCCTAACATGAAACAAATGATCATTTAAACGAACGCTTTATGATCCGTAGGACTACAAAGCGATTGAAACTTGTTCACAACATCTATAAAATGAAATACACGACCAATGTAAACTTTGAATGCATTTTTTATAAATTTATAAAGATCATACAGTGCTATGTGGAACGCGATCGTCCAAAGAAAATACGGTTAAATATACTTTTCTTTTTTAAAACACAAATTCGTAAAATTCAAGTTAGTCCATTCGATGAACCAGTATAATTAAGAAATATTTTTGCTATAAATTGAAAATGTTGGAACATCAATAAAAAGTTTCTAATTAGTTGTAATATATATACAATAATCTATATAATATATACGTTTATAGGTAACCTTACATTAAATGTTTGTTAATAGCATATATGGCTTAGTTAATGTGCTTTAAACGCTATTGGTGACAAATACACTCTTTGTAAACAAGTAGAAACCATGCACAAACTAAGTGAATATCAATCGCATTCTCCATAATATATCAGCAAATGTTTGCTTCATAGCAATTCTATTAAAAACCCTATGAATACTGATTTCTTTCATTGGATGTTGACAATGGCAATGGTCGCTTGTTCAAAAGGTATAGGGGTGTTTCAATAAAAACACATTCATATATTTATCAATAGTATTGTGTTCTATTATTTCTGTCGTTATGACGATTTTCTTGTTTATAGTAGTCAGGCGCAAACCACCACAATCTAATTTTTGTGCGTGAAGAAGAATCTGTTTTTGTGGAGAACACGTAGAAAATGGTTTAATTATGGGAAAAAAACGTAATTAGGTGGGTTGTTGTAAGATATAAAGTTACAAAACATGCTGGAAATAAAACAATTGTGAGGACATCGGGATTCAATTTGAATTTCTTGGATGATCGTTTAACAAGACTTCTTCGTCATTCTGATACATTTCTACTGAATATACTTAAAGAAAAAATCTTCTTTCAAGAAACAAAGTGCTTAAAATTATAGACTTCATTGAAGATTTTGGAGTTTTGATTTGTTGGGGTTTATCTTGGAGGTATTTTCATTCTGTATGTGAAGAAAATGTTCAGCACTTATTTTATCCTAAATGAATTTGTACATTAACATATTAATGTGAGTCCATTTAGCGATTTCTGTGTAGTTGTGTATATTTCACTTTTTATTTCAGATAAAAATATATTAAGTTCACCAATACTAGAAACTGTTATACACGATTGAAACCATGTTGCAAAACATACAGTACTTTACCAACGAAACAAATCACCGCTTTTTTGACATATTTTCAAAAGTCTGGTGGTGAACTTATTCCTTGCAATCTAATAATTATCTTATGTTAAATATCATTTATATTTACAGAAAATAGCTAATGAACGAGATAAATTAGACAGAAGACCAGAAACAGTATCTAGTAAGTTATAAGTTTAAACTTCTGATGATAGAGCTAACACTGGACATGAATTTGGATATTATTATCAAAATTACACGTACTGTAGTCTTCGCCGCTTCTTGCCTTGACGTTATCGTCTTTCGTGTGGATTCTTGCTTTCACTTGATGAAAATACAAGCAAACTATTTTTTGATATTTTCAACAAAATCGGTGTGTGCACGTCGCCATTCGCATCAGTACGAACATGAAAACTAATACGTGACGTTATCCTGTAATTTGGGTTCGTCGAATACAGTTTTCTCGAAATTCAATGTATACCACGAGAAATATATTCGTATAGTATACACACCTACGTCCAGCCAGCGACATACGCGTAACATTTTCTACGCGCGAACAGGGATGACGTCACAAGTACACACCAATCTTACCAATGTGAAAACTGTATTCGATGAACGCGGATTTTGGGATGACGTCACAGAAGTACATAATTTATATGACGTGTTCGTTTTGGTAATCGAGGGACATTTTAGTTATTATGATAGATTGACATAGGAAACATCGTATACATTGTGGCGTTTAAGTGAGACAGAAATGAAGTTTAACGTCCACTCGACACAAAATAGGTCATTTCGGGACTAACATAGTTTCAATTTTATTTTAATAACCCATTTGTGTGTAGGTAGTGTGCGGAATCCGGACGACCCGGGGAAAACCCACGAGGTTTGACAGGCAACCCTACTACTTGCCACGTGCATACGGCCACCTACAACAGAATTGATTTCTTTGGGAACTGTTCAGATATGGTCTCTAGCACCCCGGGCCCGTAGCCGGCTCATAAAATTTGGGGGAGGGGGGCTACTGAATGTTTTGGAGGGATGAGGATGTGGCCGGATAAGAACACTCATAAGAAATCATTATTGTTGGCGAAATATGGAGGGGGGGGGGGGCTAATTCGTAGCACTCACAAAACAAAAGCGGTCATTATCCGTCTCAGGGAAATATGTATAATCAACACGAATCCAAGATGGCCGCCATCGGACCAGAAAATCGCCGAAATCGCATTTAGTGCATATAATTGTATTACCGACCAATAGGAAATCCATGCTGACGACTTCAGTAATGCTGACAATTTTTACCTACGACCTTATTGTGACATCGTTATGTTATTTTGACGTCATTACGTCGTTCTCATTGTGACGTCTCCCACCAGTACCATATTGTTAAATTACCAAATTTTTATCTGCTGCAGAAAATGACGAATATTATGAAAATCCGTTAAAGGGCCAATCCCGATAACTTTTTGGGGAATAAAACTGCTTAATTTTGTGTTAAAATCCCTTATATCCCATTACCTAAGGCCGACCAACTAACCCGATATTTGTGATATGCTTGTAAATAACTTAAACCTGGCAGTCTTCATCTGGAAATGGAGACCGTTGTATTATACAGTATCTGGATAAAACCAGACTTTTTTCTATAAAAATGATATGTAGATGAAATTTACCTTTTGTTATCAAGTACAGTACATGGGTCATTCACTGTATAGACCTCTCAAGAAACGGGAATCGATTATTAGGTCACCCAATCAAAAAATTGACCAAAAATCTTAAAAGGGTTACGTGTCCGGATAAGCAGTGTTGACGTTAACGTCAAAACGACTCAATATTTTGAGCTGAAACTTTGAGCCAAGGTTAATACACCATGCCTCTATATTTTGGTCCATAAATTTCATAAAGGCTCGGATTTTAATTTTTGAGACTCTGTTCTTATCGGGATTGTCCCTTTAAATTGCCGGCGTCGTCATAGTAGTGCGCCATCGGCTAATATCGAGGAAACCATTTCTATCTCACAGTGGGGGCGCAGATAGAACATATAATGCTGAAAAATCCTACTTACATCGGATATCAACTAGCCAGCCACTCAACTTTGGCCAAATTGGCAGCGCTCCATTCACAGCCAACTCCAATTAATATTACTGTAAATACGCAACGTTCAACATCATGCCAATCCGGCCATAGTTTTCGACGGTCATAACTATAATGTTCTGTCCACTAAGGACACCACACAGTGCCGTCGAAACAAAGGCAGTATGAGATCCACATAGTGTATTGATCTTGACCGCAAAAACAGCTCAAAGCTAAGAAAGCGGGTGATTATTTTTTTTATTTTTTTTTTATCAAACGAAGTAAACAGGTCTAACTTCATTGACCTACCAGTTGAAGTAGTAATGAATCATAATATCGAAGTTAAGAAAGCTGGTGTTGTAATATTGCAATATCACCACGCTGGTAATCTTGAGGCTGTGGTTCTAATTATGAAAGCCGGTCACCGATCCGAGATATCGCTTTGGGATATAGTAGCATCATAAACAAGTTTTTGGTTTAATCCACATTGTATGGTGTTCGGTAAGGCATAACTTGGATCCGTATTTACATAGAGTTCAGCTACAGGATCCGGAATTATTGATGCAGATGAGAAAGTGCTCGTATAGATTTATGGTGGAAAAAACGATGAATGTTTGAACATACTGCGTTGCAGAAAATTATCGGACAAAGTCCTTCACCTTTTCAAGTAGAGTCTCTACCTCCCACTGAAGTGCATCACCAGGTCCAAACATGTATTAAAGTTGCCACAGAACTAAATCCAGAACATTGGGGTTGTAAACTTTCGACTGAAAAATACGCTGCTAAGATGATGGACAGTCCTCCTGCGCCCGAATCACGGCTGAAAGCCATAAGTTGTAACTGCAAAGGGATTATAATTCCAAGCGATGTAGCTACGGTAAGCATGTTTTGGCTTGCGCTACTGGGTGTGGAGAATATAAGGATATACCTTGTACAAACTCGGAAACCGCGATACCTGATGCCTTTGAAGATGTGGGTGATATTTGCCCCTGGAAACATCAGATGTGTTATATTCCATTGATATTTCTAGATTGATATTTCTATATTTTGTTTTCATATTTTAAGTATATATGTAGACTATTCGTATCGGCTTTTTTATACGCCCATATTTTCATGTGGACGTATTATGCTGTCGCCCCTGCCCGTCCGGACGTCCGTCCGCCCATCCACAATTATTTGTGGACTCTCTACAGGTCACAATTTTTATCCGATTTTGACGAAACCTGAAATATAACTTTATCCCCATTAGATCTTGAATGATTTCGATATTGGCATGTATCAGATCGAAACTTCATAGATTATGGCCCCTGATTGTACGAAAAATCATGTTTATAGCTTGTGGACCCTATAGAGGTCAAAATTTTTAACCAATTTTGATGAAACTTGACACGTATGTTTATAACCCAACGATCTTGGTTCCTTTCGATATTTGTGCCCATTAGATTGTAACTTTCTGAATTATGACCCCTGATTGTCCGAAAAATCGCCCCTTTTAGCTTGTGGTCCCTCTGTGGGTCAAAATTTTTATCCGATTTAAAAAAAAAACAACATTTGATCATATCACCGTTACATTGTAATGAAGGTTGAGTTCGAATTTCGTGAAAATTGGACCAAAGTTGACGGACAAAATGGCCGCCGTTTGTAGGCGAATAGTGTGAAAGTATGTTATATTAAGGCTGTGGACCATATAGAGGTCACAATTTTAATAAGGTGAAACTTGAAATACATGTTTATAACCTAAAGATCTTGGTTCCATTCCATATTTGCGCATAGCGGATTGTAACTTCTAGAATTATGGCCCCCGATTATACAAAAAATCGCCTTTTTTAGCTTGTGGTCTACCTAGAGAGCATAATTATTATTCGATTTATAAAACCCGTCTGATTATATCACCGTTACACTGGCCCCCGTTTGTACGCGAATAGTGTAAAAATATGGTATATCAAGGTTGTGGACCCTATAGAGGTCCGAATTAAAAAAACGTCTGACTATATCCCCGTTAACATTAATGATGGTTGAGTTTGAATTTCTTGAAAATCGATAATTGAACAGCTAAATCCATAATATGAAATGTTTCGTATACTAAACGTTAACATGGAGTAGAACTTTATAAAAACCAAACAAAATCTAATGATTTTCTGATAATTACTTAATATGCCACAACTCTTGTTGACTGCCCGGACGATTTAGCTGCCGTGGGTGTATGGTTCGTTGCCTGGCAACCTATTTTTCATAGATGAAATTAAATAAAATGGGGTTTAATGTCCTAATGTTCTGCTCCGACCGAGCTAACGAAGACTCAAGACTGGCATACGCCATACAGTGTGCTATGAGGGAAATTTAGCCAGAACAGCGGCACTATGGCCTAAACTTTTATCGAATTCCAACAGCGAAGTCAACTTTAACGTACACGCAAATGTGTAAACGGAATGTCGGTTTTTCATACAATCCGAAGGACAATACATGGACCCTTGCCAGGCCCTCTGTTCGACAAATCTGACAAAAGGGAGCCACGCCGGAAAATCACGAAAACTTTTCTCGGAAACGCAGGGATCAAACACGGAAACCCCAGGTAAGCAAGCCAACGTCTTACTCACTGAGTCACCGTGAACGACGATATAGAGTTTCATTTTGGGTGAAGATGTGTTCTTTTATACAAATTGTGCATCGGTTCGTGGTTCCCAGCAGTTTTCCGAGCGCAGTTACAATAGAATTTGATAATGACGTCACAATGAAAACGACGTCATGCCGTCACATTAGGGCCGTAGGTACAAACGTTGACATTTTTCTGAACTTGGGAGTATTTGCACATTAATGAACACTGTTGTCCGCTAGTCGCCGAATCAGTTTGTGTTGTGGGCTGAGCGATCTACTGAGACATGGAAAACATTATCAATTTAAATCAACATTGATGATTTGATCTTATCGGGAAAAGATATCTAGTTTTTAAGACAACATAGACATTTTAACATGCGTACACGCATCGTGTACCATAATGTGTTTCATTTGTACCAGGTGACTCTAAGAACGAGGCTAGACATAATCCACTAGTCATGTCAATCGTTGACGCCATTTTCTTATCTGTAGAGCATACTATCGATGTAGACTGAAATAACTAAACACCAGAGATTGCCACTCGATTGAAACTTCTTGCATATTTCACTGAACACAATTGGTTTAAAATTAAAGTAAAAACGGAGACGATTGAATGCAAATCAGTTTATATATATATACATATTACATTATTATTAATTATTATACGTTGCTACCCATTTTCTAGGAACCAAATATTAGCGATTTAGGTCCTATTACTTATCCAGACCATAATTAGCTCTGTTCAGAATCTTAGTGGATCAATATGACTGAAGTTTCCAGCAAATTCCCTTTACATTATCTAGAGTGTAACTATTATATTGAGAACTGTCAGCTCTTTATTCTCCGATAATGTATCTTTAAGAAAACATTAAAGTGAGGGAGACGTGCCCGAACTGTATATTGAAATGTTTTTATTAGCTATTGAAATCTTTTAGGTAATAACGATGTAGAACATCAACTTAAACTTCAGCATGCTGTACTCAGACGTCAAGAACTATTGGATAGAATTAGAGTGAGTTTTATTGTTTTTAAACCAAATATTAAAACATTTATTTAAGTAATGATAACCAGTGACGTGACGACGTTTGCTTGGTGATGCCCAGAGTCAACCCCTTGAAATTGTATGCCCCAAGACTCACGTATAGGGCTTAGTGAGAAAAAATATATTCTGAAAAATAGATTAAATAAACTTTTACCCCCCTCCCCTTCCTCAATTGAATGTCCCCTCTCCCCCCCCCCCTCTCTCTCTCGGTTGATATATGTTTACGGTTTTTTTTTAATGGCGATAATAATCACATGCGGCTAAGCGACCTACTTTTCTGATACGCCATACAGTGTGCTATAAGGGACAGAGACATTTTGTCCTGCGTGGTTCGGATGGTACGAAAACCGAGGTCCCTTGGCAGTTGGAATTCGATATTATAAGAGTAGGCCGTAGCGCCACTGCCCGGGTAAAATTTCCCCCATAGTACACTGTATGGCGTATGTCCGTCTTCCATTAGCCCAGGTTAGGTGTAGAAGAGTAGGACGTTAAACCACATTTCATTTTCATTTCATTTTGCCCGGATATTGCTAATAACCCATCCATTATTGTACTTTCAGCAAGAACAATTAAACAGACCTAGAACAGAAAGTCCCCGTAGAAGATTTACACCTTCACCTATATTACTTCCACCTCCTTCACGAAGATCTTTACCTGATCTGAGTAGGAGTATTGTTATTAAAGATAATCGCGGGACGAGTAAGTAGCATGATTTTAGTACGGAAGACCATTAGGGTCAATCAAATATAATAACAAGATCGTTATATAACCAGATAGCTATCTTGTAATAAAAAAGATAATCAGAATGTTGGGTTTTTTTTCATTTGATTGACAGTTACGGTCTTCCGTGGGTTTATTCCCTTATCGCCGACTCACCGAGTTTTAGGGAAAACATTTTGGTCGGTGTTACAGGGTCGAGTGGCCAAGAACATTAGACCCAAGCTGGGGGATAAAACAAATTAAGCCGATAATTTTGGGAGCATTTATTCCCTTATCGCCGACTCACCGAGTTTTAGGGAAAACATTTTGGTCGGTGTTACAGGGTCGAGTGGCCAAGAACAATAGACCCAAGCTGGGGGATGAAACTAATTAAGCCGATAATTTTGGGAGCATTTATTTTATTAAAATTTATAACAACCTTTAACGCATAACATTACAGATAATTTTAATTTTTGGCACGCATAAAGTGTCCAAAATTCTAACAAATTCATTCTTCCTTCTTCATATCTATGCTTTGCTTGTTCAATCTTCCTGTCGATATATGTGTATTTCATCCTTTTAGTTGATTGTCGATGGCCACTTGAATACTGCAACAACTGAATTTCGGTCGTCTTTTGCTCTTCTTTTAAAAATGCCATTACTTCAAAAATATTAGGATGAGCATTTCCAATTAATTTTTTTAGACGCCCGTGCCATCCATCTAAAGAGGTGTTGGTTCTTCGCCTGGTTCCATTGTATTTGAGTAAATTGGCCGTCTAACCATTGGGTAACCATATAGTCGGCCAGTTGTCGAAATTTCTCATTTTCTGGTACCTCGGCCATTATTTGAGTCATTATACTTAAAACCAGCAACACAAAGGTATCGATCATCTTTTGCTGTAGGAATAAACATAGATTGTAACTGTGCATTAGCTATCGTAGAAAGAAAAGTATTTGAAATGTCTTGGTATTATTTACGTATTTATATTTGTTGTAGGGGGTTAAATTACGAGGAAAATAACCACACCAAGGGTTCAGTAAAACAGCAATTTATTACTTTACAATCAAAACCCTGAAAGTATACAATTACAATATAAATGATACAATCACAGAGAACATATAAAACCAATTCATTCATATTCATTAAAATAATATATTACATATCAACACTAAAATCTCTATTCTAAATACTACTTATATATATACTTAAGCTATATAAATACCTTAAAAGGGAAACTACCTCCTGTTAATCAGTATGAAATATACAGGCATAAGCTAAATAATCTTACTAATAATAATAATAACTAAAAGGTTCTTACCCATGAAGGTTTTTTTTTAAATAATGTAACCAGAGACTGGACCAAGGCGAAGTACGTTATAGCTCTCTGTAATAAAATATGGGATATTGTATATTAAATTATTATTAAAGCGAAATGCTTTAAATGACGTTATTATTATTGGCTGTATGCAATGTATTTGTAGAAATTAATTTATAAAAACCAGATTAACTTTAACTTATTTGAGAACTTTACTTAAAACCAACATGTCCGCCAACTTTAACAAAGACAAATTATATATATATAACACTGATAAAACAAATAGCAACACATACCTTTAAACTTAAACTGCAAATCTATTGACAATAATTCCGTCAATACACACATTTGATGCGAATAAATGAAACTACTATCATAAATATTGAAACTTTAAATATAAAATCACTACCAAGGTGGATTGAAATATTCTACCTTACACTACAAGATTCTATAAGTAAGTGACCATAGTGATGATGATACAAAACTAAGAAAACCTCAGGTCAAAGTTGAAATAAACTACCAGTGAGCTGAGTGAACTGGAACTCACTGGAAACCCTTTAAGAAGAATGTATAGAACAGGATAGTTTAAAGAAGCAGTGATGTGTAACATATTATCTAAGATTAAATTAGTATTGTGATCCATTTAAAATACCCATAAAATAACTAAAATCACTCTACCACATACTCCCTCCCTTAGGGAAAATGTTGTCCCTAACATTTAAAACAAAACCTACTAATGAAACACATCTGGAAACTTCTGCTCAGGATGTAGAGTACCTAACATGTTGAGCAGCGTCCGTTTGAAACGCTCACAATGGCCATTCCCCTGTGGATGATACGGTGTTGTTCGAGATTTCTCCATCCCAGTCAGCTGACACAATTCTTTAATTACTTTTCACTCGAACAGTTGACCTTGGTCACTGTGTATTCGTTGAGGAATCCCGTAAAGCACAATTAAATAATAAAAGAACGCTTTAGCTGTGGTCTTGGCGGTGATGTTTCTAACTGGGACTGCCTGGGTATATTTCGTAAAATGGTCCGTGATGACAAGGATACTGTCGTAGCCTCCCTTCGACTCTTCCACGCACATATAATCCATGCAGACTAGTTCAAGCGGCTTACTGGAGGTAATGTCTATCAAGGGGCATGTAGATGGTAAACTCTTTCTTCTGATGCAGCGTGGACAGTTCTGAATGTAGCTCTCTATCATCGCTGTCATCTTGGGCCAATAAAACCTTCCCCTTGCCAAACTGATGGTACGATCCCTGCCTTAGTGTCCTAGTTAGTCATTTACCCCTTCCAGTGCTAAGTTTCAATAGGCGTTAGGTAAAACCAACTGGAATATTTCCTCTCCTGCTTGTATAAAACACCGGACTTGAGAACGAAGTGTTCAAAATCGCGGTAAAGTGCGGCTTCTTCTGGAGATGTAGGAATATCATTAGCTGGTCTTCCATGCTCTATATGTTGACACAACTGAAACAGTAAGGGATCTTGGCGTTGGTTCTTCTGTCACTCTGCGACACTTGCTAAGGGTGTGGTGATGTTTGGAATATCTCGTACCACCTGATGAGACATGCTTACAATCTAAATGTACCCATCCTCTCGGTCGATGTTCTTTATGGCTTCTACCACATCCTGATTGACCTCTATGAAATCGCCTTTCACATTCCGACTCAGAGCGTCAGCATCCGGGTTCTTCTTTCCAGCTCAGTATCGTATGGAGAAGTTGTAGTTGGTGAGGGCAGCTGACCACCGATATCATGTTGCATCCAACTTCGCTGTTGTAAGGATGTATGTGAGAGGGTTGTTATCGGTGTAGACTGTAAAGTAGTTGTTAAATAGATATTGGTGGAATTTCTCTGTTACAGACCATTTCAATGCCAAAAATTCAAGTTTGTGTTCTGTTTAGTTGCGTTCAGACCGGTTCAGGCTTCGGCTGGCATAGGCAATCACCTTCTCTAAGCCATTATGTCCCTGGTATAGTACTGCACCCAGTCCTAAACCACTGGCATCTGTATGTAGAATAAATGGCTTCGAAAAATCAGCATACGCAAGAACTGGTGGCTCGACTAATGATGTTCTTAACTTTTCAAATGCTGCTTGTTCTTTCTCCCACGTCCATTCTTTCCTTTCTTTCTCTTGTACTCTTCCCCCCCTCTTCTTTTTAGTTGGACCTCCAACTAACAGATCATTGAATGGCTTGGCAATCTTCGAAAAGTCCTTAATAAATCTCCGATAATATCCAACAAATCCAAGGAATCTACGTAGTTCATCAACATTGGTAGGAGTTGGCCAAGATTCAACTTTATCAGTCTTCTTTGGGCTTGTACAAACACCATCTTCAGACACAATATGGCCGAGATATTTCACTTTCTCCCTAAAGAACTCACATTTCTTCGGTGATAATTTGATGCTATGTTCTTTCAGCTTCTCAAACACTTTAGATAACCTGTCAAGGTGCACCTCATACGTCTTACTGAAGATAATAAGATCATCAATGAAAATAGCACAGATCTTCCAATCAAGGTTCCCAGGGCAATCTTGCATTAATCGTTGATATGTGGCTGGTGCGTTCGTGGGTCCAAATGGAAGTCTCTGGTACTCGTAGAATCCTAGAGGTCCGACAGTAAAAGCTGTTTTGAAAAGTGACTTGTAGACAATCGGCTATTTCTCGGCAACCGTACAAGTTAGAAACGATTTTGTGGCATCTGTATGGCATCAAATATCATAATTTTAAAAACATTACAAATCAAACTCATTTGAATAAAAAAATCTTTTTTGAAGGTTAAAAATACAGTTTTTGCCAAAATGATATTACTTCTGGTGATACTAAAAACGTTAAATTAGTATTATAATATCGTCTATGGCATTAGGCTTCACAGGGTGAAAATTTTATGAAAATCGAATAATAATTGACACTTTTGTGGGCCAAAAACCTTCAAAAAAGACTTTTAGAAAACCGCCTATATCTCGGCAAAATGACAACTGAGACAACGGAACATATTAACTTTGTTTTATACAAATCGAACAATAAATAATTAATCTAGGGCTGAAAAACTGAATTAGCCAATGGCGGCCAAGAAAAATTACTGAGAAAAAACAATTTCACATTTTTGCTAAAGTCAGATGACTCTTTAATTCTGTGTAAACACGACTAAACACGACTAAAAAATATTCATAAATAAAAAAAAATTTAGTAAAAATTTAAATTTTCGAAATTTGGCGCCTAATATCTTCGAAGATTTGCCAGTAAAACCGAAAAAATCGTAACGATGCGACCAGCAGTTGCTGAGATCTACTCAAATTGGAATTGGAATAATATTCACGGTCAGGTTCTGTCGCATCTCATGAGTTATATATAAATAATCTTAAAAAGGAAAAAGAATTAATGAAGTCGGCCAAAAACTCACCGAGTTATAACGAGAAACAATTCTACCTTAATTAAAAACACAGTTGTTGTGTTCCAATGTGATCAGTCAAATTGCTTATTGCTCCTAAGTCTACGCAGAAATTCTCAACATCAAACTTCGTCAAGGTTATGAGATAATGAATCTGTATTTGGAATTTCGTCACTCTCACTTCATTATAACCAAAGTTATCGTGCCCCAAAGTATCAACCAATCAGATTGCTTATCTCTGCTTACAGTAAGCAGACAATGCTCATTTTCGCACTCCATCATGGCATTGGCCTAATGAACGCCTTCACCAAGATTGAACATTCTGCCCCAATTAGAAGGAGAGTTATTTTGTTTCAAATTCTCGACCAATCAAATTGCTCATCGCTCTGCTTATCCATGGCAGACAATGCTCCTTGTCCAACGTATTCAAGGTATTGATGTAATGAAATTATACACTAAATTTCATCACTCTGACTTTTAAGTTAGAACTGAAGTGAAAGTGTCCGAAATCACTCACCAATCAAATTGCTTATCTCTGTTTACCCTTCGAACTCCATCAAAGCATCGACCCAATAAAGACTTACGCCAAGTTTGAACATTCTAGCCGAATAACACTGAGGGTTATTGTGTTTCAATGTCTCGACCAATCAATTTGCGTATCGCTCTGCTTATCCTGAGCAGAAAATGCTCATTGTCGAACTTAGTCAAGGTAGTGATTCAATGAAACTATACACCTAGTTTCATCACTATCACTTAATCAGAACTAATGTTATTGTGTGTCGAATCATCAACCAATCAAATTGCCCATCTCTGCAGAAAATGCTGATATTCGAACTTCATCAAGATATTGACCTAGTGAATGCCTACATCAAGTTTGAACATTGTACCCCAATTAGAAGAAGAGTTATTGTGTTCCAAAGTCACCAAGGTATTGGCCCAATAAACACCTACACCAAGTCTAGCTGAATTAGAAAGAGAGTTGTGTCCCAAACTAGATCATTTCCGGACTAATTGTTTTAAAGAGACACGTAAAGGGTTGTTCATAGTTAAATGAAAGTTTAATTTGAAATAAGACGAACGTCTACCAATAAAATTAGGATTTAATAATGCCAGACTAATATTAAAATAAAATTTTAAATTAAGAGTAATTAATTATTGGTCTGATGGCAATGAAATGTTTTGATTTGACGGATGACAGGTACGATGGGAGTCCACACTAAGTGGCTAAGGCGTTGGCCTGCTAGCCAGGAGGTCGGGTGTTCGATCCCTGCATTGACCAAGAAAGTTCATCTCGATTTTCTGGCGTCCCCCCGCCGTGTACACATTCGAGTGCACGTAAAAGATCCCTTAGCAGTTGGAATTCGATACTGTTGAATAAGCTCTATAAGATGACTAAATTTTCGATCCTTTTATTCTTCTACTCCTGATATTTTGGACTGTTGATCGATGGTTTCATATAAAAAAAACTATCGATAAGATTCTTTGTGGAAGAAGTTCCCAAAAAATATTTTGTTGACTTTAAGAGAAAAGGACCTTTAAAAATGATCCAAATCGTAAAAATACGACTTTTTGGATTTTCGATCTCTATTTTTCTGCTATCCCAGATATTTAAAGACAAGCCAACAGTGAGGCTGATGTCCCCCGCCGAAATCCCAAAATAAATAGAAGACACATATTAATTAATCGCACATTTATTTTTTTCAATGTATCAAGCAATCAAACTGTACACGAAGTGTCATCCAAAAGTGTTTTATAAAGAAAAATGCTAAAACCGACGAGAAAAATGAAAATGTACCTTAGTTAGGGGGACCCTAAATGCAGACAAAAGGGCCCCTCTGGCCAAGGGAAAGGGCCCTCGTGTCCAAGTCAATCGTTTCTATACACTGTTACTGTCGAATCGATTACTAAATGAGAATGCAGTCATTGTATTGGCATAAAAATCATCAATCAAGATGAACCTAAGTTATCTTGTCCCAAAGTATCAACCAATCAAATTGCTTATCTCTGCTTACCCTAAGCGGAAAATGCTCATCTTCGAACTCCATCAAGGCATTGACCTAATAAGCATATACACCAAGTTTGAACATTTTAACTCAATTAGAAGGAGAGTTATTGTGTTCCAAAGTCTCGACTACTCTCGACCAATCAAATTGCGTATCGCTCTGCTTACCTTGAGCAGAAAATGCTCATTATCGAACTTAGTCAAAGTATTCCTGTAATGGAACTATACACCAAGTTTCATCACTCTCACTTAATTAGAACTAAAGTTATCGTGTCCCAAAGCATCAACCAATCAAATTGCTTATCTCTGCTTACCCTAAGTGGAAAATGCTCATCTTCGAACTCCATCAAGGCATTGACCTTATAAGCATATACACCAAGTTTGAACATTTTTACTCAATTAGAAGAAGAGTTATTGTGTTCCAAAGTCTCGACCTATCAAATTGCGTATCGCTCTGCTTACCCTAAGCGGAAAATGCTCATCTCCAAACTCCATCAAGGCATTGACCTAATAAGCATATACACCAAGTTTGAACATTTTAACTCAATTAGAAGGAGAGTTATTGTGTTCTAAAGTCTCGACCAATCAAATTGCTCTGCTTACCCTGAGCGGAAAATGCTCATTATCGAACTTAGTCAAGGTATTACTGTAATGAAACTATACACTAAGTTTCACCACTCTCACTTAATTAGAGCTAAAGTTATCGTGTCCCTAAGCATCAACCAATCAATTTGCTTATCTCTGCTTACCCTAAGCGAAAAATACTCATCTTTGAACTCCATCAAGGCATTGACCTAATAAACACATACACCAAGTTTGAACATTCTAGCTCAATTAGGAAGAGAGTTATTGTGTCCCAAAAAGTGTGACGGACAGACAGACAGACAGACAGACAGACAAGACAGACAGACAGACAGACAGACAGACAGACAGACAGACAGACAGCATGCTTATCTCTGCTTACCCTAAGCAGAAAATGCTCATCTTTAAACTCAGTCATGACATTGACCTAGTGAACGTCTACACCAAGATTGGACATTCTAGCTCAATTAGAAGGAGAGTTATTGTGTTTCAAAGTCTCGGCCCTTCAAATTGCTACTACTTTTCATATTCACTTCAAAATGGCAACCATCAGTTGACCTAAATCAAAATTCTGCTCCGTTCGATTTTTGGGCCATCCTTCAAAGATTCAGAAAATATAACTCCCGTGTCCGTAAGTAAAATAGCAGAAAAACCTTAGGGATTTTTCACGTTTCAAGATGGTGGCACTTCTGGTTTGATCGACAAAGTCCATATTTTGTGTAGGAATCAGTAATTACTTGCCTAGTATCGAATTTTTTTTTAGGTCATTCTGACCTATATTTCGACTATTTTTTTGAAAACTTTGATCCTTAATCTCACCAAGAGGAGATAATTTAGAAAATTTCCAAGGACATCATTGAAGTCGCATTGGCAAGATCTACTAACATTCTAAATTTCACGAAAATCGCACAACTAAAGAAGTTGTCGAATTGGTAATAACTTTCGGTTCGAAATGACAGCGACGAATTTTCGAAATTCCAAAATCCGAAATTGCAGATTTGAATTAAATGTTTCAAGATACTCAAAGAAAAAAGAATTAGTAAAATAGGTCAAATAGTCACAAAGTTACAGCATTGTAGGTCAAATGTATTCGTTCGTAGAATTCGGTGATTTCGGATTCGTAAAACGTTTTGAAAATATATTTAAACAAGTTTCGCACCCCATTTTTGGGTGGGTAGGTCAAAGTTTCAGAAAGATCCTATGGTTAGATTCTGAAAAAATCCGATTTGCAGAAAATACACAAAAAAAATAACTAAATCTGCTACTGTCCCATGCAGATATGAAAGCTTTCATATCCATTGTCACGTGTCATCGATTGTATCAAGTATTCTAAAAAAAAAGGATAAGAAGAAAAAAATATCAAAATTGGTCAAAAACTCGCGAAGTTACAAGTCTAAATATAGTATGAAACATTGCACCCAGGCATAACAATAATCTGAAAACTAAAGGGAAATAACTGAAACTTGTATTACTGTAATGAGACGGATGAGAAAATGAAATGAAAATGGCGGGAAAGAACTAAAAATGGCGGGTTGGACAGGCGACCTTACTCCTTGTCACGTACAACCGGGCATTCGAAAACACGCTAGTTAACTCAATGGCAGGCGCGCGTGCTAACCATTCAGCCACCCCCTCCCTTGAAATCAGACACGTGCAATATGTCATATAGGAAGAATAACAAGTCGCTCACAACAAAATCGTAAATTAATGAGTTTAGGTCAAGGGTTGAGCTACTGTTTTAGAGTATTTAATTGTTTTAAAGAGACACGTTAAGGGTTGTTCATAGTTAAATGAAAGTTTAATTTTAAATAAAACCAATAAAATTAGGATTTAATAATGCCAGACTAATATTAAAATAAAGTTTTATATTAAGAATAATTAATTATTGGTCTAATGCAATGAAATGCTTTGATTTGACGGATGAAATGTACAATGGGTGTCCACACTATGTGGCTAAGGCGTTGGCCTGCTAGCCAGGAGGTCGGGTGTTCGATCCCTGCATTGGCCAAGAAAGTTCATCTCGATTTTCTGGCGTGCCCCCCCCCCCCCGCCGTGTACACATTGGAGTGCACGTAAAAGATCCCTTAGCAGTTGGAATTCGTGATGTTGAATAAGCTCTATACGATGACTAAATGTGCAGATTGTAGCCACCCACACTGCATGTTTTGCTTAACAATGAAAGGGGGCCGTTTTCAATTTTCGATCCTTTTATTCTTCTATCCTGATATTTTGGACTGTTGGTCGGTGGTTTCATATAAAAGCCTACCGATAAGACTCTTTGTAGAAGAAATTCCCCAAAAATATTATGTTGACTTTAAGAGAAAAGGACCGTTAAAAATGCTCCAAATCGTAAAAATACGACTTTTTGGATTTTCGATCTCTTTTTTTCTGCTATCCCTGATATTTAAAAAAAAATGATACAATGATTTCACACAACAGTTTAGCTATTAGACTCTCTATTGACAAGAGTTTCACCGCCCTCCCTTCATTATAACCGAAATTATCGTGCCCTAAAGAATCAACACATCAGCATGCTTATCTCTACTTACCCTCGGCAGAAAATGCTCATCTTTACACTCAATCATGACATTGACCTAGTGAACGTCTACGCCAAGTTTGAACATTCTAGCTTAATTAGAAGGAGAGTTATTGTGTTCCAAAGTCTCGGCCCTAAGGGATTTTTCACGTTTCAAAATGGTGGCACTTCCGGTTAGATCGACAAACTTCATATTTTGTTTACGAATCAGTAATTACTTATCTAGTATCAAAAAAATAAATCAGGTCATTCTGACCTATATTTCGACGATATTTTTTAAAAACTTTGATCCTTAATTTCACCAAGGGGAGATAATTTAGAAAATTTCTAATCATATTTTTGAAGTCGCATCGGTAAGATCTATTTATATACTAAATTTCATGAAAATCGTACAACTATTAAAGAAGTTGTCAAATTGGTCTAAACTTCCGGTTCGAAATCAGAGCGACGAATTTTCGAAATTCGAAAATGTGAAACTGCTGATGAAATTGATTTTTTTTCAAGGTATTCAAAGAAAAAAGAATTAGTAAAATCGGTCAAAAAATAACAAAGTTACGACTATGCATTGTCAGTTTTTTCGTTCGATCGACAAACTCCATATTTTGTGTAGGAATCAGTAATTACTTGTCGAGTGTCGAAATTTTTTTCAGGTCATTCTGACCTATATTTCGACGATTTTTGTTAAAACTTTGATCCTTTATTTCACCAAGGGGAGATAATTTAGAAAATTTATAATAATATTTTTGAAGTCACATGGGTAAGATCTACTAATATACTAAATTTCATGAAAATCGTACATCTATTAAAGAAGTTGTCAAATTGGTCTAAACTTCGGGTTCGAAATCACAGCGACGAATTTTCGAAATTCGAAAATGTAAAACTGCAGATGAAATTGATTTTTTTCAAGGTATTCAAAGAAAAAAGATTTAGTAAAATCGGTCAAAAAACAATATGCATTGTCCATTTTGTTGTTCGTAAATTTCGGTGATTTCGGATTCGTAAAACGTTTTGAAAATATATTTAATCAACGGCCACCACCCATTTTTTAGGGGATAGGTAAAAGTTTCATAAAGATACTGTGGTTAGAAATCCGATTTGTGGATAAAACACAAAAAAATAATAATAATCTTAACAGAAACAATAAGCTTTCATATGCAATATGAAAGCTTAAAATAGCATTATGCAAGAGCAAAATCTGATTTTTACAGGTCTTCCTTTAAGCCTGAGATGTTATCTAAATAATCAATTAGACATTAATTAACATATTCAGACCATAATAAACTCTTTATGTCAAGACTAGCCTTCGATGTTGGCAGATTAAAATCGTATATGCCGCTTAATGGCGGTTGATAATTAAATCAATCAAGTGGATAATCGAGACTATGCTGTTTATATTAATGATTTGAGTAATGATGACCGAGGCTATGAATATTTCAAAAGCTTTTTTCTCGGCTAATAGTGAATCAATTTGACTGAAATTTTGGGCAAATTATCTCTACACTATCTAGTTTTTAACTATTGTAGTGAGAACTGCCATCTCTTTATCTTATCTCCCATAATGTAACTTTAATAATAACTTCAACCAAAACAATAAGCTTTCATATGAAATATGAAAGCTTAATAATCTTACTAATAATAGTAATAACTAATAGGTTCTTACCCATGAAGGGGTTTTTAATAATGTAACCAGAGGCTGGGCCAAGGTGAAGTACCTTATAGCTCTCTGTAATAAAATATGGGATATTGTATATCAAATTATTATTAAAGCGAAATGCTTTAAATGGCGTTATTATTATTGGCTGAAGTTTTCGGACACAAAATTTCAAATGCTCTAATGTTCACTAAATAAGACTTAAATGCAAATACTACAGGTTTACTGAATATCTAGCAGAAAATATTATTTTCATACACTAATTAATATAGTAGTTACCTTATAAATCTAAACTTACTTAAGACGTAAGTAAATACATATAATAAAGCTTATTGTAAAGGGAGATAAGTCACATATCAATACATAATATATGAACCTTGACGCCTTGCGATCAATTACTGGTCTTCCAAGAGGCACGTCACATGCGATTCTGTATAGCGAAACATGAATTTGTTCACTACAGTTACGTCGCACTCAGCATAAGCTGAATAACTTTTACAAAATTATTAGAAATGAAGCCCCTAAAGCTCTTAATGATTTAAAACCACCACAAGTTTCAATTGACCAACCCTACCATCTTCGCAACTCAAACTCCTTTATTGGTGTTAGATGTAGAACAAACCTATATCAAAGATCTTTTTTACCTTCAACGATCCAACTTTGGAATAAACTAGAACCTGAAATAAAAAATTCGCCAACGCTTTCTATATTTAGGTCAAAACAAAAAACAAAATTCAGTACAAAATGTAACGACTTATATTATCTTGGTAATAGAAATCTCCAAATAATTCATTGCAAACTCCGCAACGGAAAAAGTGACCTAAATTATCACAAATTATTAATGCATATTAGTGATGACCCAACTTGCAGCTGTGGCAACTCTTTTGAAAATGTCGATCACTTCTTCTTTTATTGCCCCCACTATAAATCTCAAAGATCAAGTACGATTGACCTATTAGATGCAAGATACAAAACATCTTTTACATTACTTTTCGGATTAAACAATGATATTCCAATTTCTACTAATATCTTTCAAACAGTACAATCATATATAATAGCTACTATACGTTTTAAATCTCATTGATAATAAAAAAAACGGTAAACTTTTAAAATGATAATAGCAAATAATTCATCAGTACTCTGATGATGATCATCAGTTTTATTCTTACCTACTTTGGTAAATAAATATGTATCTATGTTTATCATAGATCTAAATTCAATCTAGTCCTTGGAACTCACAGAATAAGCCAATACCTCTCAATATCTTGCATTGATAAAGTATAAAACAAACTAGTTGTACTTATATCTTAAACTTGAACCCTAAATGTTAGCCTACCAAACTTTTCAAACGCTATATTGCCTTTTGCTAATCAAAATCAAATGTTTATTTTAACTAGTAACTCCATCTCTCAGTTATGTTATGTTTTCAGTATTGATGACTCACCTTGTATATACCAACCACGTACTTTTTACATACTCTTACACTATCCCTTAAGGAAGCGGTGTTTATAAGCTTAGCTTGTTATCGTATCCTTGTATTCTTTGTATATAAACCTACTGTAATAAAGTATTGTTTAAATCATAATATATGAAAATTAAGTAAATTTTAACCAACCTTATTAGGGTTTCACACTGCGTAGCTTGTGTGAAACACTATTGTTTTTGTTAAAATTCTTCTTATTATTATTCTTATTATTATTATTTTTTTTTTTCCAATTTGCTTATATCTCAGGAACTACTTGTCGGATCGATGCAATGTCTTGAGTTTTACTGCGAAAGTGGGTGTGACTTAGAGATTAAAGCTATTTCCGGCATTCTGCGACAATGCGAAATGTCCGAAATCACCGAAGTTGTCGTTTTTTGAAATATTGCCGTAATATTAACAACAATTGTTGGATTTTATCGTTTGATAGTTTTTGACATTGCCAGAGACATGGCACATAGCTACGGGTCTTTAGAGTTTTAAATTTCGCCGAATCTTCGGAAAAATAAGGCGCCAAATTTTGAAAATTTAAATTTTGACAAAAAACTTTTTTATTAATGAATATTTTTTTAATGACCTTTTACCAAGGGTTAAAGGGTTGTCTGATTTGGGCAAAAATGTGAACATTTTTTTTCTGGATAATTTTCCTTGGTCGCTATTGGCTAATTCAGTTTATCGGTTCTATATTAATTATTTATTGTCCGATTTGTATAAAACAAAGTTTATATGCTCCATGGTCCAAAATGTCATTTTTTTTGTTACCGGCAAAGTTTCCTGTCGGCACCGTAAGTGACGTAAATTTAGCAAAAACTACAATTTTAACAGTTCGGTACCACTTTTTGAAAGCAAAACTTATTTTTTTGAAATGTAATATGACTGAAAAGATGTGCCATATAAAGGCGCACAAAACATCGCGCTCAGTTTTTTTAATTTCGATTTCGTTTTCGGTCGATTTGGATTAAAGGGTGAAAAAAGGTGTCAAAATAAGCTATTTACAACCCATCCAGCGTCTTCATATTAAAAAATATATCTTCGTAACATTAATAATCTCGTAGCAATAACCCATACGAAGAGAATGTATGTGAAAATTAATTTGTAATATGCGCAGTTGCTGAGAAAAAGTCAATTTTGCATGAGTCACTTTTCACGTTATTTTGGCTGTATAAGAATCAATTATTATGTGATTTTCAATTTTCTTTCACCATTGGATGCCTAATGCCATAGTGGACAAGGTCAAACCATTCTACCTCATACGCTGCCACCGGAAATGACGTCATTTGCTCAAAACTTAATTTTTAGCATTTAAAAACAATATTTTATTCAAATGGGTCGTACTTGTTATTTTTTTCAAATTATGATATTTGATTCTATTCATCAAATAGAATGAACCGATGTGATCATACAGATATCACAAAACGGTTTCTAACGTGTACGGTTGCAGAGAAATGGACGATTTTCCACAAGTCACTTTTCGAGGATTTTAGTCTATAAAAGTGTCAGTTATTATTCGATTTTCATAAAATTTTCGCCATATGATATCTTACGTCATTTATGATTTAATAGAACTAATTTAACATTTCCAGTATCACCGGAAGTCATTATATTTTGGCAAAAACTGTATTTTTAGCCGTCAAAACAGATATTTTTTTCAAATGAGTTTGATTTGTAATATATTTAAAATTATGATATTTAGTTCGCATCAACTAATAGAATGAACCCATGCGATCATTCAGATACCACAAAATGGTTTCTAACTTGTACGGTTAGCCGAAATAGCCGATTTTCTACAAGTCACTTTTCAAGTTTTTTGGTCAATAAAAGTGGCGATTATTTTTCGATTTACATAAAATTTTCACTATATGATACCTTATGCCATTTCTGATTTCATGAAACTAATTGAACATTTTCATTATCCCCGGAAGTACTGTAATTTTATCAGGATTAATTACAACTGTATAAAATGAATTGATATTGCTGGATTTTTGTTGATTCTGTTTCCCTTTTATTTGATGTGTGCAATGTTTATGTGGAAATCTGTTTATCGGTGCCATTGATTCAAGGGCAACATGGGAGCGAAAGTGACATAAGTTTAAAGTTAACGTGGCACCAGTGAAACCCGTCATTCCTGCATGCAGGTCTAGTATAGATATCCTAATTATAATTCACATAGAAGAAAAAAAACACAGTAATGAATACACACACAAATAAAGTTAATATCACTGCTATTGCTGTTGAACTTGCTGTGAGCTCACTGTTGACTTGTGTTGGGATGATTGATCAATTCACACCACACTGTATACTGTAAACCATTACCATTACCAGACTGCAAATGTTGTACCTCTTATTAGGTTTAACTGTTGTAGTCCCTTATCGGGCCCCAAATGTTGTAGGGGGGCAAATTACGAGGAAAATAACCACACCAAGGGTTCAGTAAAATAGCAATTTATTACTTTACAATTAAAACCTTGAAAGTATACAATTACAATATAAATGATACAATCACAGAGAACATATAAAACCAATACATTCAGATTCATTAAAATGATATATTACATATAAACACTAAAATCTCTATTTTAAATATTACTTATATATATACTTACTATTCAAAAAAAGTAGAGGATATTTGATTTTTAAGTGTTATTAAAATCACCTAATGAAACTGACGAAGAAACAAATGACAAAATGAAATGAAGTTCACATTCATCGATTTATTCCAAATGATCGTTAGACTAAGTAAGGCACAGACTGACCATTATAAGGGTAAAATGATACCCGGGGTCAAACAGCAAAGTTACCACAGCATCACAATAAAGTCAGTAACGGGTAAATCCTCCTCTGTTTGCCAAACAAGCATTGATCCGACGTGGCATACTCCTAATGAGACGTCTAAGGTCATTTTGGTCCAGATTGTCCCATTCCTGTTGCAACGCAGCAGCAAGTTCTTGGACATGACGTCGTGCGAACGGCACAACATGGACTGCCAAGATGTTGTCCCGGTAGTACAACATGTAAAGCCGTTCTTCCAGCAACAGTGATGCCTCCCCACACCATAACAGAACCACCCCCAAATCGATCATGTCTGATGACGTTAACGTCTTGGAAGCGCTCGTTTCGACGACGCCACACCCTCCTACTTATGTCCAAAAAATCAACAGTGAACCTTGACTCATCTGAAAACATCACATTGCTCCAGCGTCGATTATCCCAGTGTTGACGATCCCTACACCAACGACGTCTTGCCTGAATGTGATGATCTCTCAAACAAGGGATCACGCGAGGACGTCGGGCGCGAAGGTGACCCCTATGCAGTCGATTCCGAATCGTCTGGCCACTCACTCTCACATCAGTGTCTGTTTGAAGACGGGCGCTGATCTGATTTGCTGTAATGCCACGATTTCTCAAGGCCAAGGTACGGATAATTCGATCCTGGGCTTGAGTTGTCGCCCTTGGTCGGCCTGAGCGTGGTCTGTCCTGTATCTGGACCATAGCCTGCTTATGACAGACTGAGAAACATTCATCGTCCGCGCCATAACCGCCTGTGTTGTGCCGATCTGTAGCATGCCAAGGGCACGTAACCTTTCATTTTGGGTAAGCCGACGCATATCAAAATTTGTTTTCTGGTCACTAAAATAATTAAACTGATGTTTCCACCCTGGAATTCAATGCCACAATGACTGTAACATTCAAAGTCAGAGTCGTGCAAATGTTGGGTTGGACCCCCATGATGATCCCAAGCATCACCTGCATTCCATGCGGTAGCTATTGGTGCGTTTGGGCGTCACATGTAACTGGAAATGTTTCTTCTGTTAGGTTCTATAGTGACTTTTTTCGTAGTCATTTGCATATTTTAGTATTATGCCTCCAAAATCAAATATCCCCTACTTTTTGTCCCCCGCCTTTCGAAGAAAGTTGGGGGACTATTAAAATGGGTCTGTCTGTCTGTCTGTCTGTCTGTCTGTCTGTCTGTCTGTCTGTCTGTCTGTCTGTCCGTCCGTCTGTCTGTCCGTCACACTTTTTGGGACACAATAACTCTCTTCCTAATTGAGCTAGAATGTTAAAACATGGTGTATATGTTTATTAGGTCAATGCCTTGATGGAGTTCGAAGATGAGCATTTTCCGCTTAGGGTAAGCAGAGATAAGCAATTTGATTGGTTGATGCTTTGGGACACGATAACTTTAGTTCTAATTAAGTGAGATTGATGAAACTTGGTGTATAGTTTCATTATAGTAATACCTTGACTAAGTTCGATAATGAGCATTTTCTGCTCAGGGTAAGCAGAGCTATACGCAATTTGATTGATCGAGAATTTGGAACACAATAACTCTCCTTCTAATTGAGTTAAAATGTTCAAACTTGGTGTATATGCTTATTAGGTCAATGCCTTGATGGAGTTCGAAGATGAGCATTTTACGCTTAGGGTAAGCAGAGATAAGCAATTTGATTTTTTGATGCTTTGGGACACGATAACTTTAGTTCTAATTAAGTGAGAGTGATGAAACTTGGTGTATAGTGTCATTATAGTAATACCTTGACTAAGTTCGATAATGAGCATTTTCTGCTCAGGGTAAGCAGAGCGATACGCAATTTGATTGGTCGAGACTTTGGAACACAATAACTCTCCTTCTAATTTAGTTAAAATGTTCAAACTTGGTGTATATGCTTATTAGGTCAATGCCTTGATGGAGTTCGAAGATGAGCATTTTCCGCTTAGGGTAAGCAGAGATAAGCAATTTGATTGGTTGATGCTTTGGGACACGATAACTTTAGTTCTAATTAAGTGAGAGTGATGAAACTTGGTGAATAGTTTCATTACAGTAATACCTTGACTAAATTCGATAATGAGCATTTTCTGCTCAGGGTAAGCAGAGCGATACGCAATTTGATTGGTCGAGACTTTGGAACACAATAACTCTCCTTCTAATTGAGTTAAAATGTTCAAACTTGGTGTATATGCTTATTAGGTCAATGCCTTGATGGAGTTCGAAGATGAGCATTTTCCGCTTAGGGTAGGCAGAGATAAGCGATTTGATTGGTTGATGCTTTGAGACACGATAACTTTAGTTCTAATTAAGTGAGAGTGATGAAACTTGGTGTATAGTTTCATTACAGTAATACCTTGAGTAAATTCGATAATGAGCATTTTCTGCTCAGGGTAAGCAGAGCGATACGCAATTTGATTGGTCGAGACTTTGGAACACAATAACTCTCCTTCTAATTTAGTTAAAATGTTCAAACTTGGTGTAAGTTTAAGTTTAAGTTTATAAAATTTGGTATAGCGCTCGTTACTGCCGACATCAGCATTCAAAGGCGCTATACAAAACACATAAATAAATATTCAAAGAACATAACAAACATACATACACGCAGTATACAATATTTGACTGTGACATTTAAATCAACTATTGCACAGTTTATTTATTCTGGAAAAGTACGCTTAAAAAGATGTGTTTTCAATGATTGTTTAAATGTTCCTAATGTTGAAGAAGACTTTACAGAATCTGGGAGATCATTCCATAGTTTAGGACCAGCAACACTGAAGGCCCTGTCTGCGAATGTTCGTTTTTTAGTAAATCGCACATGGAGGAATTCAGTAGTAGCTAAACGTGTTGAACGCCGATTTACATTATATGAAATTAAATTTTTTAAATAGTCCGGGGCCAGATTGTTCAGGCACTTGTAGACCATGATGAGGATCTTGAATTCAGCTCTTACTTTTACTGGTAGGATGTAGAGCTCTTTCAGTGCAGCAGTTGAGCTTGAGTATTTAGATACACCAAGAATCATTTTGGCGGCCATGTCTTGGACTCTTTGAAGGGGAACTAAGGTAGTGGCAGGGAGATTGATATAGAGCATAGAGTTATATAACTCTATGATATAGAGACAGTTACAATAGTCAATATGCGAAAACACAAGAGCATTTATTAGTTTGAGGCAGGTTGACTTGTTTAGAAACGGTTTTAATTTTCTGAGATTAAATAAAACTAGGGCTGCATGTCGTGATTTGAGGGAGATATGAGATTTGAGAGATAGATTTTGATCAAGAGTAACCCCTAGTACTTTAACACTATTGGAACGGCTCACCATGATATCACCGACTTTTACATCAGTTGTGTATATGCTTATTAGGTCAATGCCTTGATGGAGTTCGAAGATGAGCATTTTCCGCTTAGGGTAAGCAGAGATAAGCAATTTGATTGGTTGATGCTTTGGGACACGATAACTTTAGTTCTAATTAAGTGAGAGTGATGAAACTTGGTGTATAGTTTCATTACAGTAATACCTTGACTAAGTTCAATAATGAGCATTTTCTGCTCAGGGTGAGCAGAGCGATACGCAATTTGATTGGTCGAGACTTTGGAACACAATAACTCTCCTTCTAAATGAGTTAAAATGTTCAAACTTGGTGTATATGCTTATTAGGTCAATGCCTTGATGGAGTTCGAAGATGAGCATTTTCCGCTTAGGGTAGGCAGAGATAAGCAATTTGATTGGTTGATGCTTTGAGACTCGATAACTTTAGTTCTAATTAAGTGAGAGTGATGAAACTTGGTGTATAGTTTCATTACAGTAATACCTTGACTACGATCGATAATGAGCATTTTCTGCTCAGGGTAAGCAGAGCGATAAGCAATTTGATTTGCCGAGACTTTGGAACACAATAACTCTCCTTCGAATTGAGTTAAAATGTTCAAAATTGGTGTGTATGCTTATTAGGTCAATGCCTTGATGGAGTTCGAAGATGAGCATTTCTTCTTACGGTAGGCAGAGATAAGCAATTTTTGGATGACACTTCGTGTTCAGTTTGATTGGTCGATACGTTTGAAAAAAATAAATGTGTGATTAATTAATATGTGTCATCTATTTATTTTGGGATTTTGGCGGGGGACATCAGCCTCACTGTTGGCTTGTTTTTAATAGTATATATAAATACCTTAAAGGGAAACTACCTCCTGTTAACCAGTATGAAATATACAGGCATAATCTAATTAATCTTACTAATAATAATAATAGGTTCTTACCCATGAAGGTTTTATTTAATAATGTAACCAGAGACTGGACCAAGGTGGAGTACCTTATAGCTCTCTGTAATAAAATATGGGATATTGTATATTAAATTATTATTAAAGCGAAATGCTTTAAATGACGTTATATTATTGGCTGTATGCAATGTATTTGTAGAAATTAATTTATAAAAACCAGATTAACTTTAACTTATTTGAGAACTTTACTTAAAACCAACATGTCCGCCAACTTTAACAAAGACAAATTAAATATATATAAAACTGATAAAACAAATAACAACACATACCTTTAAACTTAAACTGCAAATCTATTGACAATAATTCCGCCAATACACACAATTGATGCGAATAAATGAAACTACTATTATAAATATTGAAACTTTAAATATAAAATCACTACCAAGGTTGAATGAAATAAAATCACTACAAGAGTCTATAAGTAAGTGACCATAGTGATGATGATACAAAACTAAGAAAACATCAGGTCAAAGTTGAAATAAACTACCAGTGAGCTGCGTGAACTGGAACTCACTGGAAACCCCTTTAAGGGGAGTGTATAGAACAGGATAGTTTAAAGAAGCAGTGATGTGTAACATATTGTAGAAGTGCGTTTCTCGTGTATTTTCTGGAATCTCGTTGTACATTAAATGAAGATAAGACTCTTGTTGGTTGTTAATAATTCGATATATTCTTTAGTAAACAATACTTAATAGCAGATAATTAATATAACAATTATTATAACAATTATTGGCTAAATGCTTAACAGTACATAAGCTCCAATATGGATATGGGAAATGACATAAACTTATGTCTCCAAATATCCAAATACAGGTCTGTTCTTAGGCATGCGATCTAAGCTGATCTCCCAAGAAACGTTGTAGCAAGGTCTCCCCTAATTCTGTCAATTGGGTCTATATATATATACCCATGCATTGCCTAGGGCATTAATCCTATAAATCTATTGTCTACAAACAGTGCACGGTGGCAACTAAAATGCTATAGCCCGTAGACGTTAATTACAATTAATAAGATAGATTTAAAGTGTAAAACAAAGAATACTGGAGACATGTGATTAATGAGATATATAAACAATATAAATGTATATAAATGGGAGTAATTAAGGTGGATTAAGATCCATTAAAATATGGCCTTCAAAATTAAGTAATACTGTGCGGATTAGTAATACTGTGTGGATTAGCACGACGTATTAAACATTTACTATTGGGCCGTAATTCACCCTACTATAATACTCTCAGATTTTAAAAAAATATTCGTTCCGAATATTAATCGGTAACATATAAAAACAATCATAATATATCAATATTAAAGTTCCAATTTCACATTTTCTAAGAAAGTCAAAACATAATTATTTCTATGTCTTTTGCTCAAAAGGTTGTCAACTCACTATTATACGGTCCTGGGCAAAATTTTTTGGGCATTATAAAGGGTGACACAGGGTGATTGAGGAAATAGTTACTCAATTACCTCCCTTGTTTTCCCATTCCTCTCCATGGACGGCCATCTTCAAACGTTTGAATTTGAAGTTGAAAATGATATTTTTGCCAATTTCTCAACTGGCAGTACTGAATTATAGGATTAATAGGATTATTCTTTAACAAGGTAGGACTGTTTATAGGTTCAATCTATTTTTGGACTTTATTTTAATACATTTTAAAAATATAACTTAAAAAAATGCTATTGGAGCTTTAATATATATATATATAAGTACAAATATAAAACTTAATCAATTCTGTGTAGCAGATGGAAATCAACATATAGTAGATATGGATGCCCTCCCCCTTTTAATAAAAATCATAAAACAACAATATAAAAAGTCATAATAAAATACACACTAAATATATATAATATAAATTGGAATAGGTATGTGGTTTATCAAGGTAATTGTATTGTCAGTTTTCATCACGTAATTAAATAAAATAATTAAAATCGCTTGTTAAAAGATTTGTTCCTAAATGTCTTTTTATGTACTGGTCCACTGTTATTTGGCCTATTATTTGGTGGGCCATTATTAAAAAAGTTTCCTCTATTATCATATGGGCACATATTGGATGGACTCTCATAGCAATCGTCCCTATTATCATACTTCCAAGTATTGGGAGGTCCATCATTAAAATTGTTGCCACCATTATTATATGAGCCCATATTGGGTGGGCCATCAAAAAAATCGTCGTTACAAGGCCAAGTATTGGGTGGACCATCATAAAATTCGTTTTCATCATAGTCGTAACATTCGTTCAAATCTTGTTTTAAATGTTCATTTTCTTCTTGAAGGTCTTCGATCTGTTTCTGATGTTCAACAAGCTCGCATATTACGTCACTCTTGCTAGATTCTAAAAAGTTTTCTCTCGCGCCCAATCTCTGAATTTCGATCTTCGCGTCTTCAAGGTTCTTTTCTAAGTGGTCCTTTGCACGCAATAATTCATCAAGATCATGATGCATTTCTTGTTTATATTTATGCGCGCTTTCAAGTTTCGATTTTAATTCAGAGATTTTCATTTTTAATTTGTTAGCTTCCATGTTACATTTATCATGGCTTAGATTTTGAACAGGCGTGTTCCTAATTGTATGTGTAACGTCTAATTTTTTCATCACTGCTTTTAATTGTTGCTTTATCACGCCATTTAAATTTTGAATTTCATGAAACGCTCGTATGCCAATTTGTGAAAATGAAAGTTGTCTCCTAAAGAATTTTCGCGTTTCATACTCATGTTTTCTTTTAGTGTCGCGCTCAGTTTTAGCCGATGTTTTTTATTTTTATTTCTTTGAACATTTAAGGAAACAGATCGCTTGACTTTATACTCATGTTTAGGAGCAAGAGCACGAGGACTATGATGTTGATAATTAAACTGACAATAACTGAATGGCACATGGCGATTACCCTGATAAAAAGACCACATACCTTTTTGTCTTGTGTTATCTAAGGCTCCATTTGATGACGTCGGATTGAATATTCTTAAGTCTTGACTTAAGGAATTTCCACCATATTCTGGATCTCTTGGATACGATGACCGGAACATTTTCGCCTTCTTTCTGCTTTTGCTTTACTGGGTAGGTGTAGCTGTGGCTCCTTCGTCCTCAGGACTGTTGATATCCAATTCCACTTTCTTGGATATTTATCTTGTTGGAAGGTGTTCTAACTCGTTCTAAACTTCTCGCTTGGCTGTTGGAGGTACGACGAAATCTTACCACTCAAAGCAATCTCCCCATTTGTAGAAGTGCGTTTCTCGTGTATTTTCTGGAATCTCGTTGTACATTAAATGAAGACAGGACTCTTGTTGGTTGTTAATAATTCGATATATTCTTTAGTAAACAATACTTAATAGCATATAATTAATATAACAATTATTATAACAATTATTGGCTAAATGCTTAACAGTACATAAGCTCCAATATGGATATGGGAAATGACATAAAATTAAGTAATACTGTGCGGATTAGTAATACTGTGCGGATTAGCACGACATATTAACAGGGGCGTACATAATGATTTCGTTTGGGGGGGGGGGGTAGCCAAAATGCGACCGACTGATGCACATACCCCCCCCCCTCCAGTGCGAGTGACGCAATCAGGAGCCGAGCACCGTGAGTGAGTTTTCTAGGGAATATGGGGTGGGGTAGGGGCGGTTTCAAATTTAGGGTGCCATCCACAATCCCACCCCACAATGAAAGTAAACAAAATACTGACTATAACATTAGGCGTCCCGCTAGTACATATATAGTATTGTAGAACTACATAGTTGTTCGCCGATCGTTGTCTCGTCGGAAAGCAGTTTTATTTAGTTTATGTCATATTATTGATTGTGCCTATAACACAGTAATTTGAGAAAATTTTTAAAAATTGATTCAATATCCTGGCATATGAGGTCATTGCTGGGAGAAATGTCATTGCTGACCAGAAATGTCAGTCAATGAATGGGACAGAATCTCAAGATCTGTTTTGCAAGAGTTGACATAACATCTGTACAATCTGACGCCCAACACACCAGTGGTACTACAAACTGGACAGTTCACTATAATTGTAAATATAATAGTACAGATACAGTATAAGACAACTGAGGAGTAGAAGAATAATTTTAAAATGGCATCGAGCGCCGCAGGCGCGAAAAAAAATTTCAGATATGTAACTGTGTAGAAAATGATGTTATAATGGATATGTAACGGAGCTTTTAAATTTTTGTGACTCGGCTTGAAAATTTGAATTAATATCATGGCAAATGGAACCAAATTCTCGTTAACGAGAGGATAAGAAATGGGACAGAATCTTGAGTCTTATCTGCCAATTTCGCCCTTTTGTGATTGTTGGTTTATCTCCTTAATTCATTTAGTCGGAGACCCACTGCGGTCTCATAGAACAACATACTCACTACAGAATAAGAGTGACAAGCATACATAGTTATTTTATACTATAGTTATGTGTGACGTATGCAATTTAGGCACACGCAAATACACAGGTATTGTTTTTTGAGACCGACTGCAGTGACTGTACTTATTTTGTGACCGACTTTTTTTCTCCCTGGGTGAAATTTTGTTGTTAGACGAATATACTTACAACAGATTAAGAGTGACGTATGCAATTTAGGCTCACGGATGTTCAACAAGCTCGCATATTACGTCACTCTTGCTAGATTCTAAAAAGTTTTCTCTCGCGCCCAATCTCTGAATTTCGATCTTCGCGTCTTCAAGGTTCTTTTCTAAGTGGTCCTTTGCACGCAATAATTCATCAAGATCATGATGCATTTCTTGTTTATATTTATGCGCGCTTTCAAGTTTCGATTTTAATTCAGAGATTTTCATTTTTAATTTGTTAGCTTCCATGTTACATTTATCATGGCTTAGATTTTGAACAGGCGTGTTCCTAATTGTATGTGTAACGTCTAATTTTTTCATCACTGCTTTTAATTGTTGCTTTATCACGCCATTTAAATTTTGAATTTCATGAAACGCTCGTATGCCAATTTGTGAAAATGAAAGTTGTCTCCTAAAGAATTTTCGCGTTTCATACTCATGTTTTCTTTTAGTGTCGCGCTCAGTTTTAGCCGATGTTTTTTATTTTTATTTCTTTGAACATTTAAGGAAACAGATCGCTTGACTTTATACTCATGTTTAGGAGCAAGAGCACGAGGACTATGATGTTGATAATTAAACTGACAATAACTGAATGGCACATGGCGATTACCCTGATAAAAAGACCACATACCTTTTTGTCTTGTGTTATCTAAGGCTCCATTTGATGACGTCGGATTGAATATTCTTAAGTCTTGACTTAAGGAATTTCCACCATATTCTGGATCTCTTGGATACGATGACCGGAACATTTTCGCCTTCTTTCTGCTTTTGCTTTACTGGGTAGGTGTAGCTGTGGCTCCTTCGTCCTCAGGACTGTTGATATCCAATTCCACTTTCTTGGATATTTATCTTGTTGGAAGGTGTTCTAACTCGTTCTAAACTTCTCGCTTGGCTGTTGGAGGTACGACGAAATCTTACCACTCAAAGCAATCTCCCCATTTGTAGAAGTGCGTTTCTCGTGTATTTTCTGGAATCTCGTTGTACATTAAATGAAGACAGGACTCTTGTTGGTTGTTAATAATTCGATATATTCTTTAGTAAACAATACTTAATAGCATATAATTAATATAACAATTATTATAACAATTATTGGCTAAATGCTTAATAGTACATAAGCTCCAATATGGATATGGGAAATGACATAAAATTAAGTAATACTGTGCGGATTAGTAATACTGTGCGGATTAGCACGACATATTAACAGGGGCGTACATAATGATTTCGTTTGGGGGGGGGGGTAGCCAAAATGCGACCGACTGATGCACATACCCCCCCCCCTCCAGTGCGAGTGACGCAATCAGGAGCCGAGCACCGTGAGTGAGTTTTCTAGGGAATATGGGGTGGGGTAGGGGCGGTTTCAAATTTAGGGTGCCATCCACAATCCCACCCCACAATGAAAGTAAACAAAATACTGACTATAACATTAGGCGTCCCGCTAGTACATATATAGTATTGTAGAACTACATAGTTGTTCGCCGATCGTTGTCTCGTCGGAAAGCAGTTTTATTTAGTTTATGTCATATTATTGATTGTGCCTATAACACAGTAATTTGAGAAAATTTTTAAAAATTGATTCAATATCCTGGCATATGAGGTCATTGCTGGGAGAAATGTCATTGCTGACCAGAAATGTCAGTCAATGAATGGGACAGAATCTCAAGATCTGTTTTGCAAGAGTTGACATAACATCTGTACAATCTGACGCCCAACACACCAGTGGTACTACAAACTGGACAGTTCACTATAATTGTAAATATAATAGTACAGATACAGTATAAGACAACTGAGGAGTAGAAGAATAATTTTAAAATGGCATCGAGCGCCGCAGGCGCGAAAAAAAATTTCAGATATGTAACTGTGTAGAAAATGATGTTATAATGGATATGTAACGGAGCTTTTAAATTTTTGTGACTCGGCTTGAAAATTTGAATTAATATCATGGCAAATGGAACCAAATTCTCGTTAACGAGAGGATAAGAAATGGGACAGAATCTTGAGTCTTATCTGCCAATTTCGCCCTTTTGTGATTGTTGGTTTATCTCCTTAATTCATTTAGTCGGAGACCCACTGCGGTCTCATAGAACAACATACTCACTACAGAATAAGAGTGACAAGCATACATAGTTATTTTATACTATAGTTATGTGTGACGTATGCAATTTAGGCACACGCAAATACACAGGTATTGTTTTTTGAGACCGACTGCAGTGACTGTACTTATTTTGTGACCGACTTTTTTTCTCCCTGGGTGAAATTTTGTTGTTAGACGAATATACTTACAACAGATTAAGAGTGACGTATGCAATTTAGGCTCACGGATTCACACAAATACACAGTATTTGGGATCTATTCTGGCATTGTGTTTGAGACCGACTGCACTTATTTTGAGACCGACTATTTTTCTCCCTGGGTAAAATTTTGTTGTTAGACTAACATACTCACAACAGAATGAGACTGAAACACAGCATCTTTTCAAACATGATAAGTTGACAAGGTTATTATATACTAAAGTTATATACTTATTTTGATACCGATTGCACTGATTTTGCGACCGACTATTTTTATACTAAAGTTTTGTGTGACGTATACAGTGAGCTCTTATTTTGATACCGACTATATACTCCTATTTTGCGACCGACTGCACTGATTTTGCGACCGACTATTTTGGGGCCTGGGGGGTGTACCACCCCACCCCCACACATTTACGCCCCGGGGTATTAAACATTTACTATTGGGCCGTAATTCACCCTACTATAATATTATCTAAGATTAAATTAGTATTGTGATCTATTTGAAATACCCATAAAATAAATAAAATCACTCTACCACATATTTATTGTATTATATTAGAAATAATCACAATGAACTGAATTTCCATCACCTGTCAGCTTCTTGTTGAACTCTCGCCTATTGTTTTATTAATTAATGAGTAAGTTGAAATCTGAACAAATTCCACTTCATGTTGTCAAGATGGCGGAGTGACAAGTCACGGTAAAAAAAAACGCTCTCAATGTATATTTAAGTTATACACCCAAAAAGCATCAAAACGTTTTAGATACTGGATTAAAACTAAAATATATCAACATTAAAGTGTTTCTGGGGGATCTATGGAATCAGAAGCTGAGAAGAAAAGAAAAAGAAGCACAACCACAAGTAACTGTAGTGATCAAGAGTCGGCGAAGGAGTTAAAAATGGCGTCATCGACACACGATATTAGTGGTCGAAATACACCACAGAACTCAATGATGCACGCAGGTGAGATGCCCTCTTATGGTCAGTACTACTCATCGACGCCTACAAACAATTACTAGTATTCTCATCCAGGTTTTTTCCAGAACAGATACCCTGCAATGAGCCCAAACGGATCATTTCAGCCACAATATCCCCCACCCTCATTATCCGTAGAATGTATGCTGAATGACATGAACCAAAAACTAGCAAAATTAGACCTATTAGATAAAGTTATAGACAGATTGAATACAATTGAAAATAAAATAGCTAACTTTGAACAGGACTTAACACAAGTCAAGAACAGGGTTTCGAGAAGTGAAACTAACATAGACGGTAATTATGTGTTGATTAGTAGTCTAGAACAAAATGTGTCAGAACTTCAATGTGAAACAAAACGTTTAAGTGAGTCTCTCTTGGACTCGCAAATGAGGGGCATGAAATATAATTTAATATTCTCGGGAATCTCTGAATCAGATGATCAGGACAATGAAAATTGTGAAGTTGTGTTAACTAAGTTTATCTCAGACCAGCTCGGTATCAACAAAAATATTCAGTTTCAAAATATTCATAGGTTACGAAAACGACGAGACAGCAAACCAAGAAGTATCATAGCCAGGATTGTGAACTATGTTGACAGGACTGAAGTGTTGAATAGTGCTCCATTACGACTCAAAGATACAAATTTCGGTATTAACCCCCAGTATCCCCCAGAAATAAATGCCAGAAGAAGTCACTTATTTCCACTCATGAAAGAAGCCAAAATATTGGGACTGAAGGCCAAATTAAAGCTGGACAAATTATATGTAAATGAAACTGAATGTGAGAGCTATGAAGAGCTACACAGAATTATGAGGCCAGTGGATCAACGAAATGACAACAACTCAGCTACGAGGGTTAAAGACAGACGTGAACACCTGACAGCTACTGTTGCGACAAGTAATAAAGAGACGATCTTAGGTAAATAGGACAGTTTAGGGGAGTCTTCTAAAATTATAGCTAGTATTGAAATAGTAACAGCAAACGTTTGTGGTCTTGAAAAGAGGCAGAATTATCCCGAATTTATTGACCTAATATCTATGTACGATATAATTTGCCTATCAGAGACGAAAACAGACAATGGCAGTAATATTTGCGTCCCCGGGTACAAAATACACATCCAAAATAGATTTAAACTTAAAAATAGACAATTCTTGTGAAGGAGACTCTGTCATATCATCTTAAGGTGATTACTACAGATAGTGAATACATAATAATGTGGGCTCAATTAAAACTTCCAAAAATAACTTTAATTTTAGGTGTAATTTACATTCCACCCGAGAACTCAAAATACCCATCCCTTGATGCATTCACACAAATTGAAAATGAACTTATAAATTTTTTATCTAACAACTATTATGTTATATTAACAGGTGATTTTAATAGTCGAATTGGTAACGACGATGGTATCTCAAACTTTAATTATGATAAATATTTCGACTTCTCAGATAGTGCTTATACGCACAGTGTTGTAAATGTTCTTAATGAACTAAATATACAAACACACCGAATCTGTAAGGATACAAACAAAAATCGATATGGATCTAACTTGATCCAATTATGCAAAAATAATGATTTAATCATTATGAATGGTAGAATGAACAAAGATATCACAGGTAAATTAACATATGTAAAAATGCCAGTACCGTAGACTACACATTATGTACAACCGAACTAATAAAACTAGTTAAGGAGTTCGATGTTCTCGAATTCTCATGCCTTATATCTGACGCCCATTGTCCTCTGCGATTAACACTAAATTTAGAAAATAGTTTGGAAGTAAAACCTAATCTAAACTTGATTGAAAACACAATAACGGAAAATATTTGCATCCCAAGAAAATGGGCATCAGATAAAAAGGTAATTTTTATTGAAAATATGAAACAACAATCGGATGAAATTAACAGTATTTTGTTAAATATTTGTAATTGCTCTCCCGATGTTGTAAGTGTCAAAAGTATTGATGGTATCGTGTCAGATATTTGTAATCTTATGACCTCTACCGCTGGTAGCGTATTTGGGATCAAGTCAAAAAAGTATAATTTAAAAGTAAACAATAAACCTTGGTTTGATCACAAATGTGCATCCGGCAGAAAAGTTTACATGAAAGCAAAACGTGTATATAAAAAACATAAAACTATTGTAAATAAAGAAATTATGAATAGAAATTTGAAACAATATAAAAATGTTATGGATAAATCAATGAAAAGCCATAGATAGTCATTACAAAAAAGTTTAAAAACACTAAAATCCAAAAACCCAAAGGAATATTGGAAAATCCTAAAACAGTCAAAACATCCACATATAAATTCGCAAAGTAAATTAAAATTGGAAGATGAGTTTAAATACTTTAGAAATATAAATGAAGTCGATATTGAAAATTGTGATCCCACTGATTTCACAAGTGAAGATGACATAAACTCAGACACCGCTCTAAATAGAGGAATAACAGAACATGAAATATTCACGGTTGTTAGCTCTTTAAAAAACAATAAATCGACTGGACAAGACTTAGTAGTCAATGAATACATAGTTAGCACATTAGATGAATTTTTACCAATCTATTTAAAGTTATTTAATCTCATTTTTGATTCAGGTACAATTCCATCATCGTGGACAATAGGGAACATTATCCCAATATACAAAGATAAAGGTGACCCAAAGGATCCATGCAACTACAGACCGATAACTTTACTAAGTTGCTTAGGAAAGGTATTTACCTCCCTTATAAGCAATAGACTAAATAACTTCTCAGACAAACACTCAATAATTAATGAAGTACAAACAGGTTTTAGGCAATCTTACTCAGTCACTGATAACATGTTCATAATTCATTCTCTATTCGAAACTTTGAAATCATCCGGTAAGCGTCTGTATTGTTGTTTTATCGACTTTAAAGTCGCTTTTGACAGTCTGACCAGAATCCACTTATGGCAGAAACTAAGTAAGAGTAACATTAAAGGTAAATGCTTCAGAATAATATATAATATGTATGATGTCATTAAATATAGATTAGTAATAGATAGTCAAATGTCTGAGTTATTCAGTTGCCGAATTGGAGTGAGACAGGGTGAGAATCTCTCACCCTTTCTTTTCTCCATTTTTCTAAATGACCTGACCGAATTTATGTCGCAGCATCAAATTATTGGTATGCCTACCATTTCCACAGAAATACAAAATAGTTTATCAATATATATGAAATTATTTACTATTCTATATGCAGACGACACTACGCTATTTTCAGAAAGTGCACCAGATTTACAAACCCAATTGGATATATTTAAAACTTATTGTGATACATGGAACCTGACTGTAAACGTGTCTAAAACAAAATTTATGGCTTTTGGAAAAGGCAGGAACCCCCCAAAATTTAGTTTTACATACAATAATGAGCCCATAGAAATAGTAAATGAATTTAAATACTTTGGTCTAATTTTTACCAAAGCTGGAAACTTCTCAAAAGCAATAAATTATTTATCAAATAAAGCCATGAAATCTATGTTTTCAGTATTAAAATCATGTAGGACCAATAACTTTAGTCTTGATTGTCAGCTAGACCTCTTTGATAAAATTATTAAACCGTCGTTAATTTATTCATGTGAAATATGGGGCTTCTCAAAACTTGACAAAATCGAAAGTATACACCTCAAATATTGCAAATATCTGCTAAACTTAAATAAATCGACACCGAATTGCATGGTATACGGAGAACTGGGTCGCTACACCATAGCAATAGATATTAAAACTAGAGTTATAACCTTTTGGGCTAAACTACTGACTGGTAAACCTTCTAAAATATCAATTATCATGTACAAACTAATATATTACAGATTTCTTAATGCTAACGTTTCAAATCCCTGGCTAGAATTTGTAAAATATATTCTTGATGAATGTGGTTTAAGCTATATTTGGACAACACAAAACTTTGTAAATGTATCCTGGTTAAAGCACACAGTACAATTAGTACTCCAAGATCAATTTAAGCAAAACTGGCACTCTGATATAAATAGTTTCCCTAAATGTATAAATTACAAATTATTTAAAAGCGAATTGAAATTTGAACCATATTTACATAATTTACATGGCAAATCAAGAAATATCTTATGCAGATTTAGAACAGGTAACTTAAGACTACCTATAGAGACCGGTAGATGGCTTGGTATTCCAAGACAACAGAGAACCTGCAATATATGCACACTTGAACTTATAGGTGACGAGTTTCATTATATATTCGAATGTCCAACCTTAAGTGAACACAGAACTAACTTAATTCCTAAAAATATAATAAAATTTAGAAATATTATTTCATTTTATAACCTATTTAATAATTATAAATATAGTAATTTAAATAGCTTATGTAAATTTATATTTATTATTCAACAGACATTTAACTCCCTCTCAACTTAACACATTGTATATTATATTCATGTTATTATTATGTTACTCCCCCATCAACTTAACACATTGTATATATGTATATTATGGTATTATTATTATTATGTTATATTAATTAGATTACACTATTTTTTTTCTCTACGCTGTTTATTGTAACGGTTATTTGAGAATAAAGTTATTATTATTGTTATTATGTAATTTAAGTGAACTATAGTTAGTGAGTTGAATCTAAGTGAACTATATTAATAATGACTGGTCCCTACCTCATTAACACTTTTAATCCGTTTTTAAACCATAAAGAGTGTCGCGGTCGACTTCCCAAACTCTGGTGAGTCGGCGATAGGGAAGACCCCCTTCCCTGGATTAGCATTGATATGACACCCCCCGCCCCCCAATCGAAGATTAGTGCATCATAATAGTACAGACTTAATGAGTACAATAAAGCCAATCAGACTTTGAAATTTGATCACATCAACGGATTAGTTTATGTAATCTTTTTCAAAATGCGGTTATCAAAAAAAAAAAAAAAAAATGATTCTTCCACTTCAGGGTAAACTTTTAAAAGAATTAACACAGCCCCTAGCCTATGGTAATTCGTCTGATATTCAACCCAATACATGCCATAGCTGCACATAAATATTTATATAAACGTTTCCTCTTATTACAGACAATATGTCCCAAGTGAGACATGTAATAGAACACAGAGGCTACGATTCCTTCAGACCCTATCACTTACCACCAATTCAACAACCTTATATTGGAGCACCGCCTATAGCAGCAGCACCCCCTGCAATCATGGCACCACCACCTCAACCGGTTTTTCAACAGCCAGCTCCTCAAGTGATACAACAACCAGCACAACAGATTGTACAAGCACCACCAGCGGCACAGATTATACAAGCATCACCACCCCATATAATACAACAAGCACCACCTGTAGTACAATCAATGCCCGCAGTTCACACATCACCTATAATAAATCATGTGGAACCTATACACAACTATGGACAAAAAAATACTTGGTTTAATAAAGGAGGTGGGTAATATACATATAAGAAATAACTTCCCAACTTCCCTAAAGGATTTGTTCTAAATGCCAAATGATACATAGTGCTCCTGAATGAAGTGGGTGTGTAACGTCATATTTTTTTGCATCAAGACAGCAGTGTGTTAAGAGGTGTTGGGGTGGGGGTGGGGGCAAACAGCAATTGAATTCAAACTGCTAAGGTTTCTTTTACGTACATGCCACGGTGTTCACAGGACCCCGACTTTGGACCCATCCCAACTAGAGACGTTGTGTTTGTCCCCCCACCCCCTCCTGCACCATTGACCAAGCCGGAAACCCCGAGATATTTCTCACCCAACACCGGATCGACCCGGTACCTATAGGTTAGCGATTCCATGCCTACCTCACTGTACCACTGCGGTTCCTACATTGAAGTAAGGGGGTGATACAGGAGGATGGTGCTGCCAAATGCAGTAATTATTTTACTAGTGTCACACTCACCCCCCAACCCCACCCAGTAAACCCACAATAGACACCCAATCACACACGTCAACGCACATTTTTCAAATACCCTGTACCTTTATACCTGTTTATTTTAGATTTTATGGATATGATGATGATGCAGAATGCACAGATGCACCATATGGCTATGCAACAATTAATGATAAATAGCTTAGGCGGCGGTAGACCAGCTGGTATGGGCGGCGGTGAAGTAAGTTAGCTTTCTTATTTTACTGGACAATATTCAATATCATGACAAAGATAATATTACTTGAACAACTATAAATAAAAAATCCCGGAAAATGACAGCATCCGTCACGATATATCACATTTAACTGATGAAGGACACCTTAGTCCGAAACGTTTTAAAATAAATTAATCTACCAACAACAAGGAGCTCGTCGGTATTCAATGGTTATAGGGGTTACTACTTCATTTTATATATCAAATTTTTGTACTTTTTTTTATTTTAGCGCCAATCGATACAACATCATCACTATCCTCAATCAGCCCCTGCGGCTCCACAGATGTACCATCATCAATTACCACAGATGGGTTATGGAATGGACATGTAAGTATACATTTGAACATCATTGAATTTGACATGGACAGTCTTAATCGATGGTTACGTCATAAACCACTCGTGACGTTCATTGTTAAGTTGGTCGACTTTTCGACAACGAAATATTTTGATCATCTTTTGCGATAGAATCAGACCAAACTGCCATATTTCATTGATCCTTAACAAGAATTTTACCTTTCCTACCAATCCGATAAAAACATAATTATGGCTTCTAGGGGTCACAACACAAACTTTATTTTAATACAGACAAGGAACATAACTTGGATAAAAATTGTGATCTGTAGACTGTCCAAACATCAATGTGAACAGACGTCCGGTCAGACGACATGGGCGACGATGAAAATATGGGCGTATACAAATTGTTTCAGTAGTTGAAAAACCGTGAAAGCAAAGTCGAAAATGACAACCATCTTACATGAAGTTCTAAAATATCTTACCCAACCGTACAGACATTCGCGATCCGTAAGATTAAGTTACTAAAACCTGGGAACCCTGAGAGTCACATCTCAGTTTGGACATAGGGCATTCTCATATATTGCCCTGACATTATGGAAGAAATTCTTACATATATATAAAACAACATGTAGCCCAGACAATGCGGTATTCAAGAGAAACTTAAAACAAAAGTATTTAAACATGCGTATAATAATATGTAAAAATAAATTTATATATTTTATACTGACGCTGTCTATTATTTATTGCCATATTTACTTGTATAAATGTCATTCTAAAACCAGCGTCACTGCGATGGTGCGCTACCTGAAATGTGTAGGATTTACTAACGTATTAACTTAGTATTATTTATTATTTTTGTTTGGTGATTTTACTAATGCCTTTTTTTATTATTTATTTGTGACAATAGGGGTGGAGGTTATGGACGAGGTGAGTACTACTAGTAATAAAAAGTGAGTACTTTACTTTCCTTTGTGTAGACCAACATTTAAAATTACTGTATGGATTCATTCAAAGCGAAATTTTACCTGCTCTTGATATTGCGGTTTATTATCCTTTGTATTCTTACACTTTACCTTGTGCAATTACTGCCCTTTATAGGCGTTGTGATTTTGTTTGGCTAACGCAATTAAATGCCCATTTAACATTTTAACGTTAATGATATATTATTACCGATGCTTTATGTGATGTAAAAGAAATCCATACAGTATTTTTCAACACTCTTCAGTGTGTTGGTTTTGGCGTTTTGGGAGCAAACTATAACAGCAATTGTTTGAACAAAAGGGAATTTTTGATAGACATGCTTTTAAGATGTCCAATTATAACTATGTGTTAAAGAAAGGTTTTCCGTCCATAAACATTTCTTTTTTCAGTCATTAGACGTTATGTTAGACCGGTATTAGATAACAACAGTAAGGATATAGGGTAAATTATTGTATACCCATATATAATAGATAAAGGAGTAACGTAACAGCACCACACACATAGCACAATACTCTATTTAAACCTCGTACACGCCTTACATATCCCGTTGCTTCAGCTTATTTTTAAATCTCTTACACGTCGTACAAATACCCTTGTTTTACTTTAATTCAAATATTTACAGTCCTGTAAAATAACAGGCGCGGATCCAGGATTTTTTTGCGGGGGGGGGGGTGTATGTCTAGGTTTGATAATTGCGGTGCCGAAGGCGCTCAAGCAATTAAGCGGGGTATGGGGGCCCTCCTCCCCAAAAATTTGGTAAATTAGATTCGATTTGGTGCATTCTGACGTATTTCCGGAAGGTAAATTCCAAAATTTCGCCAATAAAATCGCATAAAATTTTTTCAAGCCTGAGCAGGGGGGGGGGGGGGGGGGGGTCCGGACCCCCTGGACCCCCCCCCCACCCTCTGAATCCGCGCCTGAAATAACCTTAGGCACATGCTCATTGTATTTATACAGTGGGTTTAGCTTTCTTTCTTTCTTTCACAAAAAGTTCAATTTTTACTTTATTTACCGTATTCTGGTCTGGATTCTGTTTCATCTTTAATCCTTGTTTAATTGCTTTTCATCATGTACGTTAAAAACTCATACGCAACCCTAACAACTACATCACGTCTCGTTTCAGCCTGTGCAATTGAGTTTATTCGCTATGGTTAAACCAATTTGTGATTGCATATTATTGAAACTTGGTTAGGGGGGTTGGATGACTGAGTGGTTAGCGTGCGTGCGCTGTATCATAAAGTCTGTCATTGAGTCAACTGGCGTGGTTTTAATTCCCCGGTTGTACGTGCCAAGGAGTAAGGTCGTCAGTCCAACGTCGTGGGTTTTCTCCGGGTCTTCCGGTTTCCCCCACTACTAAAGACCCCTACGTGCAAGCGAATTATTGAAATAAAATTAAACCATACGTTAGTTCGAAATGACCTAGTTTGTGTCGAGTGGACGTTAAACCACATTTCTCTCTCTGAAACCTGGTTAACTAACAGAAAAGTAAAGGATGTGCTTATCAGAGTGTTATAAATAGTATTAGCTTTTAAAACAATACGGTCAATAATATTGTACTGGTAATTTGGAAATAAACGCTTTTTAAATCTTGGTGTTCTCTTTCTTATGTTACAGTGGAATGGTCCCGTAGTAATAGTAACGTTCGGGGTGGCGGAGGAGGAGGAGCCAATTTTTATTATGATGATGGATCCAACTATTTTGTTTACCACTGACCATTGATAACGTTTACTACCATGGTGTTGTTGTATGTGTTACCATTGCCATAACTAAAGAATGAACGATTGTTTTTGCGCATGAATGATATTTTCACATTCTCATTAAGCAGAAAGAGACTTTATATTCAGTCGTTATTTTATAGATTTTCAATTACGAACTATGCAGTGCCAAGCTTTACTTTCCGAATTTTATAAAAAGTCACAATTTTCTTTTCTATAAGTTATTTTAAAAATTAGTAAAACATACTTCAAGAATTTCAAAGGAAAGTTGTCATGCCTTACCAATGCCATGACATTATACATTTATAAAAAATATTGATGCGCATAATTAGTAATAAATAACAAATGGTTATTATCTTACTTGTATTATATTATAAATAATTGGAATTGTATTGTCTCATTTTAAATTATCATATATATATATTATTATTTTAATGATTATATCAAACATGTTATTCTTTTAGTTTTTTTCGTCTGATCACTTTTCTTTGTTGTTTTATTATGAGATTAACGAGGTCTCATATTTCGAGTCATATTCTTGTAGCTTTTGTAGTGCAATAGCATCAAATTAATCCAAGAAATAACTAATTGTTATTATTTATTAATGTTTGGTTTTTATTTATTCTTTCCTCCAAATGACTGAACAAACGTAGAAGCTATCCATATCTTTCAGGCTATTCTGTGATAATGTCCCGAATGTAACTAATTAGTTGAATTAAGTAATCTTCTATTGTTGTATATATTATAACATTCGTTCAAGAATAAAAAAAAAATGTTTCTTTTCATAATCCTTTTTGTTTTACTTAATTATTGTGTGTAACAGTCGTTAATGCGCATGAAAATATAGTTTCTCCCTACTTTCAATCACTTTGGATTTTGCATGCCATAGTGTGCCATAAGATTATTTGCGCGTAGTCTTCCTTTTATATGCTATAATATGTTAAACTATTAAATTTAATTGTAAGTAAAAGCTTGGCACAGCACGATTGTAACTGCAAATGTATTTAAATAATTCATATTAGATATATTTTCGAACGAAATAAATGTTGGGAGAGACTATATTATTCCATGGTACACATCACGACACATAATGGTGACAATTCTGTGAATAATATTGGAGAAATTATATGTTTTCGCCACCCCACGTCACATTCTCGCAGTGATATTAATTTTTGAATTCCGCTTGCGATGAAAATCAATCATCTACCCCATAACTTAAATATCAATTCTACCTTCGTTCATAAACCTTTGCTATTTTTTTTTCTAAAAATTTGGCCTTAATTTGCACGTCATTGGTTTATTACATTTTCTATCCAGACACTTTACACTGGGTCCAGTCCAGTCCAGTTCGCGCTGTATTATAAGGTCTGCCATTGAGTCAACTGGCGTGGTTTCGATTCCCCGGTTGTACGTGACAAGTAGTAGGGTCGCCTGTCGAACCTCGTGAGTTTTCTCCGGGCTGACAGTTTCCTCCCACTGCTGAAGACTCCTACGCGCAAGCGAATTATTGAAATAAAATTGAAACATATGTTACTCCCGAAATGACCTAGCTTGTGTCGAGTGAATGTTAAACCCTATTTCTATCTGCCTCTTTCGTTCAAAGGGATGACAGTATGATATCTATCTAAACATACATGTCCACATACATGTACATGCCAATTTTCCGTTGGTTTGTTTCATCTTATCTATTGAAATATGCGTGATGAAGTCGGTGGAAGCTTCCCTTATATCATTATCGAAATTGATAAGCCCATTTTGATTATTTAGCTGGTTTGACCGCGTTATGAACTAAATAGTAAAAGGATCCCTTCGAAACGAATAATAAGTTCGAAGTATACTCAATAACTTCTGGCCTGAGCTTTATTTCTTATCGTAATATTAGTTTTAGAGGTCGAAAAGTTTTCATGTAAGTGGTATTGAGTGAAATATTCAATGCCAATCAAATTGTGTAGACTGGCGATCAGTTGTTTTAATGTTTCAATCTTAATCTCCTATATAGAAGACTTCGGTTGGCTCAGACAAAAGTTAAGTCATAGTGGTTTAACGTCCACTCGACACGAACTAGGTCATTTCGGGACTAACATATGGTTTAATTTTATTTCAATAATTCGCTTGCGTGTAGAGGGTTTAGCAGTGGGAGAAAACCAGAGGACCCGGAGAAACCCCATGAGGTTGGACAGGCGACCCTACTCCTTGCCACGTATTACAACCGGGGTTTCGAAACCACGCCAGTTGACTCAATGACAGGCTTTATGCTAACCATTCAGCCATCCACCCCCACCCCACCCCCCAGCGTGAAGACATGCTAAATTGGGTAGTTAAAAGAAAGTATTCATTATCTTTGCAAGGACTGTGCCTTTTTCCTTTTTGTTAACTAAGTTCGAAGGCGTAATCAAGAAGCTGCGACCCATGGTCATAATCTGGCCTCTGGCTCCTTGCTGCGCACTCATATTGTTCAGGGGCTTGGGGGGTGGCCGGGTCTTTCAACTTTCGCCGTCTGCTAAAGACCCCTATGCGCAAGCGAAGTAATGAAATAAAATCAAACCATGTGTTAGTTTGTGTCGAGTGGATGTTAAACCCCATTTACATTTCTCTTCAACTTTCGGTTTCTCTAGGACTGCACATGACTGAAATATGTCGGAAAACGAAGTAAAATCACATGTTGGCTTCTTTCCTTTGCGGCTTCTTGCCAAAATGATCGCTAGGCCTCTACAATCACTGATAAGGATGACATCTATGCAAATTAATGCCCAAATATATTCACTTTTCCTCCGACAAATTAAATTCAAAAACATTTTTTTTATGTATGGTTAGCGTGCGCACGCTGTATCATACGGCCTGGTTTCGAATCCGCGGTTGTACGTGGCAGGGAGTAGGGTCGCCTGTCAAACCTCGTGGGTTTCCTCCCACTACTAAAGACCTGTACATGCAGGCGAATTATTGATATAAAATTAAACCATATGTTAGTCCCCGAAATGACCTAGTTTGTGTCGAGTAGACGTTAAACCCTCCCCTCTCTCCCTCTCTCTTCCTCCCTCCCTCCCTCTCTCTCTCTCTCTCTCTTGTCTTCACGCTGAGAACTTGTCGAAATTAACAGTAATTTGGCTTAACTTTTGTCTGAGCCAACTGAAGGCTTCCATATGGGAGATTAAGATTGAAACATTAAAACAACTGATCTCGCTCTCTTCTCTTCCCTCTTTCTCTCTCTCTCTCTCTCCCTCTCCCCCCGTCAATGCACGCACCATTTAGCCAATGATTGATGTCGCATGATGTGACGTCAATTGTTGAAAGTAGTCATATTTTACAGGGATAGAAGACTTTCGTAATCCTCTGTGCAACAGATTGCTTCTTGCATGTTTTTGGCAATGCATTTAAATTACGTTCTCAACCATTCATATGTTTAATGTCTTCCTATAGTTTACATAAACATCTCTTTTCGTTGTTCTTGTCACTTTTTAACTTCTTATCGTTTTATGAAGTAATTTGTGCCTGTCTTTTATTTGAATAATATATGGATATTTGTTTTCTATATCGTTATCTCTGTTTCATTTGGGAAGGTGTGCTAATAATTGGAATATAAGTTCCTTTATAATCTTTATAGTAGTAACAAAGACAGCATATATTATTTGTTATACCCAAATAAGTACAGGTATTGTGCTGTCAAGAAAGAGAAAGCGTGTTTTGTATTACTTTGAACTTTCACTAAGGCCACCAGCAGTCACAAGGCAAGTTGTTTAAATACCCGAATTCAACAAAGGAAGAATGCTTATCGTTCTTAGTTTGTTTCGAAAATATTCACATTTCGCACACTTAATGGCAATATTTGCTATTAAGTAATGCACCACTACCGTCTGAATATTTCATTTTATGATATTATTGGTTTGCCTGAAATCTTTAAAGTATGACATGTGCAAATCCAGGACTCAAGAGTATCTACAACCTGCATTTATATACCTCAAGCTATTCCAACAACACCAGTCTATCTGTGTTTCACAATTACCAAGTTGCTTTCAAATTTCGATTCTTTCATATCTTGTTTCTTTTATTTTGACCCCTTTGGAATTTTGTTCACGAAACTGAACTATGAGTTCCAGATTCGAATCCGACGTGGGTGGAACAAACATCTGATTGGTTAATGGCTTGGAAAGATGAAACATGAAGCAACAAATAAGTTTGGCGCTGTTCAAGTTTGATGGGAAAACTGTCCAGACGATTACACATTTGTCAATGAACACCACCTTACGCATACATGATCATGTTTTAAACAAGTAATTGAGTAAATAATCATGTTTTGAATAAATATGTGACCGTGTTGATGGGGCATTATATGAAAGGTCCGAGCTTTTTTGTGGGCTATGTGGAAATGATATTGGCTGGATTGTGCTATATTTCAAAATGGCATGCGTTTTTTAGTTATACATTATTAATGAATTCAACCTAGATTCATAAGTTTGTTTATTTTTTATATTTATGGTTGATAACAAAAGCTGACACCATTGTGTATATAATAGTTTTCTTTTACTGTACGAATATCAATATAACATATTTAAATGCATGAGACTAGCAGATGTGCTACTTTTTCTATTCTTAAAATTAAACTAGTAAGCGGGGTTTCATTTGATAGTTAAACATTTCTTTTATATCTGTGGAATTCTCAATTTATCACCAAACCCCATGAATTCTTCTTAATAGAGACGTGTGTATCGCGTATCCGTATGGATTTTGCGTTTGACGTCATCAGTGTGTGTGTATTTCTCATACATGATACGACAGCTCGTATCGAACAGCTTTCATATGGAGAAGGTCCGTATAACATTGTCGTCTTTTTAGACGCCGAAATGTTGTATCATAACGTTTTTTATGAATCTATGTGTATCTTGGAACAAACAGGGCCCAGTTATTCAACTTGTCGTTAAATTTAACAATGTCGTTAAATAATTTAAAACACTCTGCTTTAATAAGACAAATAAATGCCTTTAATAAAAATTATTGTCTAGGCAGATAGGTTTTCATGGTGAATGTCAATCATGCTTCATCTTATATCAAAAGAAACACATCCCCGAAATTCTGCAAATGTCAATCACACTACATGTATTTTCAATCTTAAATCCAAACACGTTCTTGAAATGCATAAAACAGTAGAAAATCAGTCGCAAATTAATTATAACCATTTGGAATTGGAAATTGACACTTCTTCATTATCCTATGTTTACATTCATTGACATCACGTAGCAACCGCTTTCGCTAGCATCTGAGACATCACATAATTTTACAGGGTTTTTTGGTGGATGTAAGCCTCGAACTACTTTTGTCTGCATGGAAACTAATAAAAATAGTGCCAAAGGTCGGCAAATAAGACTTTGAAAAGCTAAGAAAAAAAACAAACTTACCACATTTTACAGGACGCAAACCTTACAAGCGAAACAATTTTTGTTGTCAAGAGTTACCCCTCTCCAGTCTCGATTAGCAGGCCACACTTATGTCATTGAAGATTGAAAGTGTTCGCTAAACACACAACATGAAGACTTATTTCCCATTCAGCTAAATATTTTTAAACATTAGAAATATTTGATTGAGGATATTAATTGGTTTTCTTTTGTCCCCCACCACTCCTAGCAGTGTCATCCATCTTGAAATGGTTGCCAGTGAGGAGAATTATGGGATACTTGTTGAATAATTAAATTTTAACCATATGGTTATTGAATGGTTAAATTTTAACCATATGCTTACATAACAACGTCGTTAAATGTAGTTGAACAACTCAAATTTAACCACTGGTTATGTAACGATTAGTTAAATATATAACCAATGGTTATACGTAACCACATGGTTAAATTTAACTAAAAGTTGAACAACCGGCCCCAGGTGCTGTGAATTTTATCATAATAAAGACTGGAATTTAATCATTTTTTTGATGGGTTTTTCTCGGAATTTTCATACTTTTCCTGTCTGTCTGTCTGCACACTGGTTGATCTACGTGCTAGAGTTAGGTAGATATTGTACCTTGCAAATATGTAAATGATGTGATTCTGTGGTAAAGGGATGTAAATGATAAATTAGTGAAACCCAAAATTCCTGTCGAGTCGAAGTCAAAGATTCTTTATAATAAGATGCGACATTAATATTTTTATTAGCTCGGCATTCGGCGAGAGACTTCACGCACTCCGAGACATTGTAGGCAAGGCACTTGACTAGTACTGATGGTGATCTTGGTAGATAACTGCCATCATGTTGTACAGAACTAAGCTTAGCTCAGTGACGCATACGTACGCGGCGCAAGAATCTGCCAAAACTCTAAAACTACTCTGACGTATGGAGTGAGTAGAGTCGTTCGACAGTCGCTTAGCCATTAAAAAAAATCTTTGACTTCGACTCGACAGCAATTTTTACTTTTACTAATTTATCATTTATACCCTTTATCATAGAATCACATCATTTACAGATTTGCAAGGTCCCATTTCTACCTTAATCTAGCACGTAGATCAACCAGTGTGCAGACAAACAGACAGAAAAAGTATGAAAATTCCGAGAAAAACCCATCAAAAATAATGATTTAATTCCAGTCTTTATTGTCGTTAAATTCACATCGAATATACACCTCCGTGTTTTAGGACACACATAGATTCATAAAAACGCTATTATAAAACATTTCAGCGCCTAAAAAGACTGCAATATTATACGGACCTTCTCCGTATGAAAGCTGTTCGATACGGGCTGCCGTACCCGCGTGAAATATGAGAAATACACAAACATTGGTGACGTCACACACAAAATCCATACGGATATGCGATACGTACTAGGAATTTACGCTTGCCAAAAGTCTCTAATGCCACTTGCCAAAAGTCTCTAATATCTGATATGGCGTGATGAATATTAGGACTTTCACGTAATCAACATAATTTCATTTAGACGCGTATTGTTCTTCTGGGCGGCCTTCTTTCCGTCAAAATGTAGTAGTAGTTGTTTATTAACGTCTCACCAGTTTTAAATACATCGAATTCATAAATTATTATATACTAAGAATTAAAAAAAAAACCTGCCATTCATTAAGAATTATGAGAGACGAAATGTACAATATATAGAAACAAATAAATAAGCAAAATAAAATAGTAACAAAAGAAATAAAAGACTATACACACTGTACCCACGACGGTAGTTCTACAATTAATATCTACACAAGGCTAAAAAGAATCCATTCACGTACATGGATATAAAGTTTGCCTCCGTCTTTTTAAAATATTATGGCAGGTTTTGGCACTCAACTTAACTACTTCGTCACTGGACAGAATAAAAGACATTTTATCAGAATTGTTAAAAGACGCAAAGTTTGGACACACAACTTGTATAAAGGAGAATAAAACATTCCTGAAATAATTATATAGTTCACATTCTAAAAGACAATGTTCTTCATTTTCGACTTTATCGTTACAATAAAAACAAAGACGGTTCTCAACGGGGATTCCTTCATATCGCCCAGTTTCTAGACGGAGCGGAGCTACTCCACATCTACATTTCGCCAGAGCACTTCGGTGGGAGGAAACGAGATTGTCCGTTACATATTTCTCGGGTCCATACAAAGACTTGAACAAACGATATGTCCGGAGTTTATTATGACCTTGGCCGACTTTAGCACTAACATGGGTTACGTCATTGAACCAATATTTCTAAATACACATAGGAGTTACTTTCGAAAACATCACAAACAAGTTTTCGGGTATTTACATGACTATTCATATCTATTGTTACGAACGATGTATGAGAAATCCCGATATGGATTCTCAGGCTGGGCCCATAAACAGCAGACTCGTGGCTTCGAGTTACGATGGGTGAAAAAAAGAAACAAACACGAAGTTGATGGTACGAACTCTCTAGTGCATCTCACATGCTTTATTTGGGACTACATTTATATAAATAGCATACCTGTATTCATACGCCAATAGACGTAATTAACCAGTCACTATAGAACAAAGATGATGAAAGTTTATTTCTAACACATCCCCCTCCAGGATGTAACATGCGATGGCACATCCTAAAACACTGATTCTAAGATACATTACAGATTCGCGAAATACGATAGAATTGAACATTCTCGAACAACGATAGACGATAACTAATACTACTTTAAATAGTAGAATTCTGGACGACGATAGACGATATTACTAACACTACTTTATAAATAGCAAACTATAATATACACATCACTATTTCGATGAACACTTTGCGATGAATCCAACGATGAAACACTCACTGGTCGATGAACTTTACGACGACTCCAACGATGTAACACTTTACACACGCATTTCCATATGGATAATAAGCACACCATTTAACGATAGACACGAACAACGAATTCCGAACGATGACGATATATAACTAAACACATTATCGATAGTCACTTTTCACACAATACTTAGTTATCTAAGCTTCCAACGGATACAGACGATGTATCGGCCGTTTAAGTACATTATCGCCCACTTTGACTTTAACTACTCGAACACGATTGTCAATTCCAGGATACGACTTTACTATACGACCTAAGGGCCATTTACCCCTTGGGCAAAGCGAGTCAACAACTAGTACTGAGTCACCCTCCAATAAGTCCTTGTAGGAAGTTTGCCATTTCGAACGATTATTTAATGTGGGTAAGAATTCTCGTAGCCAGCGTTTCCAAAAAGAGCTAACCAAATTTTGAACCATGCGCCAACGATTACGTGGATTAAATCGAGCGCCATCGATTAATTTGGACGACACTAATTGAGAACCTGTTCGACCAAAGAAAAAATGATTTGGAGTGAGAACCGATTCGCCCTTCGGGTCATCACCTTGATAACAGAGGGGTCGAAAATTTAGTAATCCCTCTGCATGAATAAAAACGGTCATCAATTCTTCATCATTTGCATCCGCATCGCCTAATACGGCCTTAATATCTCTTTTAGCCGACTTTCTAAGAGCCTCGAAAACGCCTCCAAAATGGGGAGCCGTCGGGGGATTAAATCTCCACTGAATACCCTTAGTAGCGAGGTCACTTCCAATCGTTGAATTGTCCAACTTATACAAATTCCTAAGTTCTGTATTTGCTCCCACAAAGTAAGTCCCATTGTCACTTAAAACGAAATTCGGGTTTCCTCTCCGGTTAAAGAAACGATCGAAGGCCAGTAAAAATGAATGACTATCCAGTCCCCAGGCCATTTCCAAATGAACAGCCCTAGACGATAAGCATGTAAACAAACATAGGTACCGTTTTGTCCGAACTTTACCCCGTCCTTGCTTTGTTACAAAGGGGCCTGCGAAATCAACACCAACTTCCGAAAATGCATGTGAGGGGGTACCTATTTGTGATATATTCGTGTTACGTGAAATGTGAACTATTCGGGTGATTATGGGGGATAACTCTAAATTGTAGAACCGGATGGAATCTCCACGTGAGAACGTAATACAATGTCTTCAACTCTTCTTCGTTTCTGTTTTCTTTACTAAGCCACACTGCTTCCTTGTCAATATACTACACTATTCTACACAAAAGAATCGGTGCCATCAATTGCTTAGCTGGCTTACATTTTCTCCTTCGACACTCATTACAATGATGTTGTACGGATTTGATTACTTGCCTTACGCGCAAAATCCAATACTCTTCTCGAATTTTACTAATACAATGAGAAGTTCCTAAATCGTGGTTTCCTTCAGCATGAATGTGAGTCGCAATTAATCGCGTCACATCGTGGCTTCGTGGTAGTATTACAGGAAATCTTGATTCATACGAAATGTGATCGGCTTGTCTCAAACGACCGTCCAAACGAAAAACACCATCTTCGTCGAGACAAGGATTTAACGACGCTAAAGGAGAACGACTGTCAACTTGTTTATTTGAACGAATAGAGTGTAGTTCACTTGCGAAACAATCTTTTTGCGCGACTTTATGCCAAAAAGTCTTTGAGGCCGATAACTCGTTTGTTGTCAAATATTCTTGAAAACATCTATCTTGTGGCGAAACACGAATGTTCTTAATGAAGCGAAAAATCCAACTAGTTATTCGCAACAACTTAATCCAGCTTGAATATCTAGAAGGCTCTAATCTACCAAGATCGCGCGGTGGAGTCGCGACAAGGAACGACTTCTGAGCCAAACGAATCTCCGATAAAGCATCTTCAGACGGATTTGAGCTTGTTTCATTAGCGAGAGGACAATTATCCGACGATTGACTAAGAAATAAAGGTCCATGCCACCACAAGTCATAATTCGATAAAGCGGAAGCCGATAATCCTCGTGTGGCCGGATCGCTAGCATTCGATTTAGTGTCAACATAATGCCATTGAGAGGGTTCAGACAGCGAATGAATTTCACCAACACGGTTTGACACAAATGGCTTGTATTTCCTCGATTCTCCTTTTATCCAAAACAGAACATTTTGGCTATCAGTCCAGTAAATTACTGCCGAACTGGAAACATTAAGCACCCGACAAATAGTTTGCGCGAGTCGTAAACCTAATACCGCTCCCGATAGTTCTAGTTTGGGAATCGTGATTGATTTTAGAGGGGCGACGCGAGTTTTAGAAGCCACCAAGTTCGAAGAACAGGACTGATCAGCATATTCACAATGAAGATATATAGCTGCGGCATAAGCAGAGGAGGACGCATCAACGAACGCGTGGATGGTCTTGCGGATAATCACTTTTTTACTGACTAGGCATCTAGCGATATTGATTCCTTCGAGAAGTGCTAGTTCACTAAACCAGTTATTCCACTGGCTTGATAGTTCTAACGGCAGGGGTTCATCCTTTAACCCACGTTTCTTGAATTCCTATTTTAGCGCGAACCGTAAAGGGTGCTAGCAAACTAAGGGGGTCGAACAATTTTGCAGTTTTACTAACGACAATCCGTTTTGTCAAAACGTCAACGAGAATCGGGTCTATTTTGAAGATAAAACAGTCTGTCACTGCGTCCCATAAAACGCCCAGGGTCTTAAGAGTAGGAAGACCAGATGGATCTGCGATTTCCAAACTACCGATTCGATCATTACTTGGAATTTCCGACAATACATCAACCGAATTCGATATCCATTTGCGAATGTGAAAACCTCCGATAGCGAGTAATTCCGTTACTTCACGCCTGAGACGGGTTGCTTCTTCAACTGAATCCACACTATCCAGTAAGTCGTCTACATACATATACTCCAGAATAGATAAAGCTCCGTTAGGATATTTCGAAGTATGCGACGTTGCATGTTCTCTTATTACAAGTTGTGACAAGTAAGGCGATGATGCATTTCCTAAAACGAGTCTTTGATATTCATAAATTCGAACAGGCTGATGGGGATTTGTGTCTCTCCAAAGAAATGTATGATAAGGTTTATCGGTAGGTTTCATCTCTATCTGCAAGAACATTTCACCGATGTCAACAGCAATCGCGATCGAATTACTCTTAAATCTAACAAGGATGTCTACTAATTCCTTTTGAAGTTTTGGGCCAGCATGAATGCAATCGTTTAAAGATTTACCGTTAATCTTTGCTGCGGCGTCTAGAACGATTCTTACTTGCGTAGTTGTCTTATCAAGGCGGACGACAGGGAAATATGGGATATACCAAACATTGTTTTCGTAACAATCCGAGGGGAATACCTCTTTAATGTAGCCCTTCTGCTCATAGTCGCGAATGATCCAACTATATTGCGATGAAACAAGGGGTCGATTTGCCAAAGTTCGTTCTAAATTTCGCAAACGAGAGAGCGCTAGATCGTAATTGTTCAAGATTACTGGTTCATTCCGTTTCCTAGGTATTGCAACTTCATAACGAGCACCTGTAAATTTTAAAGTTGACATAGACTGTTCTAAAACTTGTTTATCGATTGACGAAATAACAGCGGAATCGTTGCTAACTCCCGATGTATCAAGTTCCCACATTTTGCGCAATAAAGTGTTTGTATCATCGTGTACAAAGAATGTTCGAGCAAAGTGATTCGATGATTGTCTATAAGAGTTACGTTCAAACAATGGGCCTATACATGTCCATCCCAACGGCGTAAGTCTGGCGATGGGCTCTCCAGGCCTACCACTAATTTCGATGAGTGAGCGATGTACATCAGATACATTAAGTCCTAGTAATAAATCAACGTGAACTCTACCGCCAAGACGAGGAAAGTCAATATCACGCAAGTGGGGCCAATTATGTGCATACTTATTCCAGTCTATCATTTGCAAGCCATCGGTAACATTTGCAATTGTAAAGGCGTCAAGGTTGAGACTAGTCTGTCCATCAAGGCTAGTGATAGTGGAGTTAACTTTACAACTTCTTGAACAATCGCGTTTACCACCTAGCACAGAAATGTTCAAATCGGAAACTGGCCCTTTAAGTCCCAATTCCGATGCAACAGATTCACTAATATAAGAGTCGGTTGAACACTCGTCCAACAAGGCGTTCAGTTGGAGCGTACGATGTCCGGTGTGAACAATAACGGGGATTATGCGCATTTGCACGTGATCTCCTCCAGATGTGGTCATATTTGTTCGCGGCCATCGGCGATTACCTCCCGATTCAACTAACGGTTGACCAACTGGATATCCCCCTCCGTGCAAGAGAGTGTGATGAGACCGGAGACAATTGTCTATTCCACAGCGACGAGAGTTTTTGCAATAGCACCCTTCGTGACTTGGACTTAGACATCGAAAACATAATGACTTATCCTTTGCAACTTGCCATCTCCGGTCAACAGAAAGCGATCGAAAGTCTAGACAATCGACAAGTCGGTGATTGTTAGTACACAAGTCGCATTTCGGCCTGCTGTTATGGTTAGTTGTATATGCGCGATTCTTTTTGTAAGCGTTACCGGTACCACCTTGATTAGGACTCGTCTTAGGAGTGTAGAAACCGCCAACCTCTTCCAAGGCTTCAATTCTAAACTTGACTTCTAAAGCCAACAATGCGTGGAGATTGACAAGATTTTCAGTTTTCTTTTCTATATAGACCCAACGCTTAAAGTTTGCGATGTTCATTGGCGATAATTTTGACTTCGCGACAGAATAAAACATTGAATTTTCTTCAAATTCTTCGACACGACCTGCACCTTTCAGTGCGACGATCGAAAGTTCGAGCTTATCAGTAAATTCTTCAAGCATTTGTAAATCGGAGGAGTTAATAGGTCTCATTTGACGAATATAGTCTAAATGTAGCAGAACAGTACGACGATGACCACCGTATTTTTCTTCGAGTCTTTTCTTAGCGGACGCGTAACCCAAAGACGACGCTGAAAACCCTTCAATAGCCCTCAAAGCATCACCGTGTAGTTACTGTCTGAGCTGAAGCATTTTGTAACCATCACTCCACGCAACCCTATCAATGCAATGTTCAAACGCGTCCTTAAAAAGTGGGTAGTCTCTTTTATTACCATCAAAGCGTGGAATAGAAACGCGTTTCAACTGATTATGCATATCACTATCTATCGAATACGGCACACGGGATTGGGCAGTTATAGAATTACTTGGACTCTGTTGAATATTATCTGGGGTGGGATGGTCGTTTTCAGTCACAGACCTATTCTGAGGAGATTCTTCTCTAAGTGACGGGTTATTCGATGATGATTGACGCGCTATGTCTATGTCACTCGATTTTGACTTGATCAAGGCTAATGTACTATATACAGTTTCTGTAAATCGTGGATCATCTTGTATCGCATCTAGTTCGTCATCGTATCTATCTGGATCAAGCTCGCATAGCGACAACAAAACATTGATAACATCTTCTTGTGTTTTCAAGACCTGATCAACATCACTTTTCAATTGTTCTAAGTTCGCAGTTTCTGAACATAGTAAGCTAGTTAAATAAGACTTAGCTTTCGTAAAACAAGTTTTCAGCAAACGTTTTTGTTTTAATAATTCTGACTTACGATCAGCTGTAGTTTCCTGTTGGCCACGATCGTGTATTTCTTCATCGACGTTACCTGTTCCATCACGTTCAGATATTCTAATGGTTGTTGGCTACTTCATAAAAAAGATAAATAATGAATGACCTGGTTTACGACGATGACTGTCCTTGGTTGACATTCTGGCGACTTGATCATCATGCACGTGGAGCTCGATGTAAACAGCGATCATGGAGTTCAGTTGTACCATCTTACCATTCAAATTTCACATTTTTCACACAACAAAACCACGCTCTGCTACCAGATTTATGTTACGAACGATGTATGAGAACTCCCGATATGGATTCTCAGGCTGTGCCCATAAACAGCAGACTCGTGGCTTCGAGTTACGATGGGTGAAAAAAAAAAGAAACAAACACGATGTTGATGGTACGAACTCTCTAGTGCATCTCACATGCTTTATTTGGGACTACATTTATATAAATAGCATGTATGTATTCATACGCCAATAGACGTAATTAACCAGTCACTATAGATGAAAGTATATTTCTAACATCTCTATTGATATCTAGTTTCTTTAAATGGTTTCTAACCCTAAAATTCCAGTTTTTGTTTATGTTTGACTTTAAATTACTCCAGTTAAAAATAATTTTAGTTTGTCGGCTATCCGTCAATGGCATAATCTACCATAGTGTCTGATCACACTGTCCCATTGCCGAACATGAATGGGCACCCACCCCATGTCCTCGTTAACAGCAGCATTTGGGGTGTATCTGCCTACCCAAAGGAAATATCTTCACGCTCTATTCTGTACAGCCGTCACACAACTAAATTCTCGGTCACTCCAGATTGCAGCACCGTAACTAATAATAGGATAAATTAAATTATGATACAGTTTAGTAAATGTATTATAAGGCAGCCCACCCATACACTTTGCTTTGACAATCAGTAAACCCAGAGCTCTAGCGGCAGACTTGGCTACATGTTTGGCCATACAAGTATAATCAAGATGCTCGGTTAGAAACATCCCTAAATATACATAATTACTGTCTATCGAAATATTGGTTGTGCCACAGGTAAACTTAAATACAGTCTGTGGAATTGATGCTGTACGAAAGTGTACAATACATGATTTGTTTTTATTAATAACCATCTTATTTTTTGTTGACCAGGCATACAAAGTATCTAATAATAACTGTAGGTCGTTTTCGTTTTCAGCTAACAGAACTAGATCATCTGCATATAATAAAACACATAATTTGTCATCATTTAAATCTATCCCAACTCCCAGTACATTTAAAGTATCTACAATATCATTTATATAGAGATTAAACAACAAGGGAGATAACAAACAGCCCTGTTTCGGACCACATTTAATATCAAACCACTCTGTAGTAAGACCATTTAATCTAACACATGACTTATATAAAGACTCAATTGATAGATAAAAACGCCCACACACCCCAAATGATTTTAATTTGGAGAGTAAAATATTCCTATCTATTCTATCATAAGCCTGTTTTAAATCAATGAAGGCAGAAAAGGTAGACTGTCGTTGTTTTTTCCTAGTTTCAATAATCGAGGTCAGAGCTGAGACGTGGTCTATCGTAGAGCGTTTTCTCCTAAACCTATTTTAATTATCTGCTAAAATATTTGAATCATTTGAAAACTTCGAAAGACGCTCATTTAGCACTGCACAGTAAAGTTTATAAGTAACAGGGGCTAGAGTAATCCCCCTGTATCCCATAGTGTCGCGTAGGTCCTTTGTCGAAGATTTGGGAATTGGGCTTATGATTCCACGTCTCCACATATCAGGGACTAATCCCGCAATAAAACAGGCGTTAAATAATTTAAGCGGTATATTTGCCACGACACCGTTTTTTAGTACTACCACTGGAATGTTATCACATCCAGCGGCTTTCCCAGATTTTGCACGCCTAAGCGCATTCTCCACCTCACATAAAGCTATGTCGCCGTTCATTTTCCTCACATTATCAAACCGATTATTTGACGCAGTATCTATGCTTATTTCAAATATCGATTCATCTGATTTGTTTGTGTTGTTCGAAGGATTAAGATGATTATCGAACTCTGAAGGGTTATCAGAAATAAGTTAGTCAACTTCACACTGTTTCTTAAACCAAAATTCACGTTTACACTTTTGTACATATTCATCAAACTTTTTACGCTTAGACACGAATGTAGAGTGCAAAACCGATCGACCATGACCCTTTGATTTAAGCCATACACATATCATTCCACATCTCCCTCAGGCTCCCATTCCACCACGGCTTTTTGACCGGCGTTTTTTATTACTCACTCCACTATGAAGCTGTATTACTCTCGGGGATAACTTCAAATCCATTTCTACTTTTAAGGCAGTCACAAACTCAGCATACACATTATCCACTTTGCTTTGGGAAAGGGGCGATGACTCAAGTTTTCCAATAGCATGTAATATATTTTGGAGCACACAATTGTTTTGCACAAAATCACTGCCAATGCTTTCCATTTGTACTTCACGGGCCTACAGCTCCCTCGGGTAGAATTCTAAAGCTTTTTACGTCGTCTAGTTCGAACATCCAAGTCAAGACCGAATAGTCTGGAATTTTTGACCCCGAACCGATTTTGTCAACGTATTGTGACTCTGTCATTAGCTCTATAACATTTTTAATACCGTAAAGCAAGTGAATCTATTAATGTCATCGTATGGAACTAGAGCATAGTCTACCACTGACCGTCCGGTGCTAGATATAAAAGTAAAATCGTTTTTATTACAATTCCGGCCATTCAATATACAACAATTCACGTTTATTAAAAAATCAGTTAAGAGATCACCATATTTGTTCACTTTGAAATCTATGATATTTCGTTCCGGTAAAATGTCCACACCAGCTATAAAATCGTCATGGTCGCCACATCTCGCGTTAAAGTCTCCGCATATGTAAAATTTACCCCCTGTCTGGTAGGTGTAGATTTGGGACGCTAAGGTATCAAAAAATTCGTTAACATCGACCTGCCTGGATGAATTTTCTGGGAGAAGGTAACAAACACATGCCATAAAACTACACTTTGTAGCTTTATCATATAGATGTATCCATAGAATACCTTCAAAATCGCTATTTTCAACCGTAATCTCGAAATTATCTACTATGTCTTTTTTAATTAGGAATCCAACCCCGCCAGAACCAACTTTAGCCCGCCTATGCAACAATTTTATATTTTGACCGTACCATTGGTATCCGGGTATGTTAATCGTATTTTTACCAATTAGATGTGTTTCGCTCACCCCTAAAATGTCAACATTAATGTGGTCAACGCAAATTGACCACAAAACAAAATTATCTGATAAAATGTCTGTATTCCACCCTCTAACATTCCAAAACCCGCATGATACCTAGTACACACTACGGTTACTTCCTCTTTGTGGTCTGTATCCAGTGTGATTAGGGGTAAAATATCTACTATTCCTCCCATAGGCATTTTCCACATCCCTACTTATATCAAAGTCATTTATAAAGTTGGGTTCCTGCATTCTTACAAGCGAATCTTTTTCGCGGGTTTCCCTATTCCCCCAAGAAACAATTCGACCTCGATTCACAGTTAATGAATCACTTTTACCGATAGCCTTGACACTTGTCATCATGTTCGACTCATTTAGCCTCTGCTCATAAGGGACATCACTTTGAATATAAACCTTAGAGTATCGCTCTGATCGAATTAACCTGCTTTTAGCCTCCATTATAGCGATTTTTTGCTCATTATTCTCAAGGCTAGCTACGATTGGACCTGGGTTTTTACCGCGAGTTTGTTTACGACTGACTTTTGTTAAATTAAAATCCCGGATCTTTAACCCTTCCACTAAAAGTCTCCTCACTTTATCAGTTACCCTGTTGTCAATATTTTCTCGCTCACTTTCCTCTAAATACCTAATCACTATGTTTAAACTCTTGTCTACTGGATTACTACTTACAGAGTTCTCCGCCTGACTGATTTGCACTTTGACTGAGTCAGTTTGACCTTGAATATCACCCCTAAAAGCAACTATTTCTCTTCTTAAACAGTTACTCACTTTCTCGTCTATTGACCTGGCTATTCTTTCAGCAATTTTCTCTTCGATATGTAATTCTATTAGTTAAAGTCGGACACATAGACTGCATATTGCGAGACAGAACTTCCACAACATGCCAACCTTCCTATATCGCCTATTCGTTTTACCTGCCGCTGAACTTGGCCATGTTTGGACCCCGCGATTTTCGATCACGGATTCCTGCTCATCTTGCTCATATCGATGTCCAATTCTATCGTATTTATGTAAGGGCTCCCCTCTTTTCTTTTGACACTAACACTCGATGGTGTAGAAGGTGTATTTGTAACCGTGTCTAATGCAAACAAAAGACGAGGTCGTTTAAATCTTTATTATAAAAACCCTGTAAAAATATACATACATAGAATTAACATCAATAACATTTAATTTATAATACATATAATACACTTTAAAATAGTTCCAACATTACACTGTATTACTATTATATCATAAGACTATATATTTAATTCTATACCGTACTCATATCTTTACAGTAGTGATTTCTATTATATCTCTAATTATTTAAAGATAATACTTATATATAAAATAACATACCCTAAAAGGGGTTTTAAAGATCTCAGTGTTGAAACAACACTACCATATATAATTATCAGCTAGAAGGTATCCTATATAAATAAATGATTCTATGATTATCTTATGCTAAAACTAAACCTAAACTTAATTACTAAATGATATTACTTATTGCTTAAGAGCTGTAGAATATGTATAAATGTATTTTACTAGTAGTTAGTGGGCCTGTATACGGACGCTCGCACTTGATGACCCCTGCACTGAGTGACCCCTTGTCCTAGTTCGGTGTGACCTAGTTCGGTGTGACCTAATACATCGTGACCTGGTCGAGTGACCTAGTTCGCCGTGACCTAGTTCGCCGTGACCTTGTACGACCTAGTTCGTTTTGACCTGACAGGTGTGGTTATTCAGGTGCGTGACCGACAAAGAGGGGCGCGCGCGCGCGGGAAAAAAGAGAGAGAGAGAGAGAGAGAGAGAGAGAGAGAGAGAGAGAGAGAGAGAGAGAGAGAGAGAGAGAGAGAGGAAGAAGGAGAAAGGGGAAGAGAGGAAGAAGGGGGTAGAGGGGGCGGGGAAACAACTCTTTTACATTGATTAAGTTGGCCCTGAAAAGGGCCGTTGGTCTTCATGTTACACTAACAGGAACATCTTGGATGATCTGACCACAGTGGTATGGGTCTCTTTGGGCATTTGACAAGATGTTTGTGTCGTCTATGACAGGTATTTCCAATTTCTATCCCACACCAAAAGCATATCAGGTAATCAGCATCCGATCGATTACCCCTAAACACATTGTAGTAACCCCCACAAGTCTGACAAAATCTGTAATCTTTTCGATCCATTTTGACTGTGACTTCTTTTGGCTTCGATGCTGCAATTTATGCCTCGGGACGAGTCTAATGTGCTGGGACGATACCATTTTTACACCAATCAGAGGGCGAGACGTGAGTGAAAAAAACAACAGACACGTGATATGTTGCTGACAAAGCATTTTATTGAACTAAAGTTACACAGAATTGGATTATATGAAATGGTTACCATAAAACTACAAAAGAAATCTTAAAATTGAAGGAAATAAAAAGCATGCATTAAAATAAGCAAATTTACAAAGCAAAAAAACATCGGCATCGTTGTCCTTTCTTATGTTCCGGTTGTAAATCGGGAACATGATCACTAGTCCATTGTTCGACGAGTATATCGTTCACACGATACACATGACCGAAAACAGAAAGGGCACGAGGGGAAGGTACGTGAAATCGATGACACAAATAATACAAGCAATAATGTCCGCAGACGACACTGTCGAGTCCTTGAATCCATCGGGGTTGGTAGTGGAGTTGTAGATCTTGGACGAAACGTCGAAAGGCTTCTCCGTAGACATCAGGAGAATTGCCGTAGGAATCAAAGAAGGTAACGTGTTCTGGTTTTTCGCACACAAACACGGTCCAGTGTTTACCAGGTTGGTCTTCGTCGTCCGTGTTGATGACGTAGGCTTTGGGATACGACGTTGGTCGCAGTGTATCCAGGTGATTACGAGCCCACACGCCCCCGAATACGTTAGAAGGGAGGTGTTTTTCTAATGCCCGTGTCAATTGTTCATTGGAGAGAGCTTCACCAATCGGTGATGACTTGTCGGTTAGCGTCGATTTCCAAGACATTGTCGTATTCGGCAAACAGAACAAGACTGAGGTGATTGGTCGGGGCCGCACCGAACTTGAGTTCCAAAGACAGGTTACCCGCTGCTTTGGGATGAAAGTAGTTACCGTCGGCTCCGTGGTCGTTGGTCAAATCGAAACAATACAAAGTGTACCCATTGATATAGTCGTTGAAAGGGAGGTCCAGGTCTTCTCGGGTGTTTAAGACGGCCACTCTTTTCATCAAATCCAGATATGGTGCGATGGCTTGTCGCTGGGGAAAGTTGACGTCGTATTCGTCCACAATTTCCCCGTTCTTGGTCAGTTTGATGTTTTCCAATTGATTGTGTTCGAATTGGAAGGGATTTCTGTTTTTTCTTCCGTCGTAGGCCGTGTTACGTACCATACCCACGATTAATCTCTTAGGCAGGCTTTCGTTGACAAACAGATTGTCTAGGACGTGGCTAGTGCGATTGTCGGGAATCACCATGTCTCGGACCACCACACGCTTCAGAGGATATTTGGCGTTAGAGGATTGAAGTTGCTCGACCACGCGTGTGTAGGTGCTGGGAGCCAGGGTGACGAATGGGATATCCAGGTAGGCTTTGGTGAACTCGACTTTGTAGTCTTCTGCATCGTTGCCTTCACCGTACATCAGAAAAAATTTCGGGGATTGCTTTTCCAATTTCAATCGCAGGTCCACACCGTCCAGGAGGTACCGATCCTGTAAGCACATGTCCAAGTGTAGACGCGACTGCAATTCAAAGGTGCGACTGGCAGCGATGGTTTTCTGGCGTTGTTCCAATCCTTTGTTAACCGGGGCCTGCCGTGCACCGTCCGCACCGGTGGCGACGGATTTCGTGGAATTGAACTGCCCGGCGGTATCTTTTTCCCACAGGACTTGTTTTGACAGGTGATCGTTCTTGGCTCCCTTACCAAAACTCAGCAAATTCTCCAAGTAAGCCCGATAGGGATAGTTGGGCAGAGATGCGGTGACCAAGGTTTCGGCATCTTTTCCCAAGCGTAATTTGACGTCTTTGAACAACGAATGAAACAGATTGTTGACCGGTGCCACTTGACTATCCGCATCCAAGTCACTCCCATCATTCTTGGTCACCTTCAGGTCCACGTGCAGTGTCATGTTGGCCAGATCGATGAAATCGGTGGTGGCATTGGAAATATAAAATTCGATGGGTCCGTCGTGGTTCAGATCGGGCGTCATAGGATACTTTCTGATTTGGGTCACCTTGTGTATGGCCGTCTGCGTGTCGGGTACGCTGAACAAATTCTGCAATTCGTCCCGCGCACAGGGACAGGAATCATTGCGCATTACCTGCGTAGCCATGGTCGAAGATATCTGGTTTGCGTCGTTTGTGAGAGGTGACCTGTGTCTTCTTCTTCCTCTTCGGGCGATGTGAAGTGGACGGGTATCGCGGGGGTTCTTTTATAGGTTCCAGGTGTGCGACCACGTTCTTCAGTGTGTCGGACATCGTGTTTGACAACGCGGGGCGAAGCGTGTCCTGAGCGACTTTCTTCCAGTTCCATTTTTCCCGACCACTGATGGCGTCGAGCACGCTCTGTCCCACTTTGGGTAGCACTTGGGCTGCATTTTTTTTCACGGCCGCTTTGCCGGCCGACCACAGTGTCTTTCCGACCGATTTAACGGCATTCAACAATCCAGACCATCGCCCGGCACCCCGTTGTCGCAGAATTCCTCCCTTGTACACCAATGGACTACCACCGAACCCTCGCTGCCTGAGCGTACCGCTTTTGTACACCCGAATCATCGTCGACGGCGAAAATGAAGTTGGAGTACCACCTTACCATCGATAAATGGCACGGCTTCGCCCATTCCATTCCTTATATAGACCCCAATGGAGTTTAGTAGATTGTACTGCAGAGGATAGTAATGAATACTGGAAGGACGATGATACAGTTGATCAAAGGGAATCACATCTATCAATGGTGCCGTCATGTCACCCACAATCTGGTTTTCGATAATGTCCGTGTATAGGTAAAACAGATCGTACTTTACTTGTAAGTGTGGGGGGTAGTCGGCGTAGAAATGTCGTAGACTTTGGCCATCCATACCGGTCAAAGCTATTGACTGCAGGGAAATCAACAAATCGCTTCCAGGCCACCCCAACATGGACACGACGGGGCCATGCAGGCAGAGTTCGATTTTCGGCAACACGTCAAAGTAGTAAAGCGCTTCCACGTGGTTGATCTGCAGGTACACTCTGTCTCTGGTGTGGTCTTTCTTGAAAGAAACGAAGGGGCCTGTTTGCTCGGCCCCTTGCCGCATCATCTCTCGAGTATCGTAATTTCTTTGCTGTTGCTTTTCGTGGTCGGTCATTTCCTTGTTGTTGGGATCTAAGCGGACGGGTTGATTGCCGAGGTGCTTGCGAATGGGAAACAGTTTCCACAAACCGTCTAGTTGAGTGTTCAGGACATCCATGATGTGCTCAACCGTCTCGTAGTCGTCGCTCTTGATGTGCGTTTCCATTTCGACCGATCCCTTGATCTCTTCGTCCTTTACACCCTTGAAACAGTACGAGGGATCCACGTCTAGGCGATCCAGGCATATCTTTTGTTCGGGTTCTTCAATCGAATTTTCCCAGGGATGAAGGCGTAGGCCAATCGTGTTGTATAGGTAATCGACATTGTTCCATTTTTTGGGTAAGCTGGCCACGGCCAGACCCACTTCCCATTCCCGATGATCGAGACGGAGTGGGGGGTCCAAGTGCGTTCGATACGTGGACAAAGTGTTGTCGGGATACCACTTACTGGAACTGTCACTAGGGAGCGTGACGTAAAAGGGTAGTTCGTTGTTCATTGTGTTTGGTTTTCAAGGTCGGAGAAGGTAACAGGTAACCCAAGGTACTGGAGAGTAAGGCTGTCCACAATGTAGTCTGTGATCCGTCGGGTTTCAAGGCCAATTGGGACAAAGAAACTCCAGCCACGACGTACACTAATATCACTTGACAGAAAAAGACGATTTCCGCTTGTGGTACGCGTTTTCCCAACAGCGACCAATGGTGGGATGTCGTCTGCGATGTGGTGGACGTGGTTTCGTCTTGCATGTTGACTGACACCGGCGTTTCTCGCTCCTATTTATACGTTTTGTGTACTGCTCCTATTTATACGTTTTGGAGACTGGTCCTATCGATCCACGAATTAAAACTCGCCGGATAGCCCAACCATTTCACCAATACTTTGTCTTTTTTTCTTTCGAGGACTCTTTCGATGGGAAAGATCTCATCATCGTTGACTTGGACCGCTTGCAATTCTTCGGGATAGAAGGTGCCTTGTATGGGTTCACCTCTTTCGTCCAAAAGTTTGTAACCAGGACCAACGTTGGGTGTCACGTTGAACGTTTCTAGAGTCCAGTTCGGCCAGTAACCTTTGTCGAAGGCACCATGTTTCGGTAAAGCCAAACGTACGGTCGTACCGAGATCCATTGTTTTTTTCTTTTTCGGGGGACGTGGTGGTGGTCTTGTCAACATCCATTCGTGTTCGGGGCGAACGTCTTTAGGTGCCATACCGATGGTCCGATGTCGTCTAGCATTGTAAGCCCGAACCAGTTCGTCTAGCACGTCGATGTACCGTTGTGTTTGTCGATGAGTAAAGTATCGCCACATGCGCTCTTTCAGTGTCCGTTGAAATCGTTCCACCACACTGGCCTTGGTTTCGACGTTGTGTGTCACGAAAAAATGAATTTTTTTCTTCTTCAGGTACGCCTGCATTTTTCGATTGAGGAATTCGGTACCTTTGTCCGTTTGAAGTCGTAAGGGTTGTCGACTTTGAAAGATTCGACGAAAGGCGTCCACCAAACTGTTTCCCGTCTTGTTTTTGAGGGGCAACACCCAAGCGTACTTTGAAAACACGTCGATGACACACAGCAAATATCTGTATCCCCCATTCTGTTTGGCCAAGGCGGACATATCACTCAAGTCGGCTTGCCACTGATGATCTATGCCGGCCACCACTGTGGGCGTCCGAGAAAATTTCTTTTTCAGTGGTTTGTGCAAGGTGTACGCCCTTTGTTGTTTCAACCATGTCTTGACTTTGTCTAAGGACACGCCGGTAGCTTTGTGGAGACCCAGGGCTCCACCGAAAGCGGCCGGGTGTTTCGGATCGTAATAGACTTTCTTCAGCTTTCGTTCCATGTTTCAGCAGATTGTCATGGGAACAGGCTATTTATAGTTTTTGCAGAGGGATCCATCTGGCTCTCCTGGTAGGTGTACTCGCAGATCTGACTTGTCCAGTAGGCGTACTAGGGGTATCCGTACTGGAGATTTTCTTCTTTCGCGGGGGTCGCGGCGGAGTCCGTGTCGGTGGCGTGGACAACACGTTCCACCTTTCTTGATTCCCGATGGCTTCGCGCGGTACGTTCGTGGCTTTCAAACTTTGCATCACCCCAAACCATCCCAAGGGAGCCTGGGTATTCTTTCGCCGACGAACCAAGTCGTTCACGATGTCAATGGCATTGGTGTTGGGTACGCGCACTCCATTCCGGAGCAATTCCAAGTCCTCGTTCCACGACCAAGGTGTCTTTTCTTTCATGTGTTTCAACAAAAGGCGAGCCCGAGGTTGATAGACACGGGGGACCGACTCCAGGATGGGTGCCTCCGAAGTTTCTTCTTTTTGCTCGGGTATGTTCTCCTCCGACAAGGGAATGGTCTGTTTTCTTTTCTTTTGCATCGTTTGATAACGGTGTAACAACTGTCCGTACCGTTGCATTTTATTTTCGTCGGTAAGAGTTGGATCGTTTAGCACGTGTTGCATGTCTTGGTGAACATTCTCGACGGCTTGCTGCAGTGGATCTCGATCGTACGCGGGTTCGACTTGCCTGACTTCGAGGGGTTTGACGTCGGTGGGTCCGTCGAAGGGTACCAGTTTCATTTTCTTGGCGAATTTCATCTTTCGGGAATGACCGGAGCAACCGGGTGAAGAATCCCCCTTTTTGTTGTTTCAGAAGTCGTCGACGTGTCTTCCAAGGTGTTTTGGACGTGCCCAAACGCCGTAACAAGAGGGCGTCTTTTTTCAAGCGTTTGATTTCTTTCTCCGTCACAGGAACGTTACCGCGAATCAGGTTTCCAATACACTCGCACACACCGTCGACAATGGGTTGGGTCTCGAGCAAAAGAGGGCGGTCTTTGGGTGCAGTGTTCAATAGATACCGCAGTGTCTCCATGACTGAGCTCGAGGCCGTTCTCCGGTTCCCTTTTTATACCTTTCTGTCCAATCGGTTACCCCCCAAATAGTTTAGATAACTCGGCAGCCATAGCGTTCGCTTTATCCTGCCTTCTAAGGAAGGGATGTTTACCACCCTGTTGTCCTCCGAATAGTTTAGATACCAAGGGAGCCAAAGCCGGGAGAGCCATAGCGAGCAATGCTCCAAACGCACCACCCTGTTGGTTGAGAAGTCGCCTTTTGACGTCGGGTGACGTTCGTGGATTACTCATTTTACGAAGCAATGCTCGATGTTGGTCCGTCTGCTCGGTGATCAATCCCTTTCCACGCTGAGCGGTCCGTCGAACGAATTTATTTCGTTGCTTGTTTCTTTCCTCTTGCAGTCTTTCCTTCCATCGCACCAAGATTCGAATCAACACACCCCCGAAAAATCCACGTCCTCCGGGTTTCATGATCAGGGATAGTTTTTCGGTCGTTGGCATGTTTTTCTCCGTCAGTTGGGTCAACACCTGTCGATTTCGTTCCACCCATTTCTTGTGCTGGGCATGCAGTGGTTGGATGTTACCATTCAGCAAATGATTGGCCGCCAGTTTGAACCATTGCAACAAACCAACACGTGCCCTGCCCGTATTCTTGGCCAACTGTCCATAAGCCATATCGGGAGTCAGATGTTGTAACTTGCGAATGAAGGCCTTCAGTCCTTTCATAGAATTCTTCTTTTCTCTCCTCGGTCTTCGATTGATCGGAGAGACGGGTCGAGACGGGGAAGGTGGTGACGTGAGGCGTGGTGGTGTGACCGGAAAGGGAGACAAGGGACTCGCGGGTGGCGTTAACGAGGGCAACAATTGTGTTCTAGGTGCCCTCATTTTCGGGCGAGTCGGCCTTCGCACCGTGGGATCGCGAAGATCCGGTGCCAACGTCGGGAACATTGCTCTGGGAAGACCTGGGGGTGGATGTTTCCTCTGTGTATTCTTCGTGCGAGCCATCGTGACAAACAAGAGTCAATTCGAGGTACAGGTCCCCCTTTTATACTTTTTGGACGTAGACGATAGAAGGTTGCTCTTCGGGTAAAATGTTGGATCTCAATCGCAGAGTCTCGAGTGTGTCGGGCTTCAAATCAATGAGTAAGTAACTGCGAGGGGTACTCGTCGCATCTTCATAAGCTTCTTGCATATACTTGGAGCGGGAGGGGTACATCTGACGGGCCAACACACCAATTTGCGATTTGTCTCGGGGATTTTTGAACAAAACCAAGTAATGGGCATTCAGGCTGATGGTACGCTGTTGCTTGTCAAACAAGTTTTGCACGATGTAAATGACACTCGTGTCGTGGTGATGACTCTTTTTCGTGAACCACTTTTGCAATATCTCCGTGTCTTCTCCCATCAAATCATCCACGACTAAGACTTGTGGACCTTTGACTTGATCCATTACATCGTCAATATCTGTCAAGCCTTTAACGTAGGTGTAAGGAAACCGATTGTAACTCTCTTGCCATTCCCCGTAGGCCCACACGACGCGTTGGGGAGGGACGTCGAACAGGGACGCTTGAAGGAATTTCTGTACAAAGACCGTCTTTCCAACACCCGTTGGACCACTGACCAACATGGTAAAGGGATGTTTGAACGTCACATTCATCTTGCACTGTTTACCCCCATTCCCTTTTCCCCTGCCTTTTATACCTTCTCGCCACAGAACAACAGACATGGAGTGAAATAAGAACAATGTTTATGTGACAATAAAAACATACAATACAAAAAGCATGGCATACAATACAAAAGAAATAGAAAAAAAGAACGTTAGTTTGGACTGTTTCTCTTCAGGATCTGTTCTGTCATCCACGTTGCGTTTCTCAGGACGCGAGGAATCCAATAGACTTGTCCCATAAGCTTCTGCATCATATCATGTGGGTGCCAGTCTTCCACCTCGGCAAGCGTGACGACGACGGGTACCCATTCGCTCATATCGAAAGAGGGAGGGTACGACAAAACTTCACTCATATCTCTCGGACCTGCACATTGGATGAGTGCGCGGGTCAAACTCTCCACATCCTTCTCCGCCAGCCAGAGACATTGGGCAATCGGCTTTACGGCTTCGCTGTTCGGGACTTCACTGGTAACCGGAAGACTAGTGGGTGGAATGGACATCTTCGTCGGTCGCTTTCGTTTTTTCCTGGTATCGCCTGAAGAGTTCGAACGATTCTCCACACCAGTACCAGTATCGTTGACTACGGGCGTTTTCTCTTGGTGTATAAATGTTGTTGTCGAACATGCGATTGGTAACGGCTTCAAACTTGTCTTCGGTTTGGATTTCTTCTTGGCATTCGAAGAGACCGTGACCGAGCTGTCCACAGTTGAGGCACTTGTGGTTATCGTCGGTAGGTCTCTTGACTCCGTAACACTTTCTTTTGGTGGTGGTTTGTCTTTCTTCGTCGTTCTTCGCCTTTTGGACTTCGGTTCGTTTGCCACACTGAGGTGCCCAGTGGCCTGTTTCTCCACAGAGGAAACAATTTCCGTAGGACCCATAAGCTGGTCTGTCTTGTCTTGGCTGTGGTGTTCTTTGTTGGGTTCCGTAAGAATCATAAGATGTTCTGTCTTGTCTTGTTTGCTGTTGTTGGAAACGTGCTGGACAGTCTCTATACCAGTGGCCGACATCGTTGCAGAAGTAACAAGCTTGACTCGCCATCGAGAAAGAATGAAAATTCAATCGGCCACTTCACGTTTTATACTCATTTGGTCGTGACGTCACACTCTCTTTTGATTCGTTCTTTCTATTTCTTCTGGTGGTGCAATCGGTATTGCGCACTAACTCTCGTTTTGGTTGGTTCTTTCTATTTCTTCTGATTGTACAATCGGAAATACAGGCTGTAGTCAACATACGTTTGCAATTCTTCCCATGCGATGACGGCTCTACTCACGTGACAGGCTTCCAACAACGTTATCAGGTAGGCTCGATTACCGTATTTTTGTCGCCAGTGGTTGAGCATGTTAAAGATTTGATTCTGTGAATCGTTAGGGTGATTCATCCTGAATTGACCGATCCGCGCTTCAGTGATTCCCAGATGTCTGGCAATAGATTCCCAACCTTCTCCTATCATGCAAGATATCCTTTCGACACCCTCGTCATCCGGGAACCAACCCCTCGTTCTAGCCGTTAACTGGTCCATCCATAGTCGTATGGGATCCACTCCGTCTTTGCGTTTGATCATAGGTGTCTTAAAGCCAGGAACGATCTCCCAGTACTTTCTCAAGGTTTGTATGACGTCTTCCTGCCATCGTTGTTCGGTTTCCCACTTCTTAACTTGACCCTGTGGATCATCCACCATGCTGCCTAACAGATTACCAATGTCTTTTGATTTCGGCTCGTCCGCCCAGAGGTAGTGACTGTAATCGTCCACGGGATGTGAGGCTTGACCCGTTATGGAAGAGACGCCCAGTCCCAAACACGAATGGTATCTCTGACTGGGATGGTTGTACTCGCAACCGATACACTCATCGTGCTGACTTTTTTCTATGATGGGTAGGTAGCATTGGTCGACACGAAAGTTTAGCCATCGTAGTCTTAGCTTTTCGACAAAATCTGCATGCTTTGGTATTGGTTCGTCCTCTTCTCCGTTCGTTCGCCATGTTCCCGAGACCCGAAAGTCAGTATCCGTAGGGGTAAGTATTGTTTGGCTGGCCATCGTCATTGAATTGAACGAAACGTTTGTCATACACGATTTTATATTTCTTATTCTCGGGGCGTGTCCAAAGACGGCGGTCACGTGATCTGGTAATCTTGAACGGATTGGCTATGACCAGAGGTTCGTTTTGATTGACGTGCCGTACGTTCTCCTTCATGGTGACGTAATTTAATTGTTGGGAGGCACGATAATTCAGTGTGAATCCCCTGACTTTACACACGGTTTTTCCATCGCTCTGGCGGTATGCGTAATTCTTTGGCCCTCCGCTTACAAATTCTCGAATGGTGACATCTTCGGGTAACTCGTTCTTCCACTGACCCAAACTCGAACCTTCCGGGGGATTCCATGACGTGGCGTGGTATTGGTAGATGACGCTATCGGTGTCAAAATAACATACACGTTCTCCCAACTTTTCCAAGACGGAATAGAGTTTCAAACGGGCCTGGGCAGTGACAAAAGCGGCGATAACCACGTTGGTGATGGGACAGGGTGCGACGTGTTCTTCTTTCTTCAGCGTTTCCATTAATACCATGTTATCGTTGACTAACTGCACATCTCGCACGGTCTTAGTCACGTCCAACATTTTTTCAAAGTAGACACTGGGTTCCGTGACGTACTCTGTTTTGGGAAAGTTGTCTCTCTGTCCGAATTTCCCCCATGCTGTGTTCAATTGAAGCTTACTAAACGCCCGCATCCCCTTGTTGGGTTTTATCGACGCGGGATCCAGACGAATACCTTCGGTGTCGTACACTTCGTTGACGAAGCGGGTCTTGTCTTCTTCGGTGTGGCAGGTGTCGGGATAACCGCTACTTTCCATTTTCTTCTTCAGGTAGTGATTGATGTACCCCGTAAACAGACCGCCCGTTTTGACCTCGGGATCGTAGGTGCTGAATTCTTTCCAGTGCCAGACTTCGTAGACTTTTAGTACTCGGTATCCTAGGGTCACCGCTTTCTTCAGTTCCAGGGTGACAAAGGTGCCCACCCAGGCTCGCTGATCGTCGGTGTGCTCACAAGGTTGGTATTCGGCAATCTCCCCTTGTTGCATGTGTTCGTCGACACAGCTTCGACACAGGGCAAACACCAATTTCTGTTTGCGCCGAAACGGGAGCACTGGGTGGTACAGGCCACGGGGCGGCAAGACGGAACACTGGATCAATCCTTCGTACTGCTGCCACTGGTCTTGATCGGGTTGTGTGACGATCGTGGGTTCCTTGATGGGAAAGGTACCGTACTTGCAGATGTAAGGGTACAGGGACACCACGTCAATGTAGCGCATGTCTTCCACCGACTCGTTCACCAACAGTTGGATGGCATTGGTTCTCCCGCCGAAGAAAGCGTTGCGGGGCATCAGAGGTTCGGGAGCGGGCCATTGCTGATCTTCCAAGCCTTGTAAAAATTCGTTCATCTCGGGATCGTGGCGTCGTTCGTCCTCCATCTCACACTCCCACATGACGCGGATGGTCTGCATACCGTACTGTTCCTGTAGTCGACGGTGACGCTCTTGGGTCTTCTGGTACAAGTCCCTCATACTGCGAGATGGATCGTAGGGATGTTTATGCTGAAGGTCTTGGACGGGACCCGGATAACATTTGGGACAACCGTGAAAGGCACACCCGTGAAACTCGTACACCGTACCTGTGGTCGTGTCCATACCATCTAAACTATAAGGGCCAACTCGGCATTCACTACCGTTGCGGGCGTGTCGAATGTTGGGTAGTGGCGTCTGGTTTCGGAAAGCTGCCATGGTCTGTCGATGTTGTTCCCATTCCAACCATCGAAGGGCTTTGTTGGACTGTTGTCGAGGCTGGAAGCGGTGCCAGTCCTTACCAGGTTTCGGCTCTTGCATCAGGGCTCGAGGAATGACGACGAGGGTGTCTTTTTTGAGGTAGTGCGTGCGTAACACGCGACTGCAGGCGGAGGCCAGGGTCAAGCTTTTTTCGAAGGGATCGATTCCCGTGTCCATGAGAAATATCTCGCGAAACACGCCACAGCATCGGCGGAGGACATCGACGTCACTTTTACAGTAGGCGAGAATTTCCTGGCGAAAATCAAAGACGTCGTGACTGTGTTGTTGGTACCACTCGTGAAATTTTTCTCGTTCCGATACACTCATGCCATCCGGATCGTAATCGGTGTCGGGAGGATAGGCGCCCACGTATTCTTCGTTCTCCGGTCTGTTAAAGTGGTGAGGGAAATAACCTTTCTTGAGTTCTTGCAGGCCAAAGGTCTTGGGCATGTCCCGTAAAGCCATCGGTAGAAAGTTGAGGGAATCGATGAATTTTACCGTACCGACAGTGATCGTCATCGCTTTACCACCATTCATAATCACTTCGGGTTGCGCCACGGAATGTTTGTGCAGCGTCTGTAAAATCAGCAGTCCGTCGTAACCTTTAAAGTTGTGAGCCACGGCAATCACGGGACTCGATTCGTGACTGTCATGTTTCCGACCATCTACCACCGTACCGTGAGCAGCGAGTTGTAAAAACCATTTTCCCACATCGTCCAGCGTGTCTTGGCCTTTAAACACAATTTCTCTTTGGTGATTCCAGTATGTGTCACAGTGCTCGCAGGGATCTTGATTGTCGATACAAAAGTGACAGCAGGTTTGCAGGACACATAGGTTGGGAATGTGCTCACCGGTATCTTGCTGGCATTCAAAGTCAAAGAAGACGAAGCGGGTTAATGTTGTCTGCTGTAGTTTGTCGATTTGTATCTTTCGGTCTTTGTTCATGTCGATGGGTGATTTCAGTGGTTGGATGTAACAAAACTGTTTCTCGGCCGTGTGCCACTCTCGGCAGATGGAACACTCGTATTCTCCGCATCGGTGTTCTTCCAAATTACGCTTGGCCTTGATGACGTCCCACTCTTTTTGACATTTCTCGCATTTCTTCCATCGATGACACACACTGCACTTGGCTCTGGAACGGGTGGCGAGATGGTTGTCGAAACATTGGCGGCTCACAAACACACGATGACAACGATAACACGTCTTTGTGTTGGGATCGGGTGGACAGGGTGGACCCATTGTCTTACATCCTTGACACATCACGTGACACGAATGATTCTCTGCAGCATTGTATCCTACCTGACAGGTCTCACAAAAATACGACCTTTCTACAAAGGCGGGCATGGAGGCAATGACGTCATAATGTCTGTCGTGTAAATACAGGTTCAGATGTTTTGGTGTGCCTGTGATGTGTTTTGTTCCCCGATAGATCGCCTTCCCAAAGATAGCCCGAGAGAAAACGTTGAGTTGGTATCCTTGCTCTCCTAAATACTTGGCGTACAATTCCCAGGTTTCCATCCCCGTGCATGCTTGCCTGGCTCCACCGACGGCATCGATAAGGGCTTCGGTTTTCTTCGTCTGCCACGAGTGGGGTCCTGCCCTCCTCTGTAGTCTGGTCTTCTCTCTTTCCCATTCAGGCGTGTCTTGTTTGTTGGCATAATGACGGGCGACGACAATAGCTCGCTGAAAACAAAGTTCGTCGGAATTCTTTATGGTGACCAGACATCTTTTTTTCTTCAAATATTCTTCGAAATTAGCACTGTGTCTTTTCTTCGTGTTTGTTCCGCTACCTCGACCATCGGGAGGGGACACGTGACATATACTCATGGACATGCGTTGATCTAATCTAAATTCTTCGTTACTCTGTAACACGGCTGCCACTTTCTGTAACACGTCTTCGGCTTTTAACAAACGATACTCACGAAAGGGTAACCAGATTGGTGTTTTGAGTCCTGGGTGACTGATGGCAATTCTAACATAGTCACTTTCTCTGGCGTCCAAGGTTTGACGAATTTCCTCAATGATGGCCCCAAAGGTGTCGTGTAGTCGTTGTGGCACATCTATGGCTGGAACGTGGGACCAATCTTCAAGAAAATCTATTTCCACACACAGTGATTCGGTTCTAAATAATCGGCTGTATCGTCTATCCACGGGTCGTAATGTAAAACTCATCTTGCTTTGCGCTGATGGTCTGTGAAAACCTATCGCGCCCCGTCCTTTTTATTACACTACGCGATGACGTCATATCTATGTCATTACCACTGTAAAATACTTAGCGTCAGCATAAAATGTTACATAGTGTTGTGCAATACTTGAATCCACATCTTTAAGCACGAAGCTATGATTGCATAACACTTCCCACATGTTGTGCAATACTTGTATGTGACGTCACATGATCCCCCCATTCTCAAATGAATTCGTCCTTATGGTTATAAGGCGGCACACATTTCGCCTCTCATTGTCAGAATGGATGCTCCGGTGTTACGCATCGAAGACAACCGCAATGCGGATACTTTCATGTATCTCAGGGGTCACACGCTTGCCGTGATTACCCCTGACGAGATCTTTGTCTTACCTGACGAGGTATTAAAAACACCTCCCAGGAAAAGACCTCCTCCCGAATTAGTGGAGGCCATTAGACGCAACCGACATAAAGTGCGTCGTACCCTCACATTTTAGTGCTCGCATTCGAGTGAGGACAACGGCCCTTTTCAGGGCCAACTTAATCAATGGAAAAGAGTTGTTTCCCCTTCCCGCCCTCTCTTCCCCCCCTTCTTCTTTTTCTTCTTCTTCTTCTTCTTCTTCTTCTTCTTCTTCTCTCTCTCTCTCTTTTCCCGCGCGCGCGCGCCCCTCTTTGTCGGTCACGCACCTGAATAACCACACCTGTCAGGTCAAAACGAACTAGGTCGTACAAGGTCACGGCGAACTAGGTCACGGCGAACTAGGTCACTCGACCAGGTCACGATGTATTAGGTCACACCGAACTAGGTCACACCGAACTAGGACAAGGGGTCACTCAGTGCAGGGGTCATCAAGTGCGAGCGTCCGTATACAGGCCCACTAACTACTTTACTGTATTTGTAAAGAATAATATATGAAATAACTAATTTACACATCTTACATTCAACACATCCCCAGACAATACCAATGATACTCAAATACACATACCTTTAATTAGATCAATGAAGACTTGACCAAAAGTATCTTCAGAAACTGAAACAACTTATAAACTTTGATGCGCGAAATACAAGTTAAATATTTAGAAGGTAATCTTAACAATCCGACACACTCAAAATCCTAAGTAAAACTGAATTTGATTGTTACACCTGTAACCCAGGAAGTTGGGTTTGTTAGGAAAAGTATCCAAGGAGATGATGAGATGATAGTCACTGATGTTGTTATAAAGACCTGTCCAGAAGCTGAACATCCAGTGACTATGAATATAAGGGTTCAAAGATCAGATGAAAGTGAAAGTTTGTTATTGTTTATTAAGCTGCTGTCAGTGTAGTGCAGTGTAGACTAAAACCTATTATATAATTAAAACACCAAAATTCCACACTATCACATTCTCCCTTCCTTAAAGAAAGATCGTCTCGACAATTAAAACAACTAAAACCAAAATATCAAACTAGGTTAAAACTCGCATATTCAAAACTAAAAACCACATATTGTCCTTATAGCTTCGCACACAATTCTTCTTCGTTCAGGTGGTAAATTGACGAACTCATCTGAAGTCAGGTACACAAACAGGTTTTCTGGACTCATGACCACGGAAGGCGTAATATTCATGATGTAGTCCCCACCTTGGTATTTCTGTGGTAGTTGCCTGTTCCTTGCTGATCTTCGTGGAGGTTCTGGGGAGTCATCTTCTGAACTAGGTCAATGATCAGACTGGAGTTCTACATCACTTTCATGAGTTTCTTCCACATCTTCACTCACCTCATGTTGTCTCGTGGGGCTAGCTGGTGGCGAAGGAAGTCTTCCCCGATCCACTATCACAACATCGTCATCCTCTTCACTTGACTCTACCTCCGGCTCTTGAATGACAGCCGTCTTCCTCCTGGGTTTAGGTACTGGTGCAGCACTATCGGGTAAATTGAAAGGAATAGAACCAATTGGAAGAAGATTATTCCGATGAAGCATCCGAATTCTTCCAACACCATCTTATCGTTTTACCTCATAGACTGGTATATCGGGATTGGGTTGTTGTATCACCGTATAGACCTGCTCTTCAAATTTATCCGCGATCTTATGGCGTCCGTCTTTAAAAACTAATTTCTTCACTAATACTCTGTCGTCTTGTTCTAATACTGACTCTGTAGCTCTTCTGTCATAATTCTTCTTTTGTTGTTGCTGAGATCTTCCGATGGTTTCTGAAGCTAATTGATATGAATATTCCAATCTCTTCTTAAGGTCTTGCATGTAGGTTCGGTATGATGTTATTTCCGATTGGTTGACGATGCCAAGTAACACATCCACAGCAAGAAGTGGCTTCCTCCCAAACATGAGACGAAATGGTGAAAACTTGGTGCTGTCATGCTCTGTGCAGTTGTAGGCATGTACCAGGGAAGGCAGATACTGTTTCCAGTTTAATTTCTGTTCAACTTCCAAAGTTCCCAGCATGTTTAATAACGTCCGGTTAAACGTTCGCACATTCCATTTCCGCTTGGGTGATAGGGTGTTGTTCTGGTCTTACGCATACCTGTTAATTTGCAAAGTTCTTGGATGATGCGGCACTCAAAACTTCCACCCCGATCACTGTGTATCCTTTTTGGAAATCCGTAATGGACGATGAAATTGTCGAAAAGGATCCTCGCTGTTGTTTTGGCATCCTGGCTTCTTGTTGCAATTGCCTGAGCGTACCTGGTAAAATGATCAGTGATGACTAAGATGTTCGAATATTTCCCTTTACACTCCTCTAAACACAAATAATCCATACAGAGAATCTCCATAGGTTGTGATGATGTAATATTCACTAGTGATACTCGAGATTTAGTGGAGGACTTGCGCATGAGGCATCTCTTGCAAGATTTCAAATATTCGTCGACATCTACAGACATCCGTGGCCAAAATACTCGTTCTTTCAGAAGTGTTAAAGTTCTGTCACGACCCAGGTGACCTACGTCGTCATGGCAACCTTTTAAAACAGACAACTTTTCAGATGTTGGTATAACTAGCTGGTGAATATCTCCATCATTACCTGTAGATTTTCTATATAGCACATCATTCTTGACAATAAGCTTGTTGAATTCCCTTAGGTAAACACCTTCATCCCTTGAAGATGGGGGTGATGTCGGTTTACACTGTCTAGTTACTGCCGTGTGGATGGGACCGATAACCGAATCGCTCTTTTGTTTCCTGGACCAATCCACAAAACTGTCTGAAGATGACAAATCCTGTAAAGATGAATCCGGAACTACTTGAGTTGCCAAACATTCAACAAAACCTCTTTCCAATAATGATGATGGTAAAGCTTTGATGATCTCAGATGATATACTGGTAATTTCTTCTTGATAATCTGATGTCAGCCTGGATAAGCAATCTGCGTCGATGTTCTGACGTCCAGGTCGATATTTGATGCTAAAGGTGTAGTTCTCCAAGGCTGCCAACCATCTATGTCCAGTCACATCTAATTTCGCAGAGGTGAGAACATATGTTAGCGGTTTGTTGTCAGTAAAAACAGTACAGGTGTTTCCCAGTAAATAGTGATGAAACTTGTCAGCCATAGCCCACTTAAGTGCTAAAAATTCCAATTTATGAGCTGGATAGTTCTTCTCGGACCGTGCCAAACTCCTACTGGCGTAAGCTATAACCCGATCTTTACCGTCTTGATGTTGATACAGTATGGCTCCCAAGCCAACACCACTGGCGTCTACATGAAGAATGTATGGCTTGGTGCTATCTGGATAAGCAAGAACTGGAGTGGTTATCAAAGCCTCTTTCAGATGTTCAAATGCTTGATCATGTTCTGTCTTCCACTTCCATACGTTTGGCTGTTCTGTTTTCCCTTTTCTCCCCCTGGTTTTTGATGTAGTGGTTCCAGTCAATAGTTCGTTCAATGGTTGTGCTATCTTTGAAAAGTTCTTGATGAATCGCCGATAGTAGCCTGCAAATCCTAAAAAACTTCTTAACTCATCAATGTTGGTAGGAATCTTCCAATCTTTAACCTTATTGACTTTCTCTGGATCAGTATGAACTCCCTCAGATGACACTCCATGTCCCAAATATTTGACCTTGGTCTGGAAGAATTTGCATATCTTTGGTGCTAGCTTTAAACCCCATTCTTCAAAGCGTTGAAAAACTAACTGTAACCGTTCTAAATGTTGTTCATATGAGTCCGAAAAAATGATGACATCGTCCAAGTAGATCATACAGATCTTGAGGTGAAGATCGCCAAGACACTCCTCCATAAGTCTCTGGTAAGTTGGTTTGGTCAGTCCAAAGGGCATCCTATTGAATTGGTAAAAGCCTAGAGGACCTACGGTGAATGCTGTCTTACATTTATCAGTTGACTTTAATTCGACTTGATGGTAACCACTTTTCATGTCCAAAACTGAAAAATATTTCGCACCAACTAAGTTGTCTAAAATCTCATCAATGTGTGGTAGAGCATACGCATTTTTGATGGTTCTTCTGTTTAGCTGGCGGAAGTCAACGCACATACGCAGAGAATTGTCTTTCTTACGACACAAAACGATGTTAGAAGACCAAGGACTATGCGACTTGGTGATTATTCCACTTTTAAGTAAGTCTTGGAGGTGGTTTCTTACTTCATCATACATAGCCGGTGGTATTCGTCGATGTTTCTGTTTGAATGGTACGTTGTTTTCTAAGTTAATAGCATGTTTAACCAGACTGGTACACCCAACATCAATGTCACTACTTGAAAATATATGTAGCCATTTCTTCATAAAATCTGATGCTGCCTGATGTTCCTCTTTAGTCATGGTGTCATCAGCTAATACAATCTTATCCAAAATGGTTGATTCTTCAGGAACAGTGGATTGAATGCTCGATGAAATCACGTGATGCGTTTGATCAACTATGGTAACTGGTGTCAGTTCACAAACAATAGCACTGGGTTGAATTAACACAGGATACGATGACAAATTTGAGACTGTGACCGATAATAAATCCTTGTTACCAGGTATAAAATTCACAAGACTTGGGGCTATTTCAAACGACGCTGGTAAATTAGAATGTGATGAAGATTGACACAAAGCTTGACACGACTTAGATGAAATACTTTTCACAAAACACGTTAAAACTATAGACTTATTACTATGTAGTAAAATAGATTTTCTTTCCGCACATTTAACAATACCAACACGGTTATCACATTTATCTTTACTAGCTTTGTGCTGAATCTGCATGCACTGAAAGGTTAGTTTCCATGAATTATGCTGAATTAACTTACAAAAATTAACACCATGAAGTTCCTTTGCTGTGTTCATAAAAGGTTGTAAAATATTAGTACCTAAAATAACTGGTATTCTGTTATGAAAATCGGTATCAGGAACAATTAAAAATATACAGGTTAACGACGTTTCTGAAATGGATGGTACGCATACATCCGCTTGTGTCCAACCTAAATATGGTAATTCATGACCTCCTGCACCTTCGAGCTTGATGATATCGCTTAACGATTCTAACACACATGTATCCTCAACATGCTGTTTAAAAAATGAAAATCCGATCACAGATACCTGAGAACCACTATCAAGTAAAGATGAACAAGGTATGGTATTAATAAAAATATCTGAGGTGTTGCTCTTTCCAATTAAGTCATTAGGGCTTGAACCCACATCTAACGCCTGCCCCTTGACGCCGATGTCCTGGAGTTTAAAGGTTTCTTTAAATTCACCCGACATCCATACTGCACATGACCCTTCTGTCCACACCGATAACATGTTGGTTCGTACTGATCTTCAGGAGAGGTGTTGAATGGTGGACCAGTATTTGTCTTCAGGCTCTTTAGTTCTTCCTGCATGCTCTTCATTGTTGTGGCCAATGATGCAACTAATACTTTTAAGTCGTTGTCGCTATCGCTAGGATTTTCTGCTGTTGTCATCTTTAAAGAAGCAGTCTTTCGAGGTGTGGGAACTGGTAACTCTAAGTCGTGTTCAATTTGTCGCACTGCTACTAGAAGTTGGTCGTAGTCTTGTAACGAATCAAATTTGTGAGCGGCACGTAACTTTAAATCAGCCCTCAAACCGTGGTAAAATCTAGTTCGTAACATGGTGTTACTGTCGACGATGTTTACTTCTTTTTTGTCAAGAGCTTTCTGTAACAAATCTTCTAAGCGGCATCCCCATTCAGCAACAGCTTCTTTCACTCCTTGGGATGTAGAATAAAATTCTACAAGGATCTCCTGGGTCTCACCAACTACACCAAAAACACTCTGTAGCTTGGACAGTAACTTCGCAATAGTTACCCCATGGCCTAATCTCATAGCCACCTTAGCTGCTGGACCCTTTAATGATTTGAAGACAACCTGTCGAATCGCTTCAGCACCATAATTCGAGTTAAGTAACTCTTCGACTTCAAAAGTCCAGACATCAAATGTAACTTCGGTCTTGGTACAAGTAGTTTCTCCCGAAAAGAATGACAACTTCGGTAGGTTGGGTAAATACTTGACCTCACGTGTAGATGTATCTTGATCTTTATTAACAGGAGCTGATTGTGGTGAGGGGTCTGATTGTTGTGGTCCACAAAATTCTTTCATCCAACGCATAAGTTCTTCTTTACTCCTCGCTTTGGGTTTAACTCCCATCTCCTGAAACGCCTTAAGCAAGTCATCGGTTTCTTCCTCGGTAAAACCGCCGGTAGCCATAGTGATATGATGAATTTATAAGTTGAAAAACGGAAAATCCTTGCGCAAAACACAAATAAAAACGCAGGAGTTTCAATAACAAGTTGAAATCGCAAATCAATTCAATTCACACAATGGTGAATAACAACAACTCGTCAACTCACAATTCAATTCCAAATCACTGAAGATCCAAGAATATATCACTATGTAATAACACAATCCAAAACTTAAAAATAATCAATCACAATATGTCACGCAATATCACAGTACGGTATCAAAAATTGTAGTTAACACCCACAACACCAACGCAACTCAAAATAAGTTGAAATATAACAGCGGTATTCAAAATACCCACAATATTTCAAACTAAATGCAAACTCTCAAACAAATTTCAAAATACGACAAAGTCAGTACACAATATTATCACAATTCACCAATCAACTCAATATAAAACTCAAAATCAGAACTCAAAATCAAAACTACGAATCCCAAATGGACAATCAAATCACAAAATACAACAACAAACAAACTATGCACCAAAATGCACTAGTTGAAAAATACAAAATATAAACAAAATCCAATATACAAACTCAAAGAGTCTCGACCAAGGAGTATCACAACACCAAAAATACTAAACTATCAACGATATGTGCATTCAACATGTATGTTAATCTGAAATAAGAAACGGAGGATAGCTGAAATACGGAAAGCTGAAAAACGAAATCTGCAAGGAAAATGGTATGCGTGTAACCTATGTAATACTAAACAAATCCCAACCCTGAAACAGAATTACTCATTCAAGCATACAAAAAAAAATAATATATGCGATATGTAATATACTAAATAATTCTGAGGGTAATGCTTAATTAATCCGAAGTGTAATGCATAAAAAATAAAGTTTCGAAATAAGGTTGAAATGAAATATGAATTTCAAAATACGAAATGTAAAAAGGCGAAGTTACAATTAAACAAGATCTAAGTTTCTCAAAGTGAATAAATTCCAAAATTAAATTGAGTTCTAAAAACTAATAAAGTTTTAAAGTCAAAGGTTAAAAAATAATTACAAAGTTTTGAAAAAATTAAACTTGCAAAATCTTTTTCCTAAGTTTCCGACATATCACCTAAGTGAGAATGTAAAAAAAAAATAAAGTTTCAAAATATGTAAATAATTTAAGAGACAAAAATAGAGTTATCTTTTTTTTTTAAAGTAATGTTGTCAAAATCTAAGCTGTTGACCCAGTCACAGTGACCTTTGCACATGCAGTGTATAAACAAGGTCAGGTCAGGTCAATAGGTCACTTAGCTAAAATATGCACAAGAAAAATCAAAATTTAAAGTGGCTCTATTCTAGTTTGTAAACGTAAAATGTAACTAATACGTACAACTGATATAATGCTATTATTATTGCAATAGAAATTAGGGATATTAAGTAACAAGGTAAATTACAGTAAACTCTGCAGTGAGTGAAAATAATGAATGGGGTGGGGCTTCTGAGATTCAATACCTCACTAGAAATGACGATCTGTCTAAACTTGCAGGTTTATAATTTAATCTTAGATGAAAATATAATGCAACATGTAAATGAAATTTATGTAAAAAATGAAATAATATGTAATAACCCAAAATCCACGAATATATCCAAAATAACAACACTTTAAATCCAGATGAACACTGTATCTGTGTATGTCTCTAATTTCACATATAATACAACACACTGCATCTGTGTGGATGTCTCTAAAGTTTATATGCACAAATCTGGATACAACAAGCTGGATGACATCGCGCCTGTTACGTTCGTGCATTTTTATGCGCGAACTCTTAGTTTTCCTATTACTGGCACGCGCACGGGCACTATTTCTTTTTCATGTACCAAAATCTGGCTTTTCGCGCGGAGGTACTTTTGAGGTATTAGCCTGAGAAGCATAACACTTGCCACTGTACCTCTGTATCGCTAATTATAAATCGAGTGTGTGAAGACAGTTTATATAGAGTTTATTCCCGTTCTATTTGCCGCTAAGCAAACCAATGGGACTATTTTCTCAACAGTGTATGAAGTTATCCATAAGCGATAATATCCTTACACCGAGAGAAATTATCTAGTCTCGGTGAAAAACCATGATCATCTGGTAAAAAATTACTTTTCTATTTTTTGGAACGAAAAACAGTGTTTTTAAAAACAAACGAACCTGCCGCACATGAGGAAGTCATTATACTAATAATAACAGACGAGAACTCTTTTTGGGCACAGGCTTTCTTACTGAGTAGTAAATCGTCCACAAACAATCATGAAGGAACTATAATAAGACTAGCGAAGACTGTAGACAGTACACTATACTTTTGAGTAGAGATTACTCGCTTTGAGTCGAGATTACCAGCTTTCAGGTCACCGATAACCAATTATGTCAGAAATACCATACTGACATTCGGTTTTTTCAAGTTGTACGCGAACTAACAATCGGCGCCCTAACTGTCTTCGTCAGCTACTTTCAGTTTCACAATGGCGTACGACATTCGGTTTTTCAAGTTGTACGCGAACTAACAATCGACGCCCTAGCTGTTTCGTCAGCTATTTTCAGTTGCTGGCGTACGGCCAGTGCCGGTGGGAAAAGACAACATTAAAATCAGAAATAGTTTATTTATTATTGTCGGACTTACGGTATCAATCCTGTCTAACAAATCATAAAGCTGTGGTGTTACGGTAGCGGCATAGTATTTCACCGTAACACCACAGCCACTCTAACCATTCATAATACATCTAACTATCACTCCCTACACATTTCCCCTCGACCTACTTTCCCAAACGTCAACAACACATCTCATACATCCAGTTCACTGATTAACCCTTGTACCACGTCTACTGGATACACGCTGGTAGCTACCATACGCACGCATAAACATTTACTGCATACGTTGAGAAAATACCATAAACCATAGATATACTTGTTGTACCATTAAAAAACCATTTACGTTGAAATAATACTGCGTTGAAAAACCATTTATGTTGTGATGATCCTCAGTCCCTTATCGGGCTCCAAAAATGTAACCGTGTCTAATGCAAACAAAAGACGAGGTCGTTCAAATCTTTAATATAAAAACCCTGTAAAAATATACATACATAGAATTAACATCAATAACATTTAATTTATAATATAATACACTTTAAAATAGTTCCAACATTACACTGTATTACTATTATATCATAAGACTATATATTTAATTCTATACCGTACTCATATCTTTACAGTAGTGATTTCTATTATATCTCTAATTATTTAAAGATAATACTTATATATAAAATAACATACCCTAAAAGGGGTTTTAAAGATCTCAGTGTTGAAACAACACTACCATATATAATTATCAGCTAGAAGGTATCCTATATAAATAAATGATTTTATGATTATCTTATGCTAAAACTAAACCTAAACTTAATTACTAAATGATATTACTTATTGCTTAAGAGCTGTGGAATATGTATAAATGTATTTTACTGTATTTGTAAATAACAATATATGAAATAACTAATTTACACATCTTACATTCACCACATCCCCAGACAATACCAATGATACTCAAATACACATACCTTTAATTAGATCAATGAAGACTTGACCAAAAGTATCTTCAGAAACTGAAACAACTTATAAACTTTGATGCGCGAAATACAAGTTAAAGATTTAGAAGGTAATCTTAACAATCCGGCACACTCAAAATCCTAAGTAAAACTGAATTTGATTGTTACACCTGTAACCCAGGAAGTTGGGTTTGTTAGGAAAAGTATCCAAGGAGATGATGAGATGATAGTCACTGATGTTGTTACAAAGACCTGTCCAGAAGCTGAACATCCAGTGACTATGAATATAAGGGTTCAAAGATCAGATGAAAGTGAAAGTTTGTTATTGTTTATTAAGCTGCTGTCAGTGTAGTGCAGTGTAGACTAAAACCTATTATATAATTAAAACACCAAAATTCCACACTATCACATATTGTGGACATCAACTGTGACTAAATGTAGCCCATTTGAACTTAGCGCCATAACTTCATTTACAAATAACTCTGAGTCAGCCACTTCAGTTTCAAAACTATCGACAGAATTCTGTCGACTGGCGATTTGAAGAAATTTTCGACTGCTAAACTATCCGAGCTTGTTGATAACACGTTTAAAATAGACTAAAGATTATATACACTTAAAACATCTGTTAAAAACTAAAAAATTCAGGAGAGCGCTTTCTTCTTGCGGTCGTTAATCACCGCATGCGCATAGCGCATGTATTATGTATAGGATATTAACCTACCCAAGGTTGATATGATAGAGAACACGCGGGCGCAGCCCAAGTGTTCTCTATCATATCAATCCGAGGGAGAGTAGGTTTATATCTGACATATACAACGTTCACCCTTAAATTTAAAGTGCACATAAAATAGTTTTGTAAATTTTTCTGTGTGAGCAGTCCATGGTTATTTAATCCACTTTACGGCAAATTCACATCAATCCGACTAAAATTAATTCAGCTATCTTCACTCAAAGTCGTAAAAATAGACCTCCCGTAAAAACGACTTTGCCAATTATCGAAAACACTCTTAATTCCCTCAGACGCCAGTGACGTCACAGTGACCGAATGCATATTCGGAATGTTTATTCCTTAATTACCTATATACACCCGGCGTGTGTATTCATTAACGCCTGACTGATTCCTTAATCCCCCTAATTAAATAAAACAATTGACTACGGAATAATTTGTTTTATAATTCATTTCAATTCAAGATTCAATTTAGAATTTGTTTCATAATGTACGGTCGTGCTGTTTTTTTCACGGCAGCGATTTTAATACACCCTACCATCGTGTGCAGTCGAAACGATTCGAGATACATTTTCGTCAGAAGAGTTTTGGGGTTCTAATTTACAATTTGGTTCATTATTTACGGTCGATTTTAAAATAATCTACCATCGTGTGCAGTCAAAACGACTCGAGATACATTTTTGTTAGAAGAGTATTGTGGTTCTAATTTAGAATTTGTTTCATAATGTACGGTCGTTCTATTTTCTCGCGGCAGCGATTTAATAAACTCTACCATGTACGGTCGTTCTATTTTCTCGCGGCAGCGATTTAATACCCTCTACCATGTGTGCAGTCCAAACGATTCGAGATACATTTTCGTCCGAAGAGTATTGATGTTCGAATTTCCCCGAGTAAAAGAGTACAGGAGTAAACAGATGTGGTCACGCAAAATATATCATGATTGAAACGACATTTGTAAATGACGAGAAGGGTCACCTAACTATCTATGTGTATCGCAAGTGTAGTGTCGTTTATAGCTGTCATTAATCAATCAGACTAAAGTTGCACAGAGACTGGGTCATAAATTAATTCTTAAAAGAATGTTGATTAGGTAATCATCTTTTTTTTACCCCGGCCAGATCAATTAGCTTTGATCACCGATGTTTTTGTAATAAAGTAGCCTCGTATTATTTGTTGATTGGTGTTTAAACATCTAGATATAAATCATTCGATTGATATAAGTTTGTGATAAGGTTATATTGTCTAACATCATTTAACTTTTTAAAGAATAAAGGTATTTTACAATTAAATTAGTGTATTTGATATTCATTATTACAAAAACATTGGTGAGCATAGCTAATTGATCTGGTCGGCGTAAAAAAAATGATGACTACGCTTCTAAATTAGAACCACAATACTCTTCTGACGAACATTTATCTCGAATCGTTTTGACTGCACACGATGGTAGAGTGTATTAAAATCGCTGCCGTGAGAAAACAGAACGACCGTACATAATGAAACAAATTGTAAATTAGAACAACAATACTCTTCTGGTGAGAATGTATCTCGAATCGTTTTGACTGCACACGATGGTAGAGGGTATTAAAATCGCTGCCGTGGAAAAACAGAACGACCGTGCATTATGAAACAAATTTTAAATTGAAGCTTGAATTAAAATGAATTACAAAACATATTATCCCGTAGTCAATTGTTTTATTTAATTAGGGGGATTAAGGAATCAGTCAGGCGTTAATGAATACACACGCCGGGTGTATATAGGTAATTAAGGAATAAACATTCCGAATATGCATTCTGTCACTGTGACGTCACTGGCGTCTGAGGGGATTAAGAGTGTTTTCGATAACTGGCAAAGTCGTTTTTACGGGATACGACTTTGAGTGAAGATAGATAAATTAATTTTAGTCGGATTGATGTGAATTTGCCGTAAAGTGGACAAAATAACCATGGACTATCAATCTAGAAAAAAAATTGAGGTCATTTGATGTGCCGTTTAATGGACTCTTCTAAAAAAAAGGCAACAGTGATTGGATAATTGCTCGACATCACGTGCACGTGTTTGTTTATACGTCGCCATTTTGTAGTAATTGGACTGAAGAAAGCTAAAACAAAATGGATAGTAAAACGAAATCAGACGAATAATCAATCCTTTTTAGTCATCATATTGACGATAGAATAGATGTGAATGCAACTATGATGAGAATTTATACAAAGCCTGAAGAAAATTTGGATCAAAATGCAATCTTTTCCGATAATTCTGACAATGAACCGTGGCTGAAGGTTACTTTTCGGTATGTTCAGAGAAAGATTTGACCGACTGTTTTGAATGGACTGTAGCCGTAGCCAAAAATACTTTACAAAGGAACTCTTGGGTGATAAATACTTTCAAGTCTTGGAGTGTGCGGAGAAATGATTTGGGCAGAAAGAAAATTCTGAAAGATATCTTAGACATGGACTGGAGTGTGGATAACCGATTTAAATAAGCCGATAAGTACGCCGTCTATTTAGGTCCTGAATGCTACAAACTGTACCAAAACATTTTTTTTTTATTGTCAAAAGAATAAAATTTTATTTCTGTGTTCTTTGTATTATTTCGATCATCTACGTCAAGAGCGGTTGATATGAGCCGAATATATCGACCTGTAATGACGTCATCAGCGGTTGATATGAAATATCAACCTGTCAGAACGTCATCAGCGGTTGATATGAACCGAATATATCAACCTCTGATATATCAACCTCTGATGACGTCACGAGAGGTTGTTATGAGATATAACTGCTATGGACATCAAAGAAAAAACTACAGCCAGTTGTATATAGGTTTATAACAACTTTTAATACACACCCTACATTATCACCCTTTTCCAACTTGAAAGGTTTAAACCTCGAAACTAAATTATATCAGTAATCAGTATCTTATATTTTATTCAAACGTTGCTGTTATTTTGTTAATCAAAACGTGAAAAGTTTGGTACTACCTCTATAATATAGATCTTAAATTAAAACAAATTGTGTGGAGGGTGTTTTCTGTTGTAGGTGGATGGAGAAGAAGATGGCGTACAGGTAGAAATACAGCACCCGTAGCAGGTAGACACACTAATATATTCCATACATGCTCTACTGTAAACAAAAACAACCAAACAATAGAAAATATAGTTTTACCCCGTTTTGGCTGTATGATATCGCCGTGAAGCTTATACATACAAAATAAATATATTTTAGGGTTTATCCCAAACCAAGCTCATGCGGAATGTATATATTTTGAGGTTTCTTGGAATGTAAAACAAATTAAAATGTCATGGCGTTGCGTTCAGTATTATCGTTAACGTTTGATCGAAGTAAGAAAATTGAATACTATCGGTATGTTTAAATCGTGTACAAGTTGATGAGAAACAGTACAGATTCTCTTACAGGTAAGAATAATGCAAATAAAGCGTTATGTCATGGCGTCCTTATATTCACTTGACGGAAAAATATAAACAAATCAACAGAAAATCGGCTTGAAATACATTTGAAATATGTATGACGCCATGACAAAAACGTTTGTTTTATAAATTAGAACCATCAATATATCATCATATCAGAAACTTTGAAATTTGAAGAAACCAAATCTCTAAAACTAAACAAGGTATTGTAAAAACTAAACAAGTGAGCGGGAATCTGGGCCCTGTTTCACAAAAACTTAAATCTCCTTAAAATCATCTTCTCAATATCATCCAAAGTCTTACACGTTGGACACGAATTATTTTTCAATTCAAATGAACATTGATGTTGTGATCTTGTCAGGAAAAGGAATGCTTCTGACGTCCTATTTAAGACAAAATAAACATTTTACCATTGGTACACGTATCGCGTACGATTGTGCGTTTCAGAGTCCTTTGTAACAAGTGACCAGAAAGAACGAGGTAAGACATATTCCACGACCCATGTCAAACGGTGACGCGTTATCTTATCTGAAGAGTATGAGCAATAGACTGCAATAACCGGACGCTAGAAATTGTCATTCGATTCAGACTCATGTCGTATTCAGTGTCAAAACGGAAGCAATTGAATATAAATCAGTTTATTTACAATGAGATTGCATTATTAATTATGCGTTAGGACCCAAATATTAGCGATTTAGCTCCTTTAAAATCACGACATTCGCAAAGCTTGATTATGGCTACGTTGTTAGATCTATTTTAACATGCATTTAGAAAAGAATGATACGCAATAAACTCATTTAATTTATCTCTCTACGACTGTCTGAACTTGTGCAAACATTGCTACACCGTATGAAACTCTCCCATTTATTATCATAACCGTTAGATCAACGGAAATGTGCGCTGCGCGAGCGCAAAACAATTTTAACTAGAACCTAGTAAAATAGTATTTTAAGTTACCGTACAATTGATCTTCGTGAAACGCATGATTTTAGTTCAAATCTATTTATTTCGTGATTTTTGCTTTATTTTTTTTTTGAAACAGGGCTCTGGATATCAAAATATGAAAATTATCTCAACAATAACATCAAAATCATCATAACAATAACATCAAAACCATCATAACAATATAATGAAAATAACACCAAAATCATCATAACAATATCATCAAAATAACCATAACGATAACATTTAAATCATCGTAACAATATCAACATTATCAGAACAGTAACACCATGTATCATTTAATCCTGTGTATTTAGCACTAATTTCTTTCATCAAAGATCATCTAAAATGTACTTGTGTCCAGTATCATATAATTTTGATAATGAGTGTCCAATTTACTAGCGTTTACTTTATCGATCACTGTTAAAAAATAAACAGCAAAATTGATATTGATGTATAATGATTAAATTTTAAGAGTGGTCAGGAAATTAAATACTTTTAAAGTGGACACTCAATATCAAAATTAATCTTTGAGCTTTAAACTGGACACAAGAACACATTTACGGAAGCGTATAGGGGTCATGCAAAATTTTGTAGAAGACCGCGAGATCTTGCGATCTTGTGATACTTCCCCGAGATCTCAATAAAATGTTCTCGAAATCGTCTAATAATTTTCTCGAGAATTTCCTATCCTGTGTTAACGATCTCGAGAATTCGAGATAATGTTCTCGGGATCTTGCCATCCCGTGTAAATTTTCTTGGGGTCTCGGGTATATTTATGCGTGCGCGTAGTTGTAACGTACATGTATTCTCAGTGCCCCACTACCTGTCGTTTCGCGCCCCCCACACCCATACACACACTTTCCCGAAAACCTTAGTAGCACGATAGAGCCTACAGATTTATAGAATTTGTTTCAAATTTAGTGTAAAGCATTGGTGCCATGAGAGGACGCCCCTGTCGCTTCTAGTGCACCTTGTCGTTCTGGAGCTGTCCCCCTTTTCCGAAAAAACTTGTTACGTAATTACTAATAGAGGCTACAGTCTTTTAACTGGTTTAGTTTTTCAAATGAGTTGTGAAGCACTGGGGTCTTTCGATTTTTTCAGTACTCTGCAAATTTATGTTCGAGAGTCACCCTCAGCACACATACACACACACAAACGCCCGCTCCCTTGAAGCTTTGTTCAGGTCACAAAGGCTTCACTTTTACAATTTTGTGTGAAGCTTTGGGGCCATTGATATTCAATGATTAGTGATCTTCCGTTCCGGAGTTATACCCTCCATTCTGTCAAAACATTGTTTTAACGGATTTTCGCTATTCAGTGTTCCGCGACAAGGATGATCCCTGTTAATTTTCAGCAATATAAGGTTTTCTGAGGCATAGATGTTGCGTGGGCGTATCTCCACACTTTGCGTAGCTATCGTTTAAATTACTTTTGAATCAGTAGTGCCATAAGCAGAGGAACCGTATTTATTTTCGGCGAAACAATGAACCTTATTGATTTGCAGCGCTTCAATTAAACGTCGCACACACATTAAATTGGAATAATTTAACAAGCATGTATGTAATTCAATGATTCACACATTGAATTTCATATTTGGTGTGAAGTATTGGGGCTATAAGACGATGAAACCTATTGATTGAAATCATATTTCAAATTTAGTGTAAATCATGGGTACCCTTAGTAGTGTCCGTTTATTCATTCATTAGTTAGCAGTTTTGCTACGTAACAGTATTTTTTTGTATCAAAGTTGGTGCGAAGTATTGGGCCAATGGTTAATTGTTTCACAACGTGGAGATACTATCATAAAAGGTTTCATATTAACTCGAGATCTGGAGAAAATTTAAATAGGATTTCAATATCTCGAGAACATTAACTCGAATTCTCGAAAAAATTTACACAGGATGTCAATATCTCGGGATAATTATCAGTGGATATTGAGAACATTAAATTGAGATCTCGAGAAAATTGCCAAGTGATCACGGGATCTCGAGAAAGTATCACTGGATCGCAGGATCTCGAGACCTTCTACAAAATTTTGCAGACCCCTATAGCAAAGCTAGAAATGCCCGAAGCAGGTTTACGGGCTGTGGCCAGTTTTCTTTGCGGGGCGAAGAAGCGAGCTGACCTTGTATGGATAGACCCCCCAAGAAAATTTTGGAATATTTGATGGCCGCAAACGCGTTTTACTGCTATTCCAGTCCTAAAATTAGTGTTTTATGAGATTTCGGGCCCTTTACTTTGCCAAATTTTAGGGGGGGGGGGGGGTCCAAGTATATTCAGACCCCCCCCCCCCCGGAACCCGCCATGTGTGACGCCCATGGGTCGGTGTCATGGCGGCAAGTTGCGCAATACGTCATTAGGCCTACAACATAAACATCGCTATGCAAGTATAGAACGCATTACCATAAAGAAAAACTGTTCGGTAACTATTTTAATGGTCCAGTCTTCACTATTTGTAATAGAATTACTTATTCCAATACAAACTGTAATGATATGTGTTGACTATTGTGCGTTTGAACCCATTTGAACTTGCGTAAGGGTTTTTAGACTGTATGAATTGTAACCTAAACAAACAGTATAGTATAGTATACTAACTGCCTTCCAACCACACCCACCCGCTCCCCGAAAGCCTTGTTTACGTCATAGAGACTTCACTTTTACAATTTTATGTGAAGCTGTGGGAAATGAATTTTTATTGATATTCGATCTTCCGTTCGGGAATTACTCTCCATTCTTTGAAAACCTCGTTTTTAACGGATTTTCGATATTCGGTGTTCCGCGACAAGAATGATCCATGTTAATTTTAAGCAATATAAGGTTTTCTGTCCCAGAAATATAACCAGACGCATGAACACGATAGAGATTAGATTTCTTGATGAATGCTAGATCCTTATTCAATTTATTAAATATCCAAGTTTTCCGTTCGAATAATCTACTGTTGAGGCATGGATACTATTGTTCAAGTTTCTTTTGAATCAAAAGTGTCATAAGCAGAGGAACCCTATTAATTTCCGACGGAACAATGAACCTTGTTGATTTGCAGTGCTCCCCGACGTTTTGTAAAGGCGTTAGAGCCCAAAGTTTTTCAATATTTTTTTATTTAAAATCTGCTCCGAAGCATTTGTGCCACAAGACAATAAACTCTGTGTCTAGCTTTACTCTAAAACAAAATATGGCGTTTTCAATTATACGTCGCACACACATTAAATTAAAATAATTTAACACGCATGTCTGTAATCCAAAGCAACCGTGTCGATTTTAATCATATTTCAAATTTAGTGTAAAACATAGGTATCCTATCGATTGCCCGTTTTCCTTTGTAACAAAATGTTAGGGTATTTTTTTTTATCAAATTTGGTGCGAAGTATAGGGCCAATGGTTGCTTCACAACATGGGGACACTAAATTGTATAAGGTTTCATATTAACTCGGGATCTCGAGAAAATTTACACAGGATGTCAATATCTCGGGAAAATTATCAGCGGATTTCGAGAACATTAAATTGAGATCTCGAGAGACATTTGGAAAGCGGAATGTTTCCTATCCGTATCACGTAACCATAATATCGTCACGTGATACGCTGCGTGAATGTAGTTTTAGAGTTTTGTCAGGATTTCACGCCGCGGAGGTATGAGTAGCTCAGCTCAGCTTAGTTGTATTACAGCATGTGTCAGCTATCTTCCAATAACTAGGGATACAATTGCTCGACAGTCGCCGAGCTTTTAAATAAAATTCAATGCCGTATCTTGTTAAAAATCTTCGACTTCGACAGTAATTTTTGGTTTCACTCATGTATCATTTCAGGAAGTTTATACCCCTTTACCATAGAATCACATCATTTACAGATTTACAATGTCCCACCTCCCTAAATTTAGCACGTAAATTAACCAGTATGCAGACAGGCAGTTGGACAGGAAAATACAAAAATTCAGAGAAAAACTCAGCAAAAATAATGATTAAATTCAAGTATTTATCATGGTTTAAATCACATCAAATGTACACCGTCGTGTCCTAGGATACACATAGATTCATAAAAAACGCTATAGTACAACATTTCAGCGTCTAAAAGTAGCAAATTGGACAATAAAAGGGCGACGATGTTATAGGGATCTTTTCCGTATGAACTTGTACGATACGTTGCTGCCGTATCCGTGTGCCGTATAACGTATAAGAAATACACATACATCGATGACGTCGCAAGCAAAATATATACGGATACGCGATACGGGCCAGGAATTTACGCTTGCCAAAAGTCTCTAGTTTTTCACGGGATTTCGACGAGAAAGTATCACAGGATTGCAGGACCTCGAGACTTTCTACAAAAAGTTGCATGACCCCTATACGTTTTCGTATTAAACGATTTTACGAAATTTAAACAAAGATTTGATATTAAAGATACATTATGGGAGATTTTTTAACAGTTGCTATAACAGTTCAAAAATAGGTGATGAAAGAAGAATATATTGAAAATTTCAGTCAAATTACTTTATTGTGAACATAGTTATCACCACTGTTATATTTGACTAGAAATGGTATAGAACTCCATCTTCACCGATGGCCGATCGTTTGATTGACAGGCGTAAACACCACCTACATAATCTCGATTATCAAGTAATGTTTTCAATGACTGTGGTAGGATTCATTTGGCCTATTTGGATTGAGATCGGATTACATTTATTTTGTACTACAAATAAGAATTCAGACTTTTAATATATAGATAAGAAGAGAAAGTCGGCAACAGAATTTTAAAGGTTGAAAGGAATGGTTCAAATCAATGAGACAGTATTGTAAATAATTATACTATACGCCGACTTCTTCCGTTGCCTGCGCGATTCTTGTACTTTAGGTAGGCCTACGTAACTCCCGAAGTAGGCGAACAGAAAAAAGTGATCCGACGGGGCTGCAATTCAGCTGGTTGATGTTAGCTGCGATGTTTATCAATTTCCATAATTTTACTGTAAACGCAAGTGACAAAAGAGCGACAGCGTGTTGACCTAATTACCTCGCTTCGTACACTCTATCATAAAATAGTCTCGATCTAGGAGTATGACGTCAACGTAACTGTTAATCTTCTTTCACGACGCCATTTATAATTAAATCAATCAATGAAATCCTGTTAAAATCCAAGCTCAATCCAAGCCATCCGTGGGTCTACAGAGTTGATTTTATGCTTGTTGTTAAAATAAAGATCTAATTTATAATTTCTATAACATCTGAAGCCTAAATAAAGACCTGCAATAATCAGATTTAGCTCTTGCATAATGTATTTTTAATTGGTTTGATGAAAACTCCAAGATCGGTTTCACAACATTAATTTCATCGAACTTCACTCGTTGACATTATTGAAGTAATTCAATATTAGCCTCATCACATCATCTTTGATAAGTTGTTTACACTCTGAAACTCATGTCCATGCCTTTTACTACCGAATATTTTTGCTGTTAAATCATACGATTCATCACGTACAGTGTTACATTATCTCATTAGCAATTATTATTTGATTTTCTTTTGCAGATTCATTTTGGGATTTAATAAGACAAAAATACTCTGGTAAAATACCCAGTGGTGAAAAGCCGAAGATAAAAGGATGATGTGAAAAATATGAGACACACGCACGTGATCATAAATATATTCTGTTTAAATATGTATAAAATATATGTGTTTAATTTTCTTTTCATGTGAATAATGCAATTGAACGGAATTAGAGATATTATACAGTTCTTAATCTCGAAGGCATTCTAAATAGATAAGTGCCATAGTTAATTCATTAATGGTAAAGCTGTGATAGCTCTATAATCAGGGGCGCCGGAACCCGGGTACTAGGGTATACAAATGATACCCTCCCATTTCTGGGGTATACATGTATACCCATGCCCTAATGATGAAAGTTTTCAATCTTTTTACTAGTCTATTCATATTTAAATGATAGATAAGTAATTGCTCTCTGGTCGGTCGCGAATCATGTATTTTAAAGGGTTTTATGTTGGAATTTTGAATGCTAGAAGCGCCCTAAACAGCTTCTCGGAATTGACAAATTTCAAAATTTTGTAGAGGCCGGGGGCAATGAACCCCAAGACCCCCCCCCCCCATATCTTTTGGTACCTTGGTCCTCGCCCCGTTCCGGCGCCCCTGTCTATAGTTTACAATTATTGTACTTTCCTTTGTTAGAAATAAAATTATACAAATTCCATAGCCATGTATACTGTTAAACGTTTTTGGTTAAAGGTGTTTAGAGATATGGAAGCGTACTAGGGCCAAATAAAAATAATAAATTTTCATTAAGTATTAAATATGATTTGGTATCTCAAAATTAAGATTTATTATCTCCTAATTATGACTGACCATCTCCTAATTATGACTGACCATCTCCTAATTATGACTTATCATCTCCTAATAAGGAATAGTATAAGAGACAAATACAGTTTTAAAAAGGTATAATTTACCCCTAAGAATCTACTAAACATTAGGAATCATGATAAGAGACAAATAAAATTTTAAAAATATATAATATAGTCCTAAGAATCTCCTAATCATTAGGATTTAATATCTTCTAATTAGGAATTGATATCTCCTAATTGGGACTTAATGTCGCCATCACCCCCTCCCATTGCCGTGTTTACAACAGTGTGCCCTATTCTGCTGCCCACAAGTCGCGTTGTTTAAAACAGATATAGCTATATTTAAAGCCAATGGCGCTTAATGTGCGTTAACGCTGCTGGTGATCGACTGATTAAGGTTTCGCTGTTAAAACTTTCCCAGCATGCAAGCATTTATAATCACAATTCTGCAGGCGTGGACTAAGTCACTCTGGACCCTAGGATCAACTGATTTCCACCATAGGCAATCTGACTTTTCGGGGCTTGGGCCGACGGGTAAAGAGAAAATAGAAAAAATATTATTCCATTTGATATGCAAAATCTAATAAACATTTTGTCAGGAGACAGTCTACTTTGGGCCACATCTTTCGGCATCGATTATTATTTGTGAATGCAGCTGCAACAGTCCGATCGGATGGTTGGAATTCAGATCGGCATAGTATTGGAACTCTTGGGTTAGAATAGCAGAAAAACCCCAAATGCGGCGGTTGTTTGGGATACAGCCTCGTTTGTCATGTAATTACTTTTGTTGCAATATTCTGCTATGCATTGGTTAATTGGGTATAATAAAATTGTGAGCCACGACGTAACGTTATATAAACATATTTGGTCCAATTTATAGATTTGTTTAAAGCGAAATGAGATTGTTACGCAGTTAGCTATTGGTTGTTAATCGGACTATTGACCAGTCATAATTTGGAACTGAAATTTGCTTCCATTACAGTAGTGTTCAGTGGGATAAGCTGCGAGGAGTATGGTACACTACTCAGATAGACCATATTGGACCACATTTTAAGTTGCTGTATCCACGGGCTGGAATAGCAGGAAAACCCCTTTTGCGACAGTCAAAAATTTGCTCCCGACGGCCCCGTCGCCGTGGAATATAAACAATTGATTGACTCGGCCACCTATGTTAGGCTATATCAGACCACCTACTTATGCAGGTACTGGAATAGCAAGAGCAAATATTTCCCGGCACCCAAATTTTGGTCTGCCTACATGTACATTCCCTCTAACGCCCCAGCACGTCTCTGGGGCGAACCTATCAATATTCAACGTTCTACGACTTTGCATTCCGGAGTTATCCTCCCATTACCGGAAATTTTTTTGAATTTTGAATGTGATAGAGACTACATTTTGTTAACGAAATTTGTTGTGGAGCATCGTGGTCATAAGAGGCCATTCGACGTTTGTACCAAAATTGCTTTTTTCCGAAACATTGTGAACGCGATAGAGGTTATAGTTTTTAACAGGTCGTTTTCAAATTTGGTGAGAAGCATTTGGGTCGTGAGAGGATGAATCCTATCGATAACGGTAGTTTGCAATGGATCTTTTCATATTTTGCTTGAAGCAAAGGGTCTATCGATATTCATAATCGAAAACCGCGTGAACGCGTTAAAAGCTAGACTTTATTCAACTTTGGTTGGAAACAATGGGGTCATAAGCGGGCGAACCTTAGAGATTGGATTTCTTCAAGGACCCAGGATCTTTATCGAATTTTCTCAACATCCAAGCTGTTCTTTTGGATAAGCTGCAGTTGAGTTGAGACAAAGCTGCTGTGTTGGCTTATCCTACGATTTGCGTGACTATCTTTGCTAATTTCGATATTTCGGAAGTCACGGTAGTAGAACAGGTGGCTAGTAAGATGAGTGATGAGTTTTCAGTTTATTTAGGGGGTGGGGTTGTTGTTATATTAGAATTACGTCTTCATGTCTTTACTTTCAGTTCGAACAGAAGATTCAGTAAGTAAATCTGTTATCTATTTGGGAGATATTTACGAATGTAAAAGTTTATCCATCATCGTTAGCCCTATATGTTGCCAAATCCACGCTCAAATATACAAGCAGAACTGTGAATTCAGAATTCCCTTTTGTGTTAAGCATGGTGAACTAATCCTTTACTATTAAAGTAGAGTTTTGCTCCTGTTTGCTCACTACACTTATTATTTTAGCATTTTCCGAGATTCTACCCGGATTATCGCCCTTATTGTTGAAATTGTTTGACGTTCTAACACCTATAGAAGCCAGTAACTATCATTCATAATTTCTACTTTTCGCCCCTTCAAAACACGAAAGTCGAAAAGTGAAATAGTAGAAGTTACGCCAAAATGTGAGGCGACAGCACGCTATACAAGCCAAAATGAACTCGAAAATAGGAAATTAAGAAATGATACAGTGCGATAATAGCGACTTTCGACGTAGTCATATTTTTGTATTAATTGATGTCAGTAAGAAGGCTACAACACGCATACCAAGCCATAATACAACTCGAAGAGTAAGAATGATGAAATAACACAATCCGCTATTAGCGACCTATCATTTTGGCTTGCTGTCGTACTGTGGACTTTTTGACTTTCGCCTTGGAAGTTGTTGTCTCATTTTTATACCAGGTCATACTTGAATACGTACAATCAAGCAAGGTTCACACTGTTCACACTGTTGAATGCAATTACCTTTCTTATGTTTCCTAACTATGGCGATGATACAATTTGAAATAGTATAAGAAAATCAATTACCAATGTGTGCATTCAAATGTGACCTTGAAAGTAGAGACTACATCAACTTCCGAGGCGAAAAGTCGACAGTACGACAGCAAGCCCAAATCATAGGTCGCTAATATCGCCTTCAATATAAGACTTTATCATACAGACTATTTTGTTAACCCGAATTGCATGTATCTAAATGTGACCTGGAAAGTAGAGACTACAACAACTTCCGAGGCGAAAGTCGAAAAGTCGACAGTACGACAGCAATGATAGGTCGCTAATAGGCAGGGGCGTACATAATGATTTCGTTTGGGGGGGTGTTTAGCCAAAATGCGACCGACTGATGCACATACCCCCCCCCCCTCCAGTGCGAGTGACGCAATCAGGAGCCGAGCACCGCGAGTGAGTTTTCTAGGGAATATGGGGTGGGGTAGGGGCAGTTTCAAATCTAGGGCGCCATCCACAATCCCACCCCACAATGAAAGTAAACAAAATACTGGCTATAATATTAGGCGTCCCGCTAGTACATATATAGTATTGTAGAACCACATAGTTGTTCGCCGATCGTTGTCTCGTCGGAAAGCAGTTTTATTTAGTTTATGTCATATTATTGATTGTGCCTATAACACAGTAATTTGAGAAAAATTTTAAAAATTGATTCAATATCCTAGCATATGAGGTCATTGCTGGGAGAAATGTCATTGCTGACCAGAAATGTCAGTCAATGGGACAGAATCTCAAGATCTGTTTTGCAAGAGTTGACATAACATCTGTACAATCTAACGCCCAACACACCAGTGGTACTACAAACTGGGCAGTTCACTATAATTGTAAATATAATAGTACTGATACAGTATAAGACAACTGAGGAGTAGAAGAATAATTTTAAAATGGCATCGAGCGCCGCAGGCGCGAAAAAAAATTTCAGATATGTAACTGTGTAGAAAATGATGTTATAATGGATATGTAACGGAGCTTTTAAATTTTTGGGACTCGGCTTGAAAATTTGAATTAATATCATGGCAAATGGAACCAAATTCTCGTTAACGAGAGGATAAGAAATGGGACAGAATCTTGAGGCTTATCTGCCAATTTCGCCCGTTTTGTGATTGTTGGTTTATCTCCTTAATTCATTTAGTCGGAGACCCACTGCGGTCTCATAGAACAACATACTCACTACAGAATAAGAGTGACAAGCATACATGGTTATTTTATACTATAGTTTTGTGTGACGTATGCAATTTAGGCACACGGTTTCGTGCAAATACACAGGTATTGTTTTTTGAGACCGACTGCAGTGACTGTACTTATTTTGTGACCGACTTTTTTTCTCCCTGGGTAAAATTTTGTTGTTAGACGAACATACTTACAACAGATTAAGAGTGACGTATGCAATTTAGGCTCACGGATTCACACAAATACACAGTATTTGGGATCTATTCTGGCATTGTGTTTGAGACCGACTGCACTTATTTTGAGACCGACTATTTTTCTCCCTGGGTGAAATTTTGTTGTTAGACTAACATACTCACAACAGAATGAGACTGAAACACAGCATCTTTTCAAACATGATAAGTTGACAAGGTTGTTATATACTAAAGTTATATACTTATTTTGATACCGATTGCACTGATTTTGCGTCCGACTATTTTATACTAAAGTTTTGTGTGACGTATACAGTGAGCTCTTATTTTGATACCGACTATATACTCCTATTTTGCGACCGACTGCACTGATTTTGCGACCGACTATTTTTGGGCCGGGGGGGGGGGGTACCACCCCCCCACATCCCCCCACATTTACGCCTCTGCTGATAGGTGTTATTTTCTAATTTCTACTTTTCTAGTTGCATTACGGCTTGGTATGCGTGTTGTCGCCTTCTTACCATATTCCTGAAGCAATGGCCCGGGAAATCCATCTCTGGCCATGGCTGAATTAGCGGCTGAATCTTGAACGTTTGCGGGAGTGTGTCTATTCGTCCCGTTCAATCAAAGCTATCACTTGAGTACAGCAACATGAGAGTCCTTCGTTTAATCTGGGTCTGCCCTTAAACTTTGGACAATAATTTAAGGTATTAAAAACGGTGAAAGTATGTTCGTTTCCAAACATTATTGTTTACATTTTAATCGATTTGATAGCCTCGTTTGTCACACAATTAGCCATGACGTAACGTTATGTAACCATGTTTGGTCCAATTTGGCGCTTTGTTTTAAAGGTAAAGCCTACTGGTTGGTAATGGGACTACTGTCCAATCATAATTTAGCACAAGAATGTTCGCTCTGTACAGCAGTGAGTAGTGGGATTAGCTCTAATCAAACGAAACACTGCGCGGAGTATGCCTTCTTACTGACATCAATTAATACAAAAATATGACTAAGTGGAAAGTCGTCAAGACGGCACAAGCCAAAATGAAGGTCGAAAATAAGAAATTAGGAAAAAACGAGGGCCGCTATTATCGCAGTGTATTATTTCTTAATTTCGTATTTTCGAGTTCATTTTGGCTTCTATAGTGTGCTGCAACCTCACATTTTGTCGTAACTTCGACTTTTCGACTTTCGTATTTTGAAGGGACGAAAAGTAGAAATTATGAATGGTAGTTATAGGCTTCAATAAATACCTGACGTCAACTGGCAGACAATCGCCATTGAAGAGACAACCACTGTCAAGATAGGTCGCATTATTTCTGTAAGGTCTCTTTTGTAAATCACTTTTAGTGAAGCCTGTACCATAGCAGGCCCGGGACTGTACAGCGCAGTGGACGCTTACGGCTGGCCCCCGGAACCATTCACTTGATTTGATATTTGTTCATATTTTATTTTTTTTTTTTATTTTTTTTTTTTTGTGCAATGTCTGTTACCTGTCTTGTCCGCAGGTTAATCTTGTAGATTTTTTTTTTTACATATAGTGCGGTCCTCCTGCACTTACTATTAGACGTCAATATACCAACCGATGTAAAGCTCGAATGTACACGTTCATAGTTCTCCTTTACTTGCAACAATCAGTTCATGAACCACTCAGCTCTAAATCAGATGATTTTAATAACTGTTGGTTATTTTCCTTTCAGAAATCACTAAATCGACCAAGCAGCGTATTTTTGTTTGGTATTGTATTAAAAGAAATAGTAGCAGCTTTACATAGAATATATCTTAATGTAAGTTCTGTTATTAACATGCATAATCACATATGGTATAAATTTTGCAACCGATATTTTGGGGGATTAGCTACCATTAAGAAAATTTGTACCGTAAATTAAAATTTAAATAAAATATTGTCTACGATATCACGTTTGTGGAAGCAGACGCTAAAGAACTACGGTACTTCTACTACTACTTACAATGTTATTTATATATTTTGGTAATCATTTTTTACAGCCTAGTGGTAATATATATCCTATATTTAATGATTTAATTGGTCTAAATGCCTACAACTTATCATTGTTGGTGAATGATAGAAGAGGTAGAATTGGTTTAGCTCCACGAGACCAGGCCGCCATGTTACAAGTACTACAATATGTCATGGAAAATTTTACATATCATATGACCGAAATAATGGTAAGCAAAATATATTGTATTATAGACAAAAAGTCAATGAAGATTTCAGATCGATTTAAAAAACGTATAACAGTTCATGAATTGCATAATATTCACGAAATAGTAATGTTAAATAATAATCACAGTGAATGAATATATGTAGGAATCGTCTTAATTAAGGATACCACTGAATATTATTCATATTTTCCTTTTCAGCCTGCAACGGGTGTATTAGGAACACACAAGAAAGCTGCTGTGTTTGAAATGATAAAAAACAACAAAAGATTTCCAGATGGTTACTTCTGGCAGATAGAATTGGTAATAAACATTAATATAGTTTATTCAAACTTCCTTTGGGGGAGGGGGTCACGGTGGTTAAGTGGATAGGACACTGGCTTGAATCGCTAGCTTTGAGGTCGGATGTTCGATCCTTGCATTTGCCGAGAAAGTTCATCCAGATTTTCCGGCGTCAGCCTCAATAGCTTTCACAAGCCAATTGTTGATGGACCGGTAGACCGCTGTACCAAGACAGGTTGACAACATGATACGGCCACACACTAAAATGTGGGCATATACAACGGCGCCATACAACGACCATCGAAACAAATAATCGAATAGCATTTGAATAGTAAATTTAACATTTGACGCGAACTCTAATATAAATCGTCGTTATGTTTTTAGTGTGCTCAATTGCTAAATGTTACGCAAGGATGAGACTCCATCAGACGGTGTGATTATAACGTGCGTGTGAAATCGCTTTATTTAACTTCCCCTTCCATTATAATACCTAACATCGTTTTGTAACTTGTATTTCAGGATCAGCTACAGTTTAATGAGGCTGGTCGATCTTACAACCTGGGAAATGATGAAGCATTCTTGTTACTAGTCGGTATTTTCATATCTAGAAGTTTAATAACGACAGTAAGAAATATATTACATATTTATATCTAGAAGTTTCCTAACAATAGTATAAAATATATTACATTTTTATATCTAGAAGTGCAATAACGACAATAAGAAACATATTACATTTTACATCACGAAGTGTAATAACTACAGTAAGAAAATATATTACATTTTTATATTTAGCGGTAATATAGTCTATATATTACATTTTGCTATATTTAAAGTGATATTAACCTACGTTTTGAGAGACATCACATTGGTTAAAATCAGTCCATCGCCTCGTTTTCTAGATCGTTCGATTTGGGCCGTTCACGCATTTAGTCGAATATAACTGATAAGCATTATAATGAAAGAATTGTAAGGACAACGACTTTTTCCGGCTCTTCATCGAATTTCAACTATTATGAGTTCATTAACACACACGCCGACGAGAACCTTAATTGGCCTTGGTTTTTCGTTCCATTTGAAAAACAAGACGCTTTTTTTTCGTTGCCAGTCCTCAGCCCTGTCTCACTGACCAGGGGAAACCAGATAGGAAAATCTCGAGGATATTTACCGGCCAATATTAAATGGGCAAGAGTGGCTCACTATTTGACAACCCTTGGATTCCCTGCCTGGCTGAAAGCATTCTCGTTTAGATTTCTCGGAACCGCGGCTGGTCATCAGCAAGCGACGAGCTGTAACTTGATAAATGTCAAAAAAGGAGTATAATGTTTCATTTTTATAGTAGTCAGGTCAATATATGGAAAATATCCCCTCAAACCCCCTAAAATTGCAACAAAAGGTTTCTCAACTGATTCTGATAGGGTTTAGTGTACTTTATAACATACTAAAAGTTTACCAAAGTAGGACCCCCGGAAAAGTGTTTTTTTCAAGATGGCGTCAAAAATGGCCACCGAAACGTCTTGAAATGATCATAACTATGGAACTATCAACTTAAATTTGATGGTCTAAGTGTCTTTCCCTAGATTTGGGGGGTAAAGAATACATTAACATCATTAAAGATAGGCTGGCACTGCCAGGCAGGATAGAGATGGATAGAGGACAAGCAATACCGAAAGTGATTTTTCCTACATCATTAAGTCCTGTATTTCATACTGTATTGGGAGCAGCCATTTTGTTGGTCAGTTCCAGTCTGATATTCATGAAATTCGAAGCCGACAATGATTACTTGAAATGTTACTTTTCGTCCAAATCGGATAAGAATTGTGACCTGTAGAGAGTCCACAACCATGATATACCATATTTTTACACTATTCGCGTACAAATGGTGACCATTTCGTCCAGCAATTTTGGTACGATTTTCACGAAATTCGAATTAAACCTTCCTTACGGTGCAACAGTAATATAATCAGAGTTTTTTTTTAAATCAGATAATAATTGTTCGAGAGATAGACAGAGAACAAGCAATACCGAAAGTAATTTTTCCTACAATCAAAGGCCATAATTCATTAAGTTACAATTTGATATGCGCAAATATCGTAAAGAATAAAGATCTTTAGGTTATAAACAAGCATTTCAGGTTTCATCAAAATCGAATTAAAATTGTCACCTCTACAGGGTCCACAACTTTGACATAGCATATTTTACACTGTTCGCGTACAAACGGCGGCCATTTTTTCTGGCAATTATGGTCCAATTTTCTCGAAATTCGAACTCAACCTTCCGTAGGGTGTAACGGTGATAGAGTCAAACATTTTCAAATCGGATAATAATTGTGACCTCCAGAGGGACCATAGGCGATTTTTCGGACAATCAGGGGCCATAATTCAGGAAGTTACGATCCGATATGCGCAAATAACGAAAAGAACCAAAATCTTTTATTAAAATCGAACTAAAATTGTGACCTCTACAGGGTCCACAACCATGATATACAATTTTTTAACAGTATTCGCGTACAAACGGCGGCCATTTTGTATGGCAATTTTTGTGCGATTTTCCCGAAATTCGAACTCAATCTTCCTTACGGTGTAACGGTAATATAATCAACCGTTTTAATAAATCGGATAATAATTGTGACCACCAGAGGGACCACGAGCTAAAATAAGGCGATTTTGCGTATAATCAGGGGCCATAATTCAGGAAGTTACGTTCCGATATGCGCAAATATCGAAAGGAACCAAGATCTTTGGGTTATAACCATGAATTTCAAGTTTCATCAAAATCGAATAAAAAATGTGACCTCTACAGGGTCCACAACCTTGATATACCATTTTTTAACAGTATTCGTGTACAAACGGCGGCCATTTTGTATGGCAATTTTCGTCCGATTTTCCCGAAATTCGAACTCAACCTTCCTTAGGGTGTAACGGTGATATAATCAAACGGTTTTTTAAATCGGGTAATAATTGTGACCTCCAGAGGGACCACAAGCTAAAAAGGGTGATTTTTCGGACAATCAGGGACCATAATTCAGGAAATTACATTCCGATAGGCGCAAATATCGAAAGGAACCAAGATCTTTGGGTTATAAACATGCATGTCAAGTTTCATCAAAATCGGTTCAAAATTGTGACCTCTATAGGGTCCACAAGCTAAAAACGTGATTTTTCGTACAATCAGGGGCCATAATCCATGAAGTTTTCATCCGATACATGCCAATATCGAAAGCAGCCGAGATCTTTTGGGGATAAACCTATATTTCAAGTTTCGTCAAAATCGGATAAGAATTGTGACCTGTAGAGAGTCCACAAACAAATTGTGGACGGACGGACGGACGGACGGACGGACGGACGGACGGACGGACGGACGTCCGGACGGACAGGGGCGACGACAATATACGTCCACATAAAAATGTGGGCGTATAAAAACGTGATTTTTCGTACAATCAGGGGCCATAACCCATGAAGTTACGGTCCGATACATGCCAATATCGAAAGGAACCGAGATCTTAGGGTGATAAACCTATATTTTAAGTTTCATTGAAATCGGATAAAAATTGTGACCTGTAGACTGTTCACAAACAATTGTGGACGGACGGACGGACGAACAGGGGCGACGACAATATACGTCCACATGAAAATGTGGGCGTATAAAAATGATGATCTTTAAATGGCATTTAGTAACTGGATAGAGTAACAACAAGACACATACTTATGGAAACAGTTACTAGTGTATTTTACGCCACGTTTCGTAGAGTATTCTCTCAACTTTTTTAAGCTAATACAGTAAAACAGGTATGAGGCAAACATATAGACAAAATACAATAACATAGCTGAAACCATACTTGACAACAACATGATCAAAGGTCTACATCAACACTTATTTAATTATACAAAAGCAGATAGAGAGTTAATTAACTTGATAGTCCATAACCGGTAAGGTTGTTTTAACAAGATGAGAAACCATACCTAACAACTGGTAGATCAAAGGTAATAATACACAATTTGGTAATAGTATACAGGTAATAATGTACTAAGTAAGAAAGGAAGCCAGTATGTTGAACGATGAATAAGGCCACTAAGTGTTTGCGATGATAGCTGAATATACAAAGTGATTAATATGGTTAAAACAATAGCATTAAACTATAGAGTATGTACAACAGATAAATGTAAACATATGAAGGGTGTTAAGGCTAGATTGAATATGACTGTTTTCCTACCTACCACTTTAAAACCTTGTAAATATATGATAGAGATTTAGATTAAACATACATTATGGAAGAGCAAAAACTGACTTTTGTCGGTCTTCATTTGAGCCTCAGATGTCATAGAAATTATAAATTAGATCTTTATTTAAACAACAAGCCCAAAATGAACTCTGTAGACCCACGGATGGCTTGGATTGGGCTCGGATTAAAACAGGATTTCGTCGACTGATTTAATCACTATGGCGTCGTGGGTGGGGTTTCTCCGTGACGTTGACGTCATCATACTTCCGGAAATTATTCATAATAGACAGCGATGACCGAGGCTATACACAAGCTTCACTAGATACCGTTTAAACATTACTTGATGATCGAAACTATGTAGGTGGAGTTAACGCCTGTCAATCAACAATCGGCCATAGTGGGAAAAGGGTGTCGATGAATTTAACTACCATTTCTAGTAAAAAATTATAGTGGTAACAACTTTGTTCAGGATAAAGTTATTTGACTGAAATTTTCAATATATTCTTGTTTTAACATCTATTTTTAAACTTTTATAGCAAGAATGGCTAACTCCTTGTCAAAATCTCCCATAATGTATCTTTAATGAAACGAAAACTTAAATCCATAAATAAACAGTGTAGTAAATAAAGTCACATGATGTAACACGGCACAAGTGTACAGTTTTTAGAGGAGGTAGAAACATGTTATTATTTAAAGTAATTGATCATATGCATTGGGCAAAAATATCCCTGTGTCACGGTTAAGATCAGGACTGTTCCTTCTGATGTGTATTGCCTCCATTAATTTTGGTCTGGAGGTGTTGCGCAACAGCTTAGTTTGTGATGGACGACTTGGATTTATGCTGGCTTATTCTTTTATCCAGGGGTTGTGTAGTTTCGCCGATATATATGCTGGAACAGGAGCAGGCAACTTTGTAGACACGTTTTTTCTGGGGTGGGGGTTTGTTTGGAAGTAGCTTACCATTGGCTTTCAGGATATCTTTGAGGGTTCGTCCTTTGGAGAAGGTGACTTGGATGCCCGTTGGGTTGAGGATGGAACGGTATAGTGATTCTTATAGTTGGTTTTCTGGTTTTGTGTTTCCTGGATCTGTGGGGGTGTCAATGGTGGTTTTGATGGTCTTTTTAACAAATTGTCGAGGGTAGTTGTTAAGGTTTGTAAGGGCTTCTTCTATGTTGTCTAATTCTTTTTGGAGGTATTCTTTGTCACAGATGTTGACAGCACGACGGGCTAATGTTGCTATGGTTGCTTTCTTAACACTGTGTGGGTGGTGGGAATTGAAGCTGATGTACTGATCAGTATGTGTTGGTTTTCTGTAAACACTTGTTGTAAGTCTCTCCTCTGTTTTCTTGACGAGTACATCCAGGATTGGGAGGCATTGGTTTTCTTCTGTTTCTATGGTAAATTTGATTCAGTCGTTTTCATTGTTGAGGTGATGGAGCAAGACGGCGTGATCTTCGTTCTGACGGAGAATTACGTCGTCTACTTTGCGGAGCCAAATTGTTGGTTGGATGGGTGAGGTGGAAAGAGCCCGTTCTTCAAATTCGGTCATATAGATCTCACTTAGAACTGGGGATAGGGGACTTCCCATTGGTAGACCATGTATTTGCTCGTAGTAATCGTCCCCCGGGAGAAATACGTGAAATAGTTAAATTGGTATCAAGTGAGTTCTCCATTGATGTGATTCTATAACGTAGTGCTGCTAGGGCTTCATCACAGGGGATATTGGTAAAGAGGTCTATTACGTCGTATGACAGGATTTGTGTATCTTTTGAAAAATCTCTAAGTTTTCCGCAGAATTCTTTAGAATCTTTGATAAAGGATGTAGCTCCCTTGTCTAATGGGGAAAGGAGGTTTGACAGGTACTGTGCGGTATTATAATATACGGAATCTCTGGAGCACACTAATAGTCTGGCTTTAATGGGTTTTTTTTATGTGTTTTAATGATGGCTCGGGCATATGGTGGTCTAGGATGTGACGGCTTAAGTTTGTAAAAGAGAGAGGGTGTGAGTCGCTTATCATCTTTGAGCTTAACTAGTTGTGCGGTATGGTTGTCGTTGAAGGTGTTTTTGCCCAATGCATATGATCAATTACTTTAAATAATAACATGTTTCTACCTCCTCTAAAAACTGTACACTTGTGCCGTGTTACATAATGTGACTTTTTTTTACTACACTGTTTATTTATGGTTTTAAGTTTTTGTTTCATTAATCTAAATCTCTATCATATATTTACAAGGTTTTAAAGTGGTGGGTAGGAAAACAGTCATATTCAATCTAGCCTTAACACCCTTCATGTGTTTACATTTATCTGTTGTACATACTCTATAGTTTAATGCTATTGTTTTAACCATATTAATCACTTTGTATATTCAGCTATCATCGCAAACACTTAGTGGCCTCATTCATCGTTCAACATACTGGCTTCCTTTCTTATTTAGTGCATTATTATCTGTATATTATTACCAAATTGTATATTATTACCTTTGATCTACTAGTTGTTAGGTATGGCTTCTCATCTTGTTAAAACAACCTTACCGGTTATGGACTATCAAGTTAATTAACTATCTATCTGCTTTTGTATAATTAAATAAGTGTCGGTGTAGACCTTTGATCATGTTGTTGTCAAGTATGGTTTCAGTTATGTTATTGTATTTTGTCTATATATGTTTGCCTCATACCTGTTTTACTGTCCCGTGCTAACACCTAAGTGCTCCAGAGCTCCAAAGCTATTGCTGAGTTTATCATAGATAAAGAAGCCTAGCCAAGACTCAAGCATCCAAAGACTCCTCAAATTCAGAAAGACTGCTAGATATTGCAAAGACCTCCCAGTCCTAAGTAATTTAAGGTTGTTTTTATTTTTATACCTTCACAAGGTATAAGCCTTTATTTTCTTTTATTTTTCTCTACTTTTATTTTGTTCATTACTATTTACCTTTTTTCTTTTTTGTTAATTTCATTTTTCTTTTGTCAAATTTCCCTTCTTCCTTGCTTTATTATTAGGATAATATCTCTTCTTACTTATTCAACGTATATAGCCCTTTTTTATTATTATTCTATTTTTACCCATCTCTCATTTATAATCTACCCTATTTAGTTACTTTTTCTTTTTATTTATTCTTTTTGTCTTTCCATCCATCACTCACTAGTCGAAAAGCTCAGTGAACAAGCCAATCAATTGATTGTACTCATAACAAGCTTCTTAATAATAAGAAGAATAAGCTAAACTATTTTTAAAGTTAACAAGCCTGACAACTGTTAAGTAAACTTGCACAAGCAATAAGAGCCCATAGTTAATTAGGGTTTCACACTGCGTAGCTTGTGTGAAACACTGTTGTTTTTGTTAAAATTATTATTAGGCTTTCACACTGCGTAGCTTGTGTGAAACACTATTGTTTTTGTTAAAATTATTATTAGGGTTTCACACTGCGTAGCTTGTGTGAAACACTATTGTTTTTGTTAAAATTATTATAAGGCGTTCAGACTTTCGTCTGAAAACCTATTGTGATTACTAAAATTATTATTAAGCTTTCATATTACATATGAAAGCTTATTGTTTCTGTTAAAGTTATTATTATTTTTTTTGTGTGTGTGTGTGTTTTCTGCAAATCGGATTTCTCAGAATCTATCCATAGGATCTTTCTGAAATTTTGACCTACCCCCCCCCCCCCAAAAAAAAAATGGGGTGTGAACGTTGTTTAAATATATTTTCAAAAACGTTTTACGAATCCGAAATCACCGAATTTTACGAACGAAAAAACTGACAATGCATAGTCGTAGCTTTGTTATTTTTTGAACGATCTTAATAATTCTTTTTTCTTTGAATACCTTGAAAAAAATGATTTTCATCTGCAGTTTCACATTTTTGAATTTCGAAAATTCGTCGCTGTGATTTCGAACCGGAAGTTTAGACCAATTTGAAACGTGAAATTTAGTATATAAGTAGATCCTACCAATGTGACTTCAAAAATATAATTAGAAATTTTCTAAATTATCTCCCCTTGACGAAATTAAAGATCAAAATTTTCAAAAAAATCATCGAAATATAGGTCCTGATTTTTTTTTTGGGATACTAAATAAGTAATTACTGATTTGTAAACAAAATATGAAGTTTGTCGATGGAACCGGAAGTGCCACCATCTTGAAACGTGAAAAAGCCCTAAGGCTTTTTTGCTATTTTACTTACAGACACGGGAGTTATATTTTCTGAATCCTTGAGGGATGGCCCAAAAATCGCTGGGAACAGAATTTTGATTTAGGTCAAATGATGGTTGCCATTTTGAAGTGAATATGAAAAGCAGTAGCAATTTGAAGGGCCGAGACTTTGAAACACAATAACTCTCCTTCTAATTGAGCTAGAATGTTCAATCTTCATGTAGACGTTCACTGGGTCAATGTCATGATTGAGTGCAAAGATGAGCATTTTCTGCCTAGGGTAAGCAGAGATAAGCAAGCTGATATGTTGATTCTTTAGGGTCAATAACTTCGGTTATAATGAAGGGAGGGTGGTGAAACTCTTGTCAATCGAGAGTCTAATAGCTAGCCTGTTGTGTGAAATCATTGTATCATTTTTTTTTAAATATCAGGGGTAGCAGAAAAAAGAGATCGAAAATCCAAAAAGTCGTATTATTAAAAGTCCTTTTCTCTTAAAGTCAACATAATATTTTTGGGGAACTTCTTCTACAAAGAGTCTTATCGGTAGTCTTTTATATGAAACCATCGATCAACAGTCCAAAATATCAGGAGTAGAAGAATAAAAGGATCGAAAATTGAAAACGGCACCCTTTCATTGTTAAGCAAAACATGCAGTGTGGATGGCTACAATCTGCACATTTAGTCATCGTATAGAGCTTATTCAACAGTATCGAATTCCAACTGCTAAGGGATCTTTTAAGTGCACTCCAATGTGTACACGCCGGGTGGGGGCACGCCATAAAATAGAGATTAACTTTCTCGGTCAATGCAGGGATCGAACACCCGACCTCCTGGCTAGCAGGCCAACGCCTTAGCTACATAGTGTGAACACCCATCGTACATTTCATCCGTCAAACCAAAGCATTTCATAGCATTAGACCAATAATTAATTATTCTTAATTTAAAACTTTATTTTAATATTAGTCTGGCATTATTAAATCCTAATTTTATTGGTCTTATTTAAAATTAAACTTTCATTTAACTATGAACAGCCCTTAACGTGTCTCTTTAAAACAATTAAATACTCTAAAACAGTAGCTCAACCTTTTGACCTAAACTCATTAATTTACCATTTTGTTGTGAGCGACTTGTTATTCTTCCTATATGACATATTGCACGTGTCTGATTTCAAAGGGGGGTTGGGTGGCCGAATGGTTAGCACGCGCGCCTGCCATTGAGTTAACTAGGGTGTTTTCGAATGCCCGGTTGTACGTGACAAGGAGTAAGGTCGCCTGTCCAACCTGCCATTTTTAATTTTTCCCGCCATTTTCATTTCATTTTCTCATTACAGTAATACATGTTTCAGTTATTTCCCTTTAGTTTTCAGATTATTGTTATGCCTGGGTGCAATGTTTCATACTATATTTAGATTTGTAACTTCGCGAGTTTTTGACCAATTTTGATAATTTTTTCTTCTTATCCTTTTATTTAGGATACTTGATACAATCAATGACACGTGACGATGAACATGAAAGCTTTCATATCTGCATGGGACAGTAGCAGATCTAGTTTATTAAGCTTTCATATGTATTACATATGAAATCTTATTGTTTCTGTTAAAGTTATTATTAAGCTTTCATATGAAAGCTTATTGTTTCTGTTAAAGTTATTAAGCTTTCATATGTATTACATATGAAATCTTATTGTTTCTGTTAAAGTTATTATCATTAAGCTTTCATATTACATATGAAAGCTTATTGTTTTTGTTAAGATTATTATTGTTATTATTATTTTGATTAAATATATTTTCAAAACGTTTTACGAATTCGAAATCACCGAATTTTACGAACGAGTGAATTTGACCTACATTACTGTAACTCTGTGACTATTTGACCTATTTTACTAATTCTTTTTTCTTTGAGTACCTTGACAAAAATTATTTTCAACTGCAGTTTCAGATTTTCGAATTTCGAATATTCGTCGCTGTGATTTCGAACCGGAAGTTGAGACCAACTAGACAACTTCTTTAATAGTTGTACGATTTTCATGAAATTTAGTATATAAGTAGATCTTACTCATGTGACTTCAAAAATATAAATAGAAATTTTCTAAATCATCTCCCCTTGGTTAAATTAAGGATCAAAATTGTCAAAAAAATCATCGAAATATAGGTCAGAATGACCTGATTTATTTTTTTGATACTAGATAAGTAATTACTGATTCGTACACAAAATATGAAGTTTGTCGATCTAACCGTAAGTGCCACCATCTTGAAATCCTTTAGGGCCGAGACTTTGGAACACAATAAATATAGGTCAGAATGACCTGATGTTTATTTTGGGTACTAGATAAGTAAATATTGATTCGTACACAAAATATGGAGTTTGTGGATTGAACCGGAAGTGCCGCCATCTTGAAACGTGAAAAATCACAAAGGCTTTTTTGCTATTTTACTTACAGACACGGGAGTTATATTTTCTGAATCCTTCAAGGATGGCCTAAAAAACTTTCGGAGTAGAATTTTGATTTAAGTCAATTGATGGTCGCCATTTTGAAGTAAAAGTGAAAAATAGAAGCAATTTGAAGGGCCGAGAATTTGGAACACAATAACTCTCCTTCTAATTGAGCTAGAATGTTCAAACTTGGTGTAGACGTTCACTAGGTCACTGTCTTGATTAAGTTCAAAGATGAGCATTTTCTGCTTAGGGTAAGCAGAGATAAGCAAGCTGATTTGTTAATTCTTTAGGGCACGATGACTTTGGTTATAATGAAGGGAGGGCGATGAAACTCTTGTCAATCGAGAGTCTAATAGCTAACCTGTTGTGTGAAATCATTGTATCATTTTTTCTTAAATGTCCGGGGTAGCCGAAAAAAGAGATTGAAAATCCAAAAAGTCGTATTTTTACAATTTGGAGCATGTTTAAAGATCTTTCTCGTAAAGTCAACATGTGTTTCCTGCAAATCGGATTTCTCAGAATCTAACCATAGGATGTTTCTGAAACTTTGACCTACCCCCCACCCCCCCCCAAAAAAAATGGGTGGTGAGTATTGATTAAATATATTTTCAAAACGTTATAAGCATTCGAAATCACCGAATTTTACGAACTAGTGAATTTGACCTGCATTACTGTAACTCTGTGACTATTTGACCTATTTTACTAATTCTTTTTGCTTTGAGTACTCTGACAAAAATTATTTTCAATTGCAGTTTCAGATTTTCGAATTTCGAAAATTCGTCGCTGTGATTTCGAACCGGAAGTTGAGACCAACTTGACAACTTCTTTAATATTTGTACGATTTTCATGAAATTTAGTATGTAAGTAGATCTTACCGATGCAACTTTAAAGAACTCATTAGAAATTTTCTAAATTATCTCCCCTTGGTGAAATTAGGGATCAAAGTTTTCAAAAAAATCGAAGAAATATAGGTCATAATGACCTGATTTTTTGGGGGGATACTAGATAAGTAAATACTGATTCGTACACAAAATATTGAGTTTGTGGATCGAACTGGAAGTGCCGCCATCTTGAAACGTGAAAAATCACAAAGGCTTTTGCGATATTTTACTTACAGACTTGGGAGTTACATTTTCGGAATCCTTGAAGGAATGCCTAAAAATTTAACAGATCAGAATTTTGATTTCGGTCACGTGATGGTCACCATTTCGAACTGAATATGAGAAAAGGTGAAAAATCGACATTAACGAGCACGTGAATGAAATCAATAGGCCGTAGTTTGGAGAATATGTCTCCTATTTCCAAAATGAATACATTTCTGGATAGCCGGGATCAGGGTCGAAATATTGTTATTTGAAAATGTCACATTTTCAATTTTTGTCTTTGATGTTTTTCGTGCCGATAAAGTTGTTTACGATTGAAAAAATCATAAAAACTTCGCTATATTTTGACCGATTTTAATGATTTTTTTTGGTTGATGAGATTATTTACATGACCCATGACATGTGACAGGAAGTGACTGTTAATATGAAAGCTTTAATATCTGCTTTGCAGATCTAGTTATTTTTTTGTGTGTTTTCTGCAAATCGGATTTCTCAGAATCTATCCATAGGATCTTTCTGAAATTTTGACCTACCCCCCAAAAATGGGGTGCGAAATCCGATTAAATATATTTTCAAAACGTTTTACGAATCCGAAATCACCGAATTTTACGAACGAAAAAAATGACAATGCATAGTCGTAACTTTGTTATTTTTTGACCGATTTTACTAATTCTTTTTTCTTTGAATACCTTGAAAAAAATCATTTTTATCTGCAGTTTCACATTTTCGAATTTCGAAAATTCGTCGCTGTGATTTCGAACCGGAAGTTTAGACCAATTTGACAACTTCTTTAATAGTTGTACGATTTTCATGAAATTTAGTATATAAGTAGATCCTAATGATGTGACTTCTAAAATATAATTAGATATTTTCTTAATTATCTCCCCTTGACGAAATTAAGGATCAAATTTTTCAAAAAAATCAAAGAAATATAGGTCAGAATGACCTAATTTTTTATTTGATACTAGACAATCAATTACTAATTCGTACACAAAATATGGAGTTTGTGGATCGAACCGGAAGTGCCACCATCTTTAAAAGTGAAAAATCAAAAAGGCTTTTTTGCTATTTTACTTACAGACTCGGGAGTTATATTTTCGGAATCCTTGAAGGAATTCCTAAAAATCTATCAGATCAGAATTTTGATTTCGGTCACGTGATGGTCACCATTTTGAATTGAAAATGAAAAATAGAAGCAATATGAAAGGCCGGGTCTTTGGAACACAATAACTCTCCTTCTAATTAAGCTAGAATGTTCAAACTTGATGTAGACGTTCACGAGGTCAATGTCATGATTGAGTTCAAAGATGAGCATTTTCTGCCTAGGGTAAGCAGAGATAAGCATGCTGATTTGTTGATTCTTTAGGGCATGATAACTTCGATTATAATGAAGGGAGGGCGGTTAAACTTTTGTCAATAGAGAGTCCAATAGCTAGCCTGTTGTGTGAAATCATTGTATAATTTATTTTAAATATCAGGAATAGGCGAAAAAAAGAGATTGAAAATCCAAAAAGTCGTATTTTTACAATTTGGAGCATGTTTAGAGGTCTTTCTCGTAAAGTCAACTTAATATTTTTTGGGAACTTCTTCTACAAATAGTCTTATTGGTAGTCTCTTATGTGAAACCATCAATCAACAATCCAACATATCAGGAGTAGAAGAACAAAAGGATCGAACATTGAAAATGGCATCCTTTCATTGTGAAGCGAAACATGTGTGGGTGACTACAATCTACACATTTAGTCATCGTATAGAGCTTATTCAACAGTATCGAATTTCAACTGCTTAGGGATATTTTACGTGCACTCCAATATGTACACGGGACCTTGGTTTTTCGTCCCATCCGAACAACTAGACAGCTGACCTTGTCAGGCCCTCCGTTCTGCCTCACTGACAAGGAGGAACCACGCCGGAAAATCGAGATAAACTTTCTCGGTGCAGAACTTTCAATTCAGGCCAAACGTTTATTGCATACGATTAAGCTGGTCAGTTGGAGCTTATTTTCAAAAGTTTTGTAATAATAGGTTGGTAATTAAAGTACCGTGCAAATTAAAGTGATTAAACAGTAAATTTCGCCCGGTTGAAATGTTTCTTGATATAAGTCAGCAATTTCCCGATTTTAGGGAGGATGAATGACTGAATGGATAGAATACGTGCGCTGTGACGTAACGTCTGTCATTGAGTCAACCGGCGTCGTTTCGATTTCCAGGTTGCACGTAACATGGAGTATGGTGTCCAACCTCGTGGGTTTTCTCCGTGTCCTTCGGTTTCCTCCCACTCCTGAAGACCAGTACGCGCAAGGGAAGTTTTTCAATAAAATCAAAAAACATATGTTAGTCCCGAAATGACCTAGTTTGTGTCGAATGGACGTTGAGCGGCATTTCTCTCCTTCTGTTTTATTTTTAAAGTTTTGTAATAATCGGTTCGTAATCCATGGTACTGTAAAAGTGATGAAACAGAAAATTTTGCCCGGTTGTAATGTTTCTCACTTTAAAGTCAGCAATTTGCCCATTTTAAGGGGCAAACGTTTATTGCGAACGATTAAGCTGGTCATTGATTAAATATATTTTCAAAACGTTATAAGCATTCGAAATCACCGAATTTTACGAACTAGTGAATTTGACCTGCATTACTGTAACTCTGTGACTATTTGACCTATTTTACTAATTCTTTTTGCTTTGAGTACCCTGACAAAAATTATTTTCAATTGCAGTTTCAGATTTTCGAATTTCGAAAATTCGTCGCTGTGATTTCGAACCGGAAGTTGAGACCAACTTGACAACTTCTTTAATATTTGTACGATTTTCATGAAATTTAGTATGTAAGTAGATCTTACCGATGCAACTTTAAAGAACTCATTAGAAATTTTCTAAATTATCTCCCCTTGGTGAAATTAGGGATCAAAGTTTTCAAAAAAATCGAAGAAATATAGGTCATAATGACCTGATTTTTTGGGGGGATACTAGATAAGTAAATACTGATTCGTACACAAAATATTGAGTTTGTGGATCGAACTGGAAGTGCCGCCATCTTGAAACGTGAAAAATCACAAAGGCTTTTGCGATATTTTACTTACAGACTTGGGAGTTACATTTTCGGAATCCTTGAAGGAATGCCTAAAAATTTAACAGATCAGAATTTTGATTTCGGTCACGTGATGGTCACCATTTCGAACTGAATATGAGAAAAGGTGAAAAATCGACATTAACGAGCACGTGAATGAAATCAATAGGCCGTAGTTTGGAGAATATGTCTCATATTTCCAAAATGAATACATTTCTGGATAGCCGGGATCAGGGTCGAAATATTGTTATTTGAAAATGTCACATTTTCAATTTTTGTCTTTGATGTTTTTCGTGCCGATAAAGTTGTTTACGATTGAAAAAATCATAAAAACTTCGCTATATTTTGACCGATTTTAATGATTTTTTTTGGTTGATGAGATTATTTACATGACCCATGACATGTGACAGGAAGTGACTGTTAATATGAAAGCTTTAATATCTGCTTTGCAGATCTAGTTATTTTTTTGTGTGTTTTCTGCAAATCGGATTTCTCAGAATCTATCCATAGGATCTTTCTGAAATTTTGACCTACCCCCCAAAAATGGGGTGCGAAATCCGATTAAATATATTTTCAAAACGTTTTACGAATCCGAAATCACCGAATTTTACGAACGAAAAAAATGACAATGCATAGTCGTAACTTTGTTATTTTTTGACCGATTTTACTAATTCTTTTTTCTTTGAATACCTTGAAAAAAATCATTTTCATCTGCAGTTTCACATTTTCGAATTTCGAAAATTCGTCGCTGTGATTTCGAACCGGAAGTTTAGACCAATTTGACAACTTCTTTAATAGTTGTACGATTTTCATGAAATTTAGTATATAAGTAGATCCTAATGATGTGACTTCTAAAATATAATTAGATATTTTCTTAATTATCTCCCCTTGACGAAATTAAGGATCAAATTTTTCAAAAAAATCAAAGAAATATAGGTCAGAATGACCTAATTTTTTATTTGATACTAGACAATCAATTACTAATTCGTACACAAAATATGGAGTTTGTGGATCGAACCGGAAGTGCCACCATCTTTAAAAGTGAAAAATCAAAAAGGCTTTTTTGCTATTTTACTTACAGACTCGGGAGTTATATTTTCGGAATCCTTGAAGGAATTCCTAAAAATCTATCAGATCAGAATTTTGATTTCGGTCACGTGATGGTCACCATTTTGAATTGAAAATGAAAAATAGAAGCAATATGAAAGGCCGGGTCTTTGGAACACAATAACTCTCCTTCTAATTAAGCTAGAATGTTCAAACTTGATGTAGACGTTCACGAGGTCAATGTCATGATTGAGTTCAAAGATGAGCATTTTCTGCCTAGGGTAAGCAGAGATAAGCATGCTGATTTGTTGATTCTTTAGGGCATGATAACTTCGATTATAATGAAGGGAGGGCGGTTAAACTTTTGTCAATAGAGAGTCCAATAGCTAGCCTGTTGTGTGAAATCATTGTATAATTTATTTTAAATATCAGGAATAGGCGAAAAAAAGAGATTGAAAATCCAAAAAGTCGTATTTTTACAATTTGGAGCATGTTTAGAGGTCTTTCTCGTAAAGTCAACTTAATATTTTTTGGGAACTTCTTCTACAAATAGTCTTATTGGTAGTCTCTTATGTGAAACCATCAATCAACAATCCAACATATCAGGAGTAGAAGAACAAAAGGATCGAACATTGAAAATGGCATCCTTTCATTGTGAAGCGAAACATGTGTGGGTGACTACAATCTACACATTTAGTCATCGTATAGAGCTTATTCAACAGTATCGAATTTCAACTGCTTAGGGATATTTTACGTGCACTCCAATATGTACACGGGACCTTGGTTTTTCGTCCCATCCGAACAACTAGACAGCTGACCTTGTCAGGCCCTCTGTTCTGCCTCACTGACAAGGAGGAACCACGCCGGAAAATCGAGATAAACTTTCTCGGTGCAGAACTTTCAATTCAGGCCAAACGTTTATTGCATACGATTAAGCTGGTCAGTTGGAGCTTATTTTCAAAAGTTTTGTAATAATAGGTTGGTAATTAAAGTACCGTGCAAATTAAAGTGATTAAACAGTAAATTTCGCCCGGTTGAAATGTTTCTTGATATAAGTCAGCAATTTCCCGATTTTAGGGAGGATGAATGACTGAATGGATAGAATACGTGCGCTATGACGTAACGTCTGTCATTGAGTCAACCGGCGTCGTTTCGATTTCCAGGTTGCACGTAACATGGAGTATGGTGTCCAACCTCGTGGGTTTTCTCCGTGTCCTTCGGTTTCCTCCCACTCCTGAAGACCAGTACGCGCAAGGGAAGTTTTTCAATAAAATCAAAAAACATATGTTAGTCCCGAAATGACCTAGTTTGTGTCGAATGGACGTTGAGCGGCATTTCTCTCCTTCTGTTTTATTTTTAAAGTTTTGTAATAATCGGTTCGTAATCCATGGTACTGTAAAAGTGATGAAACAGAAAATTTTGCCCGGTTGTAATGTTTCTCACTTTAAAGTCAGCAATTTGCCCATTTTAAGGGGCAAACGTTTATTGCGAACGATTAAGCTGGTCAGGGGGGGGGGGCTTATTTTTAAAAGTTTTGTAATATTCGAAAATTCGTCGCTGTGATTTCGAATCGGAAGTTGAGACCAACTTGACAACTTCTTTAATAGTTGTACGATTTTCATGAAATTTAGTATGTAAATAGACATTACTTATGCGACTTGAAAAATGACTTTTAAAATTTTCTAAATTATCACCTTGGTGAAATTAAGAATCAAATTTTTCAAAAAAATCATCGAAATAAAGGTCAGAATGACCTATTTTTTTTCTTTTCGATACTAGACGAGTAATTACTGATTCGTACACAATACATGGAGTTTGTCGATCGAACCGGAAGTGCCACCATCTTGAAACGTGAAAAAACAATAGAACGTGCGGTAATTTGCACTTACAGACATGGGACTTACATTTTCTGAATCCTTGAAGGAAAACCTAAAAAACGTTCATATTGAATTGAATATGAAACATAGTGAACAAGCCAACAGTGAGGCTGATGTCCCCCGCCGAAATCCCAAAATAAATAGATAACACATATTAATTAATCGCACATTTATTTTTTTCAAGTATCGAGCAATCAAACTGTACACGAAGTGTCATCCAAAAGTGTTTTATAAAGAAAAATGCTAAAACCGACGAGAAAAATGAAAATGTACCCTAGTTAGGGGGACCCTAAAGGCAGACCAAAGGGCCCCCACGCTTGACAAAAGGGCTCGTCTGGCCAAGGGAAAGGGCCCTCGTGTCCGAGTCAATCGTTTCGATACACTGTTACTGTCGAATCCATTACTGAATGAGAATGCAGTCATTGTATTGGCATAAAAATCATCAATCAAGATGAACCTAAGATGAAATTGCTTATCTCTGCCTACCCTAAGAAGAAAATGCTCATCTTCGAACTTCATCAAGGCATTGACCTAATAAGCATACACACCAATTGTGAACATTTTAACTCAATTCGAAGGAGAGTTATTGTGTTCCAAAGTCTCGGCAAATCAAATCTCTTATCGCTCTGCTTACCCTGAGCAGAAAATGCTCATTATCAATCTTAGTCAAGGTATTACTGTAATGAAACTATACACCAAGTTTCATCACTCTCACTTAATTAGAACTAAAGTTATCGTGTCCCAAAGCATCAACCAATCAAATTGCTTATCCCTGCTTACCCTAAGCGGAAAATGCTCATCTTCGAACTCCATCAAGGCATTGACCTAATAAGCATATACACCAAGTTTGAACATTTTAACTCAATTAGAAGGAGACTTATTGTGTTCCAAAGTCTCGGCCAATCAAATTGCGTATCGCTCTGCTTACCCTGAGCAGAAAATGCCCATTATTGTACTTAGTCAAGGTATTACTGTAATGAAACTATACACCAAATTTCATCACTCTCACTAAATTAGAACTAAAGCTATCGTGTCCCAAAGCATCAACCAATCAAATTGCTTATCTCTGCTTACCCTAAGCGGAAAATGCTCATCTTTGAACTCCATCAAAGCATTGACCTAATAAGCATATACACCAAGTTTGAACATTTTAACCCATGACATGTGACAGGAAGTGACTGTGAATATGAAAGCTTTCATATCTGCATGGGACAGTAGCAGATCTAGTTATTAAGCTTTCATATTATATATGAAAGCTTATTGTTTCTGTTAAGATTATTATTAAGCTTTCATATTACATATGAAAGCTTATTGTTTCTATATGAAAGCTTATTGTTTCTGTTAAAGTTATTATTAAGCTTTCATATGTATTACATATGAAAGCTTATTGTTTCTGTTAAGATTAATATTATTATTAAGCTTTCATATGTATTACATATGAAAGCTTATTGTTTCTGTTAAGATTAATATTATTAAGCTTTCATATGTATTACATATGAAAGCTTATTGTTTCTGTTAAGATTAATATTATTGTTTCTGTTAAGATTATTAAGCTTTCATATTACATATGAAAGCTTATTGTTTCTGTTAAGATTATTATTAAGCTTTCATATGTATTACATATGAAAGCTTATTGTTTCTGTTAAGATTAATATTATTATTATTTTTTTTTGTGTGTTTTATCCACAAATCGGATTTCTCAGAATCTAACCATAGGATCGTTCTGAAACTTTTACCTATCCCCCCAAAAATGGGTGGTGGCTGTTGATTAAATATATTTTCAAAACGTTTTACGTATCCGAAATCACCGAATTTTACGAACGAATGCATTTGACCTACAATGCTGTAACTTTGTGACTATTTGACCTATTTTACTAAATCTTTTTTCTTTGAGTACCTTGAGACAATTACTATAAATCTGCAGTTTCAGATTTTCGAATTTCGAAAATTCGTCGCTGTGATTTCGAACCGGAAGTTTAGACCAATTTGACAACTTCTTTAATAGTTGTACGATTTTGAAATTTAGTATCTAAGTAGATCTTACCGATGTGACTTCAAAAATATAATTAGAAATTTTCTAAATTATCTCCCCTTGACGAAATTAAGGATCAAAATTTTCAAAAAAATCGTCGAAATATAGGTCAGAATGACCTGATTTTTTTTTTGGATACTAGATAAGTAATTACTGATTTGTACGCAAAATATGGAGTTTGTCGATCGAACCGGAAGTGCCGCCATACTTAAAAGTGAAAAATCAATAAGGCTTTTTTGCTATTTTACTTACAGACTCGGGAGTTATATTTTCTGAATCCTTGATGGAAGGCCTAAAAAATGTCGCGAATAGAATTTTGATTTCGGTCACGTGATGGTCACCATTTTGAATTGAAAATGAAAAATAGAAGCAATTTGAAGGGTCGGGACTTTGGAACACAATTATTCTCCTTCTAATTAAGCTAGAATATTCAAACTTGGTGTAGACGTTCACTAGGTCAATGTTATGATTGAGTTTAAAGATGAGCATTTTCTGCTTAGGGTAAGCAGAGATAAGCATGCTGATTTGTTGATTCTTTAGGGCACGATAACTTCGGTTATAATGAAGCGAGGGCGGTGAAACTTTTGTCAATACAGAGTCTAATAGCTAGCCTGTTGTGTGAAATCATTGTATTATTTTTTCTAAATATCAGGGATAGCCGAAAAAAAGAGATTGAAAATCCAAAAAGTCGTATTTTTACAATTTAGAGCATGTTTAGAGGTCTTTCTCGTAAAGTCAACATAATATTTTTTGGGAACTTCTTCTACAAAGAGTCTTATTGGTAGTCTTTTATATGAAACCAACGATCAACAGTCCAACATATCAGGAGTAGAAGAACAAAAGGATCGAACATTGAAAACGGCACCCTTTCATTGTTAAGCGAAACATGCAGTGTTGGTGACTACAATCTACACATTTAGTCATCGTATAGAGCTTATTCAACAGTATCGAATTCCAGCTGCTTAGGGATATTTTACGTGCACTCCAATGTGTACACGAGACCTTGGTTTTTCGTCCCATCCGAATGACTAGACAGCTGTGCTTGTCAGGCCCTCCGTTCTGCCTCACTGACAAGGGGAACCACGCCGGGAAATCGAGATGAACTTTCTCCGTGCAGAACTTTCAATTCAGGCGAAAACGTTTATTGCATACGATTAAGCTGGTCAGTTGGAGCTTATTTTCAAAAGTTTTGTAATAATCGGTTGGTAATTAAAGTACCGTGCACATTAAACTGTTAAAACAGAAAATTTCGCCCGGTTGAAATGTGTCTTGCTATAAGTCAGCAATTTTCTGAATTCAGGGAGGCAGCATGGCTGAATGGTTAGCATGTGCACACTGTATCGTAACGTCTGTCATTGAGTCAACGGGCGTCGTTTCGATCTCCAGGTTGCATGTGACATGAAGTATGATGTCCAACCTCGTGGGTTTTCTCCGTGTCCTTCGGTTTCCTCCCAACGGCTAAAGACCTGTAAGCGCAAGGGGATTTTTTAAATAAAATTAAAAACATATGTTAGTCCCGAAATGACCTAGTTTGTGTCGAATGGACATTAGGCCGCATTTCTCTCTTTCTCTTTTATTTTTAAAGTTTTGTAATAATCGGTTGGTAATCAAAGGTACTGTAAAAGTGATAAAACAGAAAATTTCGCCCGGTTGTAATGTTTCTCACTTTAAAGTCAGCAATTTGCCGATTTTAAGGGGCAAACGTTTATTGCGAACGCTTAAGCTGGTCAGGGGGAGCTTATTTTTAAAAGTTTTGTAATATTCGGTTGATAACTAAAGGTACCTTGCAAATTAAACTGTTACAATAGAAAATTTGGCCCGGTTGAAATGTTTCTCGCTGTAGGTCAGCAATTTGCCGATTTTAGGGAGGTTGCGTGGCTGAATGGTTAGCACGTGCGCTCTGTATCATAACGTCTGTCATTGAGTCAACTGGCGTTGTTTCGATTTCTTGGTTGTACGTGACAAGGAGTATGGTCGCCTGTCCAACCTCGTAGGCCGTAACCGCCGCTGCCCGGGTAAAATTTCCCTCATTGCACACTTTATGGCATATGCCCGTCTTCATTAGCCCATTTTAGGAGCAGAACAGTCGGACGTTAAACCCCATTCAATTTCATTTCATTTTCTCTATGTTGCTTATTTATTATAGTGGATAAATATTTTTCTGGTTCTAGCAATTATTTAATTTCTGCATAGAAATCTTGCTTTGGCCAGTTTTTTTATTGCAGAGTGCCATTCTTGTTTAAACAAACATGATCCTTTGTTTAAAACATGCTTAAGAAGTCGTCACGATTTCCTACTTATAACCAAACATATTGGAAATATTAGTCTGGCATTATTAAATCCTAATTTTATTGGTCTTATTTAAAATTAAACTTTCATTTAACTATGAACAACCCTTAACGTGTCTCTTTAAAACTATTAAGTACTCTAAAACAGTAGCTCAACCTTTTGACCTAAACTCATTAATTTACCATTTTGTTGTGAGCGACTTCTTATTCTTCCTATATGACATATTGCACGTGTCTGATTTCAAAGGGGGGTTGGGTGGCTGAATGGTTAGCACGCGCGCCTGTCATTGAGTTAACTAGCGTGTTTTCGAATGCCCGGTTGTACGTGACAAGGAGTAAGGTCGCCTGTCCAACCTGCCATTTTTATTTTTTTTCCCGCCATTTTCATTTCATTTTCTCATCCGTCTCATTACAGTAATACAAGTTTCAGTTATTTCCCTTTAGTTTTCAGATTATTGTTATGCCTGGGTGCAATGTTTCATACTATATTTAGACTTGTAACTTCGCGAGTTTTTGACCAATTTTAATAATTTTTTCTTCTTATCCTTTTATTTAGGATACTTGATACAATCAATGACACGTGACGATGAATATGAAAGCTTTCATATCTGCATGGGACAGTAGCAGATCTAGTTGTTATTTATTTTTTGTGTTTTATCCACAAATCGGATTTCTCAGAATCTAACCACAGTATCTTTATGAAACTTTTACCTATCCCCCCCAAAATGGGTGGTAGCTGTTGATTAAATATATTTTCAAAACGTTTTACGAATCCGAAATCACCGAAATTTACGAACGACAAAATGGACAATGCATAGTCGTAACTTTATTGTTTTTTGACCGATCTTACTAAATCTTTTTTCTTTGAATACCTTGAAAAAAATCATTTTCATCAGCAGTTTCACATTTTCGAATTTCGAAAATTCGTTGCTGTGATTTCGAACCGGAAGTTTAGACCAATTTGACAACTTCTTTAATAGTTTTGTGATTTTCATTCAATTTAGTATATAAGTAGATCCTACCGATGTGACTTCAAAAATATAATTAGAAATGTTCTAAATTATCTCCCCTTGGTGAAATTAAGGATCAAAGTTTTCAAAAAAATCGTCGAAATATAGGTCAGAATGACCTAATTTTTTTTTTCGATACTAGACAAGGAATTACTGATTCGTACACAAAATATGGAGTTTGTCAATCGAACCGGAAGTGCCACCATCTTGAAACGTGAAAAATCAACAAGGCTTTTTTGCTATTTTAATTACAGACTCGGGAGTTATATTTTCTAAATCATTGTAGGAAGGCCTAAAAAATGTCGCGAATAGAATTTTGATTTAGGTCAACCGGGAGTCATCATTTTGAATTGAAAATGAAAAATAGAAGCAATTTGAAGGGCCGAGACTTTGGAGCACAATAACTCTCATTCTAATTAAGCTAGAATGATCAAACTTGGTGTAGACGTTCACTAGGTCAATGTTATGATGGAGTTGAAAGATGAGCATTTTATGCTTAGGGTAAGCAGAGATAAGCATGTTGATTTGTTGATTCTTTAGGGCACGATAACTTCGGTTATAATGAAGGGAGGGCGGTGAAACTTTTGTCAATAGAGAGTCTAATAGCTAGCCTGCTGTGTGAAATCATTGTATCATTTTTTTAAATATCAGGGATAACCGAAAAAAAAGATTGAAAATCCAAAAAGTCGTATTTTTACAATTTGGAGTATGTTTAGAGGTCTTTCTCGTAAAGTCAACATAATATTTGTTGGGAAATTCTTCTACAACGAGTCTTATTGGTAGTCTTTTATATGAAACCATCGATCAACAGTCCAACATATCAGGAGTAGAAGAACAAAAGGATCGAACATTGAAAACGGCACCCTTTCATTGTTAAGCGAAACATGCAGTGTGGGTGACTACAATCTACGCATTTAGTCATCGTATAGAGTTTATTCAACAGTATCGAATTCCAACTGCTTAGGGATATTTTACGTGCACTCCAATGTGTACACGGGACCTTGGTTTTTCGTCCCATCCGAAGGACTAGACAGCTGTGCTTGTCAGTCCCTCCGTTCTGCCTCACTGACAAGGGGAACCACGCCGGGAAATCGAGATGAACTTTTTCCGTGCAGAACTTTCAATTCAGGCAAAACGTTTATTGCATACGATTAAGCTGGTCAGTTGAAGCTTATTTTCAAAAGTTTTGTAATAATCGGTTGGTAATTAAAGTACCGTGCACATTAAACTGTTAAAACAGAAAAATTCGCCCGGTTGAAATGTTTCTTGCTATAGGTCAGCAATTTTCCGAATTCAGGGAGGCTGGATGGCTGAATGGTTAGCATGTACTCGCTGTATCGTAACGTTTGTCATTGAGTCAACGGGCGTCGTTTCTATCTCCAGGTTGCACGTGACATGGTGTATGATGTCCAACCTCGTGGGTTTTCTCCGTGTTCTTCGGTTTCCTCCCAACGGTTAAAGACCAGTACGTGCAAGGGGGGTTTTTAAATAAAATTAAAAAACATATGTTAGTCCCGAAATGACCTAGTTTGTGTCGAATGGACATTAGGCCGCATTTCTCTCTTTCTCTTTTATTTTTAAAGTTTTGTAATAATCGGTTGGTAATCAAAGGTACTGTAAAAGTGATAAAACAGAAAATTTCGCCCGGTTGTAATGTTTCTCACTTTAAAGTCAGCAATTTGCCGATTTTAAGGGGCAAACGTTTATTGCGAACGCTTAAGCTGGTCAGGGGGAGCTTATTTTTAAAAGTTTTGTAATATTCGGTTGATAACTAAAGGTACCGTGCAAATTAAACTGTTAAAATAGAAAATTTGGCCCGGTTGAAATGTTTCTCGCTGTAGGTCAGCAATATGCCGATTTTAGGGAGGTTGCGTGGCTGAATGGTTAGCACGTGCGCTCTGTATCATAACGTCTGTCATTGAGTCAACTGGCGTTGTTTCGATTTCTTGGTTGTACGTGACAAGGAGTATGGTCGCATGTCCAACCTCGTAGGCCGTAACCGCCGCTGCCCGGGTAAAATTTCCCTCATTGCACACTTTATGGCATATGCCCGTCTTCATTAGCCCATTTTAGGAGCAGAACAGTCGGACGTTAAACCCCATTCAATTTCATTTCATTTTCTCTTTGTTGCTTATTTATTATAGTGGATAAATATTTTTCTGGTTCTAGCAATTATTTAATTTCTGCATAGAAATCTTGCTTTGGCCAGTTTTTTTATTGCAGAGTGCCATTCTTGTTTAAACAAACATGATCCTTTGTTTAAAACATGCTTAAGAAGTCGTCACGATTTCCTACTTATAACCAAACATATTCGAAATATTAGTCTGGCATTATTAAATCCTAATTTTATTGGTCTTATTTAAAATTAAACTTTCATTTAACTATGAACAACCCTTAACGTGTCTCTTTAAAACTATTAAGTACTCTAAAACAGTAGCTCAACCTTTTGACCTAAACTCATTAATTTACCATTTTGTTGTGAGCGACTTCTTATTCTTCCTATATGACATATTGCACGTGTCTGATTTCAAAGGGGGGTTGGGTGGCTGAATGGTTAGCACGCGCGCCTGTCATTGAGTTAACTAGCGTGTTTTCGAATGCCCGGTTGTACGTGACAAGGAGTATGGTCGCCTGTCCAACCTGCCATTTTTATTTTTTTTCCCGCCATTTTCATTTCATTTTCTCATCCGTCTCATTACAGTAATACAAGTTTCAGTTATTTCCCTTTAGTTTTCAGATTATTGTTATGCCTGGGTGCAATGTTTCATACTATATTTAGACTTGTAACTTCGCGAGTTTTTGACCAATTTTGATAATTTTTTCTTCTTATCATTTTATTTAGGATACTTGATACAATCAATGACACGTGACGATGAATATGAAAGCTTTCATATCTGCATGGGACAGTAGCAGATCTAGTTATTATTAAGCTTTCATATTACATATGAAAGCTTATTGTTTCTGTTAAGATTATTAAGCTTTCATATTTCATATGAAAGCTTATTGTTTCTGTTAAGATTATTATTATTTTTTTTTTTTTGTGTTTTTCCTGCAAATCGGATTTCGCAGAATCTAACCATAGGATGTTTCTGAAACTTTGACCTACCCCCCCAAAAATGGGTGGTGGCTGTTGATTAAATATATTTTGAAAACGTTTTGCAAATTCGAAATCACCGAATTTTACGAACGAAAAAACTGACAATGCATAGTCGTAACTTTGCTATTTTTTGACCGATTTTACTCATTCTTTTTTCTTTGAATACCTTGAAAAAAATCAATCTCATCTGCAGTTTCACATTTTCGAATTTCAAAAATTCGTCGCTGTGATTTCGAACCCGAAGTTTAGACCAATTTGACAACTTCTTTAATAGTTGTACGATTTTCATGAAATTTAGTACATAAGTAGATCTTACCCATGTGACTTCAAAAATATAATTAGAAATTTTCTGAATTATCTCCCCTTGACGAAATTAAGGATCAAAATTTTCAAAAAAATCATCGAAATATAGGTCAGAATGACCTGATTTTTTTTTTGGATACTAGATAAGTAATTACTGATTTGTACACAAAATATGAAGTTTGTCGATCGAACCGGAAGTGCCACCATCATGAAACGTGAAAAAAACAATAGATCTTTTGCGATATTGCACTTACAGACACGGGAGTTATATTTTCTGAATCCTTGAAGGTTGGCCTAAAAATCGCTGGGAGCAGAATTTTGATTTAGGTCTACTGATGGATTCCATTTTGAAGTGAATATGAAAAGTAGTAGCAATTCGAAGGGCCGAGACTTTGAAACACAATAACTCTCCTTCTAATTAAGCTAGAATGTTCAAACTTGGTGTAGATGTTCACTAGGTCAATGTCATGATTGAGTTTAAAGATGAGCATTTTCTGCTTAGGGTAAGCAGAGATAAATATGCTGATTTGTTGATTCTTTAGGGCACGATAACTTCGGTTATAATGAAGAGAGGGTGGTGAAACTCCTGCCAATCGAGAGTCTAATAGCTAGCCCGTTGTGTGAAATCATTGTATCATTGTTTTTAAATGTCAGGGATAGCAGAAAAAAAGAGATCGAAAATCCCAAAAATCGTATCTTGAGCATTTTTAAAGGTCCTTTTCTCTTCAATCAACATAATATTTTTGGGGAACTTCTTCTACAAAGAGTCTTATCGATAGTCTTTTATATGAAACCATCGATCAGCAGCCCAAAATATCAGGAGTAGAAGAATAAAAGGATCGAAAATTGAAAACTGCAACCTGTCATTGTTAAGCGAAACATGCAGCGTGGGTGACTACAATTTGCACATTATTCATCGTATAGAGCTTATTCAACAGTATCGAATTCCAACTGCTTAGGGATATTTTACGTGCACTTCAATGTGTACACGGGACCTTGGTTTTTCGTCCCATCCGAACGACTAGACAGCTGTCCTTGTCAGGCCCTCCGTTCTGCCTCACTGACAAGAGGGAACCACGCCGGAAAATCGAGATGAACTTTCTCGGTGCAGAACTTTCAATTCACGCCAAACGTTTATTGCATACGATTAAGCTGGTCAGTTGGAGCTTATTTTCAAAAGTTTTGTAATAATCGGTTGGTAATTAATGTACCGTGCAAATTAAACTGCTAAAACAGACAATTTTGCCCGGTTAAAATGTTTCTTGCTATAAGTCAGCAATTTCCATATTTTAGGGAGGCTGAATGGTTAGCCTACGCGCGCTTTGTCGTAACGTCTGTCATTGAGTCAACCGGCGTCGTTTCGATTTCCATGTTGCACGTGACATGGAGTATGGTGTCCAACCTCGTGGGTTTTCTCCGTGTCCTTCGGTTTTCTCCCACTCCTGAATACCAGTACGCGTAAGGGAAGTTTATAAATAAAATTAAAAAACATACATTAGTCCCGAAATGACCTAGTTTGTGTCGAATGGACGTTAATCCGCATTTCTCTCCTTCTGTTTTATTTTTAAAGTTTTGTAATAATCGGTTGGTAATCCATGGTACTGGTACTGTAAAGGTGATAAAACAGAAAATTTCGCCCGGTTGTAATGTTTCTCACTTTAAAGTCAGCAATTTGCCGATTTTAAGGGGCAAACGTTTATTGCGAACGATTAAGCTGGTCAGGGGGAGCTTATTTTTAAAAGTTTTGTAATATTCGGTGCAAATTAAACTGTTAAAATAGAAAATTTCGCCCGGTTGAAATGTTTCTCGCTGTTGGTCCGCAATTTGCCAAATTTAGGGAGGTTACGTGGCTGAATGGTTAGCACCTGCGCTCTCTATCGTAACGTCTGTCATTGAGTCAACTGGCGTTTTTTCGATTGAAATGCCCGGTTGAAATGTTTCTTGCTATAAGTCAGCAATTTCCCGCTTTTAGGGAGGCTGAATAACTGAATGGTTAGCATGTGCGCGCTTTATCGTAACGTCTGTCATTGAGTCAACCGGGGTCATTTCGATTTCCAGGTTCCATGTGACATGGAGTATGGTGTCCAACCTCGTGGGTTTTCTCCGTGTCCTTCGTTTCCTCCCACTCCTAAAGACCCGTACGTGCAAGGGAAGTTTTAAAATAAAATTAAAAAATATATGTGAGCCCCGAAATGTCCTAGTTTGTGTGGAATGGACGTTAACCCGCATTTCTCTCTTTCTCTTTTATTTTTAAAGTTTTTTTATAATCGGTTGGTAATCAGAGGTACTGTAAAAGTGATAAAACAGATTTTTTCGCCCTGTTGTCAAGTTTCTCAATTTAAAGTCAGCAATTTGCCGATTTTAGGGGAAAACGTTTATTGCGAACGATTATGCTGGTCAGTGGAAGCTTATTTTTAAAAGTTTTGTAATATTCGGTTGATAATTTCGCCCGGTTGAAATGTTTGTCGCTGTAGGTCAGCAATTTGCCAAATTTAGGGAGCTTACGTGGCTGAATGGTTAGCACCTGCGCTCTGTATCGTAACGTCTGTCATTGAGTCAACTGGCGTTGTTTCGATTGAAATGCCCGGTTGAAATGTTTCTTGCTATAAGTCAGCAATTTGCCGATTTTAGGGAGGCTGAATGGCTGAATGGTTAGCATGTGCGCGCTGTATCGTAACGTCTGTCATTGAGTCAACCGGCGTCGTTTCGATTTCCAGGTTGCACGTGACATGGAGTATGGTGTCCAACCGCGTGGGTTTTCCCCGTGTCCCTCGGTTACCTCCCACGGTTAAAGACCCGTACGCGCAAGCGAAATTTTTCAATAAAATTAAAAGACATATGTTAGTCCCGAAATGACCTCGTTTTTGTCGAATGGACGTTAAGCCGCATTTCTCTCTTTCTGTTTTATTTTTAAAGTTTCGTAATAATCGGTTGGTAATCAATGGTACTGTAAGAGTGATAAAACAGAAAATTTCGCCCGGTTGTAATGTTTCTCACTTTAAAGTTAGCAATTTGCCGATTTTAAGGGGCAAACGTTTATTGCGAACGATTAAGCTGGCCAGAGGGAGCTTATTTTTAAAAGTTTTGTAATATTCGAAAATTCGTCGCTTTGATTTCGAACCGGAAGTTGAAACCAACTTGACAACTTCTTTAATAGTTGTACGATTTTCATGAAATTTAGTATGTAACTAGACATTACTGATGCGACTTGAAAAATGACTTTTAAAATGTTCTAAATTATCTCCCCTTGGTGAAATTAAGAATCAAATTTTTCAAAAAAATCGTCGCAATAAAGGTCAGAATGACCTAATTTTTTTTTCGATACAAGACAAGTAATTACTGATTCGTACACAAAACATGGAGTTTGTCGATCGAACCGGAAGTGACACCATCTTGAAACGTGAAAAAACAATAGATCTTTTGCGATATTGCACTTACAGACATGGGAGTTACGTTTTCTGAACCCTTGAAGGAAAACCTAAAAATCGATCAGAGCAGAAACACAATAGGTCATAGTATGTTCAATGCGTCTCCTATGTCTAAAATTTAATACATTTCAATTTCAGGATAGACGGGATACGGGTGGTTTTGTTATTTGAATATTTCAAAAATTCGAATTTCGCTTTTGATGTTTTTCGTGTCGACAAAGTTGTTTACGAGTGAAAAATCACATTAATTTCGATAGATTGTGACCGATTTTAATGATTTATTTTTTCTTCTTTGGATTATTTATATGACCCATGACATGTGACAGGAAGTGACAGTGAATATGAAAGCTTTCATATCTGCATGGGACAGTAGCAGATCTAGTTAGGCTTTCAGACTTTCGTCTGAAAGCCTATTGTGATTACTAAAATTATTATTTATTATTATTATTTTATTTTTCGGGGGAGCCTATTTCTCAGTGTCTGTAACAGATACAGATCTGGGACATAATTTTCTACCAGGAAACCATATGGTGGCTATCCCTTCCACTGTATTTGAAACTTCTGCGCAGACCGGAAGTGGCCGAATTTCGTGCGGTGCCAAATATTTAAAAAACGGCCGTAGATTCGTCAATTCTGTATCTATTTTCGTACAAATTACATTTTTGGAAACCCTGAGTCCTTTCTCGGACGATAGCAGTTGAAAATTTCGCAATTTCGAAACTTCGCTGCTGACTTCTAGCGTTCGAAAAATGAAAATATGTTGTTTACGACACATTTTTTGTTATTTTTCAAAATTTTAAAATTTGACCTACATTTTTGGATACCTGAAGGCAATCCGGTTCCAGTAATATAAGTTTCATTCAGAGTTATCGCCCTTTATTTTTCGATTTTTTTCGAATTTTCTTCACATTTTGTGAGCTTAAGTTTCGTTTTACGGCCAGATCGACGTTTCTGAAATTCCTGGAACATGAAGTAATATGGTCAAACCACCGTTTAAAGCAATTTCAACAACAATCCGTAAACCGGAAGTAGTCGAAATAATATGCGATATTTTGAAAAAAAAGTGAAAAATGGGTGTTTTGGGTAAAAACACGATTTCTCCGTCCGATATCAACGGATTAAACGAATTAAGGTATCATTTGGTCGGGCGCTGATTGGACCACTGAATGATACCCAATTCGTAAGGATACGATTAGCCGGAAGCAAAATATGGCACGCTGAAAATCGTAATGTAAGTTTCATTCAGAGTTATCGCCCTTTATTTTTCGATTTTTTTCGAATTTTCTTCACATTTTGTGAGCTTAAGTTTCGTTTTGCGGCCAGATCGACGTTTCTGAAATTCCTGGAACATGAAGTAATATGGTCAAACCACCGTTTAAAGCAATTTCAACAACAATCCGTAAACCGGAAGTAGTCGAAATAATATGCGATATTTTGAAAAAAAAGTGAAAAATGGGTGTTTTGGGTAAAAACACGATTTCTCCGTCCGATATCAACGGATTAAACGAATTAAGGTATCATTTGGTCGGGCGCTGATTGGACCACTGAATGATACCCAATTCGTAAGGATACGATTAGCCGGAAGCAAAATATGGCACGCTGAAAATCGTAATATAAGTTTCATTCAGAGTTATCGCCCTTTATTTTTCGATTTTTTTCGAATTTTCTTCACATTTTGTGAGCTTAAGTTTCGTTTTACGGCCAGATCGACGTTTCTGAAATTCCTGGAACATGAAGTAATATGGTCAAACCACCGTTTAAAGCAATTTCAACAACAATCCGTAAACCGGAAGTAGTCGAAATAATATGCGATATTTTGAAAAAAAAGTGAAAAATGGGTGTTTTGGGTAAAAACACGATTTCTCCGGCCGATATCAACGGATTAAACGAATTAAGGTATCATTTGGTCGGGCGCTGATTGGACCACTGAATGATACCCAATTCGTAAGGATACGATTAGCCGGAAGCAAAATATGGCACGCTGAAAATCAAGTATTTTCTGATTTTTAGCATTTTTGGACGCCTGTATCTCGAAAACTTAACCGCAACTTTTTTTTTAATTTTTTCTATCGAGAGTCCTTTCGGAGGTTTTTTGCATGAAGCCATCCAATAAGACTTTGAAATATCTGGAATAGGTGAAATAACGGACTGAAAATCGAAAAAAGTCGAAAAATCGTGAAATTTTGGAAAATGCTATACTTTTTTTTTATTTTAAGAGATTTTCAAAAAAAGATTGTATATTCAGATAGCTGACCTAATTACGATTCTAACGATGTATAATATGTATGTAGTTTTTGAAATTTAATTTTCGATATTTTAATTTTTTTGCATTTTTGACACTTTTGAACATAGGATTTCTCAGGGGCATTTTATCTGATCAGATAATGTAATATGTCATTACAGAGCCCTGTGGCTATTTTAGTGCCCAAACCGGCTATTAAAACTATTCTGACAATAATAGCCATACCGGAAGTATTCAAAAAATGAAAAAAAAATGTTAAAAACATTGTCGCACTTGCGAAAAACTTGATTTCTCCCTTAGGTAATAGCGGACCAAAAGAACTAAAGTGTCGCTGGATAGCCCTATTAATGGACCATCATATGGTGTCTAAATAATACGATTTCGATGATAAGGAAATAAATTATTGTATGCCAAAAATCTAGTATTTTCCGATTTTTTAACATTCTGAGACGCCCTTTTCTCGAAAATAACGCCGCAGATTTTTCTTAAACTTTTCTTACTCAAAGTCCTATCGGTTGTCTATATAGTGAATCCAAAATGAAAAGCATTGAAATAATATAAGAGGTCCAAAAATGGCCTCAAACTTTGTAAAAAATTGAAAAATCGTTAAATTTTTGGAAACGCTCTTTAATTTATCTTTTTTTCCAAAACTACTCAATGGATGTTTCTGACACTTCTGGTACAGAAAGTTAAGTATCCAAAAAACTTCGTAAAGCTATCATGACAATGATCGTAAAACCGGAAGTAGTCGAAAAAATGTCCGATATTTTGAAAAAAATTAATTTTTTTACGAAAACCTTTTTTATTTATGAATATTTTTTGATGATATTTTACACAGGGTTAAAAATATCATCCTACTTGAGCAGAAATGAGAAAAAAAATAGTCTCGGTAATTTGCGTTAGCCGCCATCGGCTAATTTAGTTTTTCGTACCCAGAAAAATTATTTATTGTTCGATTTGTATAAAACAAAGTTCATATGCTCCGTGGTCCCAATTGTAATTTTTTTTGTTACGGTGAATTTTTCTGTCGGCAACGGAAGTGACGTAATATTAACAAAAACTACAATTTTGACAGTTCGGTACCACTTTTTGAAAGCAAATATTTTTTTTTTCAAAACTGATATAACTAAAAGGATGCGCCCTGCAAAGGTGCACAAAATCCTTAGCTCATATTTTTTAATTTCAATTTCATTTTCGGGCAATTTCGAATAAAATGTAAAATAAAGTGTAAAATTCAGTTATTTACAATTCATTCAGCGTCTTCATATTTTGAAATATTTATTTGTAATTTTCATAAACTCGTAGCAATAATCCAGACGAAGAGAATGTATGCGAAAATTAGTTTGTAATATGAGCAGTTGCCGAGAAATATGCAATTTTGCATGCATCACTTTTCACGTTATTTTGCCTATAAAAGAGTGAATTATTATTCGATTTGCAATATTTTTTTCCATTTGATGCCTAATGCCAATTTGGACTAGGTCAAGCCAATTTTACATTTTCACTGTGACCGGAAATGACGTCATTTGGGCAAAAACTGTATTTTTAACCTAAAAAACAAATATTTTATTCAAATGAGTCTGCCTTATAATATTTTTAAAATCATGATATTTGATTCCCACCAACGAATAGAATAAAGCCATACGACCATACGGATACCACAAAATGGTTTCTAACTTGTACGGTTACAGAGAAATAGGCGATCTTCTATAAGTAACTTTTCAAGGTTTTTAGTCTATAAAAGTGTCAATTATTATTCGATTTTTATCATTTTTTTACCATTTGATGCCTTATGCCATTTATGACTTCTATGAACTAAATTAACATTTTCAATATCTCCGGAAGTAATGTAATTTTTGCAAAAAACGTATTTTTAGCCTTCAAAACAAACATTTTTTTGAAGGGATTTATATTTATTATTCGTTTAACTTTATAACGTCTGACTCTAATGGGCAGTAAGATTGAATCAATACCATCATATTGATATCAAGAAAAGGCTTCTAGCATGTTCCCTTGTCGAATAATAGCCAATTTTCCCAGGGTCACTTTTAAGTTTTATACCTTCTTAATTTCAGTTTATGGGTTATAGGTTGATTATTTATTGCCCGATATGTATAAAACAAAGTTTGTATTTTGTATGTTGCGAATTTTCGACTTATTTTTCACCTATAAAAATTTCTTTCGGCACCGGAAGTGACGTAATTTTGCCATAATTTACAATTTTGACCGGTCTTTTCGCCAGCAAATATTACTTTTAAGTTTTTTACCTTCTTAATTTCAGTATATGGGTTATAGGTTAATTATTTATTGCCCGATATGTATAAAACAAAGTTTGTATTTTGTATGTTGCGAATTTTCGACTTATTTTTCACCTATAAAAATTTCTTTCGGCACCGGAAGTGACGTAATTTTGCCATAATTTACAATTTTGACCGGTCTTTTCGCCAGCAAATATTACTTTTACATATGATAGAGGGTGTCAATGAAGCAAAACTACTAAAGTATACTTTGATAGCTCAATGGATCGGCTATGGTATAATGAACTTCCTGTATGATTCCTGAAAGCCGGTTCAGTGCTGCTTGCAGGTCTAGTTATTATTTTTTTTTTGTGTGTATTTTCTGCAAATCGGATTTCTCAGAATCTAACCATGGGATCTTTCTGAAACTTTGACCTACCCCCCAAAAATGGGGTGCGAACGTTGTTTAAATATATTTTCAAAACGTTTTACGAATCCGAAATCACCGAATTTTACGAACGAAAAAACTGACAATGCATAGTCGTAACTTTGTTATTTTTTGACCGATTTTACTAATTCTTTTTTCTTTGAATACCTTGAAAAAAATCATTTTCATCTGCAGTTTCACATTTTCGAATTTCGAAAATTCGTCGCTGTGATTTCGAACCGGAAGTTTAGACCAATTTGACAACTTCTTTAATAGTTGTACGATTTTCATGAAATTTAGTATAGAAGTAGATCTTACAGATGTGACTTCAAAAATATAATTAGAAATTTTCTAAATTATCTCCCCTTGGTGAAATTAAGGATCAAAGTTTTCAAAAAAATCGTCGAAATATAGGTCAGAATGACCTGAAAATTTTTTTCGATACTCGACAGGTAATTACTGATTCCTACACAAAATATGGAGTTTGTCGATCAAACCGGAAATGCCACCATCTTGAAATATGAAAAATCCCTAAGGCTTTTTTGCTATCTTACTTACAGACACGAGAGTTATATTTTCTGAATCCTTGAAGGATGGCCCAAAAATCGTAGGGAGCAGAATTTTGATTTCGGTCATGTGATGGTCACAATTTTGAATTGAAAATGAAAATAGAAGCAATTTGAAAGGCCCGGACGTCGGAACACTCCTTCTAATTAAGCTAGAATGTTCAAACTTGGTGTAGACGTTTACTAGGTCAATGTTATGATTGAGTTCAAACATGAGCATTTTCTGCTTAGGGTAAGCCGAGATAAGCATGCTGATTTGTTGATTCTTTAGGGCACGATAACTTCGGTTATAATGAAGGGAGGGCGGTGAAACTTTTGTCAATAGAGAGTCTAATGGGTAGCCTGTTGTGTGAAATGATTGTATCATTTTTTTTTAAATATCAGGGATAGCCGAAAAAAAGAGATTGAAAATCCAAAAAGTCGTATTTTTACAATTTGGGGCATGTTTAGAGGTCTTTCTCGTAAAGTCAACATACTATTTTTGGGGAACTTCTTCTACAAAGAGTCTTATTGGTAGTCTCTTATATGAAACCATCGATCAACAGTCCAACATATCAGGAGTAGAAGAACAAAAGGATCGAACATTGAAAACGGCACCCTTTCATTGTTGAGCGAAACATGAAGTATGGGTGACTACAATCTACGCATTTAGTCATCGTATATAGCTTATTCAACAGATCGAATTCCAACTGCTTAGGGATATTTTACGTGCACTCCAATGTGTACACGGGACCTTGGTTTTTCGTCCCATCCTAAGGACCAGACAGCTGTGCTTGTCAGGCCCTCCGTTCTGCCTTACTGACAAGGGAACCACGCCGGGAAATCGAGATAAACTTTCTCTGTGCAGAACTTTCAATTCAGGCAAAACGTTTATTGCATACGATTAAGCTGGTCAGTTGGAGCTTATTTTCAAAAGTTTTGTAATAATCGGTTGGTATTTAAAGTACCGTGCACATTAAACTGTTAAAACAGAAAATTTCGCCCGGTTGAAATGTTTCTTGCTATAAGTCAGCAATTTTCCGAATTCATGGAGGCTGGATGGCTGAATGGTTAGCATGTGCTCGCTGTATCGTAACCTTTGTCATTGAGTCAACGGGCGTCGTTTCGATCTCCAGGTTGCGCGTGACATGGTGCATGATGTCCAACTTCGTGGGTTTTCTCCGTGTTCTTCGGTTTCCTCCCAACGGCTAAAGACCAGTACGCGCAAGGGGAGTTTTTAAATAAAATTAAAAAACATATGTTAGTCCTGAAATGACCTAGTTTGTGTCGAATGGACGTTAGGCCGCATTTCTCTCTTTCTCTTATTAAAGTTTTGTAATAATCGGTTGGTAATCAAAGGTACTGTTAAAGTGATAAAACAGAAAATTTGGCCCGGTTGTAATGTTTCTCACTTGAAATTCAGCAATTTGTCGATTTTAAGGGGCAAACGTTTATTGCGAACGATTAAGCTGGTCAGGGGGAGCTTATTTTTAAAAGTTTTGTAATATTCGGTTGATAACTAAAGGTACCGTGCAAATTAAACTGTTAAAATAGAAAATTTGGCCCGGTTGAAATGTTTCTCGCTGTAGGTCAGCAATTTGCCGATTTTAGGGAGGTTGCGTGGCTGAATGGTTAGCACGTGCGCTCTGTATCATAACGTCTGTCATTGAGTCAACTGTCCTTGTTTCGATTTCTTGGTTGTACGTGACAAGGAGTATGGTCGCCTTACCAACCTCGTAGGCCGTAACGCCGCTGACCGGGTAAAATTTCCCGCATTGCACACTTTATGGCGTATGCCCGTCTTCATTAGCCCATTGTAGGAGCAGAACAGTAGGACGTTAAACCCCATTCAATTTCATTTCATTTTCTCTATGTTGCTTATTTATTATAGTGGATAAATATTTTTCTGGTTCTAGCAATTATTTAATTTCTGCATAGAAATCTCTGGCCAGTTTTTTTTATTGCAGAGTGCCATTCTTGTATATTGCAGTCTATGACCCTTTGTTTAAAACATGCTTAAGAAGTCGTCACGATTTCCTACTTATAACCAAACATATTGGAAACCATAATTATATAACATATCTTGGAAGCCCGATTACAGCTATACAAGTTTCAGTTATTTCCCTTTAGTTTAAAGATTATTTTTTGCCCGGGTGCAATGTTTCTCACTACATTTAAATTTGTAACTTTGTGAGTTTTTGACCGATTTTGATATTATGTCTTTATAATTTTGCAAATCTACATATTTAACGTACATATTCAAATAGTTGAGTTCAACCTGATTCAAAACCTTTTAGTTTTGTTCAAAGTTATCTCATTCATCCCGATTACAGCAACACAAGTATCAGTTATTTCCCTTTAGTTTTCAGATTACTCAATGTTTCATACTATATTTAGACTTGTAACTTCGCGAGTTTTTGACCAATTTTGATAGTTTGTTATTCTTATCCTTTTATTTGAGATACTTGATATAATCGATGACACGTGACGATGAATATGAAAGCTTTCATATCTGCATGGGACAGTAGCAGATCTAGTTAGGCTTTCAGACTTTCGTCTGAAAGCCTATTGAGATTACTAAAATTATTATTATTAAGCTTTCATATTACATATGAAAGCTTATTGTTTCTGTTAAGATTATTATTATTTTTTTTTTTTTGTGTATTTTCTGCAAATCGGATTTCTCAGAATCTAACCATGGGATCTTTCTGAAACTTTGACCTACCCCCCCCCCCCCCCCAAAAATGGTGTGCGAACGTTGTTTAAATATATTTTCAAAACGTTTTACGAATCCGAAATCACCGAATTTTACGAACGAAAAAACTGACAATGCATAATACACACTGTCGTTATTATACGCGCTTCTGTCACCTGCGTTTCAGTAAAATTATGAAAATTGATAAACATCGCAGCTAACATTACCCCAGTTGAATTACAACCCCATCGGATCACTGTTTTCTATTCGTCTGCTTAGGGAGTCACTTGTCTGAAGTACAAAAGACTAAAAAGAGTGCACGCAGGCAACGCAAGAAGTTGGATATTTATTATAATTTATTTACAATACTGCCTCGTTGATTTGTTCCATTCCTTTCAAACTTTAAAATCCTGTCGCAGACTTTCTCTTCTTATCTATATATTAAAAGTCTTAATTCTAATTTGTAGTAAATAATAAATGTAATACAAATTGAATTGCAGTCCCGTCTCAAACCGAATACGCTTACGGTACCACAGTCATTGTAAATATTACTTGTTAATCGAGACTATGTAGGTGGAGTTAACGCCTGTCGATCAACGATCGGCCATACTAAGAATCGGTGACGATGGAATTCAATCCCATTTCTAGTCAAAAATTACACTGATAATAACTATGTTCAGAATAAAGTAATTGGACTGAAATTTTCACTATATTTTTTTTTCATCATCTATTTTTGAACTGTTATAGCAAGAATGGCCAGCTCCTTATAAAAATATCCCATAATGTAACTTTAATAATTGTGTAGCAATAATATTTTCAGTAAACTTATGGAGAAAAACCCCTCAGTCAGTAGGTAATTGGTAGTTGAAATATTGCTAGCCGGATGTGGACAGTGTATACTGGATGTGGGCGTGGCCTGTCTCTGTTTTCGTACACCGTACAGTCGCCATACTTGTTTTGCAAATTGAAAATAAGTATGGCGATTATGTTTGGCAGTATTTTTTTTATTTAATTATTTCTGCAGTTTTGTAATCGGAGTTCAACTTTAATCTATTTGGTGGCAAATCGATGGCGATCACTGTGCCATATCATTCTCACCACAAAAGTGGCAACTGCTGAAGTATCTGTCATTCCTAAGCGGCTTCCCCGAACATCACTTGCAACAAGCCAACGTGTGTACTTTCAAATTATGGTATAGATGGGGATGGCAAGTGAAAGTGACCTAACTGAATAGGGATGGTAACTGGAAAATGATCAGTTAATTTCAATTATGACCCAAAACAATGCTGTGCCTGGCGAACTCTTGAAAATTGCCCATTGCAACTGTTAAGGGGGGGGGGGGGGCGAGGATGCAAGTTCTCTCGATGCAGCTGAAGACGCTATGGACTCCCCAACACTGCTGTGGCCCCTGTCAAACTGAAAATTGTGACAATTCCAACAACAATCAATAGGTCGATACTGAGGTGAAAGATGAGACTCAAAACTGAACGCTCTGAAACTTATTCTATAGACAAGGGTGTTTGTACATTAGGTGATAGTGGACAGCTGAAGGTTATGACTTCAATTTCGTAATGATTGAACAGCTCAGTGACATCCAAAGTTGTCTTAATATGTTCCTTGTCCAAAAAAAAAACGGGTCAAATAGTTATGGACTTGCGGTCATTTGGAGGTGTTGGCGGCCATTTTTGACATAGATGGTCAACAACATTTTTAACGGTCTTAATGAGTTCGTAGCCCCCCCCCCCCCCCCCCAAAAAAAAACAACAACATAGGAATAGACCTGAAGATCATCAAATTTGAGTTGACAGATACATAGTTATGATCATTAAGACGTTTCGATGGCCATCTTTGATGCCATCGTGAAACAAAAATCTTTTCCGAGGATCCTACTTTGGTAAACTTTTAGTATGTTATAAAGTACACTAAACCCGTCCAGAAACAGTTGAGAAACCTTTTGTTGCAATTTTGGGGGGTTAAACTTTATTTTGACCTGACTATAGTAGAAACGGTCTTTTTAGTTAAATCTATAAGGATAGTTGTTATCGAGGAAAATGATGTTCCTTATACTATAGTGTTTATACTGCAAACAATAAAGTTTTCAACCGATTTTCACTAAGTTTCAATTGATTTTTAACACTACAACCCCTGACATACTATAATCGAAAATGTATATTAGATGGCCAGTAAATTGTCTCTGTCGGTTTATAGCATTTTTACAAAAGTAGTTCCAAACGTATGGTCCCTGACATACCGAACAATTGTGTAAAAACTTCCGTAGACCAGCGATACAGATGGACCTGATCGCAAGCCATGATATCGTAATAAGGTCGCCTAGTAATAAATACTAATTATATTAAAATAAACACAACAGTCCTTTTTATGGTCCACATACATGGCAGTATTACAAACAATACATTAAATAAATTACGTTTCACCTATTGGCAAGTCATCGGAAAACACACAAACTAAGAATTTGTGGTTGTTGTACATATAAACAAGGTTGTATGTCTGTCTGTATATAATAATATATTTGGTAATTATTTTTATGAATATAAAATAAACAATGGAAAGTTTAAGAAGGACTATATCATAAGGACTGTTAGTTTTTTGCCATTAATGTGTAGCATTGTAAAACTGAAAAATTAAGTCAGCTGAATCTCAATCACCTATTCGTGACTCTTTAGAATTTTGCATTGAAATTAAAAAGATAAAAAAAACACAGTATAATACAAAATAATTTGAGAGCTACCAACAGATATCTGGCCTACCAATGGGATGCGACGTATCCCCGCTACTGACAGAAGTCAGTTTGACCTCCCTCGAAGAAGAGGCTTTACAATCCTCACCAATAACACATATCTACTGGTGATGCTGAAAGAAGATGATCACAGCTGTCGTCTACAACACCACACTTTTTTGGCCCGTTGGATTAGAGGCACATTTTAAAGCAGGTACCCCCAAAAAAAACCATCCCGACCAACAATACCATTCAACCAAAAGGATGCGTGTACCAAATTACCTGCTCCTGTCAAAAAACGTACATAGGCGAAACTGTACGTACATTAGAAAACCGCGTCAATAAGCATTAGTCCAAAGTACACACAAATTTTAAGCGTGCCAGGCACCGTTCCTGGTACGACACGGTTAACTTTTTTGTAGTGTAAACGGGTAAAACACAAGCGTGCCGTACCGAGTACCGTGCCAATTTGGCCCACTGAAGTGAGGTGGTCTCGGAACCGTGCTAAGAACGGCTCGGTTTAAATTGGCACCCTACATCTCTCGGCGTTTTGATTAGGGGCTTTCAACAGAACTATAGAATTCTAAATTAAGCAACGGCCTAACCAAGTCATCGAAAGACAGGGTTTGGGAGAATGTTTGTACGAAGTAGCTGTCCACACTGCAGTGGTTTTCGCTCGGCCGCTACAATCACTGACGGGGATGACATCGACGCGACTATTAACTTTTTTCTTCCGACAAATTAAATTCTAAAACATTTTTTGAAGTATAAGAAAAATAAATAAAGTATTTGTAGTTTAATATTTCCTATTTAGTGTAAATGGATATTAAAATGAGTAAAAGGCATCTATAACCCCGTTTACATTACAAATTTTAAGTGTGCAAGGTATCGTTCCTGGTACGGCACCGTTAATTTTTTTGTAGTGTAAACGGGTCGAACACAAGCGTGCCGTACTGAGTACCGTCCCAATCTGGCCCACTGAAGTGAGGTGGTCTCGGAACCGTGCTAAGAACGGCTCGGTTTAAATTTTCGTAGTGTAAACGCTAACCGGTCTGAGCACGGATTACTGCGCATGCGCCAAATGAACCTTTTTTCTCGGGAACTTTGACAGCTCTGTCATCAGTTCTGTCAAAATGGCTACACGTACCAAAATCAACCGCCATAATTGTTTTCATCCGGGTAACTTGCTTAGGGACCGAAATTAACTTTTCTGTGAAGAGTCCCACATTTGGCGTGCTTGGCACGGTTCCAAGACTGGTAATGTAAACGGGTCAATTCCAAGACTGGTAATGTAAACGGGTCAATTACTTGAAATTTATCGCGGCCTAGTACCGTGCCCAGTACGGCACGCTTATCGCGGCCAAGTGTAAACGGGGCTAATTTCTTGAAATTTATCGCGGCCTAGTACCGTGTCCAGTTATCGCGGCCAAGTGTAAACGGGGCTAATGACTGACGCCGCGTGTTGCCATTGCACGTATTGAAGGCGGTCATCTGTGACAGAGATAGTGTAAGTAATTCTCTGTGAAACAGATTGGTAACTGTCGGTCTTTTTGCCGCGACAGTCTTGCTCTTTAGACCTTAATAGTAGTAATAGTATTACCGAGCGTCAGCCATAGTCTTGTTTAATGAAAACTAGCCTACTGAGAATATTTTTGCTGGGCTCCCATTTGTGATAAATTAAATTAAATACTATGTTGTAGCGTATATGCTGGCTTACAACCGAAGGTCCACGAAGCCCACCTATAACAGGTAGGCTAAATCCGACCTGGTCATAAAACATTTTAAGGGAATTATTGTAGACACTGATGGTACGCTAACCCCATGTGCCATCAGCAATAAGTTTTTGGAAGCTATCTGTGACATAATAGCCTATGGTAGTGCAATCAAGACTTTACAGATGCCAAGGATTCGATCGGTAGCCTAAGTTGCGGTTTCGATATCATTAATACAGTTAATAACTAAGTTAATTAAGTCTTGTAATATACCGGTCTGATCAAGTCTGTACCGCGAAACGAGCTTCTCGTATGGGTGTCGGGAGGGTTTAATCAGCATAAAGTACGAAGGGAGCCATTTTGTCAAAGATACGCAAAAATGTCCAACTTACGATAAGGTTAGAGTTGCCGTAGACTTTACGATAAGTTAAAAATTTTAATGAAACGCGAACTTTTACGTAAGTTTACGTTACGAGAAACTTTTCATCGTAAGTTACTTTGTAGAACTGCCGTCAGATCTCAACAGAAATAGTGGTCTTTATATCCCCAGAGCCTACGATGAGTTAATTCAGAAATAGGCTATCACTCCCATATATATTACTTTTACCAAATCAAAAATGCAGTTTAATTATTAAACACAGCTCACGAAGCAAACTGAATATCTAATCTAGATTTGGCATTTTAAACTGTTCAGTAGTAGGAACCATATGTTTTTCAATGATTATCAAAGAATTTGAACAATTTGACTTCATAGGTTTGAAACTAAACATTAAATACAGAAACTCCTGCTAAACAGCACAACTGCATGATACCCAAGTTTATTTTAATGTAACTGTATTCTGTTGTTATTTTAAAGGTATTCCAGTTATATCATTTTATATATCAATATATTGTTATCATTTCAGTTATTATTAAAGCCTATAGATTATGGATTATCAACCAGTTCATTGCCAGATAATGCCGAATTAAACCTAAAGGTTTTTGCTACTATTATGTTATTTTTGGTTAGAAGATCGTCAGTCCCACGAGGAAGACCAATGATGGTAGGTAGACAAATATAGCATTATCGCTGTATCGATAAAGTTAATTACATAGCTGAAACCATATCAACTGACAAGGGTGCCCATGTTCAAAACCTTAACCGAGGAACTCCATTGACGCACAATTTTATCTGTCGATTATCAAAAGGGGGGGGGGGGGAGGGTGCAGAGCAGGGATCTTTTGGATGGCGTCTCTTATTTCATCTTCGCTCGACTGTGTCTGTACACTAACTGTCCCTGTCAACAAGATCAAGAGCAGCAAGGCCTATTTTAAGGTTTCATTGACGAAGCCTGGTTTTTGGAGGAGGGGGTTTGTAGAGGGTGGGTTCCGAAAACATTTCACTATCAGGAACATGATGTCTTTCACCCTGAACAGAACCTGATAGGTCCAAATTAGCTCCTCCCATCACCTCATCACCTCAACAATGCCCCCCCCCCCCCCAATAAAGAATTATCACCACGTTTTCACTTTTATAACAAATTGGGAGTCGCGGTGGTTCAGTGAGTTAAATACCATTTCATTTCATTTTTATAACCAAATAAGTGTTTGCCATGTACGATACGCCCAGATTTTCATGGCGATGGACGTAGAACACAGAAATCGATAGCGTTCATTCTCTCATTACCCCAATGCTTCACATCGATCGCGCTCAAGGTGGTTTCAGGAAAGGGTGCATTCCGTTGAATATTCATAAGGATCGCCCCCCCCCCTCCCAAAAAGAAATTCACACCAAATTTTAAGTACCCCTGTCAAAAACTGTAGCCACTATAACCTTAAGAATGTTTTCAGCAAAAGGCCGGGGGGGGGGGGGGGCTTTCTCCAGAATGGAAGGTTGTGTGACGAAGCATGCTGATTATCGATAGGAAGATGAGAGGAAGATGGTAGTCGGTTGGTTTCATGCCTTCTATAATGTTGTTTTATTATGTTGACATAAATGATGATCATGTTATATATTAAAAAAATAAGTTTCTAGGACTGCCCATCTCTAAATAACTGTTTGTGATGCCCTGGACAACTATTTGATTTGTGGGGTGGGGATAACAGGTGTGCGTGTGTGGAAGCGGGGTGGGGTGGGTGGAGTAAATTGGTGGGAAATGAGTTCACGTTGATTTAAATGATGACGGTGTGGGATAAACCACTTGGTTCAAAATTGACCTGAAAAGTGTTTTCTCGTGTTTTTCGTTCAGTAACAATATTGTCATTCAAAATATTAAATTATAATGGTACTGTCGAGTGATCTGGGCTTTGTTTCACAAAAACTTAAATCTGCTTAAAATCGTTTTAAACTAAAATTTCATCCTAACTTAAGATGAGTTCCACAAAACGATTTTAAGCATTTTAGTTAAAATCCACTAAAACAATATTTTAAGTTAAAATCTAATCTTAACTTAAAATAGTGGCGTTTCACAAACTCATTTTAAGGACAATTTTAACTAAAATCAATTTTAACTTAGGATAGCCGTCACCCTGTCCTAACTTAAAGTCAAGACATTAACAAACATTGATAAGAGCTACATTGTTACATATATTGCGACATATATATATAATTGGAATAATAATAATAATAATAATATCTTTATTTCGTACTCAAGGTACACACACAAAATACAAAAAAATATAAATATGAAAGGAGAATTATGAACAAAACTCAATGAAAAGTGTTGTTTGAAAGAAAATACAAATTAATATCATACAGTGCAAATATATTCAATAATTTCATTCAACTCATTTTTTGATTGTATATCATTTACATTTTCTCTCAGAGTAATGGTGTCTTTGATTAAACCGGCATTTTGTTTAAGAGTATCATCATCATTCTGTTGGCATGTCATTCTCTTTAAAATATTGGTAGGATCAGACATTAGGTCATATTTTGAAAAATTATACTTATTAGCTATAATATTAATGTTATTACAGACATTTGATTGGCTCCCATTTAGGGCATGATAGGCACATATTTTAGAACATTCATTCGGACCTCCGAGTATTCCTACGATAAATTTTACAAACCGCCTATGTAATTGCATGTCGATAGGAAAGTCGTCACAGATGAGATGTAGAAGTGAGTTATGGGTGCGTAGTGGAATTCCCCACAGTCTCCTTATGCACTTTCTCCAGCAGCAGTAAAATTTATCGATGCTCTTTTTTGACATCTCCCATAGTTGACATCCATAAAGAGGCATACAAAAGCTCTTAAAAATTTTATATTTGGTTAAACAATGGGCATATTTAAATTGACTTAAAGTGACATTTACCCTCGCAGTGAAAGAGTTGATATGGTGATTAAGATTATCCCCCTTTGAGTTAGCGCTAATGAGATTACCTAAGTGAAGTTCTGAGGATGAAACATTTACAAATTTATCATTAAATGGTATAGGCTTAACTTCATCGTTACAAGAGGTGTGATTAAAAACTAAAAGTTTGCTTTTATCAGGATTGAACTTTACATCATATTGCAGAGAAAACTCTGAGGCTATCTCTAGTAAAGAAACAAGACCTTGTCTTGAGAGGGATAATAACGTTATATCATCGGCATAAGACAGGGCACCTACGTAGATATTTCCAATACGACAGCCGATATTACTAGCTTTGAATCTAGTTAGCAGTTCGTCAATATAAATACTAAATAATATCGGTGACAAAACACCACCCTGCTTTACACCATTAGTGACATTAAAAGGTGGAGCAGTGTGATTGACCCACTTAATCCTAATTTTCTGTTCTACATACATGTTTATCAGGAGACGTGAAATTAAAGTTTAAATAACTTTACAAAATTGATTCTATCGAAAGCTTTACTAGCTTCAAGCAGCCCCACATATACATTTGACCTATTATTATTGTAGTATTTAATTGTTTCTTCTAAGACAAACGTACATTGTATAGTGGAATGTTCACTCTTGAAACCATATTGCATACTTGACGAGCTAAACACTTCTTTGTTGTTCTCTAGTAAAACCCAGTCTAACACTTTACCAACAATGCTACTTAAAGCAATACCCCTGTAGTTACCTGAGCAATTTAAAGATTGCTTCCGATTTTTTGGAATTGAAATAATTGTTGACAGTAAGAAATTATTCGGACAGTGACCATGTGACAGCATTGCTGATAATATCAAAGACAAGTGAACGTAAAATAACTTGGGTGCATGAATTATATGATCCGTTGATTGACCATCATTGCCATCATTTTTACCATGTTTTAAATGGGATAAAGCTTTAGTAACATCATTAGTTGATATCAAGTGTTTAGAATAACATGAACCGTTAAGACATTGCGATTGGATCTTGGAATGTATGCTATCTTTAATGCCAAGCATTTCGTCAGCATCAAAAGATACTTAATTATAGAATTCTTCATATTTGTCACTAAAAACATTTAGCTATGTTCTCTACGCCTATATGGCCATCAATGTTATTAGCTATCTGCTTTTTAGAACCATTTATTTTACAGACCTCTTTCCAGAAATTTCGGGTATTATTGGACAGTAAATTTGTCGATAATTTATTAGCAATAATAGACTCCTACCTTATTTTCACAAACCTCAAAGAGTAGTGGTATTGTGCTCTTGTGCGAATACGGGTCTCTGCAATTATACCAGAGCGGGGACAGTTGTTTTCCTTCCATACGTTATGCCAAAAAATTGACCTCTGTCTATTGACCTCAACATGGTCCTGCCAACCAGGTATTGCGGTTACTTGAACGGGAATGCGGGAGAGATAACTTGCCTGCTTGCAGCGACATTGAAATAAGCTTATCATAATAGTTTTCAATAACAATATTATGTTCAGTGCAGAGACTATCATTGCATCGTATAATTTCAGCGGGAAATTTGGATTCATTCAACATTTGCTCAAGAATAGCTTTGTAATTATCGATATCACTGACAGAAGCATCTTGCCATAATGGAAGATTGATATGAGTTTTCATTAATATAGTTAAGCGGGATGTTTAATTTCAAATTAATTGGTACATGATCTGACAAGTTGTCTCCCTCATGAATAGACCTATATTGTGTAACCTCATTCCAAAGGTTTTCAGAAACAAGTATGTGATCAATCAAAGAGCGGTTAACATTAATTTTGCTTTCATACGTAAAGTTTACATCAGCAATTGTATTAAAAAGAGGACATTTAAAACTGTTATATGTACAGAAGTCAGATAATTCAGAAGTTTGATTGGATAATCTCGACAAATCAGTATTAAAGTCACCCCCGACTAAAATATGGTCACTTTCATTCTCACTGATAATAGTTTTGATAACATCTAAAGTTTCTTGAAATTCATTAAGATTCGTGCTATCACACGGCATGTAGACATTACACAATGTTATTGTTAGAGTACCACATTTGATTAACACAGCACACACGCGTTTTGAGTCACAATTGATTGGTATTATTGTGCTTGAAATATTGTTCTTCCATAGAATGGCACTTCCACCATACGGTCGTCCATTAAGTATTGATACGCTGTCCATTCCTGAGGTACCATGGACGCAAACATTTAAAAGCCTTCGTTCGAATACCGGAAGTTCCTCTTCTAGTAGCCAGTGTTCCTGGATAAGAATTATATCATGAGAGTCGCATAGTTTTTGTATATATTCGATGTGGCCAACTCCATGGCCATGTGAGTTGTACGACACTAGAGACAAGTCCATTTAATTAGGGTCTGTATATTGCGTTTCGCCACGTGGATGGACATATTGCCTTACTCTCACACCCTCAGGTCACACTGATTCACTGAATAAGCGTTGAAATTCAGATTTAGGAACCTCAAGTTTATATGACCGAAATTTAGAGTTCGGATTGGAGACACATGATAACTCTCTCACAGTGAATTTCATCTCTCAGATGAGTTGATATTTGGGCATCTGTTGTTGTCTTATCTACCCGATATATAAATAGTGCTCTACAGGGTTCAGGGGCACCTTTGAACAGACCTGATTGGGATTTCGATTTACCAACTATGATCATTCTTCGTTTATGTTCGCGACGCTTTATTTGCTTATTTGCGTAAGCTGGAAGTTGAAATTCAAGTTCTTTTACAGATGTCTGAGATTGTGCACTTACAGATATTGAACTGATTCTATCCCCAGAGACATCTCTTGTGTATGATTGTGGCATGTTGTTATAGTTTATATGGGTTGCACGAGGTGGCTTCGGTCTTCGAAATGTCGATACAGAACTTTCGTCTGGTTTTGGTGTATAGTTCGACGGTTTCAGTAGATCAGCATATGTTTCAGGCACATTCTTAGGAGCAGGTTTCTTAATCTGCTCAAGTTTCTCCTTTATTGCTATGTTGTCACACACAGTATGATCTAAGATATTTTGTAAATGTTCTACCTTTGTTTCGAGTCTGTTCATTCGTTCCACCATGGCTAAAGTGTTCAGTTCTTCAGGTTGAGTCCGAGGTATTTTGCCAATGTCGCTTGCACTCATAATAACACAAGGCATTGAGTCTGTTTTATCTTATTTCTCCAAGGCACACACAGGGGCGTAAATGTGGGGGGTGGTACACCCCACCCCCCCAGGCCCAAAAATAGTCGGTCGCAAAATCAGTGCAGTCGGTCGCAAAATAGGAGTATATAGTCGGTATCAAAATAAAGAGCTCACTGTATACGTCACACAAAACTTTAGTATAAAAACAGTCGGTCGCAAAATCAGTGCAATCGGTATCAAAATAAGTATATAACTTTAGTATATAATAACCATGTATGCTTGTCACTCTTATTCTGTAGTGAGTATGTTGTTCTATGAGACCGCAGTGGGTCTCCGACTAAATGAATTAAGGAGATAAACCAACAATCACAAAACGGGCGAAATTGGCAGATAAGCCTCAAGATTCTGTCCCATTTCTTATCCTCTCGTTAACGAGAATTTGGTTCCATTTGCCATGATATTAATTCAAATTTTCAAGCCGAGTCCCAAAAATTTAAAAGCTCCGTTACATATCCATTATAACATCATTTTCTACACAGTTACATATCTAAAAAAAATTTTCGCGCCTGCGGCGCTCGATGCCATTTTAAAATTATTCTTCTACTCCTCTGTTGTCTTATACTGGATCAGTACTATTATATTTACAATTATAGTGAACTGCCCAGTTTGTAGTACCACTGGTGTGTTGGGCGTCAGATTGTACAGATGTTTGGACTGCACACGATGGTAGATTGTATTAAAATCGCTGCCGTGAGAAAACAGAACGGCCGTACATAATGAAACAAATTTTAAAATGGATCTTGAATTAAAATGTATTACAAAACAAATTATTCCGTAGTCAATTGTTTTATTTAATTAGGGGGATTAAGGAATCAGTCAGGCGTTAATAAATACACACGCCGGGTGTGTATAGGTAATTAAGCAATCGTTCGTAAAATGTTCACTGCATATCACTGTTGTGAATGTAGGTTGCCAATCAGGATTTGAATTGTTTACAAACGCATTCCAATGTTTCCGTACGATTTCATCGTTGGGAAATTTATGGAAACGCCGGTACATTATTATTCCCCTTTCCCTTGCTTGGATTTCCACAACTCTCAATAACACAACGGTAATATGGCATCTTGAAATACACTCGGTAATATTCTAGTCACAAATATATAATCTATTACAACCCAAGACGAGAAAAGTCGGCTTTTGAAAATGCTTTGACTGATATAGTGATATGTAACTTACATTTAAATAATTATGCGTTAATGATTACGCCAGTCAAATGTTTATTGGACCGACAAATACACACGTGTCAACTGGCTGTGTGATATATTGTACGGATGGTGTATATACTATGTGTAGTGCCTGTGACGTCACTAGCCAATCAACCAGATTAAGGTTGTAATTGAAAATTTGAAAACCGTTTTTGGCAGTCGGATACTAAAACGTAAATATCTGAATTAATTTTAATCAGATTAGTTTGAACTTGCCGTAAAATGGATTTTGTAACTATTGAGTACCCGTACGTAAAACTTTTCTGAATCATTTGATGTGGTCTTTAATAATAAAATAAATCTCAAGTGCTACTACACTTACGCACACCTAGTGGTTTCCGTGGTCCTAGTGTGTGACTATCAATAGTCGCTCGTAACACTTCCTAAAAATTTCAAATCTCTACAACCATGGGAGGTACTAGCGGTACGAAAATCCAATAACGACAAAATGTACTCTCCCTGACCTGTTCTACTATGTAATTAATCTCTATCGTCAAGACAAAAATATTCTACGTTGAAGACTAAGGGGGGGGGGGGCGAGACTACTGTGTACTCGAAGTTTTAAGTGGTCGATGAATTTCCCTATTTCTGGAATATAATATTCTAAAAATATGCGAATCACTTATTGAAATATCATTTAATTTACAAAATAATATTTTTCTATGAAAATTCATTCATAGAAATACTTTATACTCTTTCGAAATTAAGTTCTATCACGTGATAAAGCCTACGAAGCGAGGCCGCTGTTGAGCGAGACTCGATCACCCAGTTCCTATGCACTCCTATGAGTAATGATAGGTTTATAAAGGAACTGGGTGATACAGACTTCTTTTGACCTATTTTCGGATTACTTCCGGTCTCGGGAAGTTGATTGTCGATAAATGATAGCGGTTCAAGTTAGACTCGATCACCCAGTTCCTATGCACTCCTATGAGTAATGATAGGTTTATAAAGGAACTGGGTGATACAGACTTCTTTTGACCTATTTTCGGATTACTTCCGGTCTCGGGAAGTTGATTGTCGATAAATGATAGCGGTTCAAGTTTGATTTGTTATCAATAACAGTGTTAAATGACCAATTTAATTACATCGGAAGGTGAATAATAATCAAATAAAGTCTCGTTAGCAATAAAAATGACATGAAGTGTTAGAACTAGTGAGTATTGTGAGATGATATCAGAGGATTCATGGTAAATCAGTCAAAACAAAGATGGCGTCTGACTTACCTTCTTGTATTAAGCAGTGGTAAGAAGTTTTATTTTAATTTATTTTAATCCCTTCAAGTGCCTGTGTTCATGGGGTATAGTGCGATGAATTACGCTATTTTTGTGATATATAAGATACTATTCTTTATTTATATAATAAATTCACTCAAATATTAATTTTCTATGAAAATCAATTCATAGAAATACCTTATAATCATTCAAACTTAAGAAAAAGCCCCACCGCTGAGCGAGGCCGATTAGACTCTATTCGAGGTATTGGGTGATACATTTCAGTGTTTCTGTGTAGGATAAAGCACGAGACTGAGGTTATGCTGGGAAAAGAAAGACTGAAGAAAACAACCCGAGAAAAAGAAAAACCGGGGCCGATAGGCCGAGGTTTTTCTTTTGAGGGTTTTTTTCTGAAGTCTTTCTTACCCAGCATAACCGAAGTCGAGGACTTTATGTTGCTTATAAACCGTTTATGTTTACATGTAAAATGAAAATATAAGTAAAATACGAGTATAGTGTGGAAAATTAAAATACATATGTTCGGTTATAGGCCTACTTCAACATCAATATTTTATTGGTGTAAATATGTTGGCGGTGTAAATATTTTTTTTGTTTTGTTTATGCAATGTAATAAATATTTTGTTAAGCGTAGAAGGGCAATAATAACACCAATAATAAATCTAAATAGAATATTCCCTGTGTCATATCGTCTGCTATGACTGATGTTGAATATAGATCAAGAAACAAGTTGTTGATTGGTTCAAAGTTGCACGTGCAAATCACGGTCGACCTTTTCATTAGTTTGGCTGGCGTGGACACTGTTCACGAGACTTTACCAAGTTGGCAAGTAGGAGAAGACAAACAGCAGATATGTGAACAAACAGGTAAATTATTTTTAATTTATTTATATACATGTAGGCTATATATAGGGTGGTTCAGGGCCAGAAGAAATTTCGTCCTACAGACAATATTTGGGGTCTATTTTAACATAATATGATAAGGCTTACCATAAAAACTTCATTCATCAACAAGGAATGGAATCGCACCTCTACCAGTTCCCGGGGTCGTAGAGACTTTAAATTTTCAGGGGATGTTCCGCTGGGTTAGCGATAACCTCACACCAAATTTTAGCAAAATCGATCTATAACTTTTCATTTTACCGACCTTTAGCTTCTCCGGGGAGATATGTTTATCGGTACGACGCCATTTGCATTTCTTGACAATTTAGACTCGAATAACAAGACACTCAAACGAACTCCAACACTCGGCGCCCCGTGCCTGATGCTGCCGTTCATAAAAGTAATAATAATTTTCGTATATTTTAATTATACGCCCACATGGAAATGTGGTCGTATATTGCCGTCGCCCCCGACCGTCCGTCCACCTATCGTCCACAATTTCTTGTGAACGCTCTAGAGGCTAAATTTAAATTTATGCACAGTGTTTAAGGTCATGAGACGAAAAAGCATATAATGGATTTTGAGGGATATCCGATAATTACTGCCAGAGTTATTACCCTTGATCTCTTCAAAAAATATTGTGAACGCTCTAGCGCCTAAAGTTAATATCCGATTGACTTGAAATTTAAGCACACAGTTTTAGGTCACGAGACGAACAAGCCTATTAATTTTCAGCGATATACACTAATTACTGCCAGAGTTATGGCCCTTGATCACTTTGAAAAAACTTGTGAACGCTCTAACGGCTAAAGTTAATAGCCGATTGACTTGAAATTTATGCACAGTGTTAAAGGTCACGAGACGAAGAAGCCTATGGATATCCGATAACTACTGCCTGGGTTATTACCCTTGATCTCTCAAAAAATTCTTGTGAGCCGTCTAGCAACTAAAGTTAATATCTAATTGACTTTAAATGTATACACAGTTTCTAAGGTCACGAGACGGAGATTCCTATTGATTTTCAGCGATATCCACTAATTACTGCCGGAGTTATGGTCCTTGATCACTTTGAAAAATCTTGTGAACTCTCTAACGGCTAAAGTTGATATCCGATTGACTTGAAATTTATGCACAATGTTAAAGGTCACGAGACGAAGACGCCTATGGATATCCGATAATTACTGCCTGGGTTATTACCCTTGATCTCTCAAAAAATTCTTGTGAACGCTCTAGCCACTAATGTTAATATCTGATTGACTTTAAATGTATACACAGTGTCTAAGGTCACGAGACGGAGGATCCTATGGATTTTCAGCTATATCCAATAATTACTGCCAGAGTTATGGCCCTTGATCACTTTGAAAAATCTTGTGAACGCTCTAACGGCTAAAGTTAATAACCGATTGACTTGAAATTTATGCACACAGTTGAAGGTCAGTTTTTCGACACTTGGCCTTTTGGTACGACCTTCACCCCAAACAATATTTTAAAGGCCACATTCTTGACTTGGACCACCGACCCTGACCCTTGGTCGTGTCACACACGGCTCGGTCAGAAAACGGTCAAACGTTAAGGGCCCGTGTTTGAAGGGTGGTCTATGGGCCTTGTCAATATGAAAGTCGTGGGTCAAGGCAGGGTTTGAAAGGAATAAAATCATGGAGAGCTCTAAAAGCTGCACCTAAAATTACAAATTCAGAAAATCGCTCTCCTAAAAACCTCACCTCAGATATTCTAGGAGAGTGAAGAGTCGACTCAATGTTTTCTGTGACTTAATCCTTCGTATAATAATACAATAGCCTACATCGGTCACTTTATATTTACTTCAAAGTCTCAATCTCAATGTAGCTTTTTCCCCCAAACAATATTGAAATCAATTCCCCCTCATTTAAACAATACTTTCATTAGAAGCAATAATCGCCATATCATGGAATTCGCTAAATTGGATATACCCGGATGTGTAAATAACCCGGAGTTTCCCCTAAACTTTCAGAATTCGTCTGCTCATTATTAATGACTGATAGATGACAAAAACGTTTGTATTTCTTATTCGGAATCAAGGCTACATTATTTTAATAATAATAAACAATTTACGAATTTGTGATTTAGGCTATTAAATTTTCTTTAATTTTTGCACGCGAATTGACAACGTATTGTCCGCCATGTTGGTATTGGTCGCTCTCACGTACGCAATGTTTTGAATCGACTCGTGCTCATTTTATTTTGGTTCCTCCACATACATCGGCCTATCAACCGTATTTCGTCATTCAGAACCAAGGCTACATTTTTTAAAAATTAAGTACAATTTATACGTAATATGAAACGTTTTATTATTAATTAGACAAACAAAAAACCATCTATCGCAACATCGTATGGTTTTGACTTTTGAATACGTAACCCATTCTTGGTTACGACCGTGAAAATAAGATTGTTTCGATACATTTCAATGCCGATTACTGTCGTTGTTTTTTGTATTTCAGAGGAGAGCCCCAAAAAAAGCTCCCCTCAATCAACAAATTGAAAAAATGGCTCTCCTAAAAGGTTCTCCAAGTTTCGATAAGATGAATGCTTTAGAAATTAAGGCGAGTGATTTAGAAATTAAGGAGAGTGATCTGATATTAAGGAGAGTGATTGGTAGATAAATGTTAATAAACCCTCAATGAATTTGTAAAGGAGAGTGATTTTCAATTTTAAGGGGAGGGAAAAAAAACTCCCCTGGGTCGACATTCAGGTGAGCTGTAGGCGCTCGAGAGCGATCACTCGCCTTAAAAAACAATGATTGCAATTATCGATAGCAAAATAACTATTGATACCCAACACAAATCGGTGACCATACATGGCCGTGGATAGTTAAAAATCGGCCACGAATCTGCGGCCAAATTGTAAAATTCGTAGGCCATGCCGCCGAGGCCGACGGCGTGTCAAGCCTTGCTTGAGGCCGTTAAATAAAAATAGATTATTTTTACGAGAATTTTATTAAAAGCAAAAGCGTTCGCGTTAATTCATTTAAAAGGTTGGGTGATATTTTAAAAAGAGAACCGTGAGTTTGCCTTCGGTACGAGGAGCGTTGTTTATAAAATTCGGGTGCGTTTAAAAATATGTACCTGGGTTTCACTTTAGGTGCATGGTAGGTACGCGAGCGCTTTCGCGCGCCTTTCGTTTCGAGCCCTGTCAAGGTCATGTTACTTTTCACCACGATCTTCCATATTGATCTTTCGAACACAGGCCCTCCACGTTTGACCGTTTTCTGGCCAAGCAGTGTGTGACAGGACCAAAGTCAAGGTCGTTGGTCCAAGTCAAGATTGTGGCCTTTAAATATTGTATGGGGTGAAGGTCGTATTCCAATTTCAAGTGTCCAAAACCCGACTTTGAAAAGTTTGAGTTCAGTTTTCTGTAACATGACATTGACCCTCGACTTTGACCCAGTTACCCTTTTGAAGGGCATCGTTTCTGCTTTAACCTCAAACATCGACCTTCATAATACAACGAGAATTAATGCCATGACAAGCATAAACGTAAAGGCCCTGGGCGCAATGGGAATTTTGGGTTCAAGGTCAAAGTCGATGGCACGGTTGGTTAGCCTTGATTACCGGAGGTCACCACGACCTTTAATATTGACAAGGCTCAAAGACCTCTTTTCGAACTCGGGCCCTCAGCGTTTGATCGTTTTCTGACCGGGTCGTGTGTGACAGGACCAAGGTCAAGGTATGTGGTCCAAGTCAAGATTGTGACCTTTGATATATTGTATGGAGTGAAGGTCGTACCCAAGGTCAAGTGTCCAAAAACTCACTTTGAAAAGTTTGAGTTTAGTTTTCTGTACCATGACCTTGACCCATGAATTTGACCCTGCTACTTTTTTTGAAGGGCATCGTCTATGCTTTCACATAAAACACCGACCTTCATAATGCAACGCGCAATAGGGCCATGACAAGCATAAACGTAAAGGCCCCGAGCTCGATGGGAATTTGGGGTTCAATGTCAAAGTGGAGGTCACGGCTGGTTAACCTTAATTACCAAAGGTCACCACGACCTTTCATATTGATAAGGCCCATAGACCACCCTTCAAACACAGGCCCTTAACGTTTGACCGTTTTCTGACCGATCCGTGTGTGACACGACCAAAGTCAAGGTCGTTGGTCCAAGTCAAGATTGTGGCCTTTAAATATTGTATGGGGTGAAGGTCGTATTCCAATTTCAAGTGTCCAAAACCTGACTTTGAAAAGTTTGAGTTCAGTTTTCTGTAACATGACCTTGACCCTCGACTTTGACCTAGTTACCCTTTTGAAGGGCATCGTTTCTGCTTTAACCTCAAACATCGACCTTCATAATACAACGAGAATTAATGCCATGACAAGCATAAACGTAAAGGCCCTGGGCTCAATGGGAATTTTGGGTTCAAGGTCAAAGTCGATGGCACGGTTGGTTAGCCTTGATTACCGGAGGTCACCACGACCTTTAATATTGACAAGGCTCAAAGACCTCTTTTCGAACTCGGGCCCTCAGCGTTTGATCGTTTTCTGACCGGGTCGTGTGTGACAGGACCAAGGTCAAGGTATGTGGTCCAAGTCAAGATTGTGACCTTTGATATATTGTATGGAGTGAAGGTCGTACCCAAGGTCAAGTGTCCAAAAACTCACTTTGAAAAGTTTGAGTTTAGTTTTCTGTACCATGACCTTGACCCATGAATTTGACCCTGCTACTTTTTTTGAAGGGCATCGTCTATGCTTTCACATAAAACATCGACCTTCATAATGCAACGCGCAATAGGGCCATGACAAGCATAAACGTAAAGGCCCCGAGCTCGATGGGAATTTGGGGTTCAATGTCAAAGTGGAGGTCACGGCTGGTTAACCTTAATTACCAAAGGTCACCACGACCTTTCATATTGATAAGGCCCATAGACCACCCTTCAAACACAGGCCCTTAACGTTTGACCGTTTTCTGACCGATCCGTGTGTGACACGACCAAGGTCAGGGTCGGTGGTCCAAGTCAAGATTGTGGCCTTTAAAATATTGTATGGGGTGAAGGTCGTACCCAAAGGCCAAGTGTCGAAAAACTGACCTTAAACTGTGTGCTTCAATTTCAAGTCAATCGGAAATTAACTTTAGCCGTTAGAGCGTTCACAAGATTTTTCAAAGTGATCAAGGGCCATAACCCTGGCAGTAATTAGTGGATATCGCTCAAAATCAATAGGCATCTCCGTCTCGTGACCTTAGACACTGTGTATACATTTAAAGTCAATCAGATATTAACTTTAGTCGCTAGAGCGTTCACAAGAATTTTTTGAGAGATCAAGGGTAATAACCCAGGCAGTAATTATCGGATACCCATAGGCTTCTTCGTCTCGTGACCTTTAACATTGTGCATAAATTTCAAGTCAATCGGATATTAACTTTAGCCGTTAGAGCGTTCACAAGATTTTTCAAAGTTATCAAGGGCCATAACTCTGGCAGTAATTAGTGGATATCGCTGAAAATTGATAGGCGTGTTCATCTCGTGGCCTAAAACTGTGTGCTTAAATTTCAAGTCAATCGGAAATTAACTTTAGCCGTTAGAGCGTTCACAAGGTTTTTCAAAGTGATCAAGGGCCACAACTCTGGCAGTAATTATTGGATATAGCTGAAAATCCATAGGATCCTCCGTCTCGTGACCTTAAACACTGTGCATAAATTTGAAGCCAATCGGATATTAACTTTAGCCGCTAGAGCGTTCAGAAGATTTTTCGAAGAGATCAAGCGTAATAACTCTGGTAGTAATTATCGGATTTCCCTGAAAATCCATTATATGCTTCTTCGTCTCATGACATTAATAAACACTGTGCATAAATTTGAAGTCAATCGGGTATTAACTTTAGCCTCTAGAGCGTTCACAAGAAATTGTGGACGACACACGGACGGACGGACGGGCGGCCGGCCGGGGGCGACGGCAATATACGACCACATTTCCATGTGGGCGTATACTTAAAATATACGAAAATTATTATTAATATTATGAACGGCAGCATCAGGCACGGGGCGCTGAGTGTTGGTTTTCGTTTGAGTGTCTTGTTATTCGAGTCTAAATAGTCAAGAAATGCAAATGGCGTCGTACGGATAAACATATCTCATAGGAGAAGCTAAAGGTCGGTAAAATGAAAAGTTATTGGTCGATTTTGCTAAAATTTGGTGTGAGGTCATCTCGAACCCAGCGGAACATCCCCTGAAAATTTCAAGTCTCTACGACCCCGGGAACTGGTAGAGGTGCGATTCTGAAATAGAACCCCATGTTTGACTTTCGAAGATATAACCATCTGGACGTGTTTTTAAATTACTAAAAAAAAATTGGCTAGCATTCTCAAGGGAGTTAACTCCTAGTGACAAAGCGAGTTATGGTTCTTGGCTACAAAAAAAAATGTAACTTTTCTCTGAAAAGAATAATAAATTCGGAATTCTTCGGTTTTAGAACACGTTCAAATAACGATTACATTTAACGCTTCTACGCATGCGCAGTTCTTAGTTTTTAAACAGAAGAGACAGAAATAGAGTAACATTTAACAGTTATATTTTCGTCTGATTTTTATCAATGCACGTGCCCCTAGCCAAAACATTTTAAATTGGCAGTTTATAAACGCAATATACAGAGAAATTGGCAGTTGACCTCATAAACGCAATAAAAAGTACACATTGTAGACGTTAAACATCCTTTTTAAATAATCATATTTTATTTCCAATAATCATCACAGACAAATATAAAAAATACACATGCAAAAGAGAGCACACGTCGCATGTACAGTTATGATAGACCGATGCTTCGTAGTTGTCGGGAATTTATTAAACGAGAATACTATTGTAAAAGTTTAATTTGATCATTTACTTAGTTCATTGTGTAACGCATTTCAGAATTAACAACTATTTGCTTCGATCAAACACAATAATTAAATAAGATACTATGATTATGAAAATAATTTACACCAAGTTACCGAAAAGTGTCTGGAAAACAAAGACTACAAATAAAATTTTGTTTCGGTTATTATCCGGTCTTAAATAGTTCTGCGTATTTAGAGCTAGTAAATATTTATTTCTTTACACGAAGAGATCTCCCCGTAAACGAAGGGTGTAACAATTAAAAAGAAGTATATCCCAAAATGTTGTAATGAATTTATCTCGGCGAAATCATGTACTTGAAAGTTAGAAATGAAACGAAGCTATTACAGCTAGCTCTGTATGGAAATCACCCAAATCGCCAAAATCAAAAATTAAATCAAAGAGTGCAATTGAAATTTTTGCTCACGTTCGTTTTTAAATAAACATGCAAGTCGAAGCCGGTAATGAGTGTATTTTTAACCCGGCTTTATATGACAATACATGTGTGTAAAATACCTCGTGTGACGTGTATTTGCTGCGACATCTAAAACCACGTGCGCGGAGCTGACTTTTGTTCACTTCAGAAAATTTCTCGAAGGAGCAACCTGGCGGATAAGTGGGTCAGTTTTTATAAGTGTCCCTGGACCACTCTACTATATAAAATATTTACTAGTAATATTAATTTATGTGAGCACAACCTGTATCATATCATATGAAAGATAATCCAGTCGGGTTTACTCAGGGGCTGTGGTGACTTCAATCATAAGTTATAGTGTTGCCTATCGTGCTGGAGGACCCGGGCTCGAATTCAGGAGATCGTAGTGTATCGAAATCGTACTCTTCACAGCGCCCCCCCCCCCCATCTGTTAATAGCTTTATTCTTATTTTGAAAGTATATGTAAAAGAATATTCAAATACTCGTATAATATAATGTAAATTTTTTTATGTCCATTTTTTTATAGGTCATAAAAGTGAAGCCTTTCGTATTTACAAATGAACCTCAAATATACAGATCCGATGTTTCTAATTATTTGTATGGGGAAGTAAAGAAACTAGCCGACCAACCGTTATCGGCCAAAATAGTCGACTTGTCGGCCTAAATAAACGACCAACCACAAAAATGCATATTCGACGACTCGCAGCAGAACGCCCCACTCGACGACCGACTTCAAGTGAAACTTGACCAACCCCTGGAAGTCAAAAAAAGCAAGAAATACTATAACCTTCAATATAAATATGAAATAAAGCATATAATTTGTGTTGTTTATTTCCCCTTGTTGCAACTGGATTGTTTCGATTCCCCAGATGTACGTGACAGGACTTGGGATCGCCTGTCAAACCTCGTGGGTTTTCTCCGGATTCCTCCAACGTCCTAAGACCCTACGCGCAAGGGAATTATTGAAATAAAATTGAACGACGTGTAAGTCCCGAAATGACCTGGTTTGTGTCGCTTGGGCGTTAAAACCTATCTCCCCCACACTGTAGGAGAGAACAGCGCTAGTAAGAAGTTAAACCCCCATTTAATTTCTAATTGAAAGTAGGGTACCTTTAATGTCATACACGGAAGTGTTATTTTGGCTAGCACGTCAACAGATTGTTAAAAACTCAAATTTTACCCGCTATATTGATCATGAGTATATCCCAGAATTCCCACAAGAAAAACCCTATTCCATGTTTTCTTATGGGGGGTAAAAAAAACCTGCAGTGAAAGAATAACCCGGTACGGGTTAAAAGAAAAAACCCAAATTCCCCCCTATATATATTCAAAGCCGCCTCCGACTTTAAGATCGCAAGTTATTCCGAGCATAGAATTTACCCCAAAGATGAAAGAGATTTACTGTTATAGGTTTATAAGGGATAAATAGTATTATACGTAAAACGTTCGAAAGAAATGTGATTATTTTATATATCAAATGAAAAAATATCCCCAAATCTTTTAAACATAAGAAAAGGCGGATTGATGAGTGAAGCCGATTGTATACCGTATAGTGCGACGAATTCCGCTATTTCTGTGATATATAAGATACCCCCCCCCCCCCCCGGCGTGAAATGCTCCCCCCCCCCCCCACGCCCAGAAATTGCTAACAATCATTAAAGTATACACAGTTCCTTATATTAACCTAAAAAAGCTAATTTTTTATGTTTGAATACTTATTTCAAAATGCTTATTAGACGCCTAGGTAACTACATAGCATGATGATTACAGCAGTCTGTTAGAATGACCTTTCCGAAAATTTCCTCAAATTGTTCGCCCCCCTACCGAAAGGTAATGCCCCCCCCCCCCCGCTTAATGGTGTCTAGATACGAGAGAGAGAGAGGGGTGATTTAACGCCCACTCGACACAAACTAGGTCATTTCGGGACTAACATATGGTTTTAATTTTATTTCAATAATTTTCATGGGCGTAGCGGTCTTTAGCAGGGCGAGGAAACCGGAGAACCCAGAGAAAATTACGTGGTTGGTTCAATATTAAGAAAACGTCCCACTTCTAAGCGAGGCCAATTGGGTTCAAAGTATAATGACTGCTAAGCGAGGCCGATTGTACACTTCATGGGGTATAGTGCGATGTCTGTGATATATAAGATACTACATGTATCATTCATTTATATAAGATACTACATGTATCATTCATTTATATTAGTCTGCGATATCACATTAGTGGAAGCGGACGTTAAACATACCATTCCAGTTCCATTCATTTATATAATACATTCACTCAAATATTATTTTTCGATGTAAATTTATTCATAGAAATACTTTAAAATCTTTCAAAATAGAAGAAAGATCCCACTGCTAAGCGACACCGATTCCGTTTAATAAAGTATGTATACTGACTGCCAAGCGATGCCGATTGAGTTTAAAGTATAATGACTGCTAAGCGAGACCGATTGTATACTTCATGGGGTATAGTGCGATGTCTGTGATATATAAGATACGATCATTCATTTATATAATACATTTACTCAAATATTATTTTTCGATGTAAATTCATTCATAGAATGACTTTAAAATCTTTCAAAATAGAAGAAAAAATCCCACTGCTAAGCGACGCCGATCTGGTTCAAAGTATACTGACTGCTAAGCGAAGCCGATCGTATGCTTCATGTGGTATAGTGCGATGTTCGAGATATATAAGATACTATTCTTAATTTGTATAATACATTCACTCAAATATTATTTTTTGGTGTAAATTAATTCATAGATATACTTTAAAATCTTTCAAAATAGAAGAAAAAATCTCACCACTAAGCGACGCCGATTGGGTTTAAATATATTGACTTATAAGTGAGGCCTATTTTATACTTCGTGTGATATAGCGCGGTCTCTGTGATATATAAGATACTGTTCATTTATATAATACATTCACTCAAATATTATTTTTCAATGTAAATTAATTCATAAAAGTACTTTAAGATCTTTCAAAATAGAAGAAAAAATCCCACTGCTAAGCGAAGCCGATTGGGTTCAAAGTATATTGACTGCTAAGCGAAGTCGATTGTGTACTTCATGTCGTATAGGCCTAGTGCGATGTCTGTGACATATAAGATGCTATCTTCATTTATATAATACATTCACTCAAATATTATTTTTCGGTGTAAATTTTCGAAAGTTAGGGAGAGAGAGAGAGAGAGGGGGGGGGGGGGGGGTAACGCCCATTCGACATAAACTAGGTCATTTCGGGATTAACATGATTTTAATTTTATTTCAATAATTTTCAAGCGCGTAGGGCTCTTTAGCAGGGGGGGGGGCGAATCCGGAGAAAACTCACGTGGTTGGTTCAATGCTAAGAAAACGTCCCACTGCTAAGCGAGGCCGATTGTTCACTGCATGGGGTATAGTGCCATGTCTGTGATATATAAGATACTATCATTCATTTATATAACTCAAATATTATTTACGATGTAAATTTATTCATAGAAATACTTTACACTCTTTCAAAACGCCGATTGGGTTAAAAGTATACTGACTGCTAAGCGAAACCGATTTTATACTTCATGTGGTATAGTGCGATGTCTGTGATATATAAGATATTATCCTAAATTTATATGATGCATTCACTCAAATATTATTTTTTGATGTAAATTAATTCATATAAATACTTTAAAATCTTTCAAAATAAAACGAAAAATCACACTGCTAAGCGACGCTGATTTGGTTCAAAGTATACTGACAGCTAAGCGAAGTCGGTTGTATACTTCACGTAGTATAGTGTGATGTCTGTGATATATAAGATACTGTAATTCATTTATATAGTAGATTCACTCTAGTCAGAGATCTATAATAAAATCTATATAATAAAATGACCCAAATATTATTCTTCCATGAAAAATAATTCAAAGAAATACTTTAACATTCTTCAAATACAAGAAAAAGACATAGCGAGGCCGATTGGGTGCTATATTTCTATGTGACATTGAGAGAGAGAGGGGGAGAGAGAGAGGGGGAGAGAGAGAATACAGATTTAGCGGAAGATCCCTACTCCGCGCAGTGTTGCGTTTGATTAGAGGTAATCCAACTACACACTGCTATTATGAGTGGATATTGTTGTTTTAAATTTAATTTTGATTTGTCAGTAGTCCGTCTACCAACCAATCACTAGCTGCCAATATTGGACCAAATATGTTTACATAACGTTACGTCATGACTCACGATTTTATTATGCCTAATTAATCTGTGCATGGAAGAATACTGCAGTAAAACTAATTGCGTGACAAACGAGGCTATCAAGTCGAATGAAATGTAAACAATACTGTTTGGAAACGAACATACTTTCACCGTTTTGAATACCTTAAATCACTGTCCAAAGTTTTAAGGAAGACCCAGATTAAACGAAGTACTGTCATGTTGCTGTACTTAAGTGATAGCTTTCATTGAGCGGAAAGAATAGACACACTCCCGCATAAGTTCAAGAAACAGACGCTATTCCAGCAATGGTCAGAGAGGGATTTCTCGGGCCATTGCTTCTGTAATATGCGGAAGATCAAACATCTCATTTTTGCAACTACTATACTATACATCGAGCCTGTTTAGATACTTTGTGATATAAGGCGATGAGTTTGCCCACTAGATATTAGATAATATCCATAATTTTTATTTACATTCAAGTATGGAAATTAATTGCGAAAATTTATACAAAATATAAGCACAAGAAACGGATCCCGGAAGATCCAAACCCTCATTTTAACCTCAACTAAACATAACATCAAGGCCGTTTACCGAACTGTCAATCAAATTGACTGACATGCGGCCTCGCTCAACATCGGTCTTGCTCTGTACACTCTATCATTTACTGGAGGGGAGCATACGCAATAATGTAGACTGGAATATTGAGACTTCAGGCGTATTTCGCCAAACATAAGTGATTTGAAATTAGAGTAAAGATGGAAATGAATGAATGTAAATCAGTTTATATGCATTCATATAAGATTATTTTATGCCTTGCGACCCATTTGGGTAAATTCCTTGGCCCCCAAATTTAGCGATTTAGCTCCTTTGAAGTGGATTGAAAAAAAATAAGTTAAAAATTAATTTAATTGAATCTGATACACGATAGCAACTATGATATGTCTTCAAACAATACAATAAAGTAAAGAGAACTTCCAATAAAAACATTTGATATTATTGTTTGCTTTTAACCGGAGAATGGATTTTGCTTAATGAACCAGTTTATATTGGATTTATCTTACAAAACAAATTAACATGTGGTGGTATTTAGCGATTTCCGAATCTATCATAAAAAATATTCTTAAAACAAACCCTTGTTTCCATATGTAATATTTAATATCAGGCAGTGTGCAGAAAAAATGATTTATGTTTTAATTATGTTTCAGCCTATGCCAGGAGAAATAGCGAGATATGTTTACTCTGATGCTGAATTTAGAACAGTTCATATAAGGTTAAGAAGATCATATGAGTATTGTGAGGTAAAATATAAATTGTTTGGTTATCAGCCAGGATAAGTATAAATTTCAGCATCACTGATAAAAGAGACATTATTCAAGAGCTAAATCTTTATTAACTATACATATATAATCAACTCTCGATGCCATTGGATGAATCAGATTTAAGTAGATTAGAATGGTCGGCCATTTAATGATTTAATTTAAAGATAGGCTAGCACTGCCAGGCAGGATACGCCCACATTTTCGAGAGATGGATAGAGAACAAGCAATACCGAAAGTGATTTTCCTACATCATTAAGTCCTGTATTTCATACTGTATTGTGAGCAGCCATTTAGTTGGTCAGTTCCAGTCTGATATTCATGAAATTCGAAGCCGACAATGATTATACCATATTTTTACACTATTCGCGTACAAACGGCGACCATTTCGTCCGGCAATTTTGGTACGATTTTCACGAAATTAGAACTCAACCTTCCTCATCAAAATCGAATTAAAATTGTGACCTATACAGGGTCCACAACCATGATAAACCATTTTTATACGCCCACATTTTCATGTGGACGTATATTGTCGTCGCCCCTGTTCGTCCGTCCGTCCGTCCGTCCACAATTGTTTGTGAACAGTCTACAGGTCACAATTTTTATCCGATTTCAATGAAACTTAAAATATAGGTTTATCACCCTAAGATCTCGGTTCCTTTCGATATTGGCATGTATCGGACGGTAACTTCATGGGTTATGGCCCCTGATTGTACGAAAAATCACGTTTTTATACGCCCACATTTTTATGTGGACGTATATTGTCGTCGCCCCTGTCCGTCCGGACGTCCGTCCGTCCGTCCGTCCGTCCACAATTTGTTTGTGGACTCTCTACAGGTCACAATTCTTATCCGATTTTGACGAAACTTGAAATATAGGTTTATCCCCAAAAGATCTCGGCTGCTTTCGATATTGGCATGTATCGGATGAAAACTTCATGGATTATGGCCCCTGATTGTACGAAAAATCACGTTTTTAGCTTGTGGACCCTATAGAGGTCACAAATTTGAACCGATTTTGATGAAACTTGACATGCATGTTTATAACCCAAAGATCTTGGTTCCTTTCGATATTTGCGCCTATCGGAATGTAATTTCCTGGATTATGGCCCCTGATTGTCCGAAAAATCACCCTTTTTAGCTTGTGGTTCCTCTGGAGGTCACAATTATTATCCGATTTAAAAAACCGTTTGATTATATCACCGTTACACCCTAAGGAAGGTTGAGTTCGAATTTCGGGAAAATCGGACGAAAAATGCCATACAAAATGGCCGCCGTTTGTACGCGAATACTGTTAAAAAATGGTATATCAAGGTTGTGGACCCTGTAGAAGTCACATTTTTTATTTGATTTTGATGAAACTTGAAATTCATGGTTATAACCCAAAGATCTTGGTACCTTTCGATATTTGCGCATATCGGAACGTAACTTCCTGAATTATGGCCCCTGCTTATACGCAAAATCGCCTTATTTTAGCTGGTGGTCCCTCTGGTGGTCAAAATTATTATCCGATTTAATAAAACGGTTGATTATATTACCGTTACACCGTAAGGAAGGTTGAGTTCGAATTTCGGGAAAATCGGACCAAAATTGCCATACAAAATGGCCGCCGTTTGTACGCGAATACTGTTAAAAAATTGTATATCATGGTTGTGGACCCTGTAGAGGTCACAATTTTAATTCGATTTTAATGAAACTTGAAATGCATGGTTATAACCTAAAGATCTTGGTTCCTTTCGTTATTTGCGCATATCGGATCGTTACTTCCTGAATTATGGCCCCTGATTGTCCGAAAAATCACCTATGGTCCATCTGGAAGTCACAATAATTATCCGATTTGAAAAAACGTTTGACTCTATCACCGTTACACCCTACGAAAGGTTGAGTTCGAATTTCGAGAAAATTGGACCATAATTGCCAGAAAAAATGGCCGCCGCTTGTACGCGAACAGTGTAAAAATATGGTATGTCAAAGTTGTGGACCCTGTAGAGGTGACAATTTTAATTCGATTTTGATGAAACCTGAAATGCTTGTTTATAACCTAAAGATCTTTATTCTTTTCGATATTTGCACATATCAAATTGTAACTTAATGAATTATGGCCTTTGATTCTAGGAAAAATCACTTTCGGTATTGCTTGTTCTCTGTCTATCTCTCAAACAATTATTATCTGATTTTAAAAAAACTCTGATTATATTACTGTTGCACTGTAAGGAAGGTTGAGTTCGAATTTCGTGAAAATCGTACCAAAATTGCCGGACGAAATGGTCACCGTTTGTACGCGAATATTGTAAAAATATGGTATATCATGTTTGTGGACTCTCTACAGGTCACAATTCTTATCCGATTTTGACGAAAAGTAACATTTCTAGGTTGTGTACCGTCAAACCATAATCATTGTCGGCTTCGAATTTCATGAATATCAGACTGGAACTGACCAACAAAATGGCTGCTCCCAATACAGTATGAAATACAGGACTTAATGATGTAGGAAAAATCACTTTCGGTATTGCTTGTTCTCTATCCATCTCTCAAAAATGTGGGCGTATCCTGCCTGGCAGTGCCAGCCTATCTTTTAGCTTGTGAACAGTGTAGAGGTCACAATTTTGAACCGATTTGGATGAAACTTAAAATGCATATTTATAAACCAAAGATCTTGGTTCCTTTCGATATTTGCGCCAATTGGATCGTAACTTCCTGAATTATGGCCCCTGATTGTCCGAAAAATCGCCCTTTATAGCTTGTGGTCCCTCTGGAGGTCAAAATTGTTATCCGATTTAAAAAACCGTTTGATTATATCACCGTTCCATGGTTATGAAGTTTGAGTTCGAATTTCGTGAAAATCGGACCAAAATTAACGGACAAAATGGCCGCCATTTGTACGCGAATAGTGTGAAAATATGTTTTATCAAGGTTGTGAACAGTGTAGAGGTCACAATTTTGAACCGATTTGGATGAAACTTGAAATGCATGTTTATAACCCAAAGATCTTGGTTCCTTTCGATATTTGCGCCAATCAGATCGTAACTTCCTGAATTATGGCCCCTGATTGTCCGAAAAATCGTCCTTTTTAGCTTGTGGTCTCTCTGGAGGTCAAAATTGTTATCCGATTTAAAAAAACGTTTGATTATATCACCGTTCCATGGTTATAAGGTTGAGTTCGAATTTCGTGAAAATCGGATCAAAATTGACGGACAAAATGGCCGCCGTTTGTACGCGAATAGTGTGAAAATATGTTATATCAAGGTTGTGGACCTTATAGAGGTCACAATTTTGAACCGATTTTGATGAAACTTGACATGTATGTTTATAACCCAAAGATCTTGGTTCCTTTCGATATTTGCGCCCATTGGATCGTAGCTTCCTGAATTATGGCCCCTGATCGTCCGAAAAATTGCCCTTTTTAGCTTGTGGTCCCTCTGGAGGTCAAAATTGTTATCCGATTTAAAAAAACGTTTGATTATATCACCGTTACATGGTTATGAAGGTTGAATTCGAATTTCGTGAAAATCGGACCAAAATTGACGGACAAAATGGCCGCCGTTTGTACGCGAATTGTGTGAAAATATGTTATATCAAGGTTGTGGACCTTATAGAGGTCACAATTTTGCACCAATTTTGATGAAACTTGACATGTATGTTTATAATCCAAAGATCTTGGTTCCTTTCGATATTTGCGCCCATCGGATCGTAACTTCCTGAATTATGGCCCCTGATTGTCCAAAAAAATCGCCCTTTTTAGCTTGTGGTCCCTCTGGAGGTCAAAACTGTTATCCAATTTTAAAAAACGTTTGATTATATCACCATTTCATGGTTATGAAGGTTGAGCATAAATTTTGTGAAAATCGGACCAAAATTGACGGACAAAATGGCCGCCGTTTGTACGCGAATAGTGTGAAAATATGTTATATAAAGGTTGTGGACCTTATAGAGGTCACAATTTTGAACCGATTTTGATGAAACTTGACATGTATGTTTATAACCCAAAGATCTTGGTTCCATTCGATATTTGCGCCCATTGGATCATAACTTCCTGAATTATGTCCCCGGATTGTCCGAAAAATCGCTTTTGTTCGCTTTTGGTTCCTCTGGAGGTCAAAATTATTATCCGATTTAAAAAAACGTTTAACTATATCATCGTTGCATGGTAATGAAGAGAGAGTTTGAATTACGTGAAAATCGGACTAGAATTGACGGACAAAATGGCCGCCATTTGTACACGAATAGTGTGAAAATATGTTATATCAAGGTTGTGGACCCTATAGAGGTCACAATTTTGAATCGATTTTGATGAAACTTGACATGTATGTTTATAACCCAAAGATCTTGGTTCCTTTCGATATTTGCGCCCATCGGGTCATTACTCCTGAATTATGTCCCCTGATTGTACGAAAAATCACCCTTTTTACTTATGTCCCCTGATTGTACGAAAAATCACCCTTTTTAGCTTGTTGTGCCTCTGGAGGTCACAATTATTATCTGATTTAAAAAAAAAACGTTTGATTATAAAAACCAAACAAATTCTAATGATTTTCTGATAATTCCTTAATATGCGACAACTCTTGTTGACTGCCCGGACGATTTGGCTGCTGTGTGGGCGTATGTTTCGTTGCCTGGCAACCTATTTTTTAAAACAGTATTCGCGTACAAACGGCGGCCATTTTGTCTGTCAATTTTGGTCTGATTTTCCCGAAATTCAAACTCAACCTTCCTTACGGTGTAACGGTGATATGATCAAATGTTTTTTTAAATCGGATAATAATTGTGACCTCCAGAGGGACCACAAGCTAAAGAAAGGGGGGGTTTGCGTATAACCAGGGGCCATAATTCAGGAAGTTACGATCCGATATGCGCAAATATCGAAAAGAACCAAGATCTTTGGGTTATAACCATGAATTTCAAGTTTCATCAAAATCGAATTAAAATTGTGACCTTTACAGGGTCCACAACTTTGATATACCATTTTTTAACAGTATTCGCGTACAAACGGCGGCCATTTTGTATGGCAATTTTGGTCCGATTTTCACCAAATTCGAACTCAACCTTCCTTACGGTGTAACGGTAATATAATCAAACGCTTTTTTAAATCGGATAATAATTGTGACCTCCAGAGGGACCACAAGCTAAAAAAAAAGGCGATTTTGCGTATAATCAGGGGCCATAATTCAGGAAGTTACGATCCGATATGCGCAAATATCGAAAGGAACCAAGATCTTTGGGTTATAACCATGAATTTCAAGTTTCATCAAAATCGAATTAAAATTGTGACCTCCACAGGGTCCACAACCTTGATATACCATTTTTTAACAGTATTCGCGTACAAACGGCGGCCATTTTGTATGGCAATTTTGGTGCGATTTTCCCGAAATTCGAACTCAACCTTCCTTAGGGTTTAACAGTGATATAATCAAACGGTTTTTTAAATCGGATAATAATTGTGACCTCCAGAGGGACCACAAGCTAAAAAGGGTGATTTTTCGGACAATCAGGGGCCATAATTCAGGAAATTACATTCCGATAGCCGCAAATATGGAAAGGAACCAAGATCTTTGGGTTACAAACATGCATGTCAAGTTTCATCAAAATCGGTTCAAAATTGTGACCTCTATAGCGTCCACAAACTAAAAACGTGATTTTTCGTACAATCAGGGGCCATAATCCATGACGTTTTGATCCGATACATGCCAATATCGAAAGCAACCGAGATCTTTTGGGGATAAACCTATATTTCAAGTTTCGTCAAAATCGGATAAGAATTGTGACCTGTAGAGAGTCCACAAACAAATTGTGGACGGACGGACGTCCGGACGGACAGGGGCGACGACATAATACGTCCACATGAAAATGTGGGGGTATAAAAATGAAGAAGCAAGACTAAGTCTCGAACAACCAGTGTGGTGGTTACGGAAATAATCAGTAAATGCACACATCTTGTCAACACTACAAACACTTATAACTCCGTTTATAATACAGTAATTTGAATGAAATTTTCTATATATTCATTTTGCATTATTTATTTTGGAACCGTTATAGCAAACACGATCAGTCGATCTTTATCTAAATATTAAACAATTGTTTTTTATAGGCGCAGGTTGTTAACAACTCCCAATTCCTATGCAAGACATTATAGCTCTGTGTGGGGGTTAGCACGTGCGCGCTTTATCAGGAAGCCCCTCTCTCTCTTTTTAGCTCTGTGTTATATATATTTGTATTTTCAATAAACATGGTGCATTTTTGGAGAACATCACTAGTGGTACATTTTTAGTTTATGCGACAAATATATAATTTAAGGTACAAATGTTGATTTCTTTTTGCCCAAATGTTGATTTTTTTTTTGTACACATGTTGTTTTTGTTGTACAAATGTTGATTTAAATTACAACTAAAACAAAACGTACAAAAACAAGAATTTTTAATAAAGAGTGCAAAGGTATTTGATATAAATATAGTTTTGATTAAAAAGCGAATCTGATATAAAACATCGATTTATTGTTATGCGGAATATCAAAAGGCAATGAAAAATTCAATCGTCTGAGCTATGATCTTTAGGTAGATTTTTTACAGGCTGTGGCCTAGTCCTAAAAATTTAAGGCACGTCTAGTCAAGGTACACAAGACATTCTTACACGCACTGTAGGCTTAAACATCCACCACCACCGTTGGCTTTGCTTAATTTTGTTTAATGCACACGTCTATCTTACTCTAATCGTGAGGGTGGCGATTAGAATGGGCCGAACAAGACGTTTAGCCTTGGGGCGTAAATGTGGTGGGGGGGGGGGGTCGCAAAATCAGTGCAGTCGGTCGCAAAATAGGAGTATATAGTCGGTATCAAAATAAGAGCTCACTGTATACGTCACACAAAACTTTAGTATAAAAATAGTCGGTCGCAAAATCAGTGCAATCGATATCAAAATAAGTATATAACTTTAGTATATAATAACCTTGTCAACTTATCATGTTTGAAAAGATGCTGTGTTTCAGTCTCATTCTGTTGTGAGTATGTTAGTCTAACAACAAAATTTCACCCAGGGAGAAAAATAGTCGGTCTCAAAATAAGTGCAGTCGGTCTCAAACACAATGCCAGAATAGATCCCAAATACTGTGTATTTGTGTGAATCCGTGAGCCTAAATTGCATACGTCACTCTTAATCTGTTGTAAGTATGTTCGTCTAACAACAAAATTTCACCCAGGGAGAAAAAAAGTCGGTCACAAAATAAGTACAGTCACTGCAGTCGGTCTCAAAAAACAATACCTGTGTATTTGCACGAAACCGTGTGCCTAAATTGCATACGTCACACAAAACTATAGTATAAAATAACCCATACTCCTGCGCAGTGTTTCGTTTGATTAGAACTAATCCACTTTACACTGCTATCTTGAGTGAACATTGTTGTGCAAAATTATTATTGGTCAGTAGTGCCATTACCAACCAATGACCTACATTGTAACAAACAATATCGGGGTTAACCAGACCTCAAAATATGTTACCGCAATGTATCTAGTGACAATCGCGACTTGTTTACGTCATAACTCGCGAAATTTATTATGCTCGATTATCCAATGCCAACATGTTTTCTTCCAATCTGATCCCGCAGTGAATATTCGCTTGGCCGCTACAATCACTGATAAACATGGCTTAATGAGTACGGCATATTAACTTTTTTACTCCGACAAATTAAATTCTCAAACATTTTTTTGGATTATAAGAAAAATAAATAAAGAGGTTTGAAGCATTTGTAATTAAAAAATATTTCCTATTTAGTGTAAATGGGTATTAAAATGAGTAAAACGCACCATTTTGCCCGAATGACTGACGGCACGTGAAGTCAATGCACATGTTGTAGACAGTCATGTGTGACAGAGATAATTCGTAAGTAATTCTCTGTGAAACAGATTGGTTTTCTTCGTTGGCCATTTTGAAAATTATGCCGAATGCGAGAAGTGAGGAGGGATTTGATTGGACGTTAAAAAGAGACACGCCCCGCCCAATTTCAAGAATATGACTTCTATCCAGCAATGGTAAGAGTGGGATTTCTCGCGCCATTGCTTCAGGAATATGAAAATAACCATGTATGCTTGTCACTCTTATTCTGTAGTGAGTATGTTGTTCTATGAGACCGCAGTGGGTCTCCGACTAAATGAATTAAGAAGATAAACCAACAATCACAAAGCGGGCGAAATTGGCAGATAAGCCTCAAGATTCTGTCCCATTTCTTATCCTCTCGTTAACGAGAATTTGGTTCCATTTGCCATGATATTAATTCAAATTTTCAAGCCGAGTCCCAAAAATTTAAAAGCTCCGTTACATATCCATTATAACATCATTTTCTACACAGTTACATATCTGAATTTTTTTTTCGCGGCTGCGGCGCTCGATGCCATTTTAAAATTATTCTTCTACTCCTCAGTTGTCTTATACTGTATCAGTACTATTATATTTACAATTATAGTGAACTGCCCAGTTTGTAGTACCACTGGTGTGTTGGGCGTCTGATTGTACAGATGTTATGTCAACTCTTGCAAAACAGATCTTGAGATTCTGTCCCATTGACTGCCATTTCTAGTCAGCAATGACATTTCTCCCAGCAATGACCTCATATGCCAGGATATTGAATCAATTTTTAAAATTTTTCTCAAATTACTGTGTTATAGGCACAATCAATAATATGACATAAACTAAATAAAACTGCTTTCCGACGAGACAACGATCGGCGAACAACTATGTAGTTCTACAATACTATATATGTACTAGCGGGACGCCTAATGTTATAGCCATTATTTTGTTTACTTTCATTGTGGGGTGGGATTGTGGATGGCGCCCTAGATTTGAAACCGCCCCTACCCCACCCCATATTCCCTAGAAAACTCACTCGCGGTGCTCGGCTCCTGATTGCGTCACTCGCACTGGAGGGGGGGGGGGGGTATGTGCATCAGTCGGTCGCATTTTGGCTACCCCCCCCCCCAACCGAAATCATTATGTACGCCCCTGGCCCCTCTTTATCTAAATCTAGCATTGGTCACATACGTTCTATTTTCTGTATTTCCAGAATCTGTTAAGAGATTGGGGACAAGAATATGTGAAGAGACTGAGAAACGCCATTTCTGCCAACCCAACCAAGGCACCGAACAATCCTATCAAGAGAAATTAAGACAAACTCGGGTTTTTTTTTAAACCAAACTAAAGTATATTTTCCATTTAAAGCGGGAATTTCATATTTTCAAAGAAAGTTAAAACATAATTCTTTCTATGTCTTTTGCCCAATAAGTTGTCAACTCATAATGATATGATCATAGGCATTATTCCCCACACTTAAAACATCATTGGCACAGGAAATAATAACACAATGACCTCCCATGCTTTTCTATTTTCCCCCATGGTAGAGCTATCTTCAAACGTTTGAATTTTTTTTTTCTAAACAATATTTTGATTCATTAAATCTGAATTTGGATTGGGGAACAGGCTATGCCTATGTGTAACCCCTCTCTCTGATTTACATACATATACACAATATACAAATATATACATACATATACATAATTACATAAATATAGAACATGATACATAATGGATAATATAAAGACTCTTATTTGTTGTTTTTTTATGTTGTTTTATAATAAATATTTTAGTGGAAATATTGGTGAAAATCTATTTAAAAGTACTGCTTGGTAATGTTGGGTATAGTAAGGCCTGTACAACGTGCAATCGTCCAATTTCTTCAAATCTCACAAACCAGTTAAGAGTGGTGAGGATATTGGACGAGTGTACGATGTGGCGGGGGTGGAAATAACTTAAGCGTTGTTTATGGAGATTTAAATCTTTTTGATAAAAGAATAAATTGTTGAACTTCTTGGAAAATAAGTGTGTTTGAATTTGAAGTTGAAAATGATATATTTGCCAATTTCTCAACGGGCAATAGTGAATTATTAAATTAATAGGATTAGTTTTTAACAAGGTGGAACTATTTAAAGATACCATCTATTTTAAGGCTTTATTTTAATACATTTTAAAAATATAACGTAAAATATGAAATTATAACTTGGTCTGCATTCGCCCGATTTGTCGTACATCTGTGTGGAAAGTGTGACATAAAAGCATAAGATGTATAATAACTAAAGATATATTCTTTGAGGTTAATAAGGTCATCTTTGGCATGATAAAATCTTACACTGAACTGTTATATTCTTTATGAAACAGAAAATAAAATTATAAGTTAAATGGTTTGAATATCAAAATACGCTTACAACAAATAAAATAGCAGAATCTCTTAGTCGGTGTTTAGAGTTGGTCACATCGGACATGAATAGATAATAGCATAGAACGTATTCATATGACCTAGCGGCTTTTCAGGCATTTATTAAACAAAATAAATAATAGATGCCCGAAGAGCCGGCATCTTTAATTTCAATTATATATTACCAAAGAGCATGTTACATGTTTATCTTTATAATAAGGCTTCTACACTCTAAAATTTACATAGGTGTACGGTTAGACTCACTTAAAAAGAAAATGACGTTAGCAATTTCAAAAGTTTTCGGCAAGTCGACCATCTTTGATTTTCGAATGTTGTGTGCTTTTTCAAAAGGAATGTTGGTGCCAATTTTGATACTTGCATTCACATTTGAACGATTTCCCTGTGTTTATATCTGATGCATTTTAATAGCAATTTATTTATTAGGCCTAAACCCAAGTGATAGATTCTTGACACCAATAAAAAGTTGAAGAAGAGAAGTTGATCTATAATTTGCACGTTGTCTCCCGTTTTCTCAATCATTTTCATCAGAAATATCGTCTTTAGAATCGGTGTCATCTATATAATCCGAGTCGGAATCATTCATAAGCATTTCAACCACTTTCGAGATTCTTTAACCAACCCGACATCGTTAAAAAAAAGTACGGCTTTTGTCAAAAAATGATGAACAATAACATGTGTTTCTCAAAGCACATGACAAGACAAGTTCCTGTGCGACACGCACGCGTAGCCAATTTAAATAGACTAGTATTTCGTCGACAAACGTACTTTTCCATTTTCTTAAATATATATATATTGTAAAATATTCGCAAGTAATTAAACAAGTAATAGATCATATAACTAATACTTTACGTAGATTTAGAAATATCTATTAAGCTAATACTCGATTCTACTAATCGTACTTATCCGATATAGGATATAATTCTAAATCTTAATTTAAGATACATATATAATACATAAAGTTTAACATTCAAATAATACATAGAAAGCTGAATATAAGGAAAGTCCAATAAACTATATAATCAATAAAATATATATTCTTTAAAATACATAAAAATTAAATATCTAAAATAAAATAGTTGTGTATATATCTTTAATAAGCACTGTTACAATATGCTCCGTTGTCGCAATTGTCATTTTTTGGACTCAGACTAGTAATTATTTGCCCATTGGCTTCAATGTTAAATGCCTGTAACATCACAGACTGTAGTTTTTTTCTCAACATTCCATTGCTTCCAATCTTTTTAGGCACAATGGGGACCACATTTGGTAATCTCCTCATCATAAATTTGTAGGGGGTTGACCGTTTAGATTTTTTGCTACGGGGATTTTAAGTTGATTGGGGTGAAAATCTCACTTCCGACACAATGATTGCTCCGCAGAAAGACGCAGTAATATCCTCAGTATTACCCAAAACTGCTATGAAATTGAAAATTTGATGCCTTTTCTCCAATTCTAGACCAAAAAGTAAACCCAAAAATGCAGGAAGAGGGGAGAAAAAAAATAAGGGAAAAATTGTCTATTTATAACTCGCACTACATTCGTCCATCATGAAATAAGGGGAAATAATTACTAGTCTTATATGAACTCAGACTAGTAATTATTTGCCCATTGACTTCAATGTTAAATGCCTGTAACATCACAGGCTGTAGTTTTTTTCTCAACATTCCGTTGCTTCCAATCTTTTTAGGCACAATGAGGACCACATTTGGCAATCTCCTCATCATAAATTTGTAGGGGGTTGACCGTTTAGATTTTTTGCTACGGGGATTTAAAGTTGATTGGGGTGAAAATCTCACTTCCGACACAATGATTGCTCCGCAGAAAGACATTTTACACCCCCTATCCCTCCGCTGTAATATCCTCAGTATTACCCAAAACTGCTATGAAATTGAAAATTTGATGCCTTTTCTCCAATTCTAGATCAAAAAGTCAACCCAAAAATGCAGGAAGAGGGGAGAAAAAAAATAAGGGAAAAATTGTCTATTTATAAATCGCACTACATTCGTCCATCATGAAATGAGGGGAAATAATTACTAGTTGTTGTCATTATATACCTCACATGTTGCTGCTATTTGAACAAATCTTTTGTAATCTAATAAACAAACATATATGCAATTCCCTGGCCAAAGATTATGAAAATCCATGCATTTTCAGATGAGCAGTGCTGCATTCTGCAAACACTATAATACATCAGAAAACTGCGGAATTTCAAAGGACATGAATTTTGAATTCCACACAACATTTTTATTGTTGAACATAAATGCATTCTGTAAAAAGATGAGATAAATTCAATGTAAATCAAACATGAAAATACTTTAAAACAGCAATCATGATGCAATATTAGACTTTTTATCACTTTCATCAAAAAACACACAGTTTTCTCTGTTAACATAGCTTCAAGTGCCAAATTGTGGTCAAATCTAAGATGTTGAAACCTGCAGTGCCTATCAATTTTAAACTGTTTCCTATATAGCTGTATTTCCATAGGATAAGTAAGTTGAAATAATCTGATTGTGTAACACTACAACAGCTTTTTCAACCCCACCCCCAGTATGAAATCATATAATTTGAAAGCACATGAATTTTGAATTCCACAGAACATTTTTATTATTGAACATAAATGCATTCTGTAAAAAGATGAGATAAATTCAATATAGATGAAACATGAAAATACTTTAAAACAGTAATCATGATGCAATATTAGACTTTTTGACACTTTCATCAAAAAACACACAGTTTTCTCTGTTAACATAGCTTCAAGTGCCAAATTCTGGTCAAATCTAAGATGTTGGAACATGGAGTACCTATGAATATCAAAATATCACCTATATTGCTGTATTTCCACAGGATAAGTTAGTAGAAAAAATTGGATTATGTAACACTACAACAGTTTTTTTCATCCCCACAACCCAGTATTGAATCGGATACACTGCTGACCAATCATAGGTCACCCTGTTCACTCTGGTCTGTCAAATGATTTACAATGATGATGGAGCCTACTACTTTCTTTGCAAAGAGATATGAACAACCGTCAACACACAGGCCATTTATTGTCATTTATGTTATCTTCCAATATGAGAGGTCATGATAAACACAAGGGTGTCCTGTTCAAGCTCGGAAATGAAATCATCATCAAAAAGCAAAGTTTACAGGGGTCCTCGGCTGAAACCCAAACTGATTACGATTTGCCTTCCACTTTCACCACCGGTGTCATAGAGATCAGGGATGAAATTGATATGCATCATCATTCTACTAAAACCAGTCCAGGAAGTCATCGGGTTTTGAGATGTAGACCTGAAATGTTGAATTTGGATGATAATGAGCATTCTGGGGTGAATACTATCCAGGTAAATGGATCATTGATATCCAGAAAATGGTCAAAATGTGCAATTCTGTCATTCAGTTACATGCCAAGGGGAGAAGAAAACGCTATGCAGTACCAAATTTCCAGCCCTTTAGTCAGCAGAAGTGGGGATCAGGTTGGATGTACTTCGTAAAGTGTATGAAATGCACATTTATCTCACCTGTTGCTTCTTTTTTTCTTTTTAAAGCTTGTGTTGAGGTCAATCAATCCACTCTATGAATGAAACATTAGCCTTGGCACCTGAAATGATAGAAAGCTGGGGATAAATATGCAATAAAAAACTGTGGGATAATAAGAAAGGGAAAAAAAATGGTCTCAGTTGGAAATAGAAATAAACCTCTTTGTTTCTAGCAAACATCCCATCACTAGACCTACAACTAGAAATCAATTCACAGTCAGTACTCAGTAAAAAAAAGTAAACTCTGAGTGTCACATAAGTCTAAAGCAATCTCAAAGGTAGACACCATCTTTTGAAGTTTGGTCTAAATGTCAAGGCCAACTGCAGATTTGGTCAAAAGTCACACAGGTGTGAATTTTGGAGTGTACCTGTTAACATGTCATTGTGTGTAGGCAAAACATTTTAGGTCTAAATATTAAGGCCAACTGCAGACTTGGTTCAAGGTCACATGTAAATTGGGTTGTGGGCGCATGATTTTTGGACCAAACTGTGGGTTAGGGCTAGGGTCAGGACTGGGTTTTGGCTTGCTACGAGAACGTAGCTAAAGACGTTGAGATAACACGGAGTGTGGAGAGATAAGGTTGGTTATCTAGGTTTTGGCTTGGGCCTAGGGCACATGCTTGTTGACGAGATTGTAGGTTAGGGTTAGGGTAAGGGCTGGGTCTTGGGCTAGGGTTAGGGTCAGTTCTGTTTACATCTCGGGACCTTTAAGCCAAATCTGCAGTTGAATAGGCCTTAATACTGAGACTTAAAACCATGTTTTGACATCATAGTGAACGAAATTTTAAAGGGACAATCCCGATAACAACAGAGTCTCAAAAATTTAAGTCTGAGTATTTATGAAATTTATGGACCAAAATATAGAGGCATGGTGTATTTACCTTGTCTTAAAATTTCAGCTCATAATATTGAGTCGTTTGGGCGTGAACGTTAACATTGCTTATCCGGACACGTAACCCTTTTGAGATTGCAAAAATTGACCTAAAATCTCAAAAGGGTTACGTGTCCGGATAAGCAATGTTAGGTCAATTTTTGCATTGGGTGACCTGATAATCGATTCCTGTTTCTTGAGAGGTCTATACCGCAAATGACCCATCTACTGTACTTGATAACAAAAGGTAAATTTGTATGGAAGACCAAATGGGACAATATTCATGATTCTTGTTTCTACATTCCAGTTTGAACATTTTAGACACGAACGCAACATTCTAAACTAATGATTCTTGTTTCTACGTTCTTATGTCAGCATTTCATGCACAAAATCAACATTTCAAACAAAAAATTGATTTTATGTTTCATTTTCGGCGTTTTATCGGTATCATTAAATATTAAAATTAAAAAATAATTTCTTAATTTCACATGACAAAAAAATCAATTCATTGGTTTCTGAAAGTATCTAAAAAAAAGTCTGGAATATGAACTCTTATGAAAATATTTTCTACGTTTCAAAAAGTCTTGAAATTAAAATCTTGAAATGAAAAATGTCCAGAAAAATATGATGAATTATCAACATTATTACACCAGAGGGCGCTAGACCTAACACAAATTGGCGACCTATTCGACTAGCGACCTATTAGACCGATCCAGCTGGCAACCTGTTCGTTGGCAACATATTCACAATAAAGACAACAGTCGCCCAAACTCATCTATTTTTATCAACCAATAAAATCCAATGTAACGTCTATCAAATGAAAGTAGAATATATTATTTTTTATCCATTCCTTTAATTCAGAATAGGGGTGTAATTTCGCCATTATCTTAGGGAATTAAACAAGGTTCCAAATATTATTAGTTAAAGTTGGCACAGTCATATTAAAAGGGTGCACTCTCATCCTAAACATGACTAACTTTTTTAAACAATTTAAAGTGAAAGAACGTAATATTCCGAGTCTAAATTCGGACCATCGTACAAATTTCTGAGCATCCAGCTATATATATTCGGAAAGGTAATTAAATAAGCTTTCCAAATATTATGAGTAAAAATTGGCGCAATCATATTAAAGGGGAGCTCTCTCAATCTGAACATAGTCGTTTTTTTTAATATTCTAAATGTAAAGATAGACCGGTATTTTTTTCGAAGTCATATTAGGACCATCGTTCAAAATTCTGAGCGTCCAGCTATATAATAATATATTCTGAAAGGTAATTGAATAAGCTTTCCAAATAGTATTAGTTACACTTGGCACAATCACGTTAAAGGGGTGCGCTCTCATCCTAAACGTCGTTAATTTTTCAATATTTTAAAGTGAAAGAACAGTAATATTCCAAGTCAAAATTTGGACAAAAATACCGGTTTATCTTTACATTTAGAGTATTGAAAAATTAGCTATGTTCAGGTTGAGAGCGCACCATTTTAAGATGATTGAGCCAACTTTTACAAATAATATTTAAAGAAAGCTTATTAAATTACGTTTCAGAATATATATAGCTGAATGCTCAGAATTTTATACGATGGTCCGAATATTAGCGTTCTTTCACTTTGAAATTTTTAAAGGGACAATCCCGATAAGAACAGACTCTCAAAAATTAAAGTCCGAGTATTTATGAAATTTATGGACCAAAATATAGTGGCATGGTGTATTTACCTTGTCTCAAAATTTCAGCTCAAAATATTGAGTCGTTTGGACGTGAACGTCAACACTGCTTATCCGGACACGTAACCCTTTTAAGATTTCGGGTCAATTTTTTCATTGGGTGACCTGATAATCGATTAACGTTTCTTGAGAGGTCTATACAGTGAATTACCCATGCACTGTACTTGATAACAAAAGGTAAATTTCACCTACATATTATTTTTATAGAAAAAAGTCTGGTTTTATCCAGATACTGTAAAATACAACGGTCTCCATTTCCAGATGAAGATCGTCAGGTTTAAGTTATTTACAAGCGTATCACAAATATCGGGTTAGTAGGTGGGCCTTAGGTTATAGATTTTAACACAAATTTAAGCAGTTTTATTCCCCAAAAAGTTATCGGGATTGGCCCTTTAAAAAATTGGTCATGTTTAGGATGAGTTCACCCTTTTAATCTTTTAATATGACTGTGCCAACTTCAACTAATAATATTTGGAACGCTTATTTAATTCCCTGTCGGAATATATTTAGTTGGATGTCTAGAATTTTGTAAGATAATGGCGAAATTACACCTCTATTCTGAACTAAAGGAATGGATAAAAAATAATATATTAGGTCGCTAGTTGAATAGGTCGCCAATTTGTGTTCGGTCTAGCGCCCTCTGGTGTAATAATGTTGATAATTCATCATATTTTCCTGGACACTTTCATTTCAAGATTTTTATTTCAAGACTTTTTAAAACGTAGAAAATATTTTCATAAGAGTTCAAATTCCAGACTTTTTTTTAGATACTTTCAGAAACCAATGAATTGATTTCTTTGTCGTGTAAAATTAAGAAATTATTTTTTAATTTTAATATTTAATTACATATAAAAATTACCAATAAAACGCCGAAAATGAAACATAAATTCAATTTTTTGTTTGAAATGTTGATTTTGTGCATGAAATGCTGACTTAAGAACGTAGAAACAAGAATCATTAGTTTAGAATGTTGCGTTCGTGTCTAAAATGTTCAAACTAGAATGTAGAAACAAGAATCATGAATATTGTCCCATTTGGTCTTCTATAAATTTCACCTACATATTATTTTTATAGAAAAAAGTCTGGTTTTATTCAGATACTGTATAACATAAAGGTCTCCATTTCCAGATGAAGACTGTCGGGTTTAAGTTTTTTACAAGCATGTCACGAATATCGGGTTAGTTGGTCGGCCTTAGGTAATGGGTTTTAAGGGATTTTAACACAAAATTAAGCAGTTTTATTCCCCCAAGAGTTATCGGGATTGGCCCTTTAACATCTACACCTCAAATTCACCCTCGGCCAACAGATACCCCTCAATAATGGCTATTTTGATATGAAATAGACACAAAACTTACTGCTGAGCAATAAAAAACAGTATTCTTACCATTTATGACACTTTCCATTCAAAACTCCAGGAAATAAGTGGCTGAGAAAATATCCATCTTCCATGCTTGTTGTCATATCAGGTCTCAGACTAGTAATTATTTGCCCATTGACTTCAATGTTAAATGCCTGTAACATCACAGGCTGTAGTTTTTTTTTCTCAACATTCCGTTGCTTGCAATCTTTTTAGGCAGAATGGGGACCACATTTGGCAATCTCCACATCATAAATTTGTAGGGGGTTGACCGTTTGGATTTTTGCTACGGGGATTTTAAGTTGATTGGGGTGAAAATCTCACTTCCGACACAATGATTGCTCCGCAGAAAGACATTTTACACTCCCTATCCCTTCGTTGTATGTAATTTCCTCAGTATTACACAAAACTGCTATGAAATTGAAAATTTGATGCCTTTTCTCCAATTCTAGACCAAAAAGTCAACCCAAAAATGCAGGATGAGGGGAGAAAAAAAATAAGGGAACAATTGTCTATTTATAACTCGCACTACATCACGAATAAGGGGAAATAATTACTAGTGTTAGTCCTTTTGGAGGCCCCATTGACTTCAATATTATTCTGGACTATTTGCCCACCTCCAACTTTTCCCCAAATTTTCGTTGGGCGAAATGCTTTTCACTACAGACAGAGGAACAAATGGCCATGTCTTTGCACTAAAAATTTTATGAGGTTGACCACAAAAATTTTGAGATACACAAACTTGAAGAAGCATACTCAAAACATGTATCTAGTTGCCGTAGGCTACATATCACCGTAGCCAACCTCATAACGCCGTTATCCTTCCGCCTCAAAATCATGAATATTTACCAAAACCTGGCAGAAAATATTAATTCAAACCCTCTTAGTCCATTCTAGACCAAAAAATCTCCAAAAATGGGCATGCAAAAGGGGAGAAAAGAGACAGAGAGAGAACTGCTATAAATAGACGAACTACAATGTTTTTAAAAGTTCATATATCATCAAAATTCTTTTCTTTATAGCTTCACATTTATTTTTGCACAATTATTATAATACAGAATCAAAAAAAAAATAATTGCAGAAGAAATGGTGACCCTTTAAAGTTATGTACTGTTTTGTATGCTGGGTTGCAGATCAGGTCCATGGGCTTTTTGTTCTAGAATTGAAGACTCTTTCTTAATTTTGTCAAAATGTGAGTTTTGCAAAAAGATTTAAAGAGTTTCAACCAAGTCTCATCCAAAATATTCAAAATATTGGTATATTTTTCAAAAATTGACTTTATTTTACCTTTTTTTACAAAATTTTAATGACCCATTTTTTGACACTTTGTATGTCTCAAAATGCCAATATTTCCCTATTTCTTGGAAACTCTGAGGTGAAAGGCATTTATTTCTAGAAACCTCGGCCAGTATACAAGAAGACAAGCTGCAAATTGGTTGCATTGAGGGTAACTGTAAGGAACTGTAATGAAACTTGTAAGCCCACCCCCTGAAAATGTAGCTGTGATAACAAATCTAACCTGTGTCCACATAAGTAATACTGTTGATGGATATGGTTAAAAGCCACATTTTTCTATCCCTGGCTTGTATACATACATATAAACACAGGTACTTGTAAGAAATATAAATCATTTATTAAAATATGGATTGATAAATGTAAAATAAATGCTGTATTTAGTTGACAACCAGTCACTCCAACAAAAGGGTCACAAAGCACTATTTTTTTTTACAAAATGGGAATATTTCAGTACTTAAAACACTTTAACAATCAGAGGTATCCTTGGAATTACATAGTGTCAATATTTTGAGGAAGCAAGTTGCTTTAATCTTTACATCAATTTCCTGACAAAATGAGGTGGAAAAAGGGAGTTATGACATAATTCATTGCATAAAAGGAGTATGAAAAGGCTATTAATTAATATTTCATTGCTTTGTAAGTGCCACATTTTAAAAGATCACCACAAATAATAGATTTACATCAAAAATGTCAAACATTAAGCTGCAAAAGACACATCTACAACATATCCATTTTGGGGTGTGGACTCATTTGGGGAAAATGTCATAGAATAACATGTTTGGCCATAAACAAAAAGTCTTACAAATTCATGGAATCATTTATGTAACTATTTGTTTGTGCAAAATAAAATGCTCGGCTACAATTCAAGTACAAAATCCAATTACTGTTAATTCGGAGTCAATATATTTTCAATTGAATATCCAAATATCATGTTCAAGAAAATGGGTTGGGTGGGGAGGTTGATCCAGTCTAAATGAAATGAAGACAGAGAAATTTTCCCTGCAGACACATAGATTTTACTTTCTCGAGAAGGGAAATGCAACAATTGCAGGTTTTAAAGGATTAGAATTGTGTTAAGTCTGAGGAACACCCAAGCAAAATGCAGTTCACTCATGTTTTGCAAATTCTAACATGCCTCAGCAGTACATAATTAGACAAAATTTCAAATGTTTAAATTTCTAACAAACACATAGATACTTTTTCAATATCTGACAAACACATGGCTCCTTTCCAAGTTATTTAACAATGGAAATAAAGATATGCAAGACATTTTGTTTCATTTTAAAACAGATGAATAATTTAAATTTTGACAGCAATATTGGGGGTAATCTGAAGAATGTCAGACAAATCATCATGATTTTTCGGCAAAATTGAGTGAAATTATTGTACTTTCTTCCCATCTAACCTTTCTGATGCAGAAAAAGTCAAAATTACACATTAAAATATTTTTCACTAATTTTGAAAAGCAAATAATCACTGAAAATCAAAAAATTTGGACTAAAATCAAAAATTCCCCAAACAAATTTGTCAAATATTTTTGAAATTTTACCATTTCACTTTTTTTATTATCAAAATATCATATATCACATTTTCTGACGATTTAGAGATCATAGCATCAAATTTAGGCCTCTCATCCACTGTCAGTTTGTTTACATACAGGAGGCAGACCACCATTAATTTCCCCATTGACTTCAATGTTAAATCTGGACTATTTGCCCACCTCCAACTTTTCCCCAAATTTTCGTTGGGCGAAATGCTTTTCACTACAGACAGAGGAACAAATGGCCATGTCCTTGCACTAAAAATTTTATGAGGTTGACCACCAAAATTTTGAGATACACAAACTTGAAGAATCATATTCAAAACATGTATCTAGTTGCCCTACATATCACCGTAGCCAACCTCATAACGCCGTTATCCTTCCGCCTCAAAATCATGAATATTTACCAAAACCTGGCAGAAAATATTAATTCAAACCCTCTTAGTCCATTCTAGACCAAAAAATCTCCAAAAATGGGCATGCAAAAGGGGAGAAAAGAGACAGAGAGAGAACTGCTATAAATAGACGAACTACAATGTTTTTAAAAGTTCATATATCATCAAAATTCTTTTCTTTATAGCTTCACATTTATTTTTGCACAATTATTATAATACAGAATCAAAAAAAAAAAAATAATTGCAGAAGAAATGGTGACCCTTTAAAGTTATGTACTGTTTTGTATGCTGGGTTGCAGATCAGGGGCCTATTTCACGAAATTTTAACTAAGATAAGATCCCAATTTTAGTAATTTGATTGGATAATATTAGATTGATTTTAGTGCTTAGCCAATCAAAATTGAAGTATCTACTAAAATCGGATTTTATCTTAAGTTAAAATTTCGTGAAACAGGGCCCTGAGTTTCAAACAAGTCTCATCCAAAATATTCAAAATATTGGGATATTTTTCAAAAATTGACTTTATTTTACCTTTTTTTACAAAATGGCCCATTTTTTGACACTTTGTATGTCTGAAAATGCCAATATTTCCCTATATCTTGGAAATTCTGAGGTGAAAGGCATTTATTTCTAGAAACCTTGGCCAGTATACAAGAAGACAAATACCGTGTTAGTTTCACACGACTTCGATGCAGAAGTCATTTGCTACCAATAGAAACTGGCTCTTTTACAAACATTCCAAAAGAACATAGAATCTGTACATTATGTAATGAAAATGAAGTTGGTGATGAATATCATTATATATTCAAATGTTCTTTTTTTCTCGAAGACAGGGCTGAATATTTAACTCGTTTTTTTTAACAAATCTCCCCCAACCTATAGAATGAAAGATTTATTTAATGTTAAAGGTACAAACTTAATCAAATTATGTAAATTTATATCGATTATACTAAGTCACTTTAGTAAATAGCTTGTATTCACGATAACTATGTGTAAATAGCTGTAAGTAAATGTTCAAAATATTGATATTCATGTGTCTTCTGATTAAGATTTTGGAATAAAGATTATTATATTACATCTAGTCTCGGTTGTATGACAGTAAGTAATATGTACCTACGCCCATACATTTACGACTCGGCTACCGGTGAGAATGAGTTACAACTGAAATTACAATATAAAATATGAATTAAAATTACAATATTACATTTTAGATCCCAAATGATATTGTATAACACGTCGCAATAGGCGTCACCTTCGTCTTATTGGAGATCATCACGATGACTTTATATTAATATACCCATGGATGATGACGACGATGATTGTTTAGATATGGATATGCCAGTTGAGAATATAATGCGTCCAAATCTGCCAGTTGATAACAACTATATCCCCGAACTACCACAACCACTTAGAACTCGATATGGTCGTATTATACGGAAACCTTTCAGATACGGATAAACTGTACACTTATCAAAACAGTTAAATTATGCTTAAAGTTCCAATAGCATATTTTTAGGTTATATTTTTAAAATGTATTAAAATAAAGCCCTAAAATAGATTGTACCTATAAACAGTCCTACCTTGTTAAAGAATAATCCTATTAATCCTATAATTCACTATTGCCAGTTGAGAAATTGGCACAAATATCATTTTCAACTTCAAATTCAAACGTTTGAAGATGGCCGTCCATGGAGAGGAATGGGAAAACAAGGGAGGTAATTGAGTTACTATCTCCTCAATCAGCCTGTCTCAACCATTTTAACCCCCATGAAATTTTGCCCATGATCGTGTAATAGTGAGTTGACAACATTTTGAGCAAAAGAAATAGAAATAATTATGTTTTGACTTTATTAGAAAATATGCTATTGGAACTTTAAAATTATTGAGCTGTATTTTCATTTTATTTAAGACTTTAGTTTGAAACCTACTATGACTGTATGTAGTGACTTACTTTATTTTAAATGGGGAGATGTTCTGATGTGTAATAATATCAATTGTTATTATATTCATATTTGCCGCGTATGTCAATGCGCATGTTTGATTAGTAATAAAAAAGAAGTTAAATGGCCGCCATTGATTAGTCATACCACGACATTCATATTTTCTAAGAAAGTCAAAACATTATTATTTCTATGTCTTTTGCTCAAAATGTTGTCAACTCATTATTTTATATATTTACTTGTACATGTAAATAATGTTTTAGTGGAATTTGACCTTTAACCGCACATTACGTCATTGTTTCTGGTTAAACTGTTTCAATGGCATATAGGTATACAGGTCACAATTCTATGGATTACAATTACTGCTTATTACTGAGCGACGTTTCGACTAGGCTTCTCTAGTCGTTATCACGCAATGATAAAATCTAAAAAGAGACAACTTAATGCTGACAAACCAGAGATCTACAATTGCTCGTACCTAAAGGGAATCTAATGTAATTAAGGATTATAAATTGAAACGTTATTGACAACATTCAATAAGACCACTTAACTAAAAATAAAAACAAACTAACTAATTGATTAATGGTTAAGTGTTGTGGAGCATATACAATAATTAGTAGGTTTTAATAAGGACAAACGGTCAGAGAAAATGGAATTTGATCAAATTTTATCAACCACCTCTTTCACTGAAATAAACACAAATGATTAATGAATTGATTGTTGTGGAGTATTTACAACGATTTGATCTGGTTTCAATAATGACAACATCCCGAGAGGATGAGATTTTGTATTAGGACGGAAAATATATATATGCGCATGTTGATGCGAGTGATTATACTGATATACGAAAAACCCTTAGAACAATAACTTATAAATGATCAATGAAGGCTGACTATTTAAAATGGTGAGGCCTGAAAAACAAAAAGAATATAAAATAAAATAAAAATAAATAGAAAAGTAATAATAAAAGTAAAAATAGTTGTCAATTATTGATTTTTATTTTTGCAAATTGTAGTGTTATTACAGACTTAAAATTTATTTCTAAACTGAATATTGTTAAGTATTGAGTATGATTGAAATAAAATAAAATAGTTATGCTTAGCCCTCGATTATGCGATAAGAGTGTCATACGCCCTGGGGAGGAACAATCCTTGATCTCTGTTCATTTGGGGTTTGTGTCGTCGTATTTGAATGGCTTCATGCAATCGGCGCGCTCTCTTGTTGTTGATGTTCTTGCATAGCGCTTTTACGTTGGACCATTGGACTCTGTGGCGAGGGTTGGAGTTCAAGTGTTCAGCTACAGCGGAGCTGTTGGTTGCTGCTTTCGACTTGTGGTCATCTATCCTTTTATTCAATGGGCTCTTTGTCCACCGACGTAAGAAATTCCACAATTGCATACTATCTGATAAACACATCCCTTTGGTTGTGGCGGTTGTGTTGGATTTAGTTTACCATTAGCTCTTAATATATCTTTGGTGCTGTTGCTTTTTGTGAAAGTTACATCTATTTCTGGCTGTTGCATTAGTAGCCGTTTGATTTGGTAGGAGACTTGGCCGTTGAATGGAAGGAATATTCTGACTGGGGCAGTCGGGGGTTTTGGTTTAGCTGCACTTGCCGACAGGGTCTTTTTAACCCTTTAGAGCCTAAACCATGAAGGAGGTCTTCAAAAATTCACAAATTGTTTTTATCATGATGCCTGGGGTGTGAATAAACCTAATCCACAAAAAAAAAAATTCATCAGAAATCATTTCCCAAATTTTGGACAGGTATCGATTTTGATACCATAGGCTTTAGAGAAAGATGACTAGTGGATAAGGCGCTGGTTCGCTAACCTGGAGGTCGGGTGTTCGATCCCTGCATTGGCCCAGAAAGTTCATCTCGATTGTCCGACGTGATTTCCTCCTTGTAAGTGATGCAGAAGGAGAGCCTGACAAGGACAGCTGCCTAGTCCTTCGGGTGGGACGAAAAACCGAGGTCCTGTGTACACATTGGCGTGCACGTAAAAGATCCCTTGGCAGTTGGAATTCGATATATGAGTAGGCCGTAGCGGCGCTGCCCGGGCAAAATTTTCTCATAGCACACTGTATGGCGTATGCCCGTCTTCCATTAGCCCAGGTTAGGTGCAAAAGAGTAGGACGTTAAACCCCATTTCATTTCATTTCATTTCTCAACTGAGAAATATATCGGAAAACTCAGGTTTGATATCATATTTATTTGTGATAAGCTAAAAAAAACAAATTTCTATCTTTGTTCAGACATAAATTTACATTACATTGACAGTTGGGATGGAAATGTTGGAATTTATTTTTGAAGAAGATCAGGTATATTTGACAGATAATATGCCTGCGGTAGCAAATTTAATACCACATTTTTTCACCACACACTGAGCGATTAAGTTTGCAATTGAATATACTGTGAACTGTTATTAAGTTTCTCTGTATTCTTATATACATGAATAATATATTAATTTTGGGTAAACTTAACTATTTTGTTGAATAATACTCCAATTTCCCTGGTCAAAAAATTTAAATTTCTCAATCGTGGGAGCTACCATCTTTGAAAGTACAAGTGAACCTCATGTACTCAGTATAGCAGTACTGTATGGTACTATATTAGATACCATAGGCGTTCTCGTCATGAAAAACCGGGTGATAGATTATTTGTTCAAAATTTAGTTTATTAATTAGTTAAGTTAATTAGTGGTATCAAATCTGATACCGTCGGCGCTAAAGGGTTAATGGTGTTTGTCACAAACTTCTCTGGATAGCCGTTGAAATTTGTGAAGACATGTTTGAGATGACCAATTTCCTTGGAGAGGCTCTCAGGATCACATATCTTTTTCGCACGGTTCACCAGAGTTGAAATTGTGGCCGATTTGATGCTATTCGGGTGGTTGGATTTGAAGTGGATTGATCGGTGTGGGTTGGTTTCCTGTAGACACTGGTACGGATCAAATTGTTGGTTTTAGATACACAAACATCGAGGAAGGGTAGTTGGTTATTATTTTCGGTTTCCATTGTGAATTTAATACGTGGGTGTTGCCTGTTGAGGTGTTGTAACAGTGTTTCTGGATCATCTTGTTGTTTAATAATAACAAATGTGTCATCCACTTCCCTAAAAAAGCATGATGGGGTTATAGTGGACGTTTGCAGCGCCTTCTCTTCTAAATCAGTTAAAAATATTTCTGAAATTAAAGGAGAGAGGGGGCTTCCCATGGGTAATCCATTGGTCTGTTCGTAAAATTCGTCGCCCCAGATGAAATATGTTGAATTGATGCATTGTTTCAACAGGGTTATGATGTTGTCTGTTGATAAGGTAGTCTCTAGTGGATTGTCTAAACTATCTATGCGCTTGCGTAGAATCTTCAGAGCCTCTTCCCTGGGTACATTTGTGAACAAATCTACAACATCATACGAGTCCATCCTCCCGGGGTTTTGAATATTCTGCAGTTTCTCACAGAATTCACCTGAATCTTTGATGAAGGACGATGCTGTCGTGCCAAGTGGGGAAAGTAGTTTTTATAAATATTGAGCTGTATTGTAGAAGACTGAGTCTCGAGAACACACCAACAGACGGGCTTTCATGGGGTTTTTATGGATTTTTATAGTAGCCCTGGCATAAGGCGGTCGAGGGTGGTTTGGTCTGAGCTTGTAATAGAGAGCTTCAGAGATCTGTTTGTCTTCTTTAAGTTTTTTAAGCAATTTTTCATGGCTGTCGTTGTGCGCGTTCGTTGGGTCTTTGCGGATTCTTCTATATGTTGACGGATCTTGGAGTAAACCGTTGACAGTTGTGAGGTACTCATCGGTGTTCATGATGACTGTTGCTTTTCCCTTGTCAGGAGATACAATTGTGATAGATCTATCGTCTTTTAGGTCACTGAGGGCTTTCCTTTCTTGGCGGGAAACATTGGTCGCCTGCTGTTTAGTGGTTGCTTTTGCTAGTATTTCAGTTATTTGGTGCCGTAGGTAATCGACTTTACCACCTGGAGCGAGTTGGCGTAATCCTTTCTCAATGTTGACAATGTAGGTGTCATTGTTTGGGGACTTTGTGGTCGGTGCAAACTTTAATCCCATTGATAGGATGGTAATTTCGTCATCGGTTAAGTCTCGATCACTAAGGTTGACTACTGTTTTCGTTAAGTATTCTTCTCTCGATTGTCTGGTACTATTTGAAACTGGGCGCTGTGGGGATGAAGATCTGAGGTTATTAAATTTATCCACCTGCCGCTTCCTGACAGTTTCATCCAACCGGGCATTCGAACTGATTTGCTTTTCTCTCACTGTGTTGTAATCTTCAGGAGATAGTATAGATTCGAGCTGAATACGCTGTTGTTCAGAAAGAGTGAATAAGCGGTGCTTCTCATTTCTATTGTGCTGGATCCTCTCGCGAACCAAGCACTCAGGTCGCATGTGACATGGAGTATGGTATCCAACCTCGTGGGTTTTCTCCGTGTCCTTCGGTTTCCTCCCACGTCTAAAGACCCGTACGTGCAAGGGAAGTTTTTAAATACAATTATAAGACATATGTTAGCCCCGAAATGACCTAGTTTGTGTCGTATGGACGTTAAGCCGCATTTCTCTCTTTCTCTTTTATTTATAAAGTTTTGTAATAATCAGTTGGTAATCAATGGTACTGTAAAAGTGATAAGACAGAAAATTGCGCCCGGTTGTAATGTTTCTCACTTTAAAGTCAGCAATTTGCCGATTTTAATAGGCAAACGTTTATTGCGAACGATTAGGCTGGTCAGGGGGAGTTTATTTTTAAAAGTTTTGTAATATTCGAAAATTCGTCGCTGTGATTTCGAACCGGAAGTTGAGACTAACTTGACAACTTCTTTAATAGTTGTACGATTTTCATGAAATTTAGTATGTAAGTAGACATTACTGATGCGACTTGAAACAATTATCTCCCCTTGGTGAAATTAAGAATCAAATTTTCATAAACATCGTCGAAATAAAGGTCTGAATGACCTAATTTTTTTTCGATACTAGACAAGTAATTACTGATTCGTCCACAAAACAAGGAGTTTGTCAATCGAAACGGAAGTGCCACCATCTTGAAACGTGAAAAAGCAATAGAACTTTTGCGATATTGCACTTACAGACATGGGACTTACATTTTCTGAATCCTTGAAGGAAAACCTAAAAAGCGTTCAGAGCAGAATTTTGATTTAGTTCAGCTGATGGTCGCCATTTTGAAGTGAATATGAAACATAGTGAAAAATCAACATTTACGGAATTGTAAACAAACACAATAGGACATAGTATGTTCAATTCGTCTCCTATGTCTAAAATTTAATACATTTCAGGATAGCCGGGATACGTGTCGAAATTTTGGTATTTGAATATTTCAAAAATTCGAATTTCGCATTTGATGTTTTTCGTGCCGACAACGTTGTTAACGAGTGAAAAATCACATTAATTTCGCTAGATTGTGTCCGATTTTAATGATTTATTTTTTCTTGTTCGGATTATTTATATGACCCATGAAGTGACAGGAAGTGACTGTGAATATGAAAGCTTTCATATCTGCATGGGACAGTAGCAGATCTAGTTAGGCTTTCAGACTTTCGTCTGAAAGCCTATTGAGATTACTAAAATTATTATTATTAGGCTTTCAGACTTTCGTCTGAAAGACTATTGTTTTTACTAAAATTATTAGGCTTTCAGACTTTCGTCTGAAAGACTATTGTTTTTACTAAAATTATTATTAAGCTTTCATATTACATTCGCACCCCCCCCCCCCAAAAAAAAAATGGGGTGCGAACGTTGTTCAAATATATTTTCAAAACGTTTTACGAATCCGAAATCACCGAATTTTACGAACGAAAAAACTGACAATGCATAGTCGTAACTTTGTTATTTTTTGACCGATCTTACTAATTCTTTTTTCTTTGAATACCTTGAAAAAAATCATTTTCATCTGCAGTTTCACATTTTTGAAATTCGAAAATTCGTCGCTGTGATTTCGAACCGGAAGTTTACACCAATTTGACATCTTCTTTAATAGTTGTACGATCTTCATGAAATTTAGTATATAAGTAGATCCCATCGATGTGATTTCAAAAATATAATTAGAAATTTTCAAAATTATCTCCCCTTGACGAAATTAAGGATCAAAATTTTCAAGAAAATCATCGAAATATAGGTCAGAATTTTTTGGATACTAGATAAATAATTACTGATTTGTACACAAAATACGAAGTTTGTCGATCGAAACGGAAGTGCCACCATCTTGAAAAGTGAAAAGGCTTTTTTGCTATTTTACTTACAGATACGGGAGTTATATTTTCTGAATCCTTGAAGGTTGGCCCAAAAATCGCTGGGAGCAGAATTTCGATTTCGGTCTACTGATGGATTCCATTTTGAAGTGAATATGAAAAGTAGTAGCAATTTGAAGGGCCGAGACTTTGAAACTCAATAACTCTCCTTCTAATTCAGCTAGAATGTTCAAACTTGGTGTAGACGTTCACTAGGTCAATGTCATGATTGAGTTTAAAGATGAGCATTTTCTGCTTAGGGTAAGCAGAGGTAAATATGCTGATTTGTTGATTTTTTAGGGCACAATAACTTCGGTTATAATGAAGAGAGGATGATGAAACTTCTGTCAATCGAGAGTCTAAAAGCTAGCCCGTTGTGTGAAATCATTGTATCATTTTTTTTAAATGTCAGGGATAGCATAAAAAAAGAGATTTTTTTACGATTTTACGATTTTGAGCATTTTTAAAGTTCCTTTTCTCTTAAATCAACATAATATTTTTGGGGAACTTCTTCTACAAAGAGTCTTATCGATAGTCTTTTATATGAAACCATAGATCAACAGTCCAAAATATCAGGAGTAGAAGAATAAAAGGATCGAAAATTGAAAACTGCACCCTTTCATTGTTAAGCGAAACATGCAGCGTGGGTGACTACAATTTGCACATTCAGTCATCCTATAGAGCTTATTCAACAGTATCTAATTCCAACTGCTTAGAGATATTTTACGTGCACTTAACTGTGTACACGGGACCTTGGTTTTTCGTCCCATTCGAACGACTAGACAGCTGTCCTTGTCAGGCCCTCCGTTGTGCCTCACTGACAAGAGGGAACTCGCCGGAAAATCGAGATGAACTTTCTCGGTGCAGAACTTTCAATTCACGCCAAACGTTTATGGCATACGATTAAGCTGGTCAGTTGGAGCTTATTTTCAAAAGTTTTGTAATAATAAGTTGGTAATTAAAGTACCGTGCAAATTAAACTGCTAAAACAGAAAATTTCGCCCACTTGAAATGTTTCTTGCTATAAGTCAGCAATTTCCCGATTTTAGGGAGGCTGAATGACTGAATGGATAGCATACGTGCGCTGTGTCGTAACGTCTGTCATTGAGTCAACCGGCGTCGTTTCGATTTTCAGGTTGCACGTGACATGGAGTATGGTGTCCAACCTCGTGGGTTTTCTCCGTGTCCTTCGCTTTCCTCCCACTCCTGAAGACCAGTACGCGCAAGGGAAGTTTTCCAATAAAATTAAAAAACATATGTTAGTCCCGAAATGACCTAGTTTGTGTCGAATGGACGTTAAGCCGCATTTCTCTCCTTTTGTTTTATTTTTAAAGTTTTGTAATAATCGGTTGGTAATCCATGGTACTGTAAAAGTGATAAAACAGAAAATTTCGCCCGGTTGTAATGTTTCTCACTTTAAAGTCAGCAATTTGCCGATTTTAAGGGGCAAACGTTTATTGCGAACGATTAAGCTGGTCAGGGGGAGCTTATTTTTAAAAGTATTGTAATATTCGAAAATTCGTCGCTGTTTTTTCGAACCGGAGGTTGAGACCAACTTGACAATTTCTTTAATAGTTGTACGATTTTCATGAAATTTTGTATGCAGGTAGACATTACTGATGCGACTTGAAAAATGACTTTTAAAATTTTCTAAATTATCTCCCCTTGGTGAAATTAAGAATTCAATTTTTCAAAAAAATCATCGAAATAAAGGTCAGAATGACCTATTTTTTTTTTCTTTTCGATACTAGACAAGTAATTACTGATTCGTACACAAAACATGGAGTTTGTCGATCGAACCGGAAGTGTCACCATCTTGAAACGTGAAAAAACAATAGAACGTGCGATATTGCACTTACAGACATGGGACTTACATTTTCTGAATCCTCGAAGGAAAACCTAAAAAACGTTCAGAGCAGAATTTTGATTTATGTCAGCTGATGGTCGCCATTTTGAATTGAATATGAAACATAGTGAAAAATCGACATTTACGGACTTGTAAACAAACACAATAGGGCATAGTATGCTCAATGCGTCTCCTATGTCTAAGTAATAGTTATTAGCACACTTTCCGAGGTGTATCGGTGAATATCAGGACAGTTTTGGTCGGGGGCTCAGCCGAGGCGGACCGAGGCGGCCCACGACCAAAACTGTCCTGATATTCACCGATACACCGAGGAAAGGTGCTAATAAGTTACTTACATCACATTTCTATCGAGTATTGTGAAGCAAAATGTGAAAAATAGTATTTATTATCGAGTCGTTTCAACCGAAAAGTGACAAATACTTTCTGCTCTTTCATTTATCCCTTTCTGTGCCTCGGGTTACATTTCATGGTAGAATTTACACGTGCGTCTTGTTGTGACACCCCGAGCTTAATACAGCCACGTGTTTGTTTAGACCACATCGTCAAAACTACTTGTCTATGGCGTAGAGGACTGTGGTGATATTAAATGTAGTGTAAAGGAAATGCGGGTCATTCCTGGTGAAAGTATGCATCGGTGGATGGTTCGTCCGTTGAAATTTATTTGTAATAAAGTTTATGACTTTCTACGCGGTTTTTGTTTTATCCTGCTCATATTCAAAGCTTGTGAAGTGTCCAGCAAGAGAACCCCACCTTCTATCACCACAAGTAGTTAAAATAATTATTCAGTATTAAAATTCATATGTTTTGCATATTAATATAAATCAAACCAAATTAGGGAATAGATGCCAATTGATATGTATAATAACTGTTTTCGTAATATGTTGTTACGTTAATTTAATGTCATTGTATATATTTTTGCACTGCCATGTAGTTCCTACCGGTTTGTTTTGTTACTATGATTTTGACTAGTTGTCTCATGTACAGTAGCCTCGTGCAGTAGGACACTGGTTATCATTGCGATCTGGGTCGGACTAAACGTCCGCTTCTTGTTGCTTGGTAAGTTTCTATGACCGTCTAAAAGTAGCCGTGTATCAGAAATGAACAGTACACTTTGGAAAAGAGTACTGTTCATTTCTGATACACGGCTACTTTTATCCATGTATTGGAAATGAACAGGACAGTTTCATCAAAGGTTGCCAGTGGCAACGAGTAGAAGTGGGATGTAAAATTTAATACATTTCGGGATACGGGTCGAATTTTTGGTATTTGTATATTTCAAAAATTCAAATTTCGCCTTTGATGTTTTCGTGCCGACAAAGTTGTTTACGAGTGAAAAATCACATTAATTTCGTTAGATTGTGACCGATTTTAATGATTTATTTATTTTTTTCGGATTATTTATATGACCCATGACATGTGACAGGAAGTGACTGTGAATATGAAAGCTTTCATATCTGCATGGGACAGTAGCAGATCTAGTTAGGGTTTCACACTGCGTAGCTTCATCAATTCTTTTCCCATTTTCAAACAAATCACATTTTTGGAATCCCTGAATCTATTCTGAGACAATGGCTATCTCACATTTTTCAATTTCGAACATTCGTCTATGACTTTTATCGTTCGAAAATTGAAAACATGTTGTTTACGAGACAATTTTTGTTATTTTTCAAAATTTTCAAATTTGACCTACATTTTTGGATACCTGAAGTCCATCCGATTCTAGAATAAGTTTCATTCAGAGTTATCGCCCTTTATTTTTCGATTTTTTGCGAATTTTCTTCCCATTTTGTGAGCTGTGGTTTCGTTTTACGGTCGAATTGATGTTTCTGAAAGTTATGGAACATGAAGTTATAGTCCAATACCAACTGATAAAGCAATTTCGACAAGAATCTTTAAACCGGAAGTGGTCGAAATAGTGTGCAATATTTTGAAAAAAATGGAAAAATTGGTTGTTTTGGTGGAAAACGTGATTTCTCCGTCCGATATCAACAGATTAAACAAATTAAGGTACCGTTGGATGCCAAGAGGAATGGACTATCGTATGATACCCAAATCACTATGAAACGGTAGTAAAATATGGCACGCTGAAAATCAAGTATTTTTTTGATTTGGAGCGTTTTTGGACGCCTGTATCTCGATAACTACTCCAGCGATTTTTATGAAACATTCTCTATCGAGAGTCCTTTCGGTAGTCTTGTGTACGAAACATTCCATTAAGACTTTGAAATATCTGGAATAGGTCAAATAACGGACTGAAAATCGAAAAAAGTCGAAAAATCGTGAAATTTTGGAAAATGCTCTATTATTTTTTTATTTTAAGAGATTTTCTAAAAAAGTTTATATTTTCAGATAGCTGACCTAATTACGATTCTAACGATGTATAATACGTATGTAGTTATTGAAACTTAATTTTCGATATTTTAAATTTTTGGCACTTTTGAACATAGGATTTCTCAGGGGCATTTTATCTGATCAGAAAATGTAATATATCATTACAGAGCCCCGTGGCCATTTTAGTGCCCAAACCGGCTATTAAAACTATTCCGACAATAATAACCATACCCGAAGTATTCAAAAAATGAAAAAAAGAGTAAAAACATTGTCGCTCTTGCGAAAAACTTGTTTTCTCCCTTAGGTAATAGCGGACCAAAAGAACTAAAGTGTCGTTGGATAGCCCTATTAATGGACCATCATATGGTATCTAAATAATGTGATTTCAATGGTAAGGAAATAAATTATTGTATGCGAAAAATCTAGTATTTTCCGATTTTTTAACATTCTGAGACGCCCTTTTCTCGAAAACGACGCAGCAGATTTTTCTTAAACTTTTCTGACTCAAAGTCCTATCGGTTGTCTATATAGTGAATCCAAAATGAAAAGCATTGAAATAATATAGGTGGTCCAAAAATGGCCTCAAACTTTGAAAAAAATTGAAAAATCGTTAAATTTTTGGAAACGCGCTTTAATTTATCTTTTTTTCCAAAACTACTCAATGGATGTTTCTGACACTTCTGGTACAGAAAGTTAAGTATCCAAAGAACTTCGTAAAGCTATCACAACAACGATCGTAAAACCGGAAGTAGTCGAAAAAATGTCCGATATTTTGAAAAAAATTATTTGTTTTACGAAAACCTTTTTTATTTATGAATATTTTTTGATGATATTTTACACAGGGTTAAAATATCATCGTACTTGAGCAGAAATGAGAAAAAAAATTGTCTCGGTAATTTGCGTTAGCCGCCATCGGCTAATTTAGTTTTTCGTATCCAGAAAAATTATTTATTGTTCGATTTGTATAAAACAAAGTTCATATGCTCCGTGGTCCCAATTGTAATTTTTGGGGTTACGGTGAAATTTTTCTGTCGGCAACGGAAGTGACGTAATATTAACAAAAACTACAATTTTGACAGTTCGGTACCACTTTTTGAAAGCAATTTTTTTTTTTTCAAAACTGATATAACTAAAAGGATGCACCCTGCAAAGGTGCACAAAATCCTTAGCTCATATTTTTTAATTTCAATTTCATTTTCGGTCAATTTCGAATAAATTGTAAAATAAAGTGTAAAATTCAGTTATTTACAATTCATTCAGCGTCTTCATATTTTGAAATATTTATTTGTAATTTTCATAAACTCGTAGCAATAATCCAGACGAAGAGAATGTATGCAAAAAACAGTTCATAATATGAGCAATTGCCGAGGAATATGCAGTTTTTCATGCATCACATTTTACGTTATTTTGCCTATAAAAGAGTAAACTATTATCCGATTTTCAATATATTTTTTTCATTCGATGCCTAATGCCAATTTGGACTAGGTTAAGCTAATTTTACTGTTTCACTGTGACCGGAAATGACGTCATTTTGGCAAAAACTGTATTTTTAACCTAAAAAACAAATATTTTAATTCAAATGAGTCTTTTCTATAATATTTTTAAAATTATGATATTTGAATCCCACCAACGAATAGCATGAACCCATACGATCATACAGATACCACAAACAAGTTTCTAACTTGTACGGTTGTCGAGAAATAGACGAGTTTCTACAAGTCACTTTTCAAGCTTTTTGGTCTATAAAAGTGTCAATTATTATTCAATTTTCATACAATTTTCACCATGTGATGCCTTATGCCATTTATGATTGCAATGATCTGATTTAACATTTCCATTATCACCGGAAGTAATGTCATATTTGCAAAAACCGTATAAAACAAAGTTTGTATGTTTCATGTTGCAAATTCTCAACTTATTTGCTGCCGATAATGATTTCTTTTGGCACCGGATGTGACGTAATTTTGCCAGATTTTACAATTTTGGCCGATCTTTTCGCAAGCAAATATTACTTTTACAAGTCTGATAGAGGGTGTCACTGAATAAACAAAAATACAGTATCGTTTGGTAGCTGGATAAATCGGCTATTGTATGACGTATTTCCTGTCTGATTCCTGATAGCCGATTCAGTGCTGTGAAGGACATGCAGCAGGTTGGACTGGCATGTACATTTGGACATCCCCTCCCCTCCTTAAATATGTGACTGGCACCCGGGGTATTTTACGTGCAAGCAAATGTGTACATAGGACATCGGTTTCACATCTACTCTGATCTATTATTTTCGAACACCACCCCTACACCTTTGACAAGGGAGGAACTGTGCTGACAAATCTGAATATTTCTCGATAAATGCAGGGATTGGACATGGGACCTACAAGTTAGTGACTTTCAAGCAGGGCTGCCAAAAGGAAGGCCTACCAAGAATAACCTGGCTAATGAAAAGTGGAATATGTCATGCAGTTTGTTACAAGGGATTATCTGTCTGGACAGCTGCCATAGCAAACAGGCCATTTATTTTCTTTTTTGCCGTTGAACATATCTTTTCAGGCGTTTTCAGGGGTGCTAAAGACTTAAATCGTAGTAAAAATTTGATCAGAGGATATCAAACATTTATTTGTTATTTTGTCAATTGATATTTTTTATTTAGAATTGCAGGGGTGCTGAAGACGAAAATCGTTGTAAATGCACTCTTTTCGTAACGAAAAATCCACAACATCATAGTGTTATACTGAAGAACAATCTATACATTAGTAGTAATTTGTATATTATAACTTTGGTAGGATTAACTGAAGTTAATTTCATCAATTAATTAGCATCTGGACAGGAGATTAAGATTATTGTTGATTAGGTAATCATCAAAGCAGCCGCCACAATTGTACGTGTTTTCAGTTAACACGTGGATTAAACTAAGATTTGGTGTGTACGTAACGTTATCAAAATATGAGTCCCTATAGATAACTGCCAATTTAATAGTCAAATAAAGCTTACGTTCACTTTCGTGCATTTTGGCTTTGATGTAATTAAGCAATGGCAGGTTCGAGAATTGTCGCATTTCGGCTCGTTGGTCGTTTTTTCGACCCATGGTGATAAGAACATTTTAAACAATGATATCCAATACGTATTCCTTATTTTACATGCCGTATGAAGAAGCGACAGTTAACAGAATTCAGCCATCGATAAAATTCCCTTCAAAAAGAAAATTATTGGCCATTTTTATTTCCATTTAAGGCCTATAAATTTTTTTTTAAAGATGGTATGAGATATTATTCGCAGTAAATAATGAGTTGTCGACGGCTTTATCATTGACCCGTGACAGTTGATTAGTATTACTCAACGACACACCTACACACCGCTTGCCGATTAATTTGCATAATCAGCTACATGGTTTTGATTAACACTCAACGGCAATCTATATACGATCAGAATGAATTTTTTTCTGTCACTTATCAGAGTGAATCTCATGCAGGTAACCCAAAAACATAATTGCCGAAACCAAATATTTATCGCCCGCTCAGCCATCCTCGTAACCATAATGCTTTGCACGCGATGTCTGGGGTAATCAGCAAACGAGTTGTGTAGACAGCATGGCCACATGGTGTTTGTTTATATTTTCTAGGGGTTTTAAAACTCGAGCTTGTCCGTTCAAAATCAATTCAGCGATAATATTTTGATAATATTTGATATCTGGAGATTCTCCGTTTTACAACGATGCCAATTATTATGCAAGAGGAATGACATGTCGTTCCATAGCGAGCGAAGGAACATAACTAATTTCGCCGAGAATTTTAAGAAAAGGACAGATTTAAGAATACGGTACTCTTACAAAACGTTGAAATAAAGGTGTTCTAAAATCTTTTATTGCTATTTTGACCTTTTGTGTTGATAGATAGTATATCTATAGACTCATTTTTGAGAAAATCTCATCAATATTTTCACTTATTTTGCAATCCGACTCAGGATGGCGTGTTCAATCACAAATATTACGGCACGCTGAAGATCTAATATTTTCCTTTTTGGGCTTTTATATGATATCAGAATACAAATTCGATGGTTAGGCAATAGATTATGAGATGCCGAAAATGTAGTATTTCCTTCTCTTTTTTTGGAACCCATTCAGACTCGTTTATCTCGAAAACTACTACTATTTCTCTTCATAAACTTCTGTTACCCCGAGTCCTATCGGTCGTTTAGAGTATAAAAGTAAATTTAAAAGCATGGCAATGATATGAAGGACCCTGAAAGCCGATTCAGCACTGCAGGTCTGCAGGTCTAGTTATTAGGGTTTCAGACTTTCGTCTGAAAGCCTATTGAGATTACTAAAATTATTATTATTAGGCTTTCAGAGATTACGTTGTTTAAATATATTTTCAAAACGTTTTACGAATCCGAAATTACCGAATTTTACGAACAAAAAAACTGACAATGCATAGTCGTAACTTTGTTATTTTTTGACCGATCTTACTAATTCTTTTTTCTTTGAATACCTTGAAAAAAATCATTTTCATCTGCACTTTCACATTTTTGAATTTCGAAAATTCGTCGCTGTGATTTCGAACCGGAAGTTTAGACCAATTTGACAACTTCTTTAATAGTTGTACGATCTTCATGAAATTTAGTATATAAGTAGATCCTACGGATGTGATTTCAAAAATATAATTAAAAATTCGTCGCTGTGATTTCGAACCGGAAGTTTAGACCAATTTGACAACTTCTTTAATAGTTGTACGATCTTCATGAAATTTAGTATATAAGTAGATCCTACGGATGTGATTTCAAAAATATAATTAAAAATTTTCAAAATTATCTCCCCTTGACGAAATTAAGGATCAAAATTTTCAAAAAAATCATCGAAATATTGGTCAGAATAACCTAATTTACATGTGACCTTGAACCAAGTCTGCAGTTGGCCTTAATATTTAGACCTAAAATGTTTTGCCTGCACACAATGACATGTTAATAGGTACACTACAAAATTCACACCGATGTGACTTTTGACCAAATCTGCAGTTGGCCTTGACATTTAGACCAAACTTAAAAGATGGAGTGTCTACCTTTGAGATTGCCTTAGACTTATGTGACACTTAGAGTTTACTTTTTTACTGACTGTGAACTGGTTTCTAGTTGTAGGTCCAGTAACGGGATGTTCGCTAGAAACAAAGAGGTTTGTTTCTATTTCCAGTTGAGACCATTTTTTTTCCCTACTTATTATCCCACATCTTTTAATTGCATATTTATCCCCAGCTTTCTATCATTTCAGGGGCCAAGGCTAAATGTTTCATTCATAGAGTGGATTGATTGACCTCAACACAAGCTTTAAAAAGAAAAAAAGAAGCAAAACAGGAGGGATAAATGTGCATTTCATACACTTTACAAAGTTCATCCAACCTGATCCCCACTTCTGCTGACTAACGGGCTGGAAATTTGGTACTGCACAGGCTTTTCTGTCCCCCTTGGCATGTAACTGAATTACAGAATTGCACATTTTGACCGTTTCCTGGATGTCAATGATCCATTTACCTGGATAGTATTCACCCCAGAATACTCATTCTCATCCAAATTTAACATTTCAGGTCTACATCTCAAAACACGATGACTTCCTGGACTTCCTTTAGTAGAATGATGATGCATATCAATTTCATCCCTGATCTCTATGACATCGGTGGTGAAACTGGAAGGCAAATCGTGATCAGTTTGGGTTCCAGCCGAGGACCTCTGTAAACTTTGCTTTTTGGTGATGATTTCATTTCCGACCTTGAAAAGGACACTCTTTGGTTTATCATGACCTCTCATATTGGAAGATAACATAAATGCCAATAAATGGCCTGTGTGTTGACGGTTGTTCATATCTCTTTGCCAGGAAAGTTGTGGGCACCATCACCATTGTAAATCATTTGACAGACCAGAGTGAACAGGTCAGCAGTGTATCCGATTCAATACTGGGGGGGTGGGGATGAAAAAAACTGTTGTAGTGTTACATAATCAGATATTTTCCACTAACTTATCCTGTGGAAATACAGCTGTATAGGTGATATTTTGATATTCATAGGCACTTCATGTTTCAACATCTTAGATTTGACCACAATTTGGCACTTGAAGCTATGTTAACAGAGAAAACTGTGTGTTTTTTGATGAAAGTGTCAAAAAGTCAAATATTGCATCATGATTACTGTTTTAAAGTATTTTCATGTTTCATTTATATTGAATTTATCTCATCTTTTTACAGAATGCATTTATGTTCAATAATAAAAATGTTCTGTGGAATTCTAAATTCATGTGCTTTCAAATTATACGATTTCATACTGGGGGGTGGGGTTGAAAAAGCTGTTGTAGTGTTACACAATCAGATTATTTCAACTTACTTATCCTATAGAAATACAGCTATATAGGAGACATTTTAAAATTGATAGGCACTGCAGGTTTCAACGTCTTAGATTTAACCATAATTTGGCACTTGAAACTTCGTTAACTGCAAAAAACTGTGTGGTTTTTGATGAAAGTGTTAAAAAGTCTAATATTGCATCATGATTGCTGTTTTAAAGTATTTTCATGTTTGATTTACATTGAATTTATCTCATCTTTTTACAGAATGCATTTATGTTCAACAATAAAAATGTTGTGTGGAATTCAAAATTCATGTCCTTTGAAATTTCTGTCTGAAATTCTGCAGTTTTCTGATGTTTTATAGTGTTTGCAGAATGCAGCACTGCTCATCTGAAAATGCATGGATTTTCATAATCTTTGGCCAGGGATGTTTGTTTATTAGATTACAAAAGATTTGTTCAAATAGCAGCAACATGTGAGGTATATAGGACTAAGACAAGTAATTATTTCCCCTTATTTCATTTTTTTTCTCCCCTCTTCCTGCATTTTTGGGTTGACTTTTTGGTCTAGAATTGTAGAAAAGGCATCAAATTTTCAATTTCACAGCAGTTTTGGGTAATACTGAGGATATTACAGCGGAGGGATAGGGGGTGTAAAGTGTCTTTCTGCGGAGCAATCATTGTGTCGGAAGTGAGATTTTCACCCCAGTAAACTTCAAATCCCCGTAGCAAAAAATCTAAATGGTCAACCCCCTACAAATTTATGATGAGGAGATTGCCAAATGTGGTCGCCATTGTGCCTAAAAAGATTGGAAGCGACGGAATGTTGAGAAAAAAGCTACAGCCTGTGATGTTACAGACATTTAACATTGAAGTCTATGGGCAAATAATTACTAGTCTGAGTCCAAATTCACATACACGAGTTATCTCCCGTGAAACGCCGGTTTGGGCACAAAGCAGCGAGGCGTCTTAAATTCAACTTATTGTGTTCTTTCACAGTCAACATTTTGGAGTTATTGACTGTTATTTTGGAGTTATTGGGTAATTTGGCGCAAATTGTTATATTGGGTAGTAAGACCCGCGCCCTACGTTATCATAATCATGATGCATATTATATACATGTGTTAGAAATGATTTCTGGTAGTCTTAAAATAAATACACCTACGCGCTACAGCCCAATCTGTTTCACAGAGAATTACTTACGAATTATCTCTGTAACAGATGCCTGTCCATAACACGTGCGTTGACTGCACGCGCCGGTAGTCATTGGCTCAATGGTTCGTGCAATGTTTACTTAACACCTAACTGCTTCGGGCAAAATGATGCATTTTACTCATTTTAATACCGATTTACACTAAATAGGAAATATTTTTTAACTACAAATACTTCAAACGTCTTTACTTATTTTTCTTTTACCTCAAAATAATGTTTGAGAATTTAATTTGTCGGAGTAAAAAAGTTAATATGCCGTACCGTACTCATTAAGCCTCGTCGATGTCATGCTTATCAGTGATTGTAGCGGCCAAGCGAATATTCACTGCGGGATCAGTTTGGCTACAGCCATGGAGGTGTATATATACACCTCTATGGCTACAGCGCCTTCATTTGGCCCGTGGGGGGATCAAATAGTTTATAGGCTATTATAAAGTAGGCCTATTATGCATTTTTGTGGGGGGAATCGAGTTTTTTTTTAAAGTGAATTCCGGTGATTATATGTGAATCCCGGTGATTGTAAATGAATTCCTGTGATTCTGGTGATTAGTCTACCCATAGAAATGGTCTACCCGATATTTGTTACGTGGTTTAAAACTTCATGAAGGCGTAGACCTGTACATACGATCTTTGATGTAGGCGCATTATGTTCAATGTACCCCGGTACCCCTACGTAGCCAATCTACTTTTCTGTCCAGTTAAACTATTATATTATTATTATTCTGCGTCACTAAAACCAGAGCCTTATATATAGATATAAGGCTCTGACTAAAACTAAACCCAATTAAACATCATAAAATATTATTATTATTAGCTAGAGTAACCCGCCCTTGATTCCATGTTTGGTCGTACGGTGTGCTGCTAGTCGTCTGCACCATTCACACAACTTCAGCGGCTGGAATTTCGATCGTCGTATTCATTGCGATGTTCTATGGCAGAAACGTGCAGAAATTTATTACTAAAATATGGTTAAAAGTGTGTTCTAAGTAGTGTATTTATTGCATGGTTATGAATAGCCAGGATTACCGTATACGATTCGCAAACGATCTAGTGTAGTCTATACGATTAAGAGTGTACACAGCGAAAATCAGAATTTTGAGATCTGATACGGACTGCAGTATTGATAATGTCATGTTCGGTTTCAGATTCTTGGCTACTATAGAGATCTTACCCACTAGCATATAGAACAGCGTCTGGTTTTGTGTGAAATGTTTGTTGGACTGACGCGAATCGAAGAATGGATTTTTACTTTTACCTTGTTCTTGTCTTGTCCGGCGATATGTGTTTGGCTGTGCCCAAATTCTAAAAGTTAGTTAAAAGCTGCAGTGAATTTTAATAAGCTGTAGCCTTCTTTATGCTCTATGTACTGTATTTTTGTGATTCAAACTACTGGTAGCCTACTAGAATAGGATATAGATCATTCATACGAATAGAGTAGCCTAGATTAAGTGTGCTGATAAATTTTTGTCTACAGTACTAATTATAGGCTAGAATTATAAATTTAGATGTCTACTTATTGTCAAGTCAATTATTAATTAAAACTAAACAACTTCTGCTGCAGGTGTGGTCGGTGTGGATCTGTGCCAGACTCAAATTAAATTATTAGGCCTATAGGTCTATGGATCTAGGCTAGATCTAGCCTGATATTGACAACTCAGGAGTCTATCTTCAACAACCTGGATTAAAATTACCCACTATACTATTATTAGATCCTTGCCAATCAGTGACACTGTGTAAACGGATTTGGAACTTGAAGATCTCTGCATCTCATCTTAATAAAACTGCAGAATTCAAACTGTCTGTAATATCTAGGCCTAGTGGTTACCATACTTATTTCATTTGTTCTTAGTGTTAAGTTAGGCACAAAAGACTAACACAGGGCAATTCTCTGTCAAATTATAACTTGCAACAAATCAGATTCAAAATGGCTGTTTCATTTGTACTAGATTTATATCCAGCAATGTCTTCAATAAATAAATATGTTATCTTTTTATTGGGTGCAATCCTTGCCTTTGAAAATGTACCTCAAGCTTTCGCAGATACACTTGTTTCTTCTGCAAATACTGGTACAAGCAGTGCAATAAATAATACGCAAGAATGTACACGTGAAGCAACAAAATGTAAAAAAGGACTCATTCTTCCACTGTGGACACCAGTTAGTGGTCTTAGCAGTGGGGACAAAGCAGCAAGGGCAACAGTTTACATGGCTGCCATGATTTACATGTTTCTTGGTGTTTCCATTATAGCTGACCGTTTTATGGCTGCTATTGAAGTCATTACTTCAAAAGAAAAGGAGGTGGTCGTGAAAAAATCAAATGGTGAAACAACTGTGGTTAATGTAAGAATATGGAATGAAACAGTCTCCAATTTGTCGCTAATGGCTCTTGGCTCTTCAGCTCCAGAAATACTGCTCTCAGTTATAGAAGTATGTGGTAACCAATTTAATGCTGGAGACCTTGGTCCATCCACCATTGTTGGAAGTGCTGCATTTAACTTGTTCATAATAACTTCAATTTGTGTTTACTGTGTACCATCTGATGAGGTTCGACGCATAAAACATTTACATGTTTTCTTTATCACTGCATCATGGAGTGTGTTTGCTTATCTTTGGTTGTACTTTATTCTTTCGGTAAGTTCCTATGGAGTTGTAGATGTTTGGGAAGCTGTTCTGACCTTCTTATTCTTTCCGATTACGGTTGTAACAGCTTATATTGCAGACAGAAAACTCTTAGTCTACAAATTTTTTTCAAAAAAATATAGGGCGAGTGATAGAAAGGGCGTTGTTATTCAGTCTGAAGGATTTGGTGATCAAGAGATGGGCGAAGGTAAAACTAACCATCTGGGAGATGATGTAGAATTTAAGGGACTTAATTCAGAAGATTCTGAAGTTCGGGAGTTTGAAAAACATAGAATGGAATATATAGAAATTATGAGAGAATTGAGAAAGAAACATCCAAATGTTGACATGAAAACACTAGAAGAGATGGCTGAATATGAAGCTGTTAATCGAGGTCCGAAAAGTAGAGCTTTCTATAGAATCCAAGCGACCCGTAAACTAACAGGAAGTGGAAATGTAATTAAGAAAGCTAAAGTAGAAACGAAAACAAGTGGAAGTGAAATAAAAGTTGATGTTAAAGATATTGATCCAGTCACTAAAGTTTATTTTGACCCTGGTCATTACACAGTGATGGAAAATGTTGGTTCATTCTTCTTGACAGTTACTAGAGAAGGAGGTGATTTATCTAAGACTGTGTATGTCGATTTCAAAACAGAAGATGGTACTGCTAATGCAGGAACTGACTTTGAATATGCCGAGGGAACACTTGTCTTTTATCCTCTGGAAACACATAAACAATTTTCTGTAACTATTATTGATGATGAGCTTTTTGAAGAGGATGAACATTTCTATGTCCAGCTGAGCAATCTACGATTAGGCGATTCACAAGGTCTTTTTGAAAATGATCGTGTAAAGAGTATAGCACAGATTGTCAACCCAGCAATGGCTACTGTCATGATTCTTGATGATGATCATCCTGGTATCTTCCATTTTGAAGAAGAAGAGACACATGTTACAGAATCAATTGGTGAAATGCATGTGAAGGTAGTTCGTTCATCTGGTGCTAGAGGCACAGTTAGAATACCCTACACAACAATTGATGGTACAGCCAAAGCTGGAAATGATTATGAATTGGTAGATGGAGAGCTTACCTTTGAAAATGATGAAACAGAGTAAGTACTTTTTCTGAATTCATGTCTGCATTATAGGGATGTATGGAAATAAAGATTTCCGGGATCCTAATAATAATATGTATTGATAGGTTCAAGGCTTAAGAAATACAAGAATTAAAAGAAAATCATATCACTGTTAGCATTGAAAACTGTTTTTGTACCGTACAGAAAGACAATCAAACTTAATGATGTCTTAAATAAAGCTTAAATTAATGATTTGTAGCTAAGCAAACGCAAATTTTTCATATGATGGATGTATCAGGGCTTTTGTCTTGGTAATTAATTGTACCATAAATACACAGAGTAGACTACCGGCGCCGCCGCCCACCGATACTGTTTAGATTTGATTTGAACATACATATATGGGTCATTCCATGAAGTTGGCACCTAAAGTGTGACATGGGCATTAAAATTTCAAAATGTATTTGGAGAGAAAATAACGCTTTGTTTGTTTTGTTTTGAATGTCACCTGATGTACCAATGTGGTAAAAAGATAAAAACTTTACAATTTTCTGTAAAAACGCTGACAAACCAAAATGAATGCGTGTAACATTGACAAAATATTGTCCTCTTTTTCTTCTTGTTAAGATAAATAAATCATGATCAAAGGCAACTCAGTACTCAAGACTAAAGTGTCTATCATTTTGTGGTATCAAAATGTAAAAAAAATGTAATTTATTTTACAACATCTCTCAAAATGAGTCTGCGGGTACAATGTAACAATCACCAAAAACACATGTTAAAGTTCTATAAAACAATACTCATAAAAAAAATGCGAAAACAATTCCTAATATTGTACATCTACATGTACATAAAAAAAATATTGATTATTATATTTTAACATTTGGGTTTATTTTTATACGCCCACATTGAAATGTGGTCGTATATTGTCGTCGCCCCCGTCGGTCCGTCCGTCCGTCCGTCCGTCCGTCCGTCGGTCCGGCGTCCACAATTGCTTGTGGACGCTCTACAGGCTAAAGTTAATATTCGATTGACTTTAAATTTATACACAGTGTTTAAGGTCATGAGACGAAGAAGCCTATTGTTTTTCAGCGATTTCCGATAATAACTACCAGAGTTATGGCCCTTGATCACTTCAAAAAATCTTGTGGACGCTCTAGAGGCCAAAGTTAATATCCGATTGACTTTAAATTTATACACAGCGTTTAAGGTCATAAGACAATGACTCCTATTGATTTTCGGCGATTTCCGATAATTAGTGCCAGAGTTATGGCCCTTGATCTCTTTAAAAAATCTTGTGGACGCTCTAAAGGTCAAAGTTAATATCCGATTGACTTCAAATTTATACACAGTGTTTAAGGTCATAAGACGAAGAAGCCTATTGATTTTCAGCAATTTCCGATAATTAGTGCCAGAGTTACGGCCCTTGATCACTTCAAAAAATCTTGTGGATGCTCTAGAGGCCAAAGTTAATATCCGATTGACTTTAAATTTATACACAGTGTTTAAGGTCATAAGACGAAGACGCCTATTGATTTTCAGCGATTTCCGATAATTAGTGACAGAGTTATGGCCCTTGATCACCTCAAAAAATCTTGTGGACGCTCTAGAGGCCAAAGTTAATATCCGATTGACTTTAGATTTATACACAGTGTTTAAGGTCATAGGACGAAGAAGCCTATCGATTTTCGGCGATTTCCGATAATTAATGCCTGAGTTATTGCCCTTGATCTCTTTAAAAAATCTTGTGGACGCTCTAAAGGTCAAAGTTAATATCCGATTGACTTTAAATTTATACACAGTGTTTAAGGTCATGAGACGAAGAAGCCTATCGATTTTCGGCGATTTCCGATAATTAATGCCAGAGTTATTGCCCTTGATCTCTTTAAAAAATCATGTGGACGCTCTAAAGGTCAAAGTTAATATCCGATTGACTTTAAATTTATACACAGTGTTTAAGGTCATAAGACGAAGAAGCCTATTGATTTTCAGCGATTTCCGATAATTAGTGCCAGAGTTATGGCCCTTGATCACTTCAAAAAATCTTGTGGACGCTCTAGAGGCCAAAGTTAATATCCGATTGACTTCAAATTTATACACAGTGTTTAAGGTCATAAAACAAAGACGCCTATTGATTTTCAGCAATTTCCGTTAATTAGTGCCAGAGTTATGGCCCTTGATCACCTCAAAAAATCTTGTGGACGCTCTGGAGGCCAAAGTTAATATCCGATTGACTTTAGATTTACACACAGTGTTTAAGGTCATGAGACGAAGAATCCTATTGATTTTCTGCGATTTCAAATAATTACTACCAGAGTTATCTCCCTTCAAAAATTCTTGTGACGCTATAGAGGCCAAAGTTACCATCCGATTGACTTCAGATTGATACATAGAGTTTAAGGTGTTGAAACGAACAAGTATTTTGATTTTCAATGAATTTAGATAACTGAACAGCTAAATCCATGATATTAAATGTTTCATGTATATACTAATTGTTAGCGTGGGGTAAAACTTTATAAAAAGCAATCAAATTCTAATGATTTTTCTAATAATTACATAATGAGTTGTTACTCTTAATCAGTTTTTAGTGTATTACAAATGTTTCATTACCGAAAAAAGTAAAAATATGCGACAACCCTTGTTGACTGCCCGGATGATTTAGCTGCTGTGGGCGTATGTTTCGTTGCCTGGCAACCTATCTTTAGTGAAGCCTAGGCCTATATGATAGACTTACCTGCTTAGTTTCAGTCAGTACTAATTTATCTTTCTGCCTGTTACGTGCCACAATTCGATATTTATCCTTCTTCTTACAAAAAAAACCTGACTTTTTGTTGAACTAGATACGGGCTTTGTACAAGTTGATGATGAACCACTTTTTTGAATGACATTCACTGTTTTTCCTCTTCACTACAGCTACTACTTGGTGGTTTCATAAAATTCTTTTCAACCCTCTTTTGAGCTAGTAGAAGCCTTGTTGTATCGGAAAAATTTCCGAGGTGGAAACTTAAATAATATCATTGTATGAATCGTATCTTAAAAATCATTATGTCAACAAATCTTGACTGAGTTTCACAGTTTCAGCCCTAATTTTTTTTATTGCCGTCTAATGTCACTATATTGTCAGCCATTCTACGGCGCTTTTTTCATAATTTGTCCCATCTGATATAGACTTGACGTGAATACCGTATTTTTCAGTTTATTAGGTGCACTTTTATGACCAAATATTTTATTTTCTAGAAGGGGTGCGCCTAATACACAACGTTAAGCAAATCTAGATGTTTTAAAAAAATAGCATAAGTATCGTAAATATTTCTTGCTATTTTCACATCATATATTTCTGCTATTCCCAAGGTCAATAGTGTTATCAGTCAAGTTAACGAATAGGGCGGGGTATGCATTCATACAAGCATTTTCATTGGCTCAATATAATATAAGTCATCGGTAGTAAGGGTGGGATTACAGTTAAACTGACATGTCATGTGTTGAAGTTGTTCAGTTTAACCAGTCGTCGAAACAGCAAATCTGCTCGACGTATATCATTGACATAGTCATCCAATTCTTTCTCTATTTGTGGATAAAGTGCCACACTCCATCTATGAGCTTCCTTGTTGGTTATTAAGTTTCAAACTCATACGTTCGAATTACCAAAATTAAATTCACAACCCGCGACACTGTTACGTATTCTTTACCGGTTCGTCTCATAGCCATTCTGAATAAATAATTTTTAAAAATTTTATGGAATGTTCGTTGGTATTTTCTATATGGGTAAGACCTAGAGCTGGGCGATATACCTAGAAACAGATATCACAATATTTTTAAAAAATATCGCGATATAATCACTATATCGCGATATTTTATAAAAGGTCAATACTTTCAGTTTGTCACTTTTTAAATGTATATAAACATGCATAAAAAGTTGGAAATACTCCTCAATATTATATTTTATAAAAAGCCAAGTCTTTCAGTTTATAACTTTTTAAATGTAAATATACATGCATAATAAGTTGGAAATACCCCTCAATATTATAGTTTCTAATCAATATTGTTTTAAGCATAGGCAATACCAATTTCAAATTAACAAAACATTAATTCGAGCTGGTTCAAACACAGATCTAGATAGCCATGAAAACCTGCTAAAGTTGTTGTTTATTACAATTTTGATATTCAAAATATCAATTATATTTTATTAAAATTAAAAATATTTCGAATGAAGGAGGCCCAAACAACATAAAACAAAGTTTGTGTTCTTTCGGCCGTGCATATTTTTATAGTTGTTACGGGTACAATTGGACTTTGTTTATTCGTACAAACTCTTTCTTTCCCATTCAAGAGTATACCTTCTTGAAAATGCATAATTAAACAATACAAGGATACTAAATTAAACTATAAAAACATAAGTATTATGCCAAAAAGTGACCATTGATTTCGTCAAATATTTTTTCCCGGATCACGACCTCCCATTGGCATGACACTGAATGATAATCAGTCTACCGGAACTCTCAATGTAATTGGCATTATTTATATTTCTGCTTTATTAAAATTTAATTCAATCTTAAAATCAGTGATCTCTTTCGAAAATCAAACTATCGGTCTACACAATTCGTCAAGGTGTATAGAAATTGATCAGAAACGGGGATAATTCTAACGGGTGGAAAGGTGAGCGAGAAGTCACGTGACGTAAACAAGCTCCGTATGGGCATTTGCAAACTTTGTGGAATGAATACTCGGGAGTATATATAGCAGTATTTTTTTATGATTAAGCAATAAAATATAGCAAATATCATAAAAAAGAAAACATTTTGTTCAATATTTATGTTAAATATTATCCAGGAAAATCAAAACCGCGATATATTGCGGTATGTTCGGTTTTTCGATATTTTTCTGAAGACGGTATTTTTCACGGTTTTTATTTCTGTGACGGTTTTATATCGAAATACCGAAATATCGCCCATCTCTAGTAAGACCACAGTACTGGTACAAGAATTATGTCTGTGAAACAGAAAATTAAAATTCATTTTTTTTCAAATAGATATTGTCTGAATTTCTGCAATATGATCCTTGGTATTGGGATAACTTTCTAGGAAGTGAATCAGTTATTGAAAGATTTCATCTGCAATGCTGTAGGTAACATGGACTAAAGTTCCATGCCAGTTAGCCTTACATTTCCAATAAAATATTAAAGTATAGATTACTGGTACATTCAAGTTCGATTCGAAATAGAGTGGTCTTGTTCAGTTTACTTTAAAAGCTTTACAACAACTCTTTTTTAATTATTGAGAACAATATTATCTGCACAAGGAACTGTATGTAACCAGGACACAATCTTTACTTTCATAATCTCTCAAAGTCAACAGCATTATTTTAATGGTCAACAATATAAGAAATCTATAGTTATTAATGGTAAAAAGTTTTTTTACATCAGAATCAAACCATCTCCACAAGCCAATTGGAAATGAGAAATGATAAAACAGCATGTAACATGGACATTTTATAAAAAGGTGGAAAAATCGCATGAAAACTGCTTATCAATAGAAAATATTACCCCAAAGAAATCAGGAAATCATAGTTTACCAATTGCAAGGCAATTTCTTTTCACACTGAATAATTTCAATGTGGGTATGTATGTAACATGGACATTGGTGTTTCCATTTAAAAGTGTTATTTGCCCTGAAATTGTTATTTTTTTCTTTACGCGGGCTTATATTCCATTTGGTAAATATTTTGAATGTTATACAACTGTGCTTATAGCAACACACGAGGCTTTAAGAACACAAAATATCACTTGAAAGGAACCCTTCTAATGTCACGTGCATCGGTGATGTATTGAGAAAAGACACAGCATGTAAGTGCTCATTGTTACATATCAACATTCAAAAGCACATTGCTCTGAATTGCATGTTTTTATGGTAGACAAGGTTTATCCTTTCCTTTTTAACATTTCAAAATGATTGCTATGGGAGTGGGGGTTTTGGAATGAGGTTCAAGTTACTGTTTAGAGCACCAACCAGCATGATAAAGACATATACCTGCCATGTATAAAATTTCAGTTCTCCACATAAGTCTGCTTTTACTTTGATTTCTATCAATATCATGCCTTCACAGACACACTTGCCGTAAGTTGCCCTACGCCCCCCCCCCCCCCCAATGCAACTTTCTTAGGCAACAAACTTGTGACCTCCTGCATTTTGTCAACATCCAACACCGCATCTTGGTCTCATAAAATCTGATCTACATGCATAGAAACTGCAAACATATTGCACGATGAAGGATACGATCAGAATAATTTACCCATTAACATAGCCAGTTCCTTGACCAAAAAAACTTAAAACAATTATTTATGTAGAAATTTATATACTTATAATTCAAATAAATTATTAAAGATGCATTATTTAAACAGACAACAACAAATGAATAATAAACAGTTGTGATTGATACAACATCAAAGCAATAGCTTCTCATCTGTCAACAGTGGCAATCATAAAAGGGGGGAAAATGACGCAAAGTACTAAAATTTGAACTATTTCACATCAGTGACAGTGATAAAAGGAGGATCATTGCAATCTCTTTATTTCTGGAATAAGTCTACTGCATGATGATGTATTGATGCATTCTCTAATTTTAACTTTTTGATCATCATGCAATTATTCTTTAAAAAACGCATCAAGACACCTGAACTCTCAAACAATGTGTGGATTTAAAAAAAATAATTGTACCTAGTGTCAAGCAAATTAATGATTTAATAAGTTTACACTTAAAATGATATTAAGAATTATTTACCAAGTCTTTTTGAACAAATATCTGTGACTTCAGTTTCGACCAAATGGCTTGGCATCAGTCGATACCGATTTCACAATATTCAGAATTATTATTGGTCCCTTTTAATCAATATTGATGTTGTTTAGACATACATGTATTATAAGCCTAAGGTCCCCAAGACGAGAGGTATAAATGTAACTTAGACCATAAAAAAAAATCATTTGTCTTGTTGCACACTGTCTAGTTACATACATTATTATTATTATACATCCTAAAATTCGCCTAATTTCAGAAAACCATGTACAAATGTCAACAAAATATCCTTTAAAAATTCAATCCGAGGAAAGGACTGTCTAATCTGCTCTAATGTCTCTGGGAATTTCGTAAAAAAAAATGCAAGTACAGAAGACCATAACTTGTCCCGGTTACCTGCGTACTGTTCTGCTGAGCCAGAATGAATATTTTCGCGCCAATCGTTCAGATAAATGTCTTCGGAAATACGTTTTTGTATTTGAAAAGCAACCGTGATTATTAAAAATTATTTCCTTCGTGGTTAATGTATCTGAGAATGTGCGTAATCGGACCATTTTTGATAGTGGGCACGTAACATTTTGGACATATAGGGACAAAACTTTTTAACGACTCACCTGTTTCAATGTTCCCCACCATTTTGCCGTAAATTGATCTGATAGTCGCAATTACAGTTCCTCCCAAATTTTTGATACCGGAATTGCGCCGACACGGCGAAAAAAAACACTCCTAGGTTTCACGGTGAAATTTCGCTTAATTCCGCGGCGATTTTTCTCTAAGATTCGCCGTGTTTCTCTAGGAATTCACCGTTTTTCTCTAGGAATTCACCGTGTTTCTCTAGGAATCCACTGTGTTTCGATAAAAGTACATCGTGTTTCCCGCAAGGAATTCACGAGTCTACCTTAAGCTAGGGTCGAACTAATATTGTCTATAATACATTTGTAAATTGAAGGAGTTGTAATATAGTAATGCTCCCGGGAAAACGTGTACATATATATGTATAAAGTATAGGCCGGTTTGAATAACAAATGAGTTAGGTAATCTCGGGAAGACATTTACCGGCATTCTGTATCGGTTACGATTTTTTTCCCCAACGCACTGTATACATGTACATACATAACGCCGGCAAATGTATGGCAAAATAAACAACTTACAATTTTTTAAACGTATCATTACATCTTCGTCTATAACTTAGATGTAACCCACCACTTATTGGCTGCTATCAAATCCAAACTTTAAATTATATACGATGAGATTTTACACACTACTTCATTACTCGCAGCTCCATAAAGCACAGCTACATAAATCACTTCCGCAATGCGTTAGTCACGTGGTCAGAAACGCGCGAAAACATGAGCTGTTGGGTTCGACACGGGGACTATATTCTTAGCAAATCTTGACTGTCACCGGTATCGATGAGATTTTACACACTATTCATTACTCGCAGCTCCATAAAGCACAGCGACATAAATCACTTCCGCAATGCGTTAGTCACGTGGTCAGAAACGCGCGAAAACATGAGCTGTTGGGTTCGACACGGGGACTATATTCTTAGCAAATCTTGACTGTCACCGGTATTTCATAACAATGTATTATGACGTATTAAAACAATATAGGTGGGGGGAGATTTTGAGCAGTCGTAGAAAAAATCGCCGCTTTGACAATATACATCTACTTTATGTCGCGCAATTCATTTCGGTGGAAGCGGATATTGAGTAAAACCATTTCACACACACAGACGTATATGCGCATGCCATATATTTATACAATGGCCACATGTGTTAATTCTCGCCTTCACCCCATTATAATTTACTTATTTTGAATACACTTTCTGAATGATTCAATTATTTTTTACGAATCCATGACCATAATAAAGTGTAATTTTATTTACTTAATAATTGCGTTTGTTTTAATATTTAAGACATTTTAGTACTGGATAATCGATAGTCGAATCATTAATAGACTGATGTTTTAATTGTTGTTTTAATAAATTGATAATTGTGTTTGTTTTAATAGGCATCTGTACTCGTATATAGAAGAGCTTGAATCTGTTGATTGTATTAACCACCTGAATGGGTCAAATTTAAACAATGACATGGCTTCCTGTAGATTTGTCGAAAGCCTTTGTCTCTTAGCTTGGTGGTTGAGAAGTATTATCGTCTAGTATAGCTTTTGACCTGCTGATATGTACATGTATATGCAGTAGAAAATCGGGAAGTGTACTCAAAATAAGTAAATTATAACGGAGTGACGACGAGAATTAACACACGTGTGGCCATTGTATAAATATATGCCATGTACGCGTCTGTGTGAAATGGCTTTATTTAATATCTGCTTCTCATGTTTTCGCGCGTTTCTGACCACGTGACTAACGGTTAACCACATTGCGGAAGTGATTTATGGCGCTGTGCTTTATGGAGCGTTTAGATTAACTGGAGCTGCGAGTAATGAAGTAGTGTGTAAAATCTCATCGTATATAATTCAAAGTTTGGATTTGATAGCAGCCAATAAGATGAAATGATACGTTATAAGTTATTCATTGTTTGCATACGGGTACATTGTGGCACCACGTTATACATATACAGTGTGTTAGAAATAAAAAAATACGACCGTAGCTGCCTCGCCAACGGTTAACATATCTTGTATTCAACTTAAATAAATTACATTTTCCGTTAACATGCTTACATCGGGATGATGTCGGCACTCAAGCGATTCACCGTGTTCCACCGCGATACACTATAATTCACCGTGAAACACCCTATTTCGCGGTGATTTGGCAAGCTGCCGTTTCGCTAGCGATTCTCCGAGATTCCACCGTGAAATAGAGTGTTTTTCCACGGTGTTCGGTGTTTCTAGTCTCAAACTCCAGACACGTAGTGTAAAGTCTTATGCAATGCAAAAACTACAAATATCGTTTCTTATTTCGTAAAGAAATATATATAAAGCTTGATACGGCTAAATATTGGTAAATTATTACATGTATAACTGACAACAGTAAGTTTGGCCCAGTTACTGGAGATCGCAAGTGTATTTGAATCACGTATGGTATTTCACGTGTTTCACAAGACGCCGGAGAAGGATGCGCCTAAAGCATGCACTTTTATTTTTTCCTGAAACACCTCTGCCAAACTAGAGCTGGGCGATATTTCGGTAGACTGATAGTGATTATCATTCAGCGACGGACATGTAATGGCGGTCGTGATCCGGGAATACTTTTTGACTAATCTAAATCGATGGACACTTTTTGACATAGTACATTATAGTTTAATTTAGTATTCTTGTATTGTATAATGCATTTTCAAAAAGGTATAGTCGTGAATGAGAAAAAACGAGTTTACAAGTTTAAATGAACCGCATTCAATCGTAGCTATACAATAGCCTATGCACGGCCGAAATAACACAAACTTTTTGTCCCCCGCCTTTCGAAGAAAGTTGGGGGACTATTAAAATGGGTTCGTCCGTCTGTCTGTCTGTCTGTCTGTCTGTCTGTCTGTCTGTCTGTCTGTCTGTCTGTCCGTCTGTCTGTCCGTCTGTCTGTCCGTCACACTTTTTGGGACACAATAACTCTCTTCCTAATTGAGCTAGAATGTTCAAACTTGGTGTATGTGTTTATTAGGTCAATGCCTTGATGGAGTTCGAAGATGAGCATTTTCCGCTTAGGGTAAGCAGAGATAAGCAATTTGATTGGTTGATGCTTTGGGACACGATAACTTTAGTTCTAATTAAGTGAAATTGATGAAACTTGGTGTATAGTTTCATTATAGTAATACCTTGACTAAGTTCGATAATGAGCATTTTCTGCTCAGGGTAAGCAGAGCTATACGCAATTTGATTGGTTGTGAATTTGGAACACAATAACTCTCCTTCTAATTGAGTTAAAATGTTCAAACTTGGTGTATATGCTTATTAGGTCAATGCCTTGATGGAGTTCGAAGATGAGCATTTTCCGCTTAGGGTAAGCAGAGATAAGCAATTTGATTGGTTGATGCTTTGGGACACGATAACTTTAGTTCTAATTAAGTGAGAGTGATGAAACTTGGTGTATAGTTTCATTATAGTAATACCTTGACTAAGTTCGATAATGAGCATTTTCTGCTTAGGGTAAGCAGAGCGATACGCAATTTGATTGGTCGAGACTTTGGAACACAATAACTCTCCTTCTTATTTAGTTAAAATGTTCAAACTTGGTGTATATGCTTATTAGGTCAATGCCTTGATGGAGTTCGAAGATGAGCATTTTCCGCTTAGGGTAAGCAGAGATAAGCAATTTGATTGGTTGATGCTTTGGGACACGATAACTTTAGTTCTAATTAAGTGAGAGTGATGAAACTTGGTGTATAGTTTCATTACAGTAATACCTTGACTAAGTTCGATAATGAGCATTTTCTGCTCAGGGTAAGCAGAGCGATACGCAATTTGATTGGTCAAGACTTTGGAACACAATAACTCTCCTTCTAATTGAGTTAAAATGTTCAAACTTGGTGTATATGCTTATTAGGTCAATGCCTTGATGGAGTTCGAAGATGAGCATTTTCCGCTTAGGGTAGGCAGAGATAAGCAATTTGATTGGTTGATGCTTTGGGACACGATAACTTTAGTTCTAATTAAGTGAGAGTGATGAAACTTGGTGTATAGTTTCATTACAGTAATACCTTGACTAAGTTCGATAATGAGCATTTTCTGCTCAGGGTAAGCAGAGCGATAAGCAATTTGATTTGCCGAGACTTTGGAACACAATAACTCTCCTTCGAATTGAGTTAAAATGTTCAAAATTGGTGTGTATGCTTATTAGGTCAATGCGTTGATGGAGTTCGAAGATGAGCATTTTCTTCTTATGGTAGGCAGAGATTAGCAATTTTTGGATGACACTTCGTGTTCAGTTTGATTGGTCGATACGTTTGAAAAAAATAAATGTGCGATTAATTAATATGTGTCATCTATTTATTTTGGGATTTCGGCGGGGGACATCAGCCTCACTGTTGGCTTGTTTTTAATGTTTTTGGGGCCTCCTTCATTCGAAATAATTTTGATTTAAATAAAAGATTATAATTGATGTTTTGAATATTAGAATTGCAATAAAAAAACATTCGAAATATTTTTGATTTAAATCAAATGTTATAATTAATATTTCGAATATTAAAATTGTAATAAACAACAACTTTAACAAGTTTTCATGGCGATAGATCTTGGTTTGAACCAGCTCGAATTAATGTTTTGTAAATTTGGTACTGTATGCTAGAAATAATAATATTGAGGGTTATTCCCAATTTTTTTACGTACGTTTATTTATATTTAAAAAGTGATAAACTGAAAGTATTGTAGGGGTGATGATTTTCCGTTTCAGAAAATTGTAAATTCCGTTTTAAATGTTTTAAATTCCGTTATTTTCCGTTTCAAAGCTGACCATATTCTGTTTTTTCCGGATAAAATGCTATTTCATAAATAAATGAATAAAACATCTCAAAATATAAAACTGGCCATTTTAAACTAATGACATAATGATAACAAATTATGAATTGTGAATGACTTTTATTTTTAATTCAAATAATTGTCCATGACTAGCTGTTCTTCCATTTTAACACATTATATTTAGGCCTACTGGTAATTAGTCAAACGGAACGAAAAGTTAATTTTGAAATTCACATCCTTCCACGTGACCATTGCCTGCCTAGCGAAGACGTCATTTTTGTGCCGGCCAACCGCTGACTTTTTTGTGTAGCTTGATGCTTTTTGGAATTAATGTGGTCTTTAATTTTATCAACGCGTCAGAAATCTACGCTGTGACAATCTTCATAAAAGTCTGCAGGGAATTGCCGCGCCCTATTGGCGGCAGAAAGGCTTATAACCCTGTGGGCGCGTTTCATTTTTTAAGCAGACGACGCCATTATGATTTCGCTCGACGGCTTGTTGTAGTCGCGATGTATCCAGACAAGCTTCGTAATTTCTACGGGAATAAAGGCTGGATGCACTAGACGATTGCCAGTCAAGTCGTCAACAAGCAAAGTCGTCCACACGAAAAACCTGGTTAAGTCGTCCACACCCGTTGGTGGAGTCGTCCACACCCGTTGGTGGAGTCGTCCACACTCGATGGTTGAGTCGTCCACAAGACTTAGTTTAATTTGAAGATATAGCAATACGTTGGTAAAGTCGTCCACACGACATAGTTTACTTCGGGATATGGATATTCTTTCTATAATCCGGTAAAATATTCAAAACAAGCTTGTTGATTATTCATAAAAGGTGCATTAAAATAAGCCACGTGGTCATTGAAGACAGTCTCGGTATGGTTTCAGAATTGCACGTCCTCCACGCTCTGTCCGTGTGAATTTCAGGTACCGGTAGATATTAAAATAATACATTGATGGATTCACTGACCAGTTGTTAGGTAAATTTAAATCGTCATTGGATATAATTCCCTGATGGAACATCGAATACACGGAGAGAGAAACAGTGGATGTTTTCCCCCGACAGAATCTCCATTGGAGAATTCCAATGATACGTGACATATCGGTTGGCATTATGCATTGGCATTGTCTATCATCGACGGATGAATAAAAACGTTTGCAAGTTACATGACTGTTACATGAAGGACTACAAATTGTGTTACAAAGAAATACCACGGCATTTTCTGATACTGACAATAAACACTAATCAAACAATCAAAATTGCTAAAATCATAACGCCAATTCCCAATTAACAAACAATACAAGAATACTTCATTACAAAAAACATCGGTGAACAACAAAACAATGATCATACGATCATACAAACAATACGATTAACATTAACTTTATTATAAAAACATCGGTGATTCGATCTGAAATCAATAACAAAATAGTCAACGAGTACTAGCTATTTCTTCCATATGATTAAATTGTGTACAAGTCTTATAAATACATTTATTTATTTTAACAATACTTTTATTTTTTCATAACACAATTTGTAGTTTTTGTCTGTCACACAACTTTCAAATGTTTTTATTCATTCGTCCATGATAGACACGTACGGCACAGTGATCCTGTGACAACCATAATTTAAATCATTATTGAATATAATTCCCTGATGGAACATCGTTTACACCCCATGCAACATGCAAATAAGATAGTTTTATTCGCGCATGCATGCTGTATACCCCCCATGCAATATGCAAATAAGATAGTTTTATTCGTGCATGCATGCTGTCATCCAATAGTAACTGTAAATTTTCCCGCGATTAGACGCCTCTGACCAATCAAAAAATTGTTCTTTGATCACTTACACCCTTCAATCGAGAAATCAAGCTTCTCGTGCGATTTTCTATAATTTAACTATAAGTGTGTGTTTTAATGTTTTCCAAATAAAAAAGAATTTACACACATATGAAATAGAAATAAATATGACACTACCGACTACCGTTAAAGAAATGTGTACAATTCGGATTCAAAAGTATCGGTATAAAATTGAATATAAAACACGAAATCAAATAACAAAATAGTACTATAGCTATTTCTTCCATTACGATTAAATTGTGTACGAGTCTTATTCTTAGTTGTGGACGACATCACCAATAGTTGTCGATACGATTAAATTGTGTACGAGTCTTATTCTTAGTTGTGTACGAGTCTTATTCTTAGTTGTGGACGACATCACCAATAGTTGTGGACGACTCCACCAACGGGTGTGGATGACTCCACCAACGGTTGTGGACGACTCCACCAACGGTTGTGTACGACTTCACTGTGGACGACTTTGCTTGTGGATAAGGTTGCAACGATACTGAAAAAAAGTATCGCGATATATCACGATATTGTCAAAAAAAATTATCGCGATATCATGGATTATCGTCTGGAGTAAATTATCGCGATAATTAGAATTATCGTGGTTCAAAAATTCATTATCATGATGATTACTGATGTAAAATTGACCCAAGTGTGGTGTAACGGGTGCATCAAGTATATCTGTTTGCTATTTAGCAATGTATGCGAGTTGCATTGATAGAGGTATATCCTGGAGTAAGTTAATATACATGCTGCAGGTTTGTGACCGCAATCAGCTACTGATGCCAAACCACGTCCTTGTCATTTGTGTTTTTCAAACTAAAATATTCCCACACCACAGAAGATGTATTCTTTTTAGTTGTTAGCGCCTGCAGTATCGAACTATCACCGGGAACATGGACATTTTCGATCTGGGATGCCTCAGAAGCCATGTTATTCAAAGAATAAAGAAAATATTATCCAGGCGGTTTTTCTATGTACGTTATCAATGTAATTTTCAACGGACGGGGTAATCAAAGATAAACCACGACTTCCGTTACTTTGGCGATGTATATTGTCACATGCATCATTCCTAATCTGTCATATTGTGGATGCTGTTGCCTACACGTGGAAAATTATGATTAATACTAAACTATTATTCAGTGAAATATACCCCTACTTGAAACATGAGGTGAACTAGAGTCAGTCGACCCCTTGCGTTAAAAACTGACGTCTGTTGTGCAAAATGGAAAAGATCTTGTTCAATCGTATATATCGGCACTTGTTGAAGTTTGATTTCTTCTCCATTTTTCGAGTATTTTGAGCGGATTTGACGTGAATTATCACTTCAAATTTCAATATCGCGATATTTTTAAAATTATCGTGTATATCGCGATATGGCGATATTTGAGATTTCAGACGATAATTTTATCGTCTGACCTAATTATCGCGATTTATCGCCATCCCCGGGTTATCGCTGCAACCTTACTTGTGGACGACTTGACTGGTACCCCACTAGACTACAATATATTTGTGATATCACGTGGTTAAAGCGGATAAACACGAGCCACGAACCCAGCAATAAAAAAGAAGCATAAATGAAACGATTTTTACTTTTATAAAATTACTATATAAAGACATAAGAAAGAAATAGATAGATACCATTATTGAATTCAACTAATAAACAGTAATTGTATTACGAGGGATAAATGGATTCGGAAGACAGGTTTTCATCTCGAGTAAAAATATCATGTTACAAAATGATGAAATGAAAGTAGCCTATACTAAATACTGAAAGTAATAAAACCACGCGATATCGTTCAATATTTTCGATTTTTTCATGAATAGAAAGTCGAAATACTTTATTTAATATCAGAAAAAAATCGGCTTTTCCGTATTTTTCCGTGTGTGATTTCAAATTCCGTTTTGAGTGCCGAATTCCGCGATTTCCGCGTTTTGACCTAGTATTGACCTTTTATAAAATATCGCAATATAGTGATTATATCACGATATTTTCAAAAAATATCGCAATATCTGTTTCTAGAGATATCACTCAGCTCTACCTTATACACCGAAAAATATGGTAATACATTCTCTACTTCTTTTTACTTGTTTTTCTTTGGCTTTGTCCATGTTTAACTTTGCTCATGGATGTCGCCATCTTCAACTTTAACAGCGTGTAATTGGTCGAATCACGTCACATGTAAGGTTGCAACGATACTGAAAAAAAGTATCGCGATATATCACGATATTGTCAAAAAAATTATCGCGATATCATGGATTATCGTCTGGAGTAAATTATCGCGATAATTAGAATTATCGTGGTTCAAAAATTCATTATCATGATGATTACTGATGTAAAATTGACCGAAGTGTGGTGTAACGGGTGCATCAAGTATATCTGTTTGCTATTTAGCAATGTATGCGAGTTGCATTGATAGAGGTATATCCTGGAGTAAGTTAATATTCATGCTGCAGGTTCGTGAACGCAATCAGCTAGCTTAGTTTGCAACTGATGCCAAACCACGTCCTTGTCATTTGTGTTTTTCAAACTAAAATATTCCCACACCACAGAAGATGTATTCTTTTTAGTTGTTAGCGCCTGCAGTGTCAAACTATCACCGGGAGCATGGACATTTTCGATCTGGGATGCCTCAGAAGCCATGTTATTCAAAGAATAAAGGAAATATTATCCAGGCGGTTTTTCTATGTACGTTATCAATGTAATTTTCAACGGACTGGGTAATCAAAGATAAACCACGACTTCCGTTACTATGGCGACGTATATTGTCACATGCATCATTCCTAATCTGTCATATTGTGGATGCTGTTGCCTACACGTGGAAAATTACGATTAATACTAAACTATTATTCAGTGAAATATACCCCTACTTGAAACATGAGGTGAACTAGTGTCAGTCGACCCCTTGCGTTAAAAACTGACGACTGTTGTGCAAAATGGAAAAGATCTTGTTCAATCGTATATATCGGCACTTGTTGAAGTTTGATTTCTTCTCCATTTTTCGAGTATTTTGAGCGGATTTGACGTGTATTATCACTTAAAATTACAATATCGCGATATTTTTAAAATTATCGTGTATATCGCGATATTTGAGATTTCAGACGATAATTTTATCGTCTGACCTAATTATGGCGATATATCGCCATCCCCGGGTTATCGCTGCAACCTTAGTCACATGACTGTTTTTTTCAACAAAGAATGTTTTATTGGGTGGACATAGTGCGCGAAATTTAAAAACGGATTTTTATCAATAAGCTTACTGCTGGATAAATCTACTAGAAAAAACATTTCTGACCCCTGTTACCACTGTTTGTCGTGTATTTTGTACACAAGGAGCAGTCCATTTGCTGACTACACTATTTTGCCTTTTACTTCGAATTCTGTCTAATGGTTTGGATTGTTCGTACTTGGTTTTATTTTATTTCTAGAATGACAATGCCGCAATTGACTTATTGTTTCTCTGAAATGTTACATTTCTTTTGGATGGAGCAAGGGTGAAACGATATTCGATGTCAGCTACTGGCCTATCAGAAATTCCTCCAGTATAAATTCATTTTTATACGCCCACCTTGAAATGTGGTCGTATATTGTCGTCGCCCCCATCTGTCCGTCGGTCTGGCTAAAGTTAATATTCTGACTTTAAATTCATACACAGTGTTTAAGGTCATGAGACGAAGAAACCTATTGTTTTTCACCAATTTCCGATAATAACTACCAGAGTTATGGCCCTTGATCACTTCAAAAAATCTTGTGGACGCTCTAGAGGCCAAAGTTAATATCCAATTGACTTTAAATTCATACACAGTGTTTAAGGTCATGAGACGAAGAAGCCTATAGATTTTCAGCGATTTCCAATAATTAGTACCAGAGTTATGGACCTCGATCACTTAAAAAAATCTTGTGGGCGCTCTAGAGGCCAAACTTAATATGCGATTGACTTCAGATTGATACACAGAGTTTAAGGTGTTGAAACGAACAATTATTTTGATTTTCAATGAATTTTGATAACTGAACAGCTAAATCCATCATATTAAATGTTTCCTATACTAATCGTTAGTGTGGGGCAAAACTTTATAAAAAGCAAACAAATTCTAATGATTTTCTGATAATTACATAATGAGTTGTTACTCTTCATCAGATTTTAGTGTATTATAAATGTTACATTACCGAAAAAAGTAAAAATATGCGACAACTCTTGTTGACTGCCCGGACGTTTAGCTGCTGTGGGCGTATGTTTCGTTGCCTGGCAGCCTATTTTATAATTTACTTATCAACAAACAATCACTTGAAAAAAACCTTGGAACGCCGTACAAACATTGTCATTATGGAATTTATAGAGCATCCGATTAATCGGCACCGATACGATTTTTGGCTAACCGATTCAAGAATTTTGTAATCGTGACAACCCTAGTTGATATAAAAAACCATTAAGTTGTTGCTATGTCGAGGACTTTGAATGATATTGAGTTACCGGTAGCAGCTTGCCTCCTCTAAGTCCCTTGTGTATACATGTTCATTGTACTAGTTTAAGTTTTGACTCTGCAACATTTACAACCCCAGTCCAAGGGCAGATTGGTAAAATAAATCAATAGTATGTTGATTATAGATTACAATGAAAATTTTTCATAAAGATTGTATACAAATTTTCAAATTCTTGACTTTTGAATTCTACTTTATATCATCTTAAAAGCAATTTTTAATTATAATGGCTATTTAAGTAGGATTGTATTGATTTATGAATTTGTGGTAATTATAAACTGCAACACCTGTGCCTAGGTAGTGATTATTTGTAGGCCTACTAAACTAGGCAAACTATTGTCCCCTGCCTTTTAAAATGGCTTAACTGTCCATACACAAGCCTTGAAATAACTGCTAAGGTTCAACCTGACATCATGTCAGGCTGAACTGATTTTCGGCCGGACATTTCAGATTTTCAGCCTGACAAATACCATTATTCCATGCAGTGGAAAATTCCCTCATATAATTCATATTTTTAAAATACTTTATATATAGAGTTCACAATTTAATTTAGTCACAAAACCATCGTCTTCTTCGTATGTTAACCACACGTCAGCATTGCATTTTGCTACGTCAGGTTTGATCCACTTTTCTACGATTCTTATTCTATGTAATTTTCGAACTAGTGACGGCGATGGCCCACGTTTAGAAGTGTCATTTTGCGAGACATTAAACACAGTACCAGTTTTAAAATATTCTGGAACGGTCCCACTAGCCGGGATATCCCGTGCCCGCGGGTTGGGGAAAATAAGAAGTTATTTTATTCGACATGTTTTCAACGCTCGTCTATTTACATTCACATCGATGATCGGAAGTGTCCAACAAAGCGAGATATTTTAATTTTCGTATAAAAAGTCTCTCCCTTATTACACCCATAGTCAACTTGAACATTTTCTTGTAACATTTTAAATATCATTACTTTTATTACTAATAATTTGTATAATTACATGTCATGTTATGTGTGATTTGGAGCTAATCATATACGAAAGTAACGCAAAGCTAGCTACTACACGTAGACTCGAATAACCAGCGGAAAAGAGCCGATTCTCAATATTATTCATTATTTTATCTTCACGCGGCCAAGATACATGTATGTAAATAGTGAAATTTTAACTATGACTCGGGTCGTTGATATAACCAGCGAAAAAGAGCCTATTCTAAAAAAACAGTAATATTTTTACTATGACTCGGTTCGTTGATATAACCAGCGGAAGAAAGGCGATTCTAATAATTATTGATTATTTTATCCGCGCGTGGCAGAGATATAAATAGTAACATTTTCACTATGACTCGGGTCGCTGATATTTTTGGGCCTGGATTTTGAGCCGATTCTATAAAAAAAATAGCAATATTTTTACTAGGACTCGGGTCGTTGATATAACCAGCGTAAAAAAGCCGATTCTAAAAATTATTGATTATTTTATCTGCACGCTGCCGAGATATAAATAGTAACATTTTCACTATGACTCGGATCGTTGATATTTTTGTGTCTCGATTTTCGAGTCTAGTAATAATTAGCGATCGACTCGAATTCGCAAATGAAATTACTATTTTTGGCTTACTGTTTTACCCAAAATCGGTCGGACATTTATGTCCGGACGAAAGGCAATTCGGTCTTTCAAAGGGGGTCAATTCGCCCGGACATTGTCCGTGTCCGGCCCCTTATTTCAGCGCTTGTCCATACATAAATGGCTTAACTGTCCATTGGGACACAAAACCTCTGCTTTTAATTGAATTTGAATGAATGTTTAAACTTGGTGTAGATGTTTATTAGTAGAATGAAGGGCTTCCACTTCAAAATTTTCCCAACCGGTCATTTTTCTCACAGAGAAAGAGGTTTTATTTTTATACGCCCACATTGAAATGTGGTCGTATATAGTCGTCGTCCCCGTCCGGCCGGCGTCCACAATTGCTTGTGGACGTTCTACAGGCTAAAGTTAATACCCGATTGACATTAAATTTATACACAGTGTTAAGGTCATGAGACGAAGAACCTTATTGTTTTTCAGCGATTTCCGATAATAACTACCAGAGTTATGGCCCTTGATCACTTCAAAAAACCTTGTGGACGCTCTAAAGGCCAAAGTTAATATCCGATTGACTTTAGATTTATACACAGCGTTTAGGTCATAAGACAAAGACGCCTGGGCAATTCCACGGTAACGGACGTACATTTTGCACTCGTTATATTTTGAATTCTTCCAATATTATCTAACCATGAATAATTAACTGTTCAGGTTTTATATAGTATTAAAGACATATATATCTTAAGTATTAATTGACATATGATTTTATTTATTTCTGAACACCGGAAATAAACATTGGCTCCTCAAAGTATAGGTAACGGACGTACAGAAATGAACACCATGATTTACCTACATAAACATGGTTGCAAAACTCTGTGAATTGTCCTGTGGAATTCAACAGTTTTTATCCCTGTAAGAAAGGGCACTAATACTAGATGTGTTCTGTATGATCACTTCTTACATTTAGATTCTTGTAATCCAGTAAATTAGAAATTACTGTGGTAACGGACGTACATATTTTCTGGTAACGGACGTACGAGTGCAAATTGCTAACCAATTAAATGAGATATGTAAACTTTCAAGTAATAGGACTGATAGATAATACTAATTATTAACTCATTTGAATTAATGGAGCAGTTAATTTCCTAAAAACATTACTTCTTACATAAATTATTGCGACCTAAAAATTTGGGTAACGGACGTACATTTTTACCCTAAAATTTTAGTAACGGACGTGCATGAATCTATGAAACCCCAAATATTCAGAGAATTGGGTCAAAATGTTTTCCTTCTACAGTCATAATATCAAGAATGGGTGATGTTAGCTTTATATATGAGTTTTTGAACAGTTCCATAAATAAATATGAATGAGAGAGATGAAATATAAATATAAATGCCATAAAAAGTAACGGACGCACATGTACGAAAACCCAAGTTATTCTGAGAATTTTTGCCAATCTTTTCTTTTTTAGGTCATTATAATAAGAATAGGTTATTTTAGCTTTAGATATGAAATTTTAAACAATTCAATTCATAAATATGAATGAGAGAGGAAAAAATGTGAATATTTGGTAACGGACGTACATTCTCATAGCAATATTTTTCTATGTTGATTACTTTCACAAAAATATGTTATTTTCATATTTTAATGTATAAATATCATGTTTATATACATTGTCAGATAACTAATGCCAAATCATTCATAATAACTTAGAATTATCCAACTAAGAAAATACATAAAAATTATAAATTCAACATTTACAACGTACACCTCGACAAAAGACCAAATAAAAAAAAATTAGGAACAATTTCTGCCAAAATTTAAGTTTATTTTCAAAATATAGATTATTTTTCACCATAAAACATTATTTTTGTCCACTTATCACCTAATTAAATTTTTCACCTAATTGTATACTTTAGCGTGGAATTGCCCGCCTATTGATTTTCGGCGATTTCCGATATTTAGTGTCAGAGTTATGGCCCTTGATCTCTTTAAAAATAGGTTGCCAGGCAACGAAACATACGCCCACACAGCAGCTAACTCGTCCGGGCAGTCAACAAGAGTTGTCGCATATTATGTAATGATCAGAAAATCATTAGAATTTGTTTGGTTTTTATACGCCCACATTTTCATGTGGACGTATTATGTCGTCGCCCCTGTCCGTCCGTCCGTCCGTCCACAATTTGTTTGTGGACTCTCTACAGATCACAATTCTTATCCGATTTTGACGAAACTTGAAATATAGGTTTATCCCCAAAAGATCTTGGCTGCTTTCGATATTGGCATGTATCGGATCAAAACTTCATGGATTATGGCCCCTGATTGTACAAAAAACCAGGTTTTTAGCTTGTGGACCCTATAGAGGTCACAATTTTGAACCGATTTTGATGAAACTTGACATGCATGTTTGTAACCCAAAGATCTTGGTTCCTTTCGATATTTGCGGCTATCGGAATGTAATTTCCTGAATTATGGCCCCTGATTCAGTGATTGTCTGAAAAATCACCCTTTTTAGCTTGTGGTCCCTCTGGAGGTCACAATTATTATCCGATTTAAAAAAACGTTTGATTATATTACCGTTACACCGTAAGGTAGGTCGAGTTTGAATTTCGGGAAAATTGGACCAAAATTGACAGACAAAATGGCCGCCGTTTGTACGCGAATACTGTTTAAAATATGGTATATCATGGTTGTGGACCCTGTATAGGTCACAATTTTAATTAGATTTTGATGAGGAAGGTTGAGTTTTAATTTCGTGAAAATGGTACCAAAATTGCTGTTTGTATGCGAATAGTGTAAAAATATGGTATATGACACAAGCCACGAAAAGGTGTAGAACTTCAGATGAAAAAGCAGTTAAATTTAAATAAATTTTTTCGAATTCTTTGGGGGTTAAAAACTTGTATTAATAATTCATCTTTCAAATTTTGTAAAGGAAAAGATAACTTGATGTTCTGTTTTTGTGCAAATACATATTTTTCAGACCATATAAGCTTGTAACAGACGTTACATGTCCAATTAATATTTGTCCCAAATTTGCTAATAACTACCAGCCCAGTTGATTTGCAGTGTGATAATATCAAAATCTATATTCTAGAATGTTAGAAAATGTCTTTGTGCCCTGTTTACACCCAAAAATTGGCAAGGATCTTTCATGGACATCTGGTTTCAAAACAGTGTGAAATGTCTGAACTGACAACTCTTCTACACTCTATCTTGAGCATAATTTTATTGTCATTCTTAGCCATTATGTTACATTATTTGATCAATTATTATTTTGTTATTAAATTTTACTTCTCTGTACTGTTTTGTCAATATTGTACAAAATATTTGTAACAGACGTGACTCCCTACTATGTAACGGACGTGACGTTTTGCAACGGACGTGACGTTTTGTAACGGACGTCACTATTGACCCAATTAACAGTGCGAGGTGTATCTGAGTACAACGTCGGTGTTTAACGATCCTTTCCATGCTTAGTTTTTAAGGACATTTAAAAAGAATGCAATCTATGTAATTTTATTAAATTTAATAAAGATTCGTAATTTTCTTTAGGTCATCTTAGCTTCTTTGTGTAACGGTAGTGATGTTTGACATTATCAATTTCATCCACCATCACGTCCGTTACACGTAAAACCGAACGTCAAACTGTTATCAATCAAATTTGCATGATTCTTTCATTTTTTCGATCACCCGAATTTGTGGAACGGCTCTTGATTTTGAGCGCAAAGCAGGCGGCTTTGACATCTTTAATATCTTCAGTTTTTGCCAAAATTATTATAATAATATAACGGACGTGATTTTGATATAACGGACGTGACGACAACAAAAGTTTGAGGACGGAATTTACTTGTGGGGTCCCCGCGTCGACCATTTTTAATTACCCGCAAAATCGTGAGGTATACAAACTGTGTGTAGAACAAGGGAGCTAATAACCGCGGAAGAGCCATGGATTTAAAACAGGAGGGTAAATATCGATCATCATAAACGCAAATAACGGACGTGATTCTTTGACGGAATCTCGAGTGGACGATCGAAAATGCGAATATTTTCTTCTCAAACGTTTCTATATCAACAGAAATACTTATATCATATCACTCAATTATGCCTCTTGATTTGTAACATAAACATACATATAGATGCAGGTGATGAGCAACTCTTTCAATGCAATAAAAAATCGTTTTTTTTGGACGGAATTTGTCACGTCCGTTACACACTTTTTAAACAATTTTTTTTATTGAAAAATATTAAAATTTTTGGAATTTGACACTTCTGATGGATAGAAACATCTTTTATCTTCAATTTAAGAAACAACTTGTAGATTTCAATCTATGTCTTCAGTAACAAAATACTTAACCTTTTTTAACACCACCAAGAGGGACAAATTTAGACACCAAAAAAGCGGGTATTTTTATTTTTGTCTCCCAATAAATACTTTATTTGTACTATTTTGATCATGAAGTTGTGCTTATTATCTCTTTATTATATTTTGTGTATAACCATACCAAAAATTACATTGGATTTGTCCTAGCTTCGGGAAAAATCAATTTTTGCAAAACCATATGTTAGTTCTACACCTTATCGTGGCCTGTGTCATATCATGGTTGTGAACTCTCTATAGGTCACAATTCTTATCCGATATTGATGAAAAGTCACATTTCTAGGTTGTGTACCGTCACACCATAATCCCTGTCGGCTTCAAATTGTAGGAAAAATCACTTTCGGTATTGCTTGTTCTCTATCCATCTCTCGAAAATGTGGGCGTATCCTGCCTGGCAGTGCCAGCCTATCTTTTTATACGCCCACATTTTCATGTGGACGTATTATGTCGTCGCCCCTGTCCGTCCGGACGTCCGTCCGTCTGTCCGTCCGTCCGTCCACAATTTGTTTGTGGACCCTCTACAGGTCACAATTCCTATCCGATTTTGACGAAACTTGAAATATAGGTTTATCCCCATAAGATCTCGGTTCCTTTCGATATTGGCATGTATCGGATCGGAACTTCATGGATTATGGCCCCTGATTGTGCGAAATATCATGTTTTTAGCTTGTGGACCCTATAGAGGTCACAATTTTGAACCGATTGTGATGAAACTTGACATGCATGTCTATAACCCCAAAATCTTGGTTCCTTTCGATATTTGCGCCCATCGGATCGTAACTTCCTGAATTATGGCCCCTGATTGTCCAAAAAAATCGCCCTTTTTAGCTTGTGGTCCCTCTGGAGGTCAAAATTATTATCCGATTTAAAAAACCGTTTGATTATATCACCGTTACATGGTAATGAAGGTTGAGTTCAAATTTCGTGAAAATCGGACCAAAATTGACGGACAAAATGGCCGACGTTTGTACGCGAATAGTGTGAAAATATGTTATATCAAGGTTGTGGACCCTATAGAGGTCACAATTTTGAACCGATTTTGATGAAACTTGACATGTATGTTTATAACCCAAAGATCTTGGTTCCTTTCGATATTTGCACCCATCGGATCGTAACTTCCTGAATTATGGCCCCTGATTGTCAGAAAAATTGCCCTTTTTAGCTTGTGGTCCCTCTGGAGGTCAAAATTATTATCCGATTTACAAAACCGTTTGATTATATCACCGTTACATGGTAATGAAGGCTGACTTCGAATTTTGTGAAAATCAAACCAAAATTGACGGACAAAATGGCCACCGTTTGTACGCGAATAGTGTGAAAATATGTTATATCAAGGTTGTGGACCCTATATAGGTCACAATTTTGAACCGATTTTGATGAAACTTGACATGCATGTTTATAACCCAAAGATCTTGGTTCCTTTTGTTATTTGCGCTCATTGATTCATAACTTCCTGAATTATGGCCCCTGATTGTACGAAAAATCACCCTTTTTAGCTGGTGGTCCCTCTGGAAGTCACAATTATTTTCCGATTTAAAAAAACGTTTGATTATATCACCGTTTCACCTTAAGGAAGGTTTGTGATCAAATTTCGGGAAAATCGGACCAAAATTGACAGACAAAATGGCCGCCGTTTGTACGCGAATACTGTTAAAAAATGGTATATCATGGTTGTGGACCCTGTATAGGTCACAATTTTAATTTGATTTTGATGAAACTTGAAATGCATGGTTATAACCCAAAGATCTTGGTTCCTTTCGGTATTTGCGCATATCGGATCGTAACTTCCTGAATTATTCGAATTTCGTGAAAATCGTACCAAAATTGCCGCACAAAATGGTCGCCGTTTGTAATCGAATAGAGTAAAGTTATGGTATATCATGGTTGTGGACTCTCTACAGGTCACAATTCTTGGTTGTGTATCGTCACACCATAATCATTGTCGGCTTTGAATTTTATGAATATCAGACTGGAACTGACCAACAAAATGGCTGCTCCCAATACAGTATGAAATACAGGACTTAATGATGTAGGAAAAATCACTTTAGGTATTGCTTGTTCTCTATCCATCTCTCGAAAATGTGGGCGTATCCTGCCTGGCAGTGCCAGCCTATCTTTTAGCTTGTGGTCCCTCTGGAGGTCACAATTATTATCCGATTTAAAAAAACGTTTGATTATATTAACGTTACACCGTAAGGGAGGTTGAGTTCGAATTTTGGGAAAATCGGACCAAAATTGCCATACAAAATGGCCGCCGTTTGTACGCGAATACTGTTAAAAAATGGTATATCAAGGTTGTGGACCCTGTGGAGGTCACAATTTTAATTCGATTTTGATTCATGGTTATAACCCAAAGATCTTGGTTCCTTTCAATATTTGCGCATATTGGATCGTAACTTCCTGAATTATGGCCCCTGATTGTCCGAAAAATCACCTATGGTCCCTCTGGAGGTCACAATTATTATCCGATTTAAAAAAACGTTTTACTCTATCACCGTTACACCCTACGGAAGGACCCGGAAAGTTGAGTTCAAATTTCGCGAAAATCAGACCATAATTGCCAGAAAAAATGGCCACCGTTTGTACGCGAACAGTGTAAAAATATGGTACATGTATATCAAAGTTGTGGACCATAATCATTGTCGGCTTCGAATTTCATGAATATCAGACTGGAACTGACCAACAAAATGGCTGCTCCCAATACAGTATGAAATACAGGACTTAATGATGTAGGAAAAATCACTTTCGGTATTGCTTGTTCTCTATCCATCTCTCAAAAATGTGGGCATATCCTGCCTGGCAGTGCCAGCCTATCTTTATAAAGTTCTGCCCAATGCTAACATTAAGTATATGAAACATTTAATATTATGGATTTAGCTGTTCAATTATCAATTTTCAAGAAATTCACACTCAACCATCATTAATGTGTAATGGTGATATAGACAAACGTTTTTTTTAATTCGGAATAAAATTGTGACCTCCATAGGGTCCACAAGGTAAAAAAAACATGATTTTTTGTACAATCGGGGGCCATAATTCAGGAAGTTACGATCCGATGGGCGCAAATATAGAAAGGAACCAAGATCTTTGGGTTATAAACATACATGGGCGCAAATATAGAAAGGAATCAAGATCTTTGGGTTATAAACATACATGTCAAGTTTCATCAAAATCGGTTCAAAATTGTGACCTCTATAGGGTCCACAACCTTGATATAACATATTTTCACACGAATCGGGTACAAACGGCGGCCATTTTGTTTGTCAATTTTGGTCCGATTTTCACAAGATTCGATCTCGACCTTCGGTACCATGTATGGTGATATAATCAAACGTGTTTTTAAATTGGATGATAATTTTGACCTCCAGAGGGACCACAAGCTAAAAAGGGCAATTTTGCGTACAATCAAAGGCCGTAATTCAGGAAGTTATGATCCGATGGGCGCAAATATCGAAAGGAACCAAGATCTTTGGGTTATAAACATACATGTCAAGTTTCATCAAAATGGGTTCAAAATTGTGACCTCCATAGGGTCCACAACCTTGATATAACATATTTTCACACTAATCAGGTACAAACGGCGGCCATTTTGTTTGTCAATTTTGGTCCGATTTTCACGAAATTCGAACTCAACCTTCATTACAATGTAACAGTGATATAATCAAACGTTTTTTTAAATCGGATAATAATTTTGACCTCCAGAGGGACCACAAGCTAAAAATGGCGATTTTTCGGACAATCAGGGGCCATAATTCAGGAAGTTATATCCGATGGGCCCAAATATCTCTTGGAACCAAGATTTTGGGGTTATAAACATGCATGTCAAGTTTCATCAAAATCGGATAAAAATTGGGACCTCTAGAGTGTCCACAAGCTAAAAACACGATTTTTCGTACAATCAAGGACCATAATCGATGAAGTTACGGTCCGATTGATGCCAATATCGAAAGGAACCGAGATCTTAGGGAGATAACCCTATAATTCAAGTTTCGTTAAAATTGAATAAAAATTGTGACCTGTAGAGTGTCCACATGAAAATGTGGGCGCATAAAAAATCTTGTGGACGCTCTTAAGGTCAAAGTTAATATCCGATTGCATGGCTCGAAATGTTCACCTGTCTACTTGTCGCCGACAGGCGATTTTTTTCGTCCGACAGGTAGCAAATAAAACTACCTGTCGCTTGCGACAGGTGGACTAAATTTTACTTGATGTTCAGTAAATTGACCACATTACTCACGACCACAATACTCACGTCCACGTCATGTACATGTAGGCCGTATTTATTTATTCGTAGAGTCGTTTCTAAATGCAAGAATTGAGCACGGAAATACCGTGAAAAGCCGCCATTTGCATTGTTTACATTTCGCTCTGTCACATGCTACAGGTACTCAGTTTGAAAGTAGACAATTTTATAACAATGAATTTCAAACCATCTACGCTTGTTTTCATCTACTTGGCACTAGTTTATAGCATTCTGGAGTATTATATCTAAGTAAATTAAAACGTCACCTGAAATAATTCTACCGTAACGACACCACAGTAAATATTAGAAAGTGGCTGGAGTGGAAGGGAAATACACACAGCTCGATAGATCGATGCTTCGTAAGTTCGTGTATCGAATCATTTAAATAATTTACAAGACAATTCGACAAAATCAAATAATCAGGTCGGAAAAAGATCTCGGATATTAATATAATTTGTAGCGTAAATATAGTCCCGATACATTGTACAGTGTATGTGAGACAGGAATTCCAGGTCTTTCGCACGCGGCATATTTCTTACAGTGCCATGCACAGGTGTGATTTGTGTTTTGATATTCAATTCAATACGGATATTTTAAAATTTGAATTCTACATCTCAACGTCGAACTATTCGATTTAGCACGGAGGTGTGATACTATGATAATTTGCGGAATTCACATGGCTACGGATGATAGAATTGTAGTTGTACGAATCTTCGAGTCGCTGAGCCAAAGCAGATTCGCCGACTTTCAAAAACTTTTAGGCATTCCGATGTCGAAGAAATAAAAAGGTTTCATATTACGATATTTATATGAAGCAATGTACGTCAATACCTAAACAAACGTGTGTGTACCTACGTGTATGGATATGTGTGATACTATACTATTACTTAGTCTTTGGGTTTGACAATTGAGAGTGACAGGTAATTTACTGAAGCGACAGGTATGATGAAAAGCTACCTGTCGCTTGCGACAGGTAGCTTTTTTCAAACATTTCGAGGCTTGGATTGACTTCAAATTTATACACAGTGTTTAAGGTCATAAGACGAAGAAGCCTATTGATTTTCAGCGATTTCCGACAAAGTTAATATCCGATTGACTTCAAATTTATACACAGTGTTTAAGGTCATAAGACGAAGAAGCCTGTTGATTTTCAGCGATTTCCGATGATTAGTGCCAGAGTTATGGCCCTTGATCACCTCAAAAAATCTTGTGGACGCTCTAGAGGCCAAAGTTAATATCCGATTGACTTTAGATTTATACACAGTGTTTAAGGTCATGAGACGAAGAAGCCTATCAATTTTCAGCGATTTCTGATAATTAGTGCCGGAGTTATGGCCCTTGATCACTTCAAAAAATCTTGTTGATGCTCTAGAGGCCTATGTTAATATCCGATCGACTTTAAATTTACACACAGTGTTTAAGGTCATGAGACGAAGAAGCCTATTGATTTTCAGCGATTTCAAATAATTACTGCTAGAGTTATCTCCCTTTGTTAATATCCGATCGACTTTAAATTTACACACAGTGTTTAAGGTCATGAGACGAAGAAGCCTACTGATTTTCAGCGATTTCAAATAATTACTGCTAGAGTTATCTCCCTTGATAACTTCAAAAAATCTTGTGACACTATAGAGGCCAAATTAATCATCCGATTGACTTCAGATTGATACACAGAGTTTAAGGTCTTGAAACGAACAAGTATTTTGATTTTCAATGAATTTAGATAACTGAACAGCTAAATGCATGATATTAAATGTTTCATGTATATACTAATTGTTAGCGTGGGGTAGAACTTTATAAAAAGTAATCAAATTCTATTGATTTTTTGATAATTACATAATGAGTTGTTACTCTTAATCAGTTTTTAGTGTATTACAAATGTTTCATTACCAAAAAAAAGTAAAAATATGCGACAACCCTTGTTGACTGCCCGGACGATTTAGCTGCTGTGGGCGTATGTTTTGTTGCCTGGCAACCTATCTTTAGCACATAATAAGAGGCCAAAAACTTCATGCTATCAGAATATCAATCGACTTCAATTGCATCAAGGACAGTCACACAAAAAGTCAATCTCACATCCACATTTAAATACCCACCCACCTATCCCCCAATAAATAAAAGAACACATGTGTAATCAATTATTATCATTTAGTTCTTTATACATTCTTAAAATATAACAAGATGCATTCATTTATCGAAAGTACACTATTTTTATACGCCCACATTTTCATGTGGACGTATATTGTCGTCGCCCCTGTTCGTCCGTCCGTCCGTCCACAATTGTTTGTGAACAGTCTACAGGTCACAATTTTTATCTGATTTCAATGAAACTTAAAATATAGGTTTATCACCCAAAGATCGCGGTTCCTTTCGATATTGGCATGTATCGGACCGTAACTTCATGGGTTATGGCCCCTGATTGTACGAAAAATCACGTTTTTTAGCTTGTGAACAGTGTAGAGGTCACAATTTTGAACCGATTTGGATGAAACTTGAAATGCATGTCCATAAACCAAAGATCTTGGTTCCTTTCGATATTTGCGCCAATTGGATCGTAACTTCCTGAATTATGGCCCCTGATTGTCCGAAAAATCGCCCTTTTTAGCTTGTGGTCCCTCTGGAGGTCAAAATTGTTATCCGATTTAAAAAAACGTTTGATTATATCACCATTCCATGGTTATGAAGGTTGAGTTCGAATTTCGTGAAAATCGGACCAAAATTGACGGACAAAATGGCCGCCATTTGTACGCGAATAGTGTGAAAATATGTTATATCAAGGTTGTGAACAGTGTAGAGGTCACAATTTTGAACCGATTTGGATGAAACTTGAAATGCATGTTTATAACCCAAAGATCTTGGTTCCTTTCGATATTTGCGCCAATCGGATCGTAACTTCCTGAATTATGGCCCCTGATTGTTCGAAAAATCACTCTTTTTAGCTTGTGGTACCTCTGGAGGTCAAAATTGTTATCCGATTTAAAAAAACGTTTGATTATATCACCATTCTATGGTTATGAAGGTTGAATTCGAATTTCGTGAAAATCGGACCAAAATTGACGGACAAAATGGCCGCCATTTGTACGCCAATAGTGTGAAAATATGTTATATCAAGGTTGTGGACCTTATAGAGGTCACAATTTTGAACCGATTTGGATGAAACTTGACATGTATGTTTATAACCGAAAGATCTTGGTTCCTTTCGATATTTGCGCCCATCGGTTCGTAACTTCCTGAATTATGGCCCCTGATTGTCAGAAAAATCGCCCTTTTTAGCTTGTGGTCCCTCTGGAGGTCAAAATTGTTATCCGATTTAAAAAAAAGTTTGATTATATTACCGTTCCATGGTTATGAAGGTCGAATCCGAATTTCGTGAAAATCGGACCAAAATTGACGGACAAAATGGCCGCTGTTGTACGCGAATAGTGTGAAAATATGTTATATCAATGTTGTGGACCTTATAGAGGTCACAATTTTGATGAAACTTGACATGTATGTTTATAACCCAAAGATCTTGGTTCCTTTCGATATTTGCGCCCATCGGATCGTAACTTCCTGAATTATGGCGCCTGATTGTCCAAAAGATCGCCCTTTTTAGCTTGTGGTCCCTCTGGAGGTCAAAATTGTTATCCGATTTAAAAAACCGTTTGATTATATCACCATTCCATGGTTATGAAGGTTGAGTTCGAATGTCGTGAAAATCGGACCAAAATTGACGGACAAAATGGCCGCCGTTTGTACGCGAATAGTGTGAAAATATGTTATATCAAGGTTGTGGACCTTATAGAGGTCACAATTTTGAACCAATTTTGATGAAACTTGACATGTATGTTTATAACCCAAAGATCTTGGTTCCTCTCGATATTTGCGCCCATCGGATCGTAACTTCCTGAATTATGGCCCCTGATTGTCCAAAAAAATCGCCCTTTTCAGCTTGTTGTGCCTCTGGAGGTCACAATTATTATCTGATTTATAAAAAAAATGTTTGATTATAAAACCAAACAAATTCTAACGATTTTCTGATAATTCCTTAATATGCGACAACTCTTGTTGACTGCCCGGACGATTTGGCTGCTGTGTGGGCGTATGTTTCGTTGCCTGGCAACCTATTTTCATAATTTGTTTACGACATCACCCGTATATACTCGTCGGTTTTTACAGGATTTCCGTTTCTGTAAAGCACCTGCCGGTTGAAATTCTGCAAGTGGTGACCCCTTCATAGAAATTCCCATTAATTCGTCAAGATTTTTCATGTTCAAGGAACATGGTAACTTGTTGTCCCCCGCCTTTCGAAGAAAGTTGGGGGACTATTAAAATGGGTTCGTCCGTCCGTCTGTCTGTCTGTCTGTCTGTCTGTCTGTCCGTCTGTCCGTCACACTTTTTGGGACACAATAACTCTCTTCCTAATTGAGCTAGAATGTTCAAACTTGGTGTATGTGTTTATTAGGTCAATGCCTTGATGGAGTTCAAAGATGAGCATTTTCCGCTTAGGGTAAGCAGAGATAAGCAATTTGATTGGTTGATGCTTTGGGACACGATAACTTTAGTTCTAATTAAGTGAGAGTGATGAAACTTAGTGTATAGTTTCATTACAGTAATACCTTGACTAAGTTCGATAATGAGCATTTTCAGCTCAGGGTAAGCAGAGCAATTTGATTGGTCGAGACTTTGGAACACAATAACTCTCCTTCTAATTGAGTTAAAATGTTCAAACTTGGTGTATATGCTTATTAGGTCAATGCCTTGATGGAGTTCGGAGATGAGCATTTTCCGCTTAGGGTAAGCAAAGCGATACGCAACTTGATTGGTCGAGACTTTGGAACACAATAACTCTTCTTCTAATTGAGTAAAAATTTTCAAACTTGGTGTATATGCTTATAAGGTCAATGCCTTGATGGAGTTCGAAGATGAGCATTTTCCACTTAGGGTAAGCAGAGATAAGCAATTTGATTGGTTGATGCTTTGGGACACGATAACTTTAGTTCTAATTAAGTGAGAGTGATGAAACTTGGTGTATAGTTTCATTACAGTAATACCTTGACTAAGTTCGATAATGAGCATTTTCTGCTCAAGGTAAGCAGAGCGATACGCAATTTGATTGGTCGAGAGTAGTCGAGACTTTGGAACACAATAACTCTCCTTCTAATTGAGTTAAAATGTTCAAACTTGGTGTATATGCTTATTAGGTCAATGCCTTGATGGAGTTCGAAGATGAGCATTTTCCGCTTAGGGTAAGCAGAGATAAGCAATTTGATTGGTTGATACTTTGGGACAAGATAACTTAGGTTCATCTTGATTGATGATTTTTATGCCAATACAATGACTGCATTCTCATTTAGTAATTGATTCGACAGTAACAGTGTATAGAAACGATTGACTTGGACACGAGGGCCCTTTCCCTTGGCCAGAGGGGCCCTTTTGTCTGCCTTTAGGGTCCCCCTAACTAGGGTACATTTTCATTTATCTCGTCGGTTTTAGCATTTTACTTTATAAAACACTTTTGGATGACACTTCGTGTACAGTTTGATTGCTCGATACATTGAAAAAAATAAATGTGCGATTAATTAATATGTGTCTTCTATTTATTTTGGGATTTCGGCGGGGGACATCAGCCTCACTGTTGGCTTGTTTTTAATTATGTTTTGGTACGAGAATCCCAGTTGTCGGTGCGTACGTGACATATTCGGCAGTTGACTATTTTCTCCATACACGGGGAAAAAGTAGTTCCGAATGATTAGCACACGTAAATAATTCAAAGTCATACTGATGTACAATAATTAACATAATTCTTAAACTTATCAATTTATTAACTCGTATTGATTAAAGAGCTCAAATAATATCGTGCTAGTATTTTAACTCTATAACATGTAAAGACAATTGCACATCTTTCAAAATGGCAGCGATCGTAAAAGCTCATTGTTTTAACCAAATGACATCTATTAATTGTTATATAAAAGGAACAAATGGATTAAAAACACACCTGGGAATACATCTTTTGTGTGGGAGTATCATATCTTAACTGCGGGAATATTTGTGACCATTTGGTAGAGAATTTAGGGCTAACTTTGTTTTTCGGATCGCAACTGTCATTCTCGTACGCCGATGTTGAAGAAAGGAGAATCGGATTCATTGACGGCAATATCGTCATCTCGCTTTCTTTTCATTCGCAACGTTGATACGATTAACTCTTGTAATCAAGTAAAGACATCAAAGAGCGATGAAAGTCGGCAAATATGCTGTCACAACAACTCAACTTAAAGAATGATCACAGTATCACTAATTGTAAAACAAAACACACCTTAGTAAATTGATAACATGTTGAGCTTTTAATCGGTTTGATGTTGCTCCTCCTTTAATTGTGATTAGAGCAATAAACACAGGGATAGTTAATTGGCAGTGGTTCTCTTCGTGGCTACTGAACACTGTTAAATTTATTATACCCGACAGTTTACATCACGGCACGCACAGAGTTTAGTCGTCTCCCGGATTGTATGATTTAGCACAAAATATGATATTTTTCCGGCATGCAAAATGACCTACGGGTCTGATCCAGTTTCGGTCATTTTCCAAAGTCCTCGGTCCCGACCGGCATATATGGCCGACATGGAACCCATGGTAGAATGCCATGCATGACATTGACAAGCAATGGCAAAAATAAGTAATTTGCTTTGCAGACATACATGCAACATAGAATTAATGTGAACTTGATCCAGTTTCGGTCATTTTCCAAATTCCTCGGTCCTGACCGGCATATACGGTCGACATGGAACCCATGGTAGAATGCCATGCATGACATTGACAAGCAATGGCAAAAATAAGTAATTTGCTTTGCAGAGACATACCGTACATACATGTAACATAGAATTAATGTGAACTTGGTGTAGATGTTTATTATTATTAGCTCAATATCTTGTTGACTAAGTGCAGTGTCAATGCACTTTATTTTGGATACAATGATATGGTCAAGACGATATTTAGTGCGATACAGTACATAATGTCAGGGTTTATGTTCATAGTCAAGCATAATATTGTGTTCAAAGTAAATCTGGATGCATTACATGTATGTCGTTGACCTGTCTGCCCAGACGTCTGCATGTGCTGATGTCTGTATATCGGATCATGGTTTTTATACGCCCACATGGAAATGTGGTCGTATATTGCCGTCGCCCCCGTCCGTCCGTCTGTCCGTCCGTCCGTCCGTCCGTCCATCGTCCACAATTTCTTGTGAACGCTCTAGAGGCTAAAGTTAATCTCCGATTGACTTGAAATTTATACACGGTGTTAAAGGTCGTGAGACGAAGAAGCCTATTGATTTTCAGCGATATCCGATAATTACTACCAGAGTTATGACCCTTGATCACTTTGAAAAATCTTGTGAACGCTCTAGAGGCTATAGTTAATATCCGATTGACTTTAAATTTATACACAGTGTTTAAGGTCGTGAGATGAAGAAGCCTATTGATTTTCGGCGATATCTGATAATTACTGCCAGAGTTATGACCCTTGATCACTTTGAAAAATCTTGTGAACGCTTTAGAAGCTAAAGTTAATATCCGATTGACTTTAAATTTATACACGGTGTTTAAGGTCGTGAGACGAAGAAGCCTATTGAATTTCAGCGATATCTGATAATTACTGCCAGAGTTATGACCCTTGATCACTTTGAAAAATCTTGTGAACGCTTTAGAGGCTATAGTTAATATCCGATTGACTTTAAATTTATACACAGTATGTAAGGTCATGATAGGAAGAAGCTTGTTGATTTTCAGCAATATCCGATAATTCCTGCCCGAGTTATGACCCTTGATCACTTTGAAAAATCTTGTGAACGCTTTAGAGGCTAAAGTTAATATCCGATTGAATTTAAATTTATACACGGTATTTAAAGTCATGATACAAAGAAGCCTATTGATTTTCAGCGATATCCGATAATTACTACCAGAGTTATGACCCTTGATCACTTTGAAAAATCTTGTGAACGCTCTAGAGGCTATAGTTAATATCCGATTGACTTTAAATTTATACACAGTGTTTAAGGTCATGAGACGAAGAAGCCTATTGATTTTCGGTGATATCCGATAATTACTACCAGAGTTATGACCCTTTATCACTTTGAAAAATCTTGTAAACGCTCTAGAGGCTAAAGTTAATATCCGATTGACTTTAAATTTGTACACAGTGTTTAGGGTCATGAGACGAAGAATCCTATTTGATTTTCAGTGATATCTGATAATTTCTGGCACTTGATCACTTTGAAATATCTTGTGGACAAAGGCCTTGAGACAAACCATCAAAACTATTCTAATCATTTCTGATAATTATTTAATGGGCTATTACTCGTAATAAGATTATCATGTGTTGTAAATAGTAAATGTTCTCCTGACTGATAAAAGAAACAATATGCGACAACCCTTGTTGACTGCCCGGACGACTTAGCTGTTGTGGGCGTATGTTTCGTTGCCTGGCAACCTATCTTTTTATACGCCCACATTTTCTTGTGCACATATATTGTCGTCGCCCCTGTCCGTCCGGACGTCCGGACGTCCACAATTTGTTTGTAGACTCTCTACAGGTCACAATTCTTATCAGTGTTCGACACAAACGTCGGTCCGTAGGCCCGAGGCCGACTGATTTATCGGAGGACTCCTGCTTGCCTATTTCACTCGGGTCCGCCGGGCCTTCGTCTTCTTAGCGCGCATAGTTAGTGTCCTCATTCGACAATTCTGGATATGGTAGAACTGTCATTGAAACGCAACGACAGAGCCTCCGATAGTTAACGGTTATTACTTGTCATGACGGAAGCTGATGTTTTTCCAAACAATGACTCGCGTAACCAGCCTCTTATTTGTGCATCTCATTCGGGAATCGCGCTTCCTTCGACGCTCCATATGAATTCCAGGTACCGGTAGATATTAAACTGATAACTATACGTTTAATGGTTTCGCTGACCAGTTGTTAGTGACATTTAAATCTTAGTTGAATATAATCCTCTGATAGAACACCAAATACACTGAGAAACAATCATTAATAATAATATATATTATATTTTTTCCGCCATTGCCAAATCCGCCGATGACACGTGTGACATTGATTGGAATTTCTAGGTCAATAAGCCGGCAATGCTACGTTCAATTTTAAGTTGCATCTACCGTTATGATTTTGTATATACACATGCTGACAGAGGCTTAATTTTAACCATGTTGAATTTTTGTCATTATTTTAGAAAGGCATCTGGAGTCGTACGGAATTTTATTTTAAAGCAATTTCAATTATGGTTGCCATGTGACCACTGTGCCGTGTGTCTATCATGGACGAATGAATAAAAGCATATTTGAAAGTTACGTGACAGACAAAAATTAAAACTTGTGTTATGAAAAAATACTATTGTGCTGTATGCATCCAAAAAACGAAGACAGTAATTTATTCAGGAATATTAGGCTTACTGACATGAATTTTATGAAGCCGAAACATGTATTAAATTTTCCGAACGCCGAACGGTGTAGTTGTGGGCCGGCCTTTTATTAAGGTTAACTTTTTTTTCCGTCCACCGGAGCCTGGTCTTATGACGTCATATGTGGATTGTGGGTTAGGATAAGGGTTAGGCTTGGCCCAGGGTTAGGGTTAGGGCTAGCCCTGTCTACATCTCGAGACTGTGACGAAATCTGCAGGCCACAGCCCTTATCCTAACCCACAATCCACATATGTCGTCGTAAGACCAGGCTCCGGTGGACGGTAAAAAACGCTTACCTTTTATTAAACGTAATGGAGACTGATGATTTTAAAAACATTTCTTACGGACCTCTTTTGACTCAATTCTGGGCTATTGTGCTAGCAATCTAGGGCAGTTAACTGTTTGGGGTTTTTATACGCCCACATTTTCATGTGGACGTATATTGTCGTCGCCCCTGTTCGTCCGTCCGTACGTACGTCCGTACGTCCGTCCGTCCGTCCGGCCGTCCGGCCGTCCGTCCACAATTGTTTGTGAACAGTCTACAGGTCACAATTTTTATCCGATTTCAATGAAACTTAAAACATAGGTTTATCACCCTAAGATCTCGGTTCCTTTCGATATTGGCATGTATCGGACTGTAACTTCATGGGTTATGGCCCCTGATTGTACGAAAAATCACGTTTTTTAGCTTGTGAACAGTGTAGAGGTCACAATTTTGAACCGATTTGGATGAAACTTGAAATGCATGTTTATAACCCAAAGATCTTGGTTCCTTTCAATATTTGCGCCAATCGGATCGTAACTTCCTGAATTATGGCCCCTGATTGTCCGAAAAATCGCCCTTTTTAGCTTGTGGTCCCTCTGGAGGTCAAAATTGTTATCCGATTTAAAAAACCGTTTGATTATATCACCGTTCCATGGTTATGAAGTTCGAGTTCGAATTTCGTGAAAATCGGACCAAAATTGACGGACAAAATGGCCGCCATTTGTACGCGAATAGTGTGAAAATATGTTATATCAAGGTTGTGAACAGTGTAGAGGACACAATTTTGAACCGATTTGGATGAAACTTTTAAATGCATGTTTATAACCCAAAGATCTTGGTTCCTTTCGATATTTGCGCCAATCGGATCGTAACTTCCTGAATTATGGCCCCTGATTGTCCGAAAAATTGCCCTTTTTAGCTTGTGGTCCCTCTGGAGGTCAAAATTGTTATCCGATTTAAAAAAACGTTTGATCATATCATTTTTCCATGGTTATGAAGGCCGAGTTCGAATTTCGTGAAAATCGGACCAAAATTGACGGACAAAATGGCCGCCATTTATACGCGAATAGTGTGAAAATATGTTATATCAAGGTTGTGAACAGTGTAGAGGACACAATTTTGAGCCGATTTGGATGAAACTTGAAATGCATGTTTATAACCCAAAGATCTTGGTTCCTTTCGATATTTGCGCCAATCGGATCGCAACTTCCTGAATTATGGCCCCTGATTGTCCGAAAAATTGCCCTTTTTAGCTTGTCATCCCTCTGGAGGTCAAAATTGTTATCCGATTTAAAAAACCGTTTGATTATATCACCGTTGCATGGTTATGAAGGTTGAGTATGAATTTTGTGAAAATCGGACCAAAATTGACGGACAAAATGGCCGCCGTTTGTACGCGAATATTGTGAAAATATGTTATATAAAGGTTGTGGACCTTATAGAGGTCACAATTTTGAACCGATTTTGATGAAACTTGACATGTATGTTTATAACCCAAAGATCTTGGTTCCTTTCGATATTTGCGCCCATTGGATCATAACTTCCTGAATAATGTCCCCGGATTGTCCGAAAAATCGCTTTTGTTCGCTTTTGGTTCCTCTGGAGGTCAAAATTATTATCCGATTTAAAAAAACGTTTGACTGTATCACCGTTACATGGTAATGAAAAGAGAGTTTGAATTACGTGAAAACCGGACTAGAATTGACAGACAAAATGGCCGCCGTTTGTACACGAATAGTGTGAAAATATGTTATATCAAGGTTGTTGACCCTATAGAGGTCATTACTTTCTGAATTATGTCCCCTGATTGTACGAAAAATCACCCTTTTTAGCTTGTGGTGCCTCTGGAGGTCACAATTATTATCTGATTTAAAAAAAACCGTTTGATTATAAAAACCAAACAAATTCTAATGATTTTCTGATAATTCCTTAATATGCGACAACTCTTGTTGACTGCCCGGACGATTTGGCTGCTGTGTGGGCGTATGTTTCGTTGCCTGGCAACCTATTTTTTTGTAACTATTTGAAGTTTACGTAGGTTAATATGGAAACCCAATGTAGCCATGAATAGATTTGTTCCATTTATAAATTGAAATGACACACTAATTCGTGTCTTCTTTTTTTCTTTCGCAAGTTACTAAACCATAGCTTTATACATGGAAACTATAAATAATTATTATTGGTTGGGCCTGTGTGTTACCTGAAGGACCCACGTGATCATGTGTCGCACAGGTCCTGTGGGCCTGTGTTTGGAAAATGTTTGTTTCGGACACTGATTCTTATCCGATTTTGATGAAACTTCAAATACAGTGAAATCCCTCTATTAAGACCACATGTGGGACTGTCTAGATGTGGTCTTAATAGTGAGTTGGTCTTATTACTGAGTGAGCATGCTTTAGACAAATTCAAAGAAAAACAGACAGTGTTAGGTAAATTATATACAGTAAAGACATACTTTATTACTAATAACAGATGTAATGTTAAAACACGTCATAATAATTATGCATGTTATAAAGTCTTTGATCTCGTTATAATTTTTAATTCATAATGCTTCCTTTATTTATCTTCATTTTTTGATTAAAATCCCGGAACCACCCTTTAAACAAAAATTATGTCATCCATGCTATTTTATTATTGGATCTCCACGTAACCGGCAGATGAAAAATGTTCAAATAATAATCCTGTCATCCAAGCTTTTTTATTATTGGATCTTCACGTAACCGGCAGACGAGAAATGTTCAAATTTCTAAACATGTTGCTGTTTTGACACCAGAACAAGTTTAGCCACGAACAGAGAGCGTTTTATCTGGGAGGCCACGATAATTCACTCCTCTCTCATCCATGTTGTAGATATCCCGAGCTTCGTAACCAATGACAACGTCAGGTACACTATCAGTCCATTCGTTCACAACGTCGTCATTTACGCTACCACTTTCAACGTACATCTTGTAAAATGAATTGTTGTCTTTCTCTAAATCTACTTTTTCACGAAGCGTAGGACCGGAGATCGGCACATCATTGTAATTGTTTTTGGCTTCTACCCTCACTTTCTTTTGATAAGTTCTACTTTTGCTTTCAGGCTTAATTCTACACGGGTACGCTTATTACTACTGGTTTTTTCCATTACACAGTTGAAGGTCGAATAAGAAATGATACCCTTTTGACAAAATTTAATCGTACAAACAGACGAAGGCCGAATAAAAAATGATAATCTTGACAAAATTTACTTGTATAAATTGTAAGAGTTTAAATCACTTAATCATTATTAATTACTCTATCTAAATTAAACAAACAATGAGAAATTCCATTGTTTAAAAAATGAAATCAACAAAGAAAGATTAGCGGCTCGTTAAATTGTTGCGATAAATCAGTCAACCACGACTGTTTGATCTGTCGTTAGATTGACTAATCCCTGTCAGTGGTCGTTATCGTTTTGATCTCGGTCGAGAGCTGATTAATCCCAATCAGTGATCGTTATCGCGAGTCACAAAAACGATGAAATTGACTGATTGGGACGGGCTTTGGTGGTCGTAATCCGTAATAGTGAGTTGCCCGTAATACTGAGTTCAATTTATAAGGAATATAGAAGAAAAAAAATGGGTCTTTTAATATGTGTGAGTTGCCCGTAATTCTGAGTTGGTCGTTAAGCGGGATTTCACTGTATAGGTTAATCCCCTGAAGATCTCGGCTGCTTTCGATATTGGCATTTATCCTATCGAAACTTCTTGGATTATGGCTCCTGATTGTACGAAAAATCATTTTTTTAGCTTGTGGACCCTATAGAGGTCACAATTTTGAACCGATTTTGATGAAACTTGACATATGACACAGGCCACAATAAGGTGTAGAACTAACATATGGTTTTGCAAAAATTGATTTTTCCCAAAGCTAGGACAAATCCAATGTAATTTTTGGTATGGTTATACACAAAATATAATAAAGAGATAATAAACACAACTTCATGATCAAACTAGTACAAATAAAGTATTTATTGCGAAACAAAAATAAAAATACCCCCTTTTTTGATGTCTAAATTTGTCCCTCTTGGTGGTGTTAAAAAAGGGTAAGTATTTTGATACTGAAGACATAGATTGAAATCTACAAGTTGTTTCTTAAATTGAAGATAAAGGATGTTTCTATCCATCAGAAGTGTCAAAATCCAAAAATCTTAATATTTTTCAATAAAAAAAATTGTTTAAAAAGTGTGTAACGGACGTGACAAATTCCGTCCAAAAAAAAACGATTTTTTAATGCATTGAAAGAGTTGCTCACCACCTGCATCTATATGTATGTTTATGTTACAAATCAAGAGGCATAATTGAGTGATATGATGTAAGTATTTCTGTTGATTTAGAGACGTTTGAGAAGAAACTATTCGCATTTTCGATCGTCCACTCGAGATTCCGTCAAAGAATCACGTCCGTTATTTGCGTTTACGATGATCGATATTTCCCCTCCCGTTTCAAATCCATGGCTCTTCCGCGGTTATTAGCTCCCTTGTTCTACACACAGTTCGTATACCTTACGATTTTGCGGGTAATTAAAAATGGTCGACGCCGGGACCCCACAAGGAAATTCCGTCCTCAAATTTTTGTTGTCGTCACGTCCGTTATATCAAAATCACGTCCGTTATATTATTACAAGAATTTGGCAAAAACTGAGGATATTAAAGATGTCACAGCCGCCTGCTTTGCGCTCAAAATCAAGAGCCGTTCTTCACAATCGGGTGATCGAAAAAAAATGAAAGAATCATGCAAATTTGATTGATAACAGTTTGACTTTCGGTTTTACGTGTAACGGACGTGATGGTGGACGAAATTGATAATGTCAAACATCACTACCGTTACACAAGGAGCTAAGATGACCTAAAGAAAATTACGACTCTTTATTAAATTTAATAAAATTACATAGATTGCCTTCTTTTTTAGATGTCCTCAAACTATGCATGGAAAAGATCGCTAAACACCTCAGATACACCTCGCACTGTTAATTGGGTCAATAGTGACGTCCGTTACAAAAGTCACGTCCGTTACATAGTAGGGAGTCACGTCCGTTACAAATATTTTGTGCAATATTGACAAAACAGTACACAGAAGTAAAATTTAATAACAAAATAATAATTGATCAAATATTGTAACATAATGGCTAAGAATGACAATGAAATCATGCCCAAGAAAGAGTGTAAAAAAGTTATCAGTTCAGACATTTCACACTGTTTTGAAACCAGATGTCCATGAAAGATCTTTGCCAATTTTGGGGGGTAAACAGCGCACAAAGACATTTTTTTACATTCTAAAATATAGATTTTGATATTATCACACTCAAATCAAAAAAGGAAAGAATCATGCAAATTTGATTGATAACAGTTTGACTTTCGGTTTTACGTGTAACGGACGTGATGGTGGACGAAATTGATAATGTCAAACATCACTACCGTTACACAAGGAGCTAAGATGACCTAAAGAAAATTACGACTCTTTATTAAATTTAATAAAATTACATAGATTGCCTTCTTTTTTAGATGTCCTCAAACTATGCATGGAAAAGATCGCTAAACACCTCAGATACACCTCGCACTGTTAATTGGGTCAATAGTGACGTCCGTTACAAAAGTCACGTCTGTTACATAGTAGGGAGTCACGTCCGTTACAAATATTTTGTGCAATATTGACAAAACAGTACACAGAAGTAAAATTTAATAACAAAATAATAATTGATCAAATATTGTAACATAATGGCTAAGAATGACAATGAAATCATGCCCAAGAAAGCGTGTAAAAAAGTTATCAGTTCAGACATTTCACACTGTTTTGAAACCAGATGTCCATGAAAGATCTTTGCCAATTTTGGGGGGTAAACAGCGCACAAAGACATTTTTTTACATTCTAAAATATAGATTTTGATATTATCACACTCAAATCAACTGGGCTGGTAGTTATTAGCAAATTTGGGGCAAATATTAATTGGACATGTAACGTCTGTTACAAGCTTATATGGTCCGCAAAATATGTATTTGCACAAAAACAGAACAACAAGTTATCTTTTCCTTTACAAAATTTGAAAGATGAATTATTAATACAAGTTTTTAACCCCCAAAGAATTCGTAAAAATTTATTTAAATTTAAGTGCTTTTTCATCTGAAGTTCTACACCTTTTCGTGGCTTGTGTCATATATGTTTATAACCCAAAGATCTTGGTTCCTTTCGATATTTGCACCAATTGGATGTAACTTCCTGAATTATGGCCCCAGATTGTCCGAAAAATCACCCTTTTTAGCTTTTATATGTTATATCAAGGTTGTGGACCCTATAGAGGTCACAAACTTGACATATATGTTTATAACCCAAAGATCTTGAATTATAGCCCCTGATTGTCCGAAAAATCGCTCTTTTTAGCTTGTGGTCCCTCCGGAGGTCAAAATTATTATCCGATTTAAAAAAACGTTTGATTATATCACCGTTACATGGTAATGAAGATGGAGGTCAAATTTCGTGAAAATCAGACCAAAATTGACAGACAAAATGGCCGCCATTTGTACGCGATTAGTATGAAAATATGTTATATCAAGGTTGTGGACCCTATAGAGGTCACAATTTTGAACCGATTTTGATGAAACTTGACATGTATGTTTATAACCCAAAGATCTTGGTTCCTTTCGATATTTGCACCCATCGGATTGTAACTTCCTGAATTATAGCCCCTGATTGTCCGAGAAATCACCCTTTTTAGCTTGTGGTGCCTCTGGAGGTCAAAATTATTATCCGATTTTAAAAAACTGTTTGATTATATCACCGTCATATGGTAATGAAGATTGAGTTCAAATTTGGTGAAAATCGGACAAAATTGACAGACAAAATGGCCGCCGTTTGTACGCGATTAGTGTGAAAATATGTTATATCAAGGTTGTGGACCCTATAGAGGTCACAATTTTGAACCGATTTTGATGAAACTTGACATGCATGGTTATAAACCAAAGATCGTGGTCCCTCTGGAGGTCAAAATTATTATCTGATTTCAAAAACCATTTGATTATATCACCGTTACATGGTAATGAAGGTTGACGGACAAAATGGCCACCGATTGTACCTGAAAAGTGTAAAAATATGGTATATAATATAGGTTTTAATCTGATGTTGATGAAACTTGAAATGCATGTTTATAACCCAAAGATCTTGGTTCCTTTTGATATTCAAAGGATAATATCGGATTGTAACTTCCTGAATTATAGCCCCTGATTGTACGCAAAATTGATTTTTTTAGCTTGTGGTCCCTCTAGAGGTCTCAATTATTATCCAATTTTAGAAATAATATTAAATGTTTCGTATACTAAACATTAGCATGGGGCAGAATTTTATAAAAACCAAACAAATTCTAATGATTTTCTGATAATTACTTAATATGCGACAACTCTTGTTGACTGCCCAGACGATTTAGATGCTGCGTGGGCGTATGTTTCGCTGCCTGGCAACCTATTTTTTGGGGCCTTATTGTGTTTCAACAATTTCCGATAGTAACTACCAGAGTTATGGCCCTTGATCATCACGACATCAAGTAGAGCCACTGCTTTACATAAACTGGAGCCGTCTCTCTTAGAATTTTTGCCAACATATAATCTTGATTGTGAGAGGGACCTTGCTAAACTTGATAAGCTTGATAAGCTTGCCCAGAGATCAGACACGCCCAAACTTATACAAATTGAATCAACTATCCACAGCCGAAATGAAAATAAACCTGACATTAATTCTGACAACCGAAACGGATATAAATAATCCTGACATGCCTACTGAGGATGATATGAGTCTCATATTTTCTTGTGTCCATACAATTAATAAGCAGAGTCCTGAAAGAGAAAAAATATCTGAGCCAGAAGTGACCATCAACGAGCCGTGTGTAGTTATTTGGGACAGCTGTACCAGTAGGCAATGGTATTTTGGGATTCGTATATGACACAGGCCACGATAAGGTGTAGAACTAACATATGGTTTTGCAAAAATTGATTTTTCCCAAAGCTAGGACAAATCCAATGTAATTTTTGGTATGGTTATACACAAAATATAATAAAGAGATAATAAACACAACTTCATGATCAAAATAGTACAAATAAAGTATTTATTGCGAAACAAAAATAAAAATACCCCCTTTTTTGATGTCTAAATTTGTCCCTCTTGGTGGTGTTAAAAAAAGGTAAGTATTTTGATACTGAAGACATAGATTGAAATCTACAAGTTGTTTCTTAAATTGAAGATAAAGGATGTTTCTATCCATCAGAAGTGTCAAATTCCAAAAATCTTAATATTTTTCAATAAAAAAAATTGTTTAAAAAGTGTGTAACGGACGTGACAAATTCCGTCCAAAAAAAAACGATTTTTTAATGCATTGAAAGAGTTGCTCACCACCTGCATCTATATGTATGTTTATGTTACAAATCAAGAGGCATAATTGAGTGATATGATGTAAGTATTTCTGTTGATTTAGAGACGTTTGAGAAGAAACTATTCGTATTTTCGATCGTCCACTCGAGATTCCGTCAAAGAATCACGTCCGTTATTTGCGTTTACGATGATCGATATTTCCCCTCCCGTTTCAAATCCATGGCTCTTCCGCGGTTATTAGCTCCCTTGTTCTACACACAGTTCGTATACCTCACGATTTTGCGGGTAATTAAAAATGGTCGACGCCGGGACCCCCACAAGGAAATTCCGTCCTCAAACTTTTGTTGGCGTCACGTCCGTTATATCAAAATCACGTCCGTTATATTATTACAAGAATTTGGCAAAAATTGAGGATATTAAAGATGTCAAAGCCGCCTGCTTTGCGCTCAAAATCAAGAGCCGTTCCACACATTCGGGTGATCGAAAAAAAAGGAAAGAATCATGCAAATTTGATTGATAACAGTTTGACTTTCGGTTTTACGTGTAACGGACGTGATGGTGGACGAAATTGATAATGTCAAACATCACTACCGTTACACAAGGAGCTAAGATGACCTAAAGAAAATTACGACTCTTTATTAAATTTAATAAAATTACATAGATTGCCTTCTTTTTTAAATGTCCTCAAACTATGCATGGAAAAGATTGTTAAACACCTCAGATACACCTCGCACTGTTAATTGGGTCAATAGTGACGTCCGTTACAAAAGGTCACGTCCGTTACATAGTAGGGAGTCACGTCCGTTACAAATATTTTGTGCAATATTGACAAAACAGTACACAGAAGTAAAATTTAATAACAAAATAATAATTGATCAAATATTGTAACATAATGGCTAAGAATGACAATGAAATCATGCCCAAGAAAGAGTGTAAAAGAGTTATCAGTTCAGACATTTCACACTGTTTTGAAACCAGATGTCCATGAAAGATCTTTGCCAATTTTGGGGGGTAAACAGTGCACAAAGACATTTATTTACATTCTAGAATATAGATTTTGATATTATCACACTCAAATCAACTGGGCTGGTAGTTATTAGCAAATTTGGGGCAAATATTAATTGGACATGTAACGTCTGTTACAAGCTTATATGGTCCGCAAAATATGTATTTGCACAAAAACAGAACAACAAGTTATCTTTTCCTTTACAAAATTTGAAAGATGAATTATTAATACAAGTTTTTAACCCCCAAAGAATTCGTAAAAATTTATTTAAATTTAAGTGCTTTTTCATCTGAAGTTCTACACCTTTTCGTGGCTTGTGTCATATCTAAAGATACATGTACTGATGGAACATACACGGTAGAACATTTAAAATGTTGCATTTCCAATGTAAGCAAGCTATGGAGACATCCTTTACATACTGATATTCAGACTGTAGACGTAATTCAGATTTTGCCATTTAATATTATTGGATCATGGGATTTGAGAAAAAGAGCAATGACATTATTTGACCTTGAGAGCTGGGATTTTCTTTTTCGTTCATTTTACTAATTGTGCCTTTTCAGCTTGAATTTTACCTTAACCAAATATTTATGTTCACCTGTTTTCTATGTTCGATAATAATTGTTCATAATGTCATTAAATTAATTAATCAATTTTTGTCCCCCGTCTGTCCGTCAGAGTTCGAAGATGAACATTTTCCGCTTAGGGTAAGCAGAGATAAGCAATTTGATTGGTTGATGCTTTGGGCCATGATAACTTTAGTTCTAATTAAGTGAGATTGATGAAACTTGGTGTATAGCTTCATTACAGTAATACCTTGACTAAGTTCGATAATGAGCATTTTCTGCTCAGGGTAAGCAGAGCGATACGCAATTTGATTGGTCGAAACTTTGGAACACAATAACTCTCCTTCTAATTGAGTTACAATGTTCAAACTTGGTGTATGTTGATGGAGTTCGAAGATGAGCATTTTCCGCTTAGGGTAAGCAGAGATAAGCAATTTGATTGGTTGATGCTTTGGGACACGATAACTTTAGTTCTAATTAAGTGAGATTATGAAACTTAGTGTATAGTTTCATTACAGTAATACTTTGACTAAGTTTGATAATGAGCATTTTCTGCTCAGGGTAAGCAGAGCTATAAGCAATTTGATTGGTCGAGACTTTGGAACACAATAACTCTCCTTCTAATTGAGTTAAAATGTTCAAACTTGGTGTATATGCTTATTAGGTCAATGCCTTGATGAAGTTCGAAAATGAGCATTTTCCGCTAAGGGTAAGCAGAGATAAGCAATTTGATAGGCTGATGCTTTGGGGCACGATAACTTTAGTTCTAATTAAGTGAGAGTGATGAAACTTGGTGTATAGTTTCATTACAGTAATACCTTGACTAAGTTCGATAATGAGCATTTTCTGCTCAGGGTAAGCAGAGCGATACGCAAATTTGATTGGTCGAGACTTTGGAACACAATAACTCTCCTTCTAATTGAGTTAAAATGTTCAAGCTTGGTGTATATGCTTATTAGGTCAATGCTTTGATGGAGTTCGAAGATGAGCATTTTCCGCTTAGGGTAAGCAGAGATAAGCAATTTGATTGGTTGATGCTTTGGGACACAATAACTTTAGTTCTAATTAAGTGAGAGTGATGAAACTTGGTGTATAGTTTCATTACAGTAATACCTTGACTAAATTCGATAATGAGCATTTTCTGCTCAGGGTAAGCAGAGCGATACACAAATTTGATTGGTGGAGACTTTGGAACACAATAACTCTCCTTCTCATTGAGTTAAAATGTTCAAACTTGGTGTATATGCTTATTAGGTCAATGCCTTGATGGAGTTCGAAGATGAGCATTTTCCGCTTAGGGTAAGCAGAGATAAGCAATTTGATTGGTTGATGCTTTGGGACACGATAACTTTAGTTCTAATAAAGTGAGAGTGATGAAACTTGGTGTATAGTTTCATTACAGTAATGCCTTGACTAAGATCTATAATAAGCATTTTCTGCTCAGGGTAAGCAGAGCGATAAGCAATTTGATTTACCGAGACTTTGGAACACAATAACTCTCCTTCTAATTGAGTTAAAATGTTCAAAATTGGTGTGTATGCTTATTAGGTCAATGCCTTGATGGAGTTCGGAGCATTTTCTGCTTAGGGTAGGCAGAGATAAGCAATTTGATTGGTTGATACTTTGGGACAAGATAACTTAGGTTCATCTTGATTGATGATTTTTATGCCAATACAATGACTGCATTTTCATTCAGTAATGGATTCGACAGTAACAATGTATAGAAACTATTGACTCGGACACAAGGGCCCTTTCCCTTGGCCAAAGGAGTCCTTTTGTCAAGTGTATGGGCCCTTTTGTCTGCCATTAGGGTCCCCATAACTAGGGTACATTTTCATTTTTCTCGTCGGTTTTGGCATTTTTCTTTATAAAACAGTTTTGGATGACACCTCGTGTACAGTTTGATTGCTCGATACGTTTGAAAAAAATAAATGTGAAATTTGCCGAGACTTTGGAACACAATAACTCTCCTTCGAATTGAGTTAAAATGTTCAAAATTGGTGTGTATGCTTATTAGGTCAATGCCTTGATGGAGTTCGAACATGAGCATTTTCTTCCTAGGGTAGGCAGATATAAGCAATTTGATTGGTTGATACTTTGGGACAAGATAACTTAGGTTCATCTTGATTGATGATTTTTATGCCACTACAATGACTGCATTCTCATTCAGTAATGGATTCGTCAGTAACAGTGTATAGAAACGATTGACTCGGACACGAGGGCCCTTTCCCTTGGCCAAAGGAGCCCTTTTGTCAAGCGTATGGGCCCCTTTGTCTGCCATTAGGGTCCCCCTAACTAGGGTACATTTTCATTTTTCTCGTCGGTTTTAGCATTTTTCTTTATAAAACAGTTTTGGATGACACTTCGTATACAGTTTGATTGCTCGATACGTTTGAAAAAAATAAATGTGCGATTTATTAATATGTGTCATCTATTTATTTTGGGATTTCGGCGGGGGACATCAGCCTCACTGTTGGCTTGTGACAAATTACAGAGATAAATTGCACCCAAAAGTAATAATTAACACTCTCATTATATTCTCTGACATAAAATACATTACAACAGCCACAAAAATTGACCAAGATATGAAAAAAACACATAATATGCTATATTATACCGAAAAACTGCGATCCCCACCCCTAGGTCACTAAATTTGCCTGCACCTTCTCAATTTTCATCCGATTTCAATATAATTGGTACCAAAATGATCAGAAATGAATTCTGCACAAATTTAGCTCTGCAGAGATGGTATTTGAAAACATTCACTTTTTCTGCCCCCGTATAGCCTGCCCCTATTATAAGAGATGTCAAATAAGTATACATTTATTTAAAGAAAAAAATACAGTACCTAAAAAAATAAGAAATGAATGCAATTTTATATACTCCCTCATACAGTATTCAACAACAACAACAATCGATGGCATGAGATTTCTCCGATATTAAATAGATTAAAACGGTTCAGCGATACTTTGATTTAATCAAATATGGAGGATCGAGACATGGCTTCGATGGTTGAAATTGTTGAACACGTCTGTCAAACCTTCAAAGGCTAATATCTTTGCTTGCAATAGAGTAATTTGAATGAAATTTTCAAATTATTCATTTTACATTATCTACTTTTGAACTATTATAGCAAGAATGGCTAGTTCTTTATCTAAATCTTATATAATGTATCTCTAATACTGGAGAAAGGTTTCCTATCTGCTTTTCAGATTTTTATATCCACAGACTCAGGCCTCTCGCCAGCTCATAAAATTGGGGTGGGGGGGGGTACAGAGTTTTTTGGGTGGGCTGAGGATGTGGCCAGCTAAGAATACTCCTAAGAAATCATCAATTTTTTTTGGGGGGGGGGGGGCTAAGCCTCACAGAATACATGTATTTACACACAGATCAGGTCTTGTGTCCATATACACTGTACAAAATTAAAAGATATATACCAGTATAGAAAAGTACATATTTATAGAGAAAATCAAACAGTTAACTTAAATAAAATGGTCCCAGTAAAATGAATAAGAAATGAAATGGAGTTTAACGTCGTCCTACTGTTCTGCTCTTATACATGTACTGGACTAGTAAAGACAGGCATACGCTATACAGTGTCCTATGAGGGAAATTTTGACTGGGCACAGCACTATGGCCTACTCTTATATCGAATTCCAACTGCCAAGGGATCTTTTTACGTGCACACCAATGTTACACAGGAATTCGGTTTTTAGTCACATTCGAACAACTGGACAGCAGTCCTTGTACCTTGTCAGCCCCTCTGCCTGTACCACTGACAAGGAGAAACCACGTCTGAATTGAATTAGAATAAAAAAGTAAAATAAAAACATATACAGTGAAATCCCGCTTAACGACCAACTCAGAATTACGGGCAACTCACGAAAACGACCACATATTAAAAGAACCAATTTTTTTCTTCTATATTCCTTATAAATTGAACTCAGTATTACGGGCAACTCACTATTACGGATTACGACCACCGAAGCCAGTCCCAATCAGTCAATTTCATTGTTTTTGTGACTCGCGATAACGACCACTGATTGGGATTAATCAGCTCCCGAACGAGATCAAAACGATAACGACCACTGACAGGGATAAGTCAATCTAACGACTGAGATCAAACAGTCGTGGTTGACTGATTTATCGCAACAATTTAACGAGCCGCTAATCTTTCTTTGTTGATTTCATTTTTTTAAACAATGGAATTTCTCATTGTTTGTTTGATTTAAACACAGTAATTAATAATGATTAAGTGATTTAAACTCTAACTATTTATACGAGTAAATTTTGTCAAGATTATAATTTCTTATTCGGCCTTCGTCTGTTTGTACGATTAAATTTTGTCAAAAGGGTATCATTTCTTATTCGACCTTCACCTGTGTAATGGAAAAAACCCGTAGTAATAAGCGTTCTCGTGTAGAATTAAGCCTGAAAGCAAAAGTAGAACTTATAAAAAAAACAGTGAGGGTAGAAGCCCAAAGCAATTTGAAATTGGTAAGACCCAATTACAGACGATTTTGAAAAGAAAGGCGGAAATTATTGATGGATACGAAGAAAATAGAGACAGCGACAGGAAACGTCCCTGTGATCGCTCGCCGATGGAAGAATGTGGGCGTGGTTTCAGCGTGTGCGTGACAATGATCTGTCGATCTCCGGTCCTACGCTTCGTGAAAAAGCAGATTTAGAGAAAGACAACATTTCATTTTTCAAGATGTACGTTGAAAGTGGTAGCGTAAATGACGACATTGTGAAAGAATGGACAGATAGTGTACCTGACATTGTCATTGGTTACGAAGCTCGGGATATCTACACCATAGATTAGAAGAGAGAGGAGTGAATTATCATGGCCCCCCAGATAAAACGCTCTCTATTCGTGGCTAAACTTGTTCTGGTGTCAAAATAGCAACATGTTTACAAATGTGAAAAATTCTCGTCTGCCGGTTACGTGGAGATCCAATAATAAAAAAGCTTGGATGGCAGGATTATTATTTGAACATTTTACGTCTGCCGGTTTCGTGGAGATCCAATAATAAAAAACGCATGGATGACATAATTTTTGTTTAAAGGGTGGTTGCGGGATTTTAATCGAAAAATGAAGATAAATAAAGGAAGCATTATGAATTAAAAATTATAACGTGACCAAAGACTTTATAATATGCATAATTATTATTGTGTTTTCATGATGTGTTTTAACATTGCATCTGTTATTAGTAATAAAGTATGTCTTTAATGTATATAATTTACCTAACACTGTTTTTTATTTGAATTTGTCTAAAGCATGCTCACTCAGTAATGAGACCAACTCACTATTAAGACCACATCTAGACAGTCCCACATGTGGTCTTAATAGAGGGATTTCACTGTATATGTCAACTTAAAATAACTAAATATGATATGAACATTTATCGACATGTACAGTACATTTAAGTAAAACATGTTTGAAATATGTAATGTAAAAGCCACTTACAAAAATACATATATGTATACAGGTTTAGGCCTACTAATAAAAATCACATAATTTCATCAATATGATTTGTCTCTTTCATATTCGAACAATTTTCACTAATCCATACTAGAAAGCTTTCACTTTCACATCTATCTGTAGCTCTTATATTATATACATGTACTGGGTTAAGGAAGACGGGCATGCGCTATACAGTTTGTTATGAGGAAAATTTTGCCTGCACAGCACTATGGCCTACTCTTATATCGAATTCCAACTGCCAAGGGGTCTTTTTACGTGCACACCAACTTACAAACCGCTTACAAAAATACATATATGACACAGGCCACGATAAGGTGTAGAACTAACATGGTTTTGCAAAAATTGATTTTTCCCAAAGCTAGGACAAATCCAATGTAATTTTTGGTATGGTTATACACAAAATATAATAAAGAGATAATAAACACAATTTCATGATCAAAATAGTACAAATAAAGTATTTATTGCGAAACAAAAATAAAAATACCCCCTTTTTTGATGTCTAAATTTGTCCCTCTTGGTGGTGTTAAAAAAGGGTAAGTATTTTGATACTGAAGACATAGATTGAAATCTACAAGTTGTTTCTTAAATTGAAGATAAAGGATGTTTCTATCCATCAGAAGTGTCAAATTCCAAAAATCTTAATATTTTTCAATAAAAAAAATTGTTTAAAAAGTGTGTAACGGACGTGACAAATTCTGTCCCAAAAAAACGATTTTTTAATGCATTGAAAGAGTTGCTCACCACCTGCATCTATATGTATGTTTATGTTACAAATCAAGAGGCATAATTGAGTGATATGATGTAAGTATTTCTGTTGATTTAGAGACGTTTGAGAAGAAACTATTCGCATTTTCGATCGTCCACTCGATATTCCGTCAAAGAATCACGTCCGTTATTTGCGTTTACGATGATCGATATTTCCCCTCCCGTTTCAAATCCATGGCTTTTCCGCGGTTATTAGCTCCCTTGTTCTACACACAGTTCGTATACCTCACGATTTTGCGGGTAATTAAAAATGGTCGACGCCGGGACCCCCACAAGGAAATTCCGTCCTCAAACTTTTGTTGTCGTCACGTCCGTTATATCAAAATCATGTCCGTTATATTATTACAAGAATTTGGCAAAAACTGAGGATATTAAAGATGTCAAAGCCGCCTGCTTTGCGCTCAAAATCAAGAGCCGTTCCACACATTCGGGTGATCGAAAAAAAAATGAAAGAATCATGCAAATTTGATTGATAACAGTTTGACTTTCGGTTTTACGTGTAACGGACGTGATGGTGGACGAAATTGATAATGTCAAACATCACTACCGTTACACAAGGAGCTAAGATGACCTAAAGAAAATTACGACTCTTTATTAAATTTAATAAAATTACATAGATTGCCTTCTTTTTTAAATGTCCTCAAACTATGCATGGAAAAGATCGTTAAACACCTCAGATACACCTCGCACTGTTAATTGGGTCAATAGTGACGTCCGTTACAAAAGGTCACATCCGCTACATAGTAGGGAGTCACGTCCGTTACAAATATTTTGTGCAATATTGACAAAACAGTACACAGAAGTAAAATTTAATAACAAAATAATAATTGATCAAATATTGTAACATAATGGCTAAGAATGACAATGAAATCATGCCCAAGAAAGAGTGTAAAAGAGTTATCAGTTCAGACATTTCACACTGTTTTGAAACCAGATGTCCATGAAAGATCTTTGCCAATTTTGGGGGGTAAACAGTGCACAAAGACATTTATTTACATTCTAGAATATAGATTTTGATATTATTACACTCAAATCAACTGGGCTGGTAGTTATTAGCAAATTTGGGGCAAATATTAATTGGACATGTAACGTCTGTTACAAGCTTATATGGTCCGCAAAATATGTATTTGCACAAAAACAGAACAACAAGTTATCTTTTCCTTTACAAAATTTGAAAGATGAATTATTAATACAAGTTTTTAACCCCCAAAGAATTCGTAAAAATTTATTTAAATTTAAGTGCTTTTTCATCTGAAGTTCTACACCTTTTCGTGGCTTGTGTCATATGTATTCATAAAAAATCACGTAATTTCATCAATATTATTGGACTGTCACTTTCATATTCGAACAATTTTCACAAATCTATACTAGAAAGCTTTCACTTGTAACAAATACAACTATCTGTAGCCTAATGCATCCTGATTTGCATCCACAGTGAAATTATCGTTTGGTTCTTGATCTCTGTAGTCATTTGTTACAGTAGAGTTTAACAAGAAGGGCATAAATTTCCGTAGCTACAGTAAGGCAACCAGGGGGAATGCGCCAGAATATGCCCCCTATATTTCTTATATAGTACTACGCATGGTATTTCACCTCAATGGTGGCACAGTCTTTACCGTAGTGGTCTTCTGTCTTGGTCTGGTCTGAGTTGTCATACATTTAGGAATAGGAGAATATCTTCATCAACTTGCATTTGCAATAAAATAGGAAAATGTTAAGGTATGATCCCCTTAACAAATTAACCAGACCTATTCTTTTTCTTATTTCGCTGGTAAAATATTAGCTGCTCTAAACATAACTTTATTCATACACAGTTGTTGTTTATTTTACGTTGGTAACGTACGTGGAATTTGAGAAGTCTGTATTGTTAATATACCCCAATGAGAGTTTTGTCTGCACATTCCTATAATTCTTTGTCCAACATACATGTATCAATATTTCCATCTAATTTGATCCACTGGTTAGCACATACCCTAAATTTTTCCCAGCTTCTCGCAGTAAACGGTTTTAGATCGGTGTTTTTAAACAAAATCTACACGGAGTATACAGCTCTAGTTATTCTGCCACTTTTTTACTATCAAAATGTAAACAAACCGGTGACCTTTCGCTCTACACGACCTGTTGACCTTTCGTCATGTGTGTCTGATTGGCGATCTTTGTCACATGATCTATTAAAAACAAATCACCGCAAAATTCAAATACCATCGCACATTGATAAGTAAGCCCATATTTATTTTACGTTTTCTTTCAAAAGTCAAAGAATTGATAAAAGAAAAGTTGTGTGGAAATACAATGTAATACTAGAAGAATTAGATGATGTAGTTTGTTTTCCACCTGAAAATGGTCGGGATGGAGAAACAGAAGCTTGCTAGAAATTTCACATCACGGCCTATTAGTGTACATAAAAACTGCCGTATTGAAGAAGGAATTACTGCAGCATTTTTTTAAAAAATTGCTTTGGTAAAAAAAATTGACGAATTTTAACCCCAGGTAAGTGGACCGGTTGTGGTTTTAAAGGAGCTAAATCGCTAACATTTGGGGCCTGGAAATTGACACAAGTGGGTTGCAATGCATATAATACTCTAATATCAATGTATATAAACTGGTTACATTCAATGGATTCCATTTTTACTCTAATTTCAAATCAGTTATGTTCAGCAAAATAAGCCAGCAGTGTCAATCGAATGAAAATTTCTAGCGTCTAGTTATTCAAGTCTACATGCACAGTTTTGTTTGGTGCATGTAGACTTGAATAACTAGACGCTAGACGTCTCTTGGTAGAACCTTGCCTGAAACGCATGATGGCACGAATGGTAAAAAATATTTATTTTGTCTTAAATATTGGATATCAGAAGCCCACCGTTTTCCAGTAAGATGACATCATCAATTTTGATTTAAATTGACAAATAACTACCAGAGTTTGGCCCTTGATCACTTCAAAAAATCTTGTGGACGCTCTAGAGGCCAAAGTTAATATCCGATTGACTTTAAATTTATACACAGTGTTTAAGGTCATGAGACGAAGAAGCCTATGATATGTTGTAGAAGGGCAACAGAAGTTTTATTTCCTTTCCCTTTTAAAATTTTGCCACTTGTCCCACATAAGCAAAATGGCAACCAAAATTAGGTATTTTCACAAGATTTGGGCGGGAAACCAACTTTGAGGCCTGATATCTTTGGGATATAACATCATATGGTCCTATATTCAATTCCATATCGAAATTCCACCGTCTGGGAGTGTATACACCAATTTTTATACCTCTAGACACAACAATGGCTTTTCTAGAGCACTGTAAAGTCGTGAAAAATGAAATATTTGCTTATTTTTTTCCAACTTTGATGGCAACCCTTACAGCAGAAATACCCCCTACCCCAATTTTTTTCAAAGAATCGTAATCTACGTTTGCAGTTCTATTATATTGCCAAGTTAGGGGGTTCTAGACACTTTAGAAGTATATAAACAACGGAGCTGAAAACCTAACGGAAAAAAGATAATTTTTATTACCAACTGGCAACCTTTTTTTGTCCCCCGCCTTTCGAAGTTTGTCCCCCGCCTTTCGAAGAAAGTTGGGAGACTATTAAAATGTGTTCGTCTGTCTGTCTGTCTGTCTGTCTGTCCGTCTGTCCGTCTGTCCGTCACACTTTTTGGGACACAATAACTCTCTTCCTAATTGAGCTAGAATGTTCAAACTTGGTGTATGTGTTTATTAGGTCAATGCCTTGATGGAGTTCAAAGATGAGCATTTTCCGCTTAGGGTAAGCAGAGATAAGCAATTTGATTGGTTGATGCTTTGGGACACATTAACTTTAGTTCTAATTAAGTGAGAGTGATGAAACTTAGTGTATAGTTTCATTACAGTAATACCTTGACTAAGTTCGATAATGAGCATTTTCCGCTCAGGGTAAGCAGAGCAATTTGATTGGTCGAGACTTTGGAACACAATAACTCTCCTTCTAATTGAGTTAAAATGTTCAAACTTGGTGTATATGCTTATTAGGTCAATGCCTTGATGGAGTTCAGAGATGAGCATTTTCCGCTTAGGGTAAGCAGAGCGATACGCAATTTGATTGGTCGAGACTTTGGAACACAATAACTCTTCTTCTAATTGAGTAAAAATGTTCAAACTTGGTGTATATGCTTATAAGGTTAATGCCTTGATGGAGTTCGAAGATGAGCATTTTCCACTTAGGGTAAGCAGAGATAAGCAATTTGATTGGTTGATGCTTTGGGACACGATAACTTTAGTTCTAATTAAGTGAGAGTGATGAAACTTGGTGTATAGTTTCATTACAGTAATACCTTGACTAAGTTGGATAATGAGCATTTTCTGCTCAAGGTAAGCAGAGCGATACGCAATTTGATTGGTCGAGAGTAGTCGAGACTTTGGAACACAATAACTCTCCTTCTAATTGAGTTAAAATGTTCAAACTTGGTGTATATGCTTATTAGGTCAATGACTTGAGGGAGTTCGAAGATGAGCATTTTCCGCTTAGGGTAAGCAGAGATAAGCAATTTGATTGGTTGATACTTTGGGACAAGATAACTTAGGTTCATCTTGATTGATGATTTTTATGCCAATACAATGACTGCATTCTCATTTAGTAATCGATTCGACAGTAACAGTGTATAGAAACGAGGGCCCTTTCCCTTGGCCAGAGGGGCCCTTTTGTCTGCCTTTAGGGTCCCCCTAACTAGGGTACATTTTCATTTTTATACGCCCACATTGAAATGTGGTCGTATATTGTCATCGCCCCCGTCCGTCCGTCCGTCCGTCCGGCGTCCACAATTGCTTGTGGACGCTCTAGAGGCTAAAGTTAATATCCGATTGACTTTAAATTTATACACAGTGTTTAAGGTCATGAGACGAAAAAGCCTATTGTTTTTCAGCGATTTCCGATAATAACTACCAGAGTTATGGCCCTTGATCACTTCAAAAAATCTTGTGGACGCTATAGAGGCCAAAGTTAATATCCGATTGGCTTTAAATTTATACACAGTGTTTAAGGTCATGAGACGAAGAAGCCTATTGATTTTCAGCGATTTCCGATAATTAGTGCCAGAGTTATGATCCTTGATCACTTCAAAAAATCTTGTGGACGCTATAGAGGCCAAAGTTAATATCCGATTGGCTTTAAATTTATACACAGTGTTTAAGTCATGAGACGAAGAAGCTTATTGATTTTCAGCGATTTCCGATAATTAGTGCCAGAGTTATGGCCCTTGATCACTTCAAAAAATCTTGTGGACGCTATAGAGGCCAAAGTTAATATCCGATTGGCTTTAAATTTATACACAGTGTTTAAGGTCATGAGACGAAGAAGCCTATTGATTTTCAGCGATTTCCGATAATTAGTGCCAGAGTTATGGCCCTTGATCACTTCAAAAAATCTTTCGGACTCTTTAAAGACCAAACTTATCATCTGATTGACTTCAGATTGATACACAGAGTTTAAGGTGTTGAAACGAACAAGTATATTGATTTTCAATGAATTTTGATAACTGAACAGCTAAATACATGATTTTAAATGTTTCATGTATATATATACTAATTCAATTGTTAGCGTGGGGTAAAACTTTATAAAAAGCAATCAAATTCAAATGATTTTCTGATAATTACATAATGAGTTGTTACTCTTAATCAGTTTTTAGAGTATTACAAATGTTTCATTACCGAAAAAAGTAAAAATATGCGACAACCCTTTTTGACTGCCCGGACGATTTAGCTGCTGTGGGCGTATGTTTCGTTGCCTGGCAACCTATCTTTCTCGTCGATTTTAGCATTTTTCTTTATAAAACACTTTTGGATGACACTTCGTGTACAGTTTGATTGCTCGATACATTGAAAAAAATAAATGTGCGATTAATTAATATGTGTCTTCTATTTATTTTGGGATTTCGGCGGGGGACATCAGCCTCACTGTTGGCTTGTTCAAATGGTGATACATGTATCTCCGCCAATATTTGACCTAGGAAGCTGAAAATTGGTATTTGGTAGTTTTAGGCCATGTACTTTAACATATATTTTTCCAGATTTTTGTGAGGGGGTGGATTTCCCAATTTCCCCAAAATTGGTCCACTTGATATGGAATGACCCAAAACTAATACTATAGTTAGTGTGGGGCAAAACTTTATAAAAAGCAAACAAATTCTAATGATTTTCTGATAATTACATAATGAGTTGTTACTCTTAATCAGATTTTAGTGTATTATAAATGTTTCATTACCAAAAAAAGTAAAAATATGCGACAACTCTTGTTGACTGCCCGGACGATTTAGCTGCTGTGGGCGTATGTTTCGTTGCCTGGCAACCTATCTTTATTGAATAGGGTAAACTCTTGGCTGAAGAATTATAAGATTTTTACCACAATAAAAACGGTCAGTTCGGGAAAAACTAAAGAATTCTGAATACGTAATGCATGCATAGATGTTACAATACGCCGAATATAGACATCAACTTAGTTACATTTTGCTAGGGAGGAAAATGTATAATTTCCGTTTTGGGGCATAATTATGGTCTTGATTTTACGTAAAAGAAATCATCTTATTCAGTAACAATTGTCAATAAGCGAAAAAATGTTACACACATTTTTTTTGTGTGACATATTTTGTAACACACAGTCTACAAAATCAACACACATTTTGCAGGTTTGCGTCCGTCAAATTCGATCCCTGAATTAACGGGGGTCACAGTGGCTAAGTGGATAAGGCACTGGTTCGCTAGCCTGGAGGTGTTCGATCCTTGCATTGGCCGAGAAAGTTCATCTCGATTTTCTGCGTGATTTCCCCTTGTCAGTGATGCAGAAGGAGGGCCTGACAAGGACAGCTGCCTAGTCGTTCGGATGGGACGAAAAACCAAGGTTCCGTGTACACATTGGGGTGCACGTAAAAGATCCCTTGGCAGTTGGAATTCAATAAAAGAGTAGGCCGTAGCGCCGCTGCCTGGGCAAAATTTCCCTCGTAGCACACTGTATGGCGTATGCCTGTCTTCTATTAGCCCAGGTTAGGTGCAAAAGAGTAGGACGTTAAACCCCATTTCATTTCATTTCACCCTGAATTAACACACCTTTTTACAATTTGACACGGTGATACCGAGTAATAGTCCGAAAATTAATTTTCTTCCGACAGACGTACAAATAACCATGTCTGAGAATTCTATGAGGGCTGTGCACAGATCAACCCTTTTGTAGTTCGCATTGATTACTTATGTGGTTTTGCAATTAAAATCCCAATAAATGCCTGTCTAAACTCCAATCAGCTAATTATTCAGACTGATGCTGTTCTGGTCACAGGCATGACACCTGAAAAGTGAATTCCTGAAAAAATGGAGACAAATTGAAATAATGATGATGCAAAAACAAAAAAATAAAAATGTAATGTACATGTTGTTAGCGTAAAACAAAGCAACCACTCTAAAGTAGAACTAGACACATGTTATAAATTTGTATCCATTATTAGTCATTTTTATAGAAATTTCGATTAGCAGCCATAAAGGTAGCCCCCCCCTCCCCCAACTATATTAATATTTGTTTTTTACTTTACCCGAATGTAAAGTGACAGATGTCACTGGCCTCCCGCACCACCTCACCCAATCCCACCCTTCCAAATTCCCTCCCCCAGCTTGTTAAGGCTAGAAAGAAACTGTGTATTGCTTCAGCAATACTCTCAAATTTTTGTTAATAGTAATTATTAGAATGCTTGTTACATGTAATATAAATTATTATTCTTCAATAGCTGACTCTATGTAATTGGGATTAAAAATGCAGCTATTTATTACCAGTCCTACACAGTACACTGTATGGTATCAATTGTTTCAGCTTTTAGTTGGAGTCTGTTATATATTGTCCTGTATATATTAACTGGTATGGTTTTCATTAAGCATTAACATCATTTGTACTACGGTTACTATTACTAACAGATCTAGTGATGATAGAATAGTTACAGTATGCTAAATATAGAGCTGAACAAGAACTGTTACATTACACCGCATATAATATTTGTCCCCCCCCCCCCCCCCCCCCCCCCCGCCTTTCGAAGAAAGTTGGGGGACTATTAAAATGGGTTCGTCCGTCCGTCCGTCCGTCCGTCCGTCTGTCTGTCTGTCTGTCTGTCTGTCTGTCCGTCACACTTTTTGGGACACAATAACTCTCTTCCTAATTGAGCTAGAATGTTCAAACTTGGTGTATGTGTTTATTAGGTCAATGCCTTGATGGAGGACAAAGATGAGCATTTTCCGCTTAGGGTAAGCAGAGATAAGCAATTTGATTGGTTGATGCTTTGGGACAGGATAACTTTAGTTCTAATTAAGTGAGAGTGATGAAACTTAGTATATAGTTTCATTACAGTAATACCTTGACTAAGTTCGATAATGAGCATTTTCCGCTCAGGGTAAGCAGAGCAATTTGATTGGTCGAGACTTTGGAACACAATAACTCTCCTTCTAATTGAGTTAAAATGTTCAAACTTGGTGTATATGCTTATTAGGTCAATGCCTTGATGGAGTTCGGAGATGAGCATTTTCCGCTTAGGGTAAGCAGAGCGATACGCAATTTGATTGGTCGAGACTTTGGAACACAATAACTCTTCTTCTAATTGAGTAAAAATGTTCAAACTTGGTGTATATGCTTATAAGGTCAATGCCTTGATGGAGTTCGAAGATGAGCATTTTCCACTTAAGGTAAGCAGAGATACGCAATTTGATTGGTCGAGAGTAGTCGAGACTTTGGAACACAATAACTCTCCTTCTAATTGAGTTAAAATGTTCAAACTTGGTGTATATGCTTATTAGGTCAATGCCCTGATGGAGTTCGAAGATGAGCATTTTCCGCTTAGGGTAAGCAGAGATAAGCAATTTGATTGGTTGATACTTTGGGACAAGATAACTTAGGTTCATCTTGATTGATGATTTTTATGCCAATACAATGACTGCATTCTCATTTAGTAATCGATTCGACAGTAACAGTGTATAGAAACGATTGACTTGGACACGAGGGCCCTTTCCCTTGGCCAGAGGGGCCCTTTTGTCTGCCTTTAGGGTCCCCCTAACTAGGGTACATTTTCATTTTTCTCGTCGGTTTTAGCATTTTTCTTTATAAAACACTTTTGGATGACACTTCGTGTACAGTTTGATTGCTCGATACATTGAAAAAAATAAATGTGCGATTAATTAATATGTGTCTTCTATTTATTTTGGGATTTCGGCGGGGGACATCAGCCTCACTGTTGGCTTGTTTTATTAAATATCTGGTCTGGTCTTTCTTTACTAACATAATATTTTATTATGATGTTATTATTAATTAGCTCACAGTATTCAATGCTAAGCCTTAGTAATTAATGCTAAACCTTAGTAATTAATGCTAAGCCATGGTAATTCACACAATTCAATGAATTTATATATATACACTACGTGTCTGGAGTTTGAGACTAGAAAAACACCGAACACCGTGGAAAAACACTCTATTTCACGGTGGAATCTCGGAGAATCACTAGCGAAACGGCAGCTTGCCAAATCACCGCGAAATAGGGTGTTTCACGGTGAATTATAGTGTATCGCGGTGGAACACGGTGAATCGCTTGAGTGCCGATATCATCCCGGTGTAATCATGTTGACGGAAAATGTAATATATTTAAGTTGAATACAAGATAAGTTAACTGTTGGCGAGGCAGCTACGGTCGTATATTTTTATTTCTAACACACTGTACATGTATAACGTGGTGCCACAATGTACCCGTATGCAAACAATGAATAACTTATAACGTATCATTTCATCTTGTTGGCTGCTATCAAATCCAAACTTTGAATTATATACAATGAGATTTTACACACTACTTCATTACTCGCAGCTTCAGTTAATCTAAACGCTCCATAAAGCACAGCGCCATAAATCACTTCTGCAATGTGGTTCACCGTTAGTCACGTCGTCAGAAACGCGCGAAAACATGAGATGTGGGGTTCGACACGGGGACTGTATTCTTATCAAATCTTGACTGTCACCGGTACATGATAATAATGTATTATGACATATTAAAACAATATGGGTGGGAAGGGGTACACTGCTAAAGTCACAAAAGTGACAGCGCCATGTATTTGCTATTTTACAGATTCCGTATACATACTGTAGAATACTCTACATCTACATGCATTCAACGAAGGGATATTCTTACAACAATTTCTACTGTGACAATATACATCTACTGGGTGCCGCTCATTTCATTTTGGTAGAAGCGGGTATTAAATAAAGCCACTTCACACAGACGCGTACATGGCATATATTTATGCAATGGCCACACGTGTGTTAATTCTCGTCGTCACCCCGTTATAATTTACTTATTTTGAGTACACTTCTGAATGATTCCATTCCTTCATATGTTCAACTTCCCGATTTTCTACTGCATATACATGTACATATCAGCAGCTCAAAAGCTATACTAGACGATAATACTTCTCAACCACCAAGCTAAGAGACAAAGGCTTTCGACAAATCTACAGGAAGCCATGTCATTGTTTAAATTTGACCCATTCAGGTGGTTAATACAATGTAATCATCAGATTCAAGCTCTTCTATATACAAGTACATAACATTTTATTATCTCAAAGAAAACAGATGCCTATTAAAACAAACACAATTATCAATTTATTAAAACAACAATTAAAACATCACTCTATTATTGATTCGACTATCGAGTAGTCCAGTACTACAATGTCTTAAATATTAAAACAAACGCAATTATTAAGTAAATAAAATAACACTTTATTATGGTCATGGATTCGTAAAAAATAATTGAATCATTCAGAAAGTGTATTCAAAATAAGTAAATTATAACGGGGTGAAGGCGAGAATTAACACATGTGGCCATTGTATAAATATATGGCATGCGCATACACGTCTGTGTGTGTGAAATGGCTTTACTCAATATCCGCTTCCACCGAAATGAATTGCGCGACATAAAGTAGATGTATATTGTCAAAGCGGCGATTTTTTCTACGGCTGCTCAAAATCTTCCCCACCTATATTGTTTTAATACGTCATAATACATTGTTATCATATACCGGTGACAGTCAAGATTTGCTAAAAGAAAAATATAGTCCCTGTGTCGAACCCAACAGCACATGTTTTCCCGCGTTTCTGACCACGTGACTAACGCATTGCGGAAGTGATTTATGGCGCTGTGCTTTATGGAGCTGCGAGTAATGAAGTAGTGTGTAAAATCTCATCGTATATAATTTTAAGTTTGGATTTGATAGCAGCCAATAATTGGTGGGTTACCTCTAAGTTATAGACGAAGATGTACCGTAAACCGGGGGAACTTTGAACACTTTTTTATACGCCCACATTGAAATGTGGTCGTATATTGTCGTCGCCCCCGTCCGTCCGTCGGTCCGTCCGTCCGTCCGTCCGTCCGTCCGTCCGTCGGTCCGGCGTCCACAATTGCTTGTGGACGCTCTACAGGCTAAAGTTAATATTCGATTGACTTTAAATTTATACACAGTGTTTAAGGTCATGAGACGAAGAAGCCTATTGTTTTTCAGCGATTTCCGATAATAACTACCAGAGTTATGGCCCTTGATCACTTCAAAAAATCTTGTGGACGCTCTAGAGGCCAAAGTTAATATCCGATTGACTTTAAATTTATACACAGCGTTTAAGGTCATAAGACAATGACTCCTATTGATTTTCGGCGATTTCCGATAATTAGTGCCAGAGTTATGGCCCTTGATCTCTTTAAAAAATCTTGTGGACGCTCTAAAGGTCAAAGTTAATATCCGATTGACTTTAAATTTATACACAGTGTTTAAGGTCATAAGACGAAGAAGCTTATTGATTTTCAGCAATTTCCGATAATTAGTGCCAGAGTTACGGCCCTTGATCACTTCAAAAAATCTTGTGGATGCTCTAGAGGCCAAAGTTAATATCCGATTGACTTTAAATTTATACACAGTGTTTAAGGTCATAAGACGAAGACGCCTATTGATTTTCAGCGATTTCCGATAATTAGTGCCAGAGTTATGGCCCTTGATCACCTCAAAAAATCTTGTGGACGCTCTAGAGGCCAAAGTTAATATCCGATTGACTTTAGATTTATACACAGTGTTTAAGGTCATGAGACGAAGAAGCCTATCGATTTTCGGCGATTTCCGATAATTAATGCCTGAGTTATTGCCCTTGATCTCTTTAAAAAATCTTGTGGACGCTCTAAAGGTCAAAGTTAATATCCGATTGACTTTAAATTTATACACAGTGTTTAAGGTCATGAGACGAAGAAGCCTATCGATTTTCAGCGATTTCCGATAATTAATGCCAGAGTTATTGCCCTTGATCTCTTTAAAAAATCATGTGGACGCTCTAAAGGTCAAAGTTAATATCCGATTGACTTTAAATTTATACACAGTGTTTAAGGTCATAAGACGAAGAAGCCTATTGATTTTCAGCGATTTCCGATAATTAGTGCCAGAGTTATGGCCCTTGATCACTTCAAAAAATCTTGTGGACGCTCTAGAGGCCAAAGTTAATATCCGATTGACTTCAAATTTATACACAGTGTTTAAGGTCATAAAACAAAGACGCCTATTGATTTTCAGCAATTTCCGTTAATTAGTGCCAGAGTTATGGCCCTTGATCACCTCAAAAAATCTTGTGGACGCTCTGGAGGCCAAAGTTAATATCCGATTGACTTTAGATTTACACACAGTGTTTAAGGTCATGAGACGAAGAATCCTATTGATTTTCTGCGATTTCAAATAATTACTACCAGAGTTATCTCCCTTCAAAAATTCTTGTGACGCTATAGAGGCCAAAGTTACCATCCGATTGACTTCAGATTGATACATAGAGTTTAAGGTGTTGAAACGAACAAGTATTTTGATTTTCAATGAATTTAGATAACTGAACAGCTAAATCCATGATATTAAATGTTTCATGTATATACTAATTGTTAGCGTGGGGTAAAACTTTATAAAAAGCAATCAAATTCTAATGATTTTTCTAATAATTACATAATGAGTTGTTACTCTTAATCAGTTTTTAGTGTATTACAAATGTTTCATTACCGAAAAAAGTAAAAATATGCGACAACCCTTGTTGACTGCCCGGATGATTTAGCTGCTGTGGGCGTATGTTTCGTTGCCTGGCAACCTATCTTTGGTTTAAAACATTGCCACATTCAGGATTCTTATTTTTTTGTAACTTTTTTGTTAACAAAATATGGGAGTTTTGCAATACTGTCAATATATTAAATGTCATGATACCTGATACACTTTTTGTACATTTTTTTTAAAAAAAATAATGGTGTTCAAAGTTACCCTAAAAATGGGGTAACTTTGAACAAATAATTCACGTGAAAGACTGATCAATGATGATGTTCCTCAGGGGTTTATTTGAACAATTGAATGAATTTTAAAAAATATTTCCAACATTAGCATACAAAAAACTTTAATCTCATACTTGAACATGAAACAGTTTAAAATAGATGGACATCTCATGCCACTTGTAACATTAACATAAAAAACAACAAAATTTTCATTAACTTGAAAAGAAATGATATCAAGAGCAAGCAGAAATTGTTATATCCCCCAATCATCTTCCATGTTCACAATTCTGTAAACACCTCTATTGTTTATAGGTTTTACATTTTTTTCTGGAATGATGTTTTTTACATTTTTCTACAAATACAAAACTTCATCCTTAGTGTTCGGGGATTTCCACCCTTGACCTTTACACTTCGTCAAAACGTTCACTACTGCACCAGTCTTTTCAATTGATGTGACTGTTCCTGGAAAATTAGAACCCTCATAATGGACTTTAACAAAATTACCAACTGCAACTGCAATATTTATTGGTTCTTGTGTCTCTTCATTCCGTTCAGTTGGTGTACATTCATCAGTTGGTGTACATTCATCAGCCTCACTGCTAGAATTTTCTTTCCTTTTGAAGCAAGATAATTTTTTGCTAAGATTCTGATGTCGAAATTATCAAAGGGGAAACCCCATTCCCCTACTACTTGGATATGTTTGACAAATGATTTTTCTTCTTCATCAGTAAAGACGGGAGGGTGACCTGGTTTTTTGTTATGTTTCTTGTTTAATCGATTACTCAGTGTTCCAGTAGGTATACCAAAATGACGACTTGCTTTTCGTAATGACATTTTCTTTGATACAATTTGATTCACAGCTGTTTTTAAAGTGTCCTCTATATAGTGTTTATATGCACGAGCATCGACCCGTCTTTTATAGGAGCGTGCCATATTACAATTAAAAATTCAAAACATTAAGGTTACTAAAAATTATTTTGGATCTGAAAAAACAAAAAATTGCATTATAAACTGTGTTAAGTATCTAGACCAATTTTGAATAGATATTTGTCTCATGCTTTTCGAGATATTCCCTATGGGGTAACATTGAACGGTGTTCCCAAGAGCAATAATATAACAATGCTGTCAACATTCTTCAGTGATATCCGAAAATAAACAAGAGTAAACATTTTATGCTTTGTTTTACAAATTCCAGATACTTTGACATGCATTTTGGTTAAGTTTCTTGAAAATAGTCATGTAAGTTGTTTACATCTCATGAAAAGTTTGAAGTGTACAAAAAATAAGAAATCTCACATGTTTCAACCACCATATTGAAAATGAGGTCTGCAGAGAAGAAAGTTGTCATTAATTAATTCCATGTCATTATATTATGATTAGATATAGTCAAAAATCATTTTTCAGAGGCAGTCCATCACATATAATAATATTATGAAATTTCTTTAATGTGAAAAACAATATCCCAACTTTTCTGCAAAGAGTGTTCAAAGTTACCTCGGTGTTCAAAGTTCCCCCAGTTTACGGTAATGATACGTTTAAAAAATTGTAAGTTGTTTATTTTGGCATACATTTGTCGGCGTTATGTAAGTACATGTATACAGTGCTTTGGGGAAAAAAATCGTAACCGATACAGAATGCCGGTAAATCTCTTCCCGAGATTACCTAACTCATTTGTTATTCAAACCGGCCTGTACTTTATACATATATATGTACACGTTTTCCCGGGAGCATTACTATATTACAACTCCTTCAATTTACAAATGTATTATAGACAATATTAGTTCGACCCTAGCTTAAGGTAGACTCGTGAATTCCTTGCGGGAAACACGATATACTTTTATCGAAACACGGTGAATTCCTAGAGAAACACGGTGAATTCCTAGAGAAACACAGTGAATTCCTAGAGAAACACGGTGAATTCCTAAAGGAAAACGGCGAATTTTAGAGAATAATCTCCACGGAATTAAGCGAAATTTCACCGTGAAATCTAAGAGAATTCGGAGTGGTTTTTTTTCCGCGTCAGCGCGATTCCGGTCTCAAAAATTTGGGAGGAACTGTACACTCACTGTCATAGTTCTTGCCTACAGCTACACTCACCCTTGTCGAAAAGTTTTCAGCACCCAGTAAATTTTACTGGGTAACCTTTTATACAGTCGCGTGTCAGTCTCTGTTTTTATATTTCTTGTATATTTGTTATCAATAAGCTTATTCTTTATAATATTTATGATCCAATATTCTTTATAAATATTTATGATTATCACAAAAAAAATAGCGCAAAATATAAAAACCTGCCGTCCGGCTTGATAATTTCCATATTCATGTCAATAATATTCCTGAATAAATAGTTCATGTCTAATCAACATTTATCCTCTTTATAAAAGAGAATATTTTTGTTTTATTTCTTGCAATGTATGTGTATTTTGTCATTAACAGGTTTGTTTGCTTGTCATTCAGTCCTTTTGCATTTACTATTGATACTGATAGCTTGATCATTTGTCAAATGGAATAGCTGACTTCTAGGTACAAAGTATTATCAGGTCTTTTTGTTTGTTATTGAGGCCACTATAATAAACATGCTGGTTTCATGCCACTTTGTGTTGTATTACATGGCAATTGGTCTTATAATAAATATGGTGATAGATTTCAAAGAGTTGATTTCCATACAGATTTTTGGAAGAATGCTATTTTCGCATGCATTCCAAAATAGAGTCTTGAAAAAAGTTGTTTGTTATGGAAGATAAGTTAACTACTAAACCAGAGTATGAATTCCGATGTACTTTTCGTACCATTAAGCTTATATTTATTAAATGATTATTAAATTATTGTAAATTGAGCTGTCTAGTAATTTATAACTTGGATCATAAATTGAAAGAGCCTGTATTCCACATGTGTGCAATTCCTTCACAGAGGAAATTGATTACAGCTTATCATGTGTTGGCGATCGACATCGTCACTATCATAATTTTGTGTTTAAAAAATATAATTTGGTATATCACTATCATTAAGCTACTCTGGATGAATATCACATCAGCAAGCTTGTATAATTATGAAGACTATTCCCTTTGACTAAAACTCAGACCTCAGTTTTCATACACCCACTATTGAAATGTACATTGTCGTCACGTTCATCTGAAAGATGTCTTGGGTCCACAATTGTGAGCTGCTCCCACAAAACCAGGCTCTTGGTCATTTTTATGAAAAATGTGTTGATAACATATTTGTAGAGCTTTCCAAAAATGTAACTGTGAAAATTCGGACCAGGAATAAGAATTTTATGATATTTTAAAGTTTGTTCGTGTTTCGAAATCAGAAAAATGCCAAAATGGGAAAACAGACTTCAAAGTATTGGGACATTTTCAGAAGAATTTCACTCAATAAGCCTTAGCAACCTTCAATTTGGATATCTAAACCCATGATTTCCTGATAGTATAAACCAAACACAACAACCAAGGCGTGCTTCCAACTCGGTTCCGAGATAATTACTTTTTATACGCCCACATTGAAATGTGGTCGTATATAGTCGTTGTCCCCGTCCGTTCGTCGGTCCGGCGTCCACAATTGCTTGTGGACGCTCTACAGGCTAAAGTTAATATCTGATTGACTTTAAATTTATACACAGTGTTTAAGGTCATCAGACGAAGAAGCCTATTGTTTTTCAGCGATTTCCAATAATAACTACCAGAGTTATGGCCCTTGATCACTTCAAAAAATCTTGTGGATGCTCTAGAGGCCAAAGTTAATATCCGATTGACTTTAAATTTATAATTGGTGTTTAAGGTCATGAGATGAAGAATCCTATTGATTTTCAGCAATTTCAAATAATTACTGCCAGAGTTATCTCCCTTGATAACTTCAAAAAATCTTGTGACGCTATAGCGGCCAAATTTATCATCTGATTGACTTCAGATTGATACACAGTGACAGAGTTTAAGGTGTTGAAACGAACAAGTATTTTGATTTTCAATGAATTTAGATAACTGAGCAGCTAAATCCATGATATTAAATGTTTCATGTATATACTAATTGTTAGCGTGGGGTAAAACTTTATATAAAAAGCAATCAAATTCTAATGATTTTCTGATAATTACATAATGAGTTGTTACTCTTAATCAGTTTTAGTGTATTACAAATGTTTCATTACCGAAAAAAGTAAAAATATGCGACAACCCTTGTTGACTGCTCGGACGATTTAGCTGCTGTGGGCGTATGTTTCGGTTGACAATTAACAGAATTACGACCGATTTTCAATATTTGTGCACGTTAAAAATTTGAGGCATTTCCGTTATGCACACAAATTTCAGTTTAGATTTAAGCACTAACTACCACCCAGTTTCCCGAGAGAAAATCAAATTTCAGACCTCTATCTTTTATAGTTGCTGAGAAATAGGCAAAATGGAAAAAAAAAAGGAATAACTAGACCTGCTTGCAGGACTGAAGGCTTTCACCTTACCCAAGGCAGCACAAAATGCCCACCACTCACCCCTTAAAACACACACACACACTTAAACAACTCAGATATTGACACTTTCTGTGCATGCGCATTACGTTGGAAGGATAGAGAAAAATATAGTTGAACAATTTACAACATTATGAACTTGGATTGGTGGAATCCTACAGACGCCGGAAATCTAAATACGCAATCAAAAACTCAAAAATTCCAAAAAATTACAATTTAATCTCAATTAAAAAAAGAGAACGGTGTGGTATTGCAAATCGACCTTTATCGCATCCGCAATATCCCCGGCTCTACAAAAATATAACTTTTTCGAAAATCGGTTGGGAATTGACATTATTAGGACCTATTTTCATTTATGCACGTTAAAGATTTACATCACTTACATCTCTTCACAACTTTCGCAATAGATCTAAGTACTAACTGTTTAAAACATAGGAAAAAGTCACTCTATCTGTTTTAGTTTCAGAGATCTAAACGACTATATAAAAAAAACCAGTTTTCCGAATGAGACAAAAGAGTAGCTTAAGTATTAGGTAATAACCAAAACCCAAAATAACACCTTTCAACATTAATTTTTCAACGTTCTAACAGAGGGGTGCCTGCTTTATAAACAGCTTCAACAGAGAGCTTTATTTTCACTGGTACCAATTTAATGATGACGTCATGTAGACAAAAAAACCTGAGATATTAATTTCAAAAGTAGCTGCTATTTACTAAAATGAATTATTTTCACTCTAGAAGTTAGAAGCACCAGTACCAGATATTGGTTACCATTAAAACACCCTTAGTTGAAATTTTGCCAATTTTAAAAAAAAATTACTATATATGCTTTATACGTATGAAAAACGTTTTAATTATAACCAATTCCGAATTTTGTCGATGTCACACCAACATGTACACGGGACTTAGGAATTGCGTTCATGTCAGCTACTCAAATATGTAACTGGTTCAAAAATTGATTAAATATTCAATGAAATTTCGTCAATTTTCTGATTTCGTGCACGTTAAAGATTTGACGTCACTAACATATAAAATTTCGATATTTATTACAAACAATATTTATAAGAAACAATATTAATTCAAAGAATAATTATTACACGCAGCAATCAACTATTTCTGTTACAGGGCCATTAAACCCATATTTTGAATAGAAGTAAACACTCAAAGTTGAAATGCTTTTAGCTCAAATATCGTCACTGTTAGACAAAAGGGGACTTTTGAATATACTCTAAACGTATGTAATACGCACAGATTGTAATTGTATCAACTCTTACTGCATGTTTTGCTTAATAATGAAAGGTGACGTTTTCAATTTTTGATCCCTCTGTTCTCATACTTCTGATATTTCTAACTGGCGCGCAATGGTTTCATACATAAGACTACCGATAAAAGTCCCTGTAGAAGAAATTCAAAAATAAATATTACGTTGACTTTTCGAGAAAAAGACCTCTAAAAATGCTCCAAATCGTAAAAATACGACGTTTTGGATTTTTAATCTCGTTTTTCAACTACGCATGACATTTAGAGAAACTGAACAATGGTTTCACACAATATACCACCCATTAGACTCTCGACTGAGAAAGTTTAAAAAAAATCGTAGGCGGCGTTTTCGAGAAACATGCGTTTAAAATTGAAACTTAAAATATAGGTTTATCACCCTAAGATCTCGGTTCCTTTCGATATTGGCATGTATCAGACTGTAACTTCATGGGTTATGGCCCCTGATTGTACGAAAAATCATGTTTTTAGCTTGTGAACAGTGTAGAGGTCACAATTTTGATCCGATTTTGATGAAACTTGAAATGCATGTTTATAACCCAAAGATCTTGGTTCCTTTCGATATTTGGGCATATCGGATTGTAACTTCCTGAATTATGGCCCCTGATTGTCCGAAAAATCACCCTTTTTAGCTTGTGTTCCCTGTGGAGGTCAAAATTGTAATCCGATTAAAAAAACGGTTTGATTATATCACCGTTACATAGTTATGGGGGTTGAGTTCGAATTTCGTGAAAAAGTTGACAGACAAAATGGCCGCCGTTTGTACGCGAATAGTGTGAAAATATGTTATATCAAGGTTGTGTACCCTATAGAGGTCACAATTTTGATCCGATTTTCATAAAACTTGAAATGCATGTTTATAACCGAAAGATCTTGGTTCCTTTAAATATTTGCGCATATCGGATCGTAACTTCCTGAATTATGGCCTCTGATTATACGGAAAATTGCCTTTATGGAGTTCAAAAACATTTGATTATATCACCATTACACTGTAATGAATTTTCAGTTTGAATTTTGTGAACATCGGACCAAAATTGATGAACAAAATGGTATATCAAGGTTGTGTACCCTGTAGAGGTCACAATTTTAATTCAATTTTGGTCAAACTGAAAGATCTTGGTTCCTGTCGATATTTGGACATATCTGATTGTACCTTCCTGAATTATGGCCCCTGATTGTACGAAAAGTCGCCATAATATTAAATGTTTCGTATCCAGTGGAGGTGACAGCTTATTCCATAATATTAAATGATTTGAAAGGAACCAAGACCTTTGGGTTATAAACATACTTGTCAAGTTTCATGAAAATCGGTTCAAAATTGTGACCTCTATAGGGTCCACCTCTATAGGGTGAAATTAGAACTCAGCCTTCATAACCATGGAATGGTGATATAATCAAACGTTTTTTTAAATCGGATAACAATTTTGACCTCCAGAGGGACCACAAGCTAAAAAGGGCGATTTTTCGGACAATCAGGGGCCATAATTCAGGAAGTTACGATTTAATTGGCGCAAATATCGAAAGGAACCAAGATCTTTGGGTTATAAACATGCATTTCAAGTTTCATCCAAATCAGTTCAAAATTGTGACCTCTACACTGTTCACAAGCTAAAAAACGTGATTTTTCGTACAATCAGGGGCCATAACCCATGAAGTTACAGTCCGATACATGCCAATATCGAAAGGAACCGAGATCTTAGGGTGATAAACCTATATTTTAAGTTTCATTGAAATCGGATAAAAATTGTGACCTGTAGACTGTTCTAGGTCTGTGTCGATACAGTTCATTTTCGATACGATACGTATTGGCGATACGGCAAACCGATATGCGATACGTATCGCGATATGGTGACGTCATAAATTATGCCAAAAATAATGCCAAAAATAATCCCAAACTATTCTGTTTCAAGACTTTGTTTGTGATGGGTAAGCATCGGGCCATCAGGCTTCCAAACCCATTTTAAAACGAAACGGCAATTGAGGTACCGTAGGAAATGGGTTAATTATTTATATGCTCCATTCCCTTTAAAACTAGACTTCAACAAAAATAATTCTTGGTAATTTTTTTATGGAGAATGTCGTATTTTAATGTACGTGATTACCACAAAAATAACAACAGGTACACCTTTTGAATATTGTCCATATTTAATTCACATAACATGTTGAAATTACGTCAGTAATATTCCAGAATAATCCATAAAAATTACCGTCTTCGTTTATTCGATGATCTAAAATATTAGCATTTTTCTACTACTGGCAATATCAAAAAATACCGTAGCCAAAATAAGCTGATACGGCACCATAGCATTTCTACACAATTTGTAGCTTAAATCTATAACGTAACTAGTCACGTAACTTGCAAAAGTTTTTTATTCATTCGCCAATGATGATAGACACACGACACAATTGTCACGTGACAACCATACTTGAAATTACTTTCAAAAATAAAAATTCCGTACGATTATGATATAGCCTTCGATAAAAACGACAATATTTATTAAATTAAACTTATGTCAGAATGTGTATAAAATAAAAAAAAGTCACGGTAAGCGCTATTTAGAACTGGTTTATTGACCTAATTTGCAACCCATGTCACGTGTCATTGGAATTCAGCATTGGAGATGCCATCGGGAAAATATATTATAAAATGATTGTTTCTCGGTGTATTCGGTGTTCTATCAGGCGATTATATTCATTGAAGATTTAAATTTACCTAACAACTGGTCAGTGAATCCATCAATGTATGATCCAGTTATTATAATATTTAGCGGTACATGGAATTCATAGGGGAGTTGAAGACATTCGATTGACAAACCATCATGCCGAGATCGTTTTCTTTCGCCACGTGGGTTTCAATTCATGGTCTTTCTGAACTGAAGAATTTTTTCAACGATACGACGATACGGCCATATTACATATCGATATAAATATCGCTGGAACGTATCGATACATATCGGTGTATCGATATATCGACACAGCCCTAGACTGTTCACAAACAATTGTGGACGGACGGACGAACAGAGGCGACGACAATATACGTCCACATGAAAATGTGGGCGTATAAAAATGACATTGTCATTTTGGACCATGGATCATATATACTTTGTTTAATACAAATCGGACAATTAATAATTTATATAGAACCGATAAACTGAATTAGCCAATAGCGACCAAGGAAAATTATCCAGAAAAAAATGTTCACAATTTTGCCCAAATCAGACGACCTTTTAACCCTTGGTGAAAGGTCATTAAAAAATATTCATTAATAAAAAAAGTTTTTTGTCAAAATTTGGCGCCTTATTGTTCCGAAGATTTGGCGAAATTTAAAAATCTCAAGACCCGTAGCTATGTGCCATGTCTCTGGCTATGTCAAAAACTATCAAACTATAAAATCCAACAATTGTTGTTAATATTACGGCAATATTTCAAAAAACGACAACTTAGGTGATTTAATCTCACACCCACTTTCGCAGTAAAACTCAAGACATTGCATCGATCCGACAAGTAGTTCCTGAGATATAAGCAAATTGGAAAAAAAAAAATAATAATAATAACTAGATCTGCTACTGTCCCATGCAGATATGAAAGCTTTCATATTTATCGTCACATGTCATCGATTATATCAAGTATCTCAAATAAAAGGATAAGAATAACAAACTATCAAAATTGGTCAAAAACTCGCAAAGTTACAAGTTTAAATATAGTATGAAACATTGCATAATCTGAAAACTAAAGGGAAAAACTTATACTTGTGTTGCTGTAATCGGGATGACTTCCCACTTCAAAACTTTCAGAAAAATGAAATGAAAATGATAACAAAACATCGAAAAATTAAATGAGATAACTTTGAACAAAACTAAAACTTTTTGAATCAGGTTGAACTCAACTGTTTGAATATTTACGTTAAATACCGGTATGTAAATTTGGAAAATTATAAAGACATAATTATCAAAATCGGTCAAAAAACTCACAAAGTTACAAATTTAAATGTAGTGAGAAACATTGCACCCGGGCAAAAAAATAATCTTTAAACTAAAGGGAAATAACTGAAACTTGTATAGCTGTAATCGGGCTTCCAAAATTAGAGATATGTTATATATAATTATGGTTTCCAATATGTTTGATTATAAGTAGGATATCATGACAATTTCTTAAGCATGTTTTAAACAAAGGGTCATAGACTGCAATAATGTAGCAATATAGTCGTGGTGACATTGTTTTTATACGCCCACATTGAAATGTGGTCGTATATTGTCGTCGCCCCCGTCCGTCCGTCCGTTTATATGCATGTTTATAAACCAAAGATCCTAAATTATGTCCAGTGATTGTACGAAAATCGCCTTTTTAGCTGTTGGGTCTCTCTGGAGGTCACAATTTGATTATAATTATATCACCGTAATGAAGGTTAAGTTCGTGAAAATCAAAACAAAACTGCCGAACAAAATGACCTTTGCTTGTGCGCGAATAGTGTAAAAGTATGGTATATCAAGATTTTGGACCCTGTAGAAGTCACAATTTTAATCCGATTTTGATGAAACTTGAAATGCATAACCCAAATCTTTGTTCCTTTTGATATTTGTGCATATAAAATTGTAACTTCATGAATTATGGCCCTTGATTGTAGGAAAAATCACTTTATTTTTATCTTGTTCTCTATCCATCTTTCGAAAATGCAGACGTATTGGTTTGGTTATTACAGCAGCTTTTGAAATTATGACCATACTATTTTTTAAATTGCTTAATCATTAACTGTATTGTTAGGAGTGGCATCTTTTGGCTTAGTAATAATAATGTACTTGTAATTGCGCTAACTCCATCCATATTGCATGCTCTAAGCACGAGGATAATAGCTAATCCTGATAATATGTCACAAACAAATGAGTTTTGAGTTTGGATTTGATTAATGAGAACTCTGTATCTCCAATGGTAAGTTGTTCCACAGACACTGAAGGCTTTATCCCCATATGATTTCAGTTTAGCTTGCGGCACAGCCAATGGGGGCTTATTTTGTGAGCGAAGTGGTCGATTTGGTTGATATGTTTTAATGAGATCAGTGAGGTAAGATGGGGAAAGATCATGTTGACACATATAAACCAATGTTAGAATCTTAAAGGTTATCCGGGCTTCTATTGGTAACCAATGTAATGTTTTTAAGATGGGAGTTATGTGAGAATACTTTTGTGTTCTTGTTATTATTCTGGCAGCGGTGTTTTGAATATTTTGGAGTTTTGCACACAGGTTTTGGGGAATTCCACTCAAAGCACTGTTGCAGTAATCGAGCCAAGAGAATATCAAGGAACGCACAAGCAGCTTACAGGCTTCCACTGTCAAGAGGTGTCGAATATTGCCAATACATCGAAGATGGTAATTGCACGTACGGCAAAGTTGTTCGACCTGTTTCTCCATCGTTAAGGAAGAATCCAGTAGTACACCAAGATTCTTCACACATGATGAAAACTGAATTTTGGTTTCACAGATTACCAGTACCAGACTTGAATTTGGAGTAGACCTAAGTCGTTTAGATGTCCCTACAAGCATGGCTTCCGTCTTGTCATCATTCAGTTTGAGCTTACTCTCGTTCATCCACGATTTTACAGATTTAGAGCAGAGTGTTACCTGATGAAGAGACTTTTATTTTGATAAGTGTCACCAATTAATTGGGTGTCATCAGCGTAGGAGTAGTGAGTGAGCCCGAAACTGTCTATTACATCACCAAGGCATTTTGTGTATAAGACAAACAACACGGACGGACCCCTGAGGCACACCACAATCAAGTTTAACAGGTTTTGATTCAGAACTGTTTACGAGAATCTTTTGACTATCTGACAGATATGATGATATCCAACGCAAAGCCGTTCCAGATATATGAAAATATTCACGTAATCTATGAACAAGGATCTGGTGTTCCACCGTATCAAATGCTGCGGACAGATCCAAGAGAATTAAGGATGCAAGCCTACCACCATCAACTATCCGCAGGAGATCATTCAACACCCGAACTATAGTTGTTTCAGTACTGTGATGAGATCGGTACGCCAATTGAAATTTATCCAATAAGTTATTATTGTTGACAAAAACCTGTACTCGATTGTTAACAGCCCTTTCTAAAGAGAAAGGACAGATTGGACACAGGTCTGTAATTTTTGAGGATGTTGCGATCCAGGCCAGATTTTTTGATTAGAGGTCTAACCACAGCCTGTTTAAATAATTCTGGAAAATAACCTGTTTTCAGACTGGTATTAATAATTACTGTAATGACCGGCAGAAGAAGATCTAGGTGTTCAGTTAAAAGTTTGGTTGGTATGGGGTCTAGTGGACAAGTTGTCTTTTTGGATGTATTTATAATCCTTACGATTTCATCTTCACTATTATTAGTACTATAAAAGGCTCAAAATCAGTCAGATAATTATCACATGGTGGTAGTACCGAAATATGAGTTTCAGTTAATGAATCGGACTGATCAAGTTGCTTCCTTAGTATATCAATCTTATTCGAAAAATATTCTGAGAACGTGTTTGCAAGCTTCACGTCATTATCTGAGTGTGGGAATATGGTTTCTGAGGTGATACCTAATAAAGATTTTATAAATGAATAACACTGACTAGGTGTTTGTGATTCATTGGTCAGTTTTTCAACGCAGTACCTTGATTTAGCGTTTTTGATGGTTCTTGAAACCTTAAACCTAGCTGCCTTGTAGATTTGTCGGTGCACCTCCAATTTAGAATGGCGCCATTTGCGTTCTGCATGTCTGCATTCTTGCTTTGCCTTCGCTACATCTTCTGTGTACCATGATCTGCCAGGTCGAAGTAGCACCACCTTTGTAACAACTGGTGCGTGTTTATCCAGAAGAGTGATTAGTGTGTTGTTAAAGGCACAACATAGTTCATCAATGTCAGAAGGAGGATTGCATAAAAGATCTGAAGATTCAAGATTGTTTCTAAATGCAGTCAATCAGATATTAACTTTAACCTCTAGAGCGTTCAGATATTCAGTGTTTAAAGTCAGGAGACGAAGAGGCCTATTGATTTTCAGCAATTTTTGATTATTACTGACAGAGATATGACCCTTAATCACTTTGAAAATTTTTGTGAACGCTGTAGAGGCTAAAGTTAATATCCAATTGACTTTAAATTTATACACATTGTTTAAGGTCATGAGACGTAGAATCCAATTGATTTTCAGAGATTTCCGATAATTACTCACAGAGTTATGGCCCTTGATCACTTTGAAAAATCTTGTGGATGCTCTAGAGGCCAAAGTTAATATCCGATTGACTTTGAATTTATACACAGCATTTAAGGTCATGAAACGAAGAAGCCTATTGATTTTCATCAATTTCCGAAAATTATTGCGCTACGGTATTACTGTGGTTCAAAAGCTATCTTACTAATCGAAGTGTCACTGTAGATGTCAAAGGCAGCAAGTCATGTGAACTTTCTCTTTTATGCGGTGTACCACAAGGCTCTGTTTTGGGACCGATATTATTTATCATCTTCACTAAACCATTAACAAAAATAGCAGAGAAACATGGTTTATCCATACATTTGTTTGCCGATGACACACAGTTATATTTATGCTTCGATACCAATTCTTGCAAACAAACAGTTAAAGATACAGAGCTCTGTTTTGCTGAAATACATGACTGGATGACTAGACACTTTCTAAAATTGAATCCTAACAAAACCGAACTTCTGGTTCTTGGTACAAAACAGCAACTATCCAAATTCGCCGAAATAAATATTCATTTTCAAGAGGAAACAATTATACCTACATTAAAGGCAAAAAATATTGGAGCTACCATTGACCCTAGTCTATCATTCAGGTGTCATATACAGTCAATATGTTCATCCGCCTTTTACCACCTTAAACAGATCTCCCAAATACAGAAATATCTCACTCCAGAAATAACAGAAAATCTCATTCATGCCTTCATCACGACAAAACTAGACTACCACAATGCTCTGCTGTATGGACTTCCTGACTATCAAGTTAAAAAACTACAAAACGACTTTTAACTAAAACAAGTAAATTTGATCATATCACCCCAGTACTCCGTTCCCTACACTGGCTGCCCGTCAAAAAACGAATTGTGTTAAAATCTTACTGCAAACTCATAAAACATTGAATGACAAATCACCATTATATTTAAAACAGTTGTTAAAACGATGCGAGAACAACACAAGAACCTTGAGGTCATCATCAGAAAATAAACTGATAACTCCGTCTGTGAAATTAGAACTAGGGAAACGAGCTTTCTCATACTCAGCCCCCCATCTATGGAATAATCTTCCCAAAGAATTACGAATGATTAACTCTGTTGACCATTTCAAATGCGAGTTGAAAACACACCTATTCAATTAGTTCTTTCATAGTGTTAGTGAATTGAAAGCGCATTAGAAACTTTAGTGTAATCTTGCGCTATATAAATCTGTTATTAGGGTTTCACACTGCGAAGCTTGTGTGAAACACTATTGTTTTTGTTTAAATTATTATTCTTATTGTGATTACTAAAATTATTATTATTTATTATTATTATTTTATTTTTCGGGGGAGCCTATTTCTCAGTGTCTGTAACAGATACAGATCTGGGACATAATTTTCTATCAGAAAACCATATAGTGGCAATCCCTTCCACTGTATTTGAAACTTCTGCGCAGACCGGAAGTGGCCGAATTTCGTGCGGTGCCAAAAAATTAAAAACGGCCGTAGATTCGTCAATTCTGTATCTATTTTCATACAAATTACATTTTTGGAAACCCTGAGTCTTTTCTCGGACGATAGCAGTTGAAAATTTTGCAAATTCGAAACTTCGCCGCTGACTTCTAGCGTTCGAAAAATGAAAATATGTTGTTTAAGACACATTTTTTGTTATTTTTCAAAATTTTAAAATTTGACCTACATTTTTGGATACCTGAAGGCAATCCAGTTCCAGTAATATAAGTTTCATTCAGAGTTATCGCCCTTTATTTTTCGATTTTTTTCGAATTTTCTTCACATTTTGTGAGCTTAAGTTTCGTTTTACGGCCAGATCGACGTTTCTGAAATTCCTGGAACATGAAGTAATATGGTCAAACCACCGTTTAAAGCAATTTCAACAACAATCCGTAAACCGGAAGTAGTCGAAATAATATGCAATAGTTTGAAAAAAAAGTGAAAAATGGGTGTTTTGGGTAAAAACACGATTTTTCCGTCCGATATCAACAGATTAAACGAATTAAGGTATCATTTGGTCGGGCGGTGATTGGACCACTGAATGATACCCAATTCGTACGGATACGATTAGCAGGAAGCAAAATATGGCACGCTGAAAATCAAATATTTTCTGATTTTTAGAGGTCAGTATCTCGAAAACTTAACCGCAACTTTTTTTTAAATTTTTTCTATCGAGAGTCCTTTCGGAGTTTTTTTGCATGAAGCCATCCAATAAGACTTTGAAACATCTGGAATAGGTGAAATAACGGACTGAAAATCGAAAAAAGTCGAAAAATCGTGAAATTTTGGAAAATGCTCTACTATTTTTTTATTTTAAGAGATTTTCAAAAAAAGATTGTATATTCAGATAGCTGACCTAATTACGATTCTAACGATGTATAATATGTATTTAGTTATTGAAATTTAATTTTCGATATTTTAATTTTTTTGTATTTTTGGCACTTTTGAACATAGGATTTCTCAGGGGCATTTTATCTGATCAGATAATGTAATATGTCATTACAGAGCCCTGTGGCTAATTAAGTGCCCAAACCGGCTATTAAAACTATTCCGACAATAATAGCCATACCGGAAGTATTCAAAAAATGTTAAAAACATTGTCGCACTTGCAAAAAACTTGATTTCTCCCTTATGTAATAGCGGACCAAAAGAACTAAAGTGTCGCTGGATAGCCCTATTAATGGACCATCATATGGTGTCTAAATAATACGATTTCGATGATAAGGAAATAAATTATTGTATGCCAAAAATCTAGTATTTTCCGATTTTTTAACATTCTGAGACGCCCTTTTCTCGAAAACAACGCCGCAGATTATTCTTAAACTTTTCTTACTCAAAGTCCTATCGGTTGTCTATATAGTGAATCCAAAATGAAAAGCATTGAAATAATATAAGAGGTCCAAAAATGGCCTCAAACTTTGAAAAAAATTGAAAAATCGTTAAATTTTTGGAAACGCTCTTTAATTTATCTTTTTTTTCCAAAACTACTCAATGGATGTTTCTGACACTTCTGGTACAGAAAGTTAAGTATCCAAAGAACTTCGTATAGCTGTCACGACAATGATCGTAAAACCGGAAGTAGTCGAAAAAATATCCGATATTTTGAGAAAAATTTTTTTTTTTACGAAAACCTTTTTTATTTATGAATATTTTTTGATGGTATTTTACACAGGGTTAAAATATCATCCTACTTTGCATGCATCACTTTTCACGTTATTTTGCCTATAACAGAGTGAATTATTATTCGATTTGCTATATTTTTTTTCCATTTGATGCCTAATGCCAATTTGGACTAGGTCAAGCCAATTTTACATTTTCACTGTGACCGGAAATGACGTCATTTGGGCAAAAACTGTATTTCTAACCTAAAAAACAAATATTTTATTCAAATGAGTCTGCCTTATAATATTTTTAAAATTATGATATTTGATTGCCATCAACGAATAGAATGAAGCCATACGACCATACAGATACCACAAAATGGTTTCTAACTTGTAAGGTTACAGAGAAATAGGCGATCTTCTATAAGTCACTTTTCAAGGTTTTTGGTCCATAAAAGTGTCAATTATTATTCGATTTTTATAATTCTTTTACCATTTGATGCCTTATGCAATTTATGACTTCTATGAACTAAATTAACATTTTCAATATCACCGGAAGTAATGTAATTTTTGCAAAAAATGTATTTTTAGCCTTCAAAACAAACATTTTTTTGAAGGGATTTATATTCATTATTCATTTAACTTTATAACGTCTGACTCTAATGGGCAGTAAGATTGAATCAATACCATCATATTGATATCAAGAAAAGGCTTCTAGCATGTTCCCTTGTTGAATAATAGCCAATTTTCCAAGGGTCACTTTTAATTATTTTACCTTCTTAATTTCAGTTTATGGGTTATAGGTTAATTTTTCATTGCCCGATATGTATTAAACAAATTTTGTATGTTGCAAATTTTCGACTTATTTTTCACATATAAAAATTTCTTTCGGCACCGGAAGTGACGTAATTTTGCCATAATTTACAATTTTGACCGGTCTTTTCGCCAGCAAATATTACTTTTACATATGATAGAGGGTGTCACTGAAGCAAAACAACTAAAGTATAGTTCGGTAGCTCAATGGGTCGGCTATGGTATAATAAACTTCCTGTATGATGATTCCTGAAAGCCGGTTCAGTGCTGCTTGCAGGTCTAGTTAGGCTTTCAGACTTTCGTCTGAAAGACTATTGTTTTTACTAAAATTATTATTATTTATTATTATTATTTTTATACGCCCACATGGAAATGTGGTCGTATAATGCCGTCGCCCCAGTCCGTCCGTCTGTCGGTCCGTCCGTCCGTCTGTCGGTCCGTCCGTCCGTCGGTCCGTCCGTCCGTCCGTCCGTCCGTCCATCGTCCACAATTTCTTGTGAACGCTCTAGAGGCTAAAGTTAATATCCGATTGACTTTAAATTTATACACAGTGTTTAAGGTCATGAGACGAAGAAGCCTATTGATTTTCGGTGATATCTGATAATTACTGCCAGAGTTATGACCCTTGATTACTTTGAAAAATCTTGTGATCGCTCTAGAGGCTAAAGTTAATATCCAATTGACTTTAAATTTATACGCAGTGTGTAAGGTCATGATACGAAGAAGCCTGTTGATTTTCAGCAATATCCAATAATTCCTGCCCGAGTTATGACCCTTGATCACTTTGAAAAATCTTGTGAACGCTCTAGAGGCTAAAGTTAATATCCGATTGAATTTAAATTTATACACGGTGTTTAAAGTCATGATGCAAAGAAGCCTATTGATTTTCAGTGATATCCGATAATTACTACCAGAGTTATGACCCTTGATCACTTTAAAAAATCTTGTGAATGCTTTGAAGGCTAAAGTTAATATCCGATTGACTTTAAATTTATACACAGTGTTTAAGGTCATGAGACTAAGAAGCCTATTGATTTTCAGCAATATCCGATAATTACTACCAGAGTTATGACCCTTGATCACTTTGAAAAATCTTGTGAACGCTCTAGAGGCTAAAGTTAATATCCGATTGACTTTAGATTTATACACAGTGTTAAAGGTCATGATACGAAGAAGCCTGTTGATTGTCAGCAATATCGGATAATTCCTGCCCGAGTTATGACCCTTGATCACTTTGAAAAATCTTGTGAACGCTCTAGAGGCTAAAGTTAATATCCGATTGAATTTAAATTTATACACGGTGTTTAAAGTCATGATTGATTTTCAGCAATATCAGATAATTACTGCCATGACCCTTGATCACTTTGAAAAATCTAAAGTTAATATCCAATTGACTTTAAATTTATACACACTATTTACGGTCATGATAAAAATAGCCTATTTATTTTCAGCGATATCCGATAATTACTACCAGAGTTATGACCCTTGATCACTTTGAAAAACCCTATGAATGCTCTAAAGGCTAAAGTTAATATCAGATTGACTTTAAATTTGTACACTTTGGTTAGGGTCATGAGACGAAGAATCCTATTTGATTTTCAGTGATATCTGATAATTTCTGACGCTTCATCACTTTGAAATATCTTGTGGACAAAGGCCTTCAGACAAACCATCAAAACTATTCTAATCAATTCTGATAATTACTTAATGTTCTCCTTACTGATAAAAGAAACAATATGCGACAACCCTTGTTGACTGCCCGGACGACTTAGCTGTTGTGGGCGTATGTTTCGTTGCCTGGCAACCTATCTTATTTTTCGGGGGAGCCTATTTCTCAGCGCCTGTAACAGATACCGATCTGGGACCTAATTCTCTATAGGGAAACCATGTGTTGGCTACTTGATAAACTATTTTTGAAACTTCTGCGCAGACCGGAAGTGGTCGAATTTCGTGCTGTGTCAAAAAATTAAAAAAGGGCCGTAGATTCGTCAATTCTGTACCTATTTTCATACAAATGACATTTTCGGAAACCTTGAGTCTTTTCTCGGACGATAGCAGTTGAAAATTTCGATATTTCGAAACTTCATCGCTGACTTCTTGCGATCGAAAAATGAAAAATTTTATTTGAGAGACAATTTTTGTTATTTTTCAAAATTTTCAAATTTGACCTACATTTTTGGATACCTGAAGGCAATCTGGTTCCAGTAATATAAGTTTCATTCCGAGTTATCGCCCTTTATTTTTCGATTTTTTTCGTATTTTCTTCACATTTTGTGAGCTTAAGTTTCGTTTTACGGCCGGATCAACGTTTCTCAAATTCCTGATACATGAAGCAATATTGTCAAACCACCGTTTAAAGCAATTTCAACAACAATCCGTTAACCGGAAGTAGTCGAAATAATATGCGATATTTTGAAAAAACGTGAAAAATTGGTGTCTTGGGTAAAAACACGATTTCTCCGTCCGATATCAACGGATTAAACAAATTAAGGTATCATTTGCTCTAGCGGTGATTGGACCACTGAATGATACCCAATTCCTACGGATACGATGTGCTGAAAGCAAAATATGGCACGCTGAAAATCAAGTATTTTCTGATTTGGAGCGTTTTTGGACGCCTTTATCTCGAAAACTGCTCCAGCGATTTTTCTTAAACTTTCTCTATTAAGAGACCCTTCGATGGTCTTTAGCATGAAGCAATACATTACAATCTTCCAATAATTGGAATAAGACAAAAAAGGGACTGAAAATCGAAAAAAGTCGAAAAATCGTGAAATTTTGGAAAATGCTCTACTATTTTTTTATTTTAAGAGATTTTAAAAAGACAGATATATATTTAAAAAGCTGACCTAATTACGATTCTAATGATGTATAATATGTATGCAGTTATTGAAATTTAATTTTCAATATTTTGACATTTTTATACGCCCACATAGAAATGTGGACGTATATTGCCGTCGCCCCCGTCCGTCCGTCTGTCGGTCCGTCCGTCCGTCCGTCCGTCGGTCCGTCCGTCCGTCCGTCCATCGTCCACAATTTTTTGTGAACGCACTAGAGGTCAGGGTTAATATCCGATTGACTTTAAATTTATACACAGTGTTTAAGGTCATGAGACGAAGAAGCCTATTGATTTTCAGCAATATCCGATAATTACTGCCAGAGTTATGACCCTTGATCACTTTGAAAAATCTTGTGAACGCTCTAGAGGCTAAAGTTAATATCCGATTGACCTTAAATTTACACACAGTGTTTAAGGTCATGAGACGAAGAAGCCTATTGATTTTCAGCGATTTCCGATAATTACTGACAGAGTTATGACCCTTGATCACTTTGAAAAATCTTGTGAACGCTCTAGAGGCTAAAGTTAATATTGGATTGACTTTAAATTTATACACAGTGTTCAAGGTCATGATACGAAGAAGCCTATTGATTTTCAGCAATATCCGATAATTACTGCCAGAGTTATGACCCTTGATCACTTTGAAAAATCTTGTGAATGATCAAGAGGCTAAAGTTAATATCCGATTGACTTTAAATTTATACACAGTGTTTAAGGTCATAAGACGAAGAAGCCTATTGATTTTCACGGATTTCCGATAATAAGTGCCAGAGTTATGGCCCTTGATCACTTCAAAAAATCTTGTGGATGCTCTAGAGGACAAAAATGATGTCCGATTGACTTCAAATTTATACACGGTGTTTAAGGTCATGAGACGAAGAAGCCTTTTGATTTTCAGCGATTTCTGATAATTAGTGCCAGAGTTGTGTCCCTTGATCACTTCTAAAAATCTTGTGGATGCTCTAGAGGCCAAAGTTAATATCTGATTGACTTTAAATTTATACACGGTGTTTAAGGTCATGAGACGAAGAAGCCTATTGATTTTCAACGATCTCTGATAATTATTGCCAGAGTTATGGCCCTTGATCATATCAAAAAATCCTGTGGACGCTCTAGAGGCCAAAGTTAATATCCGATTGACTTTAAATTTACACACACTGTTTAAGGTCATGAGACGAAGAAACCTACTGATTTTCAGCGATTTCAAATAATTACTTCCAGAATTATCTCCCTTGATCACTTCAAAAAACCTTGTGACACTATAGATGCCAAACTTATCATCCGATTGACTTCAGATTGATACACAGAGTTTAAGGTGTTGAAACGAACAAGTATTTTGATTTTCAATGAATTTTGATAACTGAACAGCTAAATCCATGATATTAAATATTTCCTATACTAATTGTTAGCGTGGGGCAAAACTTTATAAAAAGCTAACAAATTCTAATGATTTTCAGATAATTACATAATGAGTTGTTACTCTTAATCAGATTTTAGTGTATTACAAATGTTTCATCCCCCCAAAAAGTAAAAATATGCGACAACCCTTGTTGACTGCCCGGACGATTTAGCTGCTGTGGGCGTATGTTTCGTTGCCTGGCAACCTATCTTGACATTTTTATACGCCCACATTTTCATGTGGACGTATTATGTCGTCGCCCCTGCCCGTCCGTCCGTCCGTCCGGACGTCCGTCCGTCCACAATTTGTTTGTGGACTCTCTACAGGTCACAATTCTTATCCGATTTTGACGAAACTTGAAATATAGGTTTATCCCCATAAGATCTCGGTTCCTTTCGATATTGGCATGTATCGGATCAAAACTTCATGGATTATGGCCCCTGATTGTACGAAAAATCACGTTTTTAGCTTGTGGACCCTATAGAGGTCACAATTTTGAACCGATTTTGATGAAACTTGACATGCATGTTTGTAACCCAAAGATCTTGGTTCCTTTCGATATTTGCGGCTATCGGAATGTAATTTCCTGAATTATGGCCCCTGATTGTCCGAAAAATCACCCTTTTTAGCTTGTGGTCCCTCTGGAGGTCACAATTATTATTCGATTTAAAAAAACGTTTGATTATATCACCGTTACACCATAAGGAAGGTTGAGTTTGAATTTCGGGAAAATCGGACGAAAATTGCCATACAAAATGGCCGCCGTTTGTACGCGAATACTGTTAAAAAATGGTATATCAAGGTTGTGGACCCTGTGGAGGTCACAATTTTGATTCGATTTTGATGAAACTTCAAATTCATGGTTATAACCCAAAGATCTTGCTTCCTTTCGATATTTGCGCATATCGGATCGTAACTTCCTGAATTATGGCCCCTGATTATACGCAAAATCGCCTTTTTTTTTAGCTTGGAGGTCACAATTATTATTCGATTTAAAAAACCGTTTGATTATATCACTGTTACACCCTAAGGAAGGTTGAGTTCGAATTTCGGGAAAATCGGACGAAAATTGCCATACAAAATGGCCGCCGTTTGTACGCGAATACTGTTAAAAAATGGTATATCAAGGTTGTGGACCCTGTGGAGGTCACAATTTTGATTCGATTTTGATGAAACTTGAAATTCATGGTTATAACCCAAAGATCTTGCTTCCTTTCGATATTTGCGCATATCGGATCGTAACTTCCTGAATTATGGCCCCTGATTATACGCAAAATTGCCTTTTTTTTAGCTTGGAGGTCACAATTATTATCCGATTTAAAAAACCGTTTGATTATATCACTGTTACACCCTAAGGAAGGTTGAGTTTGAATTTCGGGAAAATCAGACCAAAATTGCCACACAAAATGGCCGCCGTTTGTACGCGAATACTGTTAAAAAATGGTATATCAAGGTTGTGGACGTTGTAAAGGTCACAATTTTAATTCGATTTTGATGAAACTTGAAATTCATGGTTATAACCCAAAGATCTTGGTTCTTTTCGATATTTGCGCATATCGGATCGTAACTTCCTGAATAATGGCCCCTGGTTATACGCAAAATCCCCCTTTCTTTAGCTTGTGGTCCCTCTGGAGGTCACAATTATTATCCAATTTAAAAAAACGTTTGATTATATCACCGTTACACTGTAAGGAAGGTTGAGTTTGAATTTCGGGAAAATCAGACCAAAATTGACAGACAAAATGGTTGACGTTTGTACGCGAATACTGTTAAAAAAATGATATATCATGATTGTGGATCCTGTATAGGTCACAATTTTAATTTGATTTTGATGAGGATGGTTGAGTTCTAATTTCGAGAAAATCGTACCAAAATTTGCCGGACGAAATGGTCGCCGTTTGTACGCGAATAGTGTAAAAATATGGTATATCATGGTTGTGGACTCTCTACAGGTCACAATTCTTATCCGATTTTGATGAAAAGTCACATTTCTAGGTTGTGTACCGTCACACCATAATCATTGTCGGTTTCGAATTTCATTAATATCAGACTGGAACTGACCAACTAAATGGCTGCTCCCAATACAGTATGAAATACAGGACTTAAAGATGTAGGAAAAATCACTTTCGGTATTGCTTGTTTTCTGTCCATCTCTAGAAAATGTGGGCGTATCCTGCCTGGCAGTGCCAGCCTATCTTTAACACTTTTGAACATAGGATTTCTCAGAAATATTTTATTTGATCGTATAGTGGTGTATATCATTAGAGAGCCCTGTTCCCATGCAAACTCCAAAACTGGATGTGAAAACTACTCGACAATGATTCGTATACCGGAAGTAGTTCAAAAAACGACAAAAAATGTAAAAAAGATAAAAAAGAATTGGAGCTCTTGCCAAAAGTTCGAATTCTCCGTCACATATTAGCGGACCAAAACAATTAAAGTGTCGTTGGATAGTTCCATTAATAGACGATCGTACAACATCTAAATAACACGAATTTGATTCTTAGGAAATAAATTATGGTATGCCGAAAACTAAGTATTTTCCGTTTTGGAGCATTCTGAGACGCCTTTTTCTCGAAAACGACGCCTACGATTTTTCTTAAACATTTTTTACTCAGAGTCCTATCGGTGGCCTAGCGTGTGCATCTAATAATAAAAGCGTTGCAATATTATAGGTGGTCTAAATATGACATCAATCTTTGAAAAAAGTTGAAAAATCATTAAATTATTGAAAATGCTCTTTTATTTATCTTTTTTTCGAAAACTACTCAATGAATGTTTCTGACATTTCTGGTACAGGAAGTTAAGTATCTAATCAACTTGTTAAAGCTATTCCGACAATGGTCGTAAAACCGGAAATAGCCGAAAAAATCTCCGATATTTTTAATTTTTGTTACATTTTTACAGAAAACTTTTTTATTTATGAATATTTTTTGATGGTAGTTTACACAGAGTTAAAGTATCACCCTACTTGAGCAGAAGTGAGAAAGAATTTTGTCTCAGTAATTTTCTTTAGTCGCCATTGGCTAATTTAGTTTTTCGTACCTAGATTAATTATTTATTGTTCGATTTGTATAAAACAAAGTGCATATGCTCCGTGGTCTCAATTGTAATTTTTCTTGTTACCGTGAAATTTTTCTGCACGCAATGGAAGTGGCGTAATATTAACAAAAACTACACTTTTGACAGTTCAGTACCACTTTTTGAAAGCAAATATTATTTTTTTCGAAATCTGATATAGCAAAAAGGATGCGCGCTGTATGGGGGCACAAATCGTTGGCTCAGATTTTTTAATTTCAATTTCATTTTCGGGCAATTTCGAATAAATGTAAAAAAAAGTGTAACAATCAGTTATTTACAACCCATTCAACGTCTTCATATTTTGAACTATTTATTCGTAACTTTCATAAACTCGTAGTAATAATCCAGACGAGGAGAATGTATGCAAAAAATAGGTCGTAATATGAGCAATTGCCGAGAAATATGCAATTTTGCATGCATCACTTTTCACGTTATTTTGCCCATAAAATAGTAAATTATTATGTGATTTTCAATAATTTTTTTTCATTCGATGCCTAATGCCAATTTGGACTAGGTTAAGCCAATTTTACAGTTTCCCTGTGACCGGAAATGACGTCATTTTGGCAAAAACTGTATTTTCAACCTAAAAAACAAATATTTTATTCAAATGAGTCTTGTTTATAATGTTTTTAAAATTATGATATTTGAATCCCATTACCGAATAGCATAAACTCAAACGATCATACAGATACCACAAAAAAGTTTCTAACTTGTACGGTTGCTGAGAAATAGACGATTTTCTACAAGTCACTTTTCAAGCTTTTTGGTCTATAAAAATGTCAATTTTCATACAATTTTCACCATGTGATGCCTTATGCTATTTTTGATTGCAATGATCTGATTTAACATTTCCATTATCACCGGAAGTAATGTCATATTTGCAAAAACCGTATTTTTAGACTTCAAAACAAAATTTTACTCCAAAATTAGATTTTGCGCGATCCGACTCAAGATGGCGTGTTCAATGACAAATATTACGGGAGGCTGAAGATCTAGTATTTTCCTTTTTGGACTTTTATATGACATCAGAATGATACAAATTCGATGGTTAGGCAATAGATTATGAGATGCCGAAAATGTAGTATTTTCCTCTTTTTTTGGAGCCTTTTCAGACTCGTTTATCTCGAAAACTACTTCTATTTCACTTCTTAAACTTCTGTTACCCGAGTTCTATCGGTCGTTTAGAGTATAAAGGTAAATTTAAAAGCATGGCAATGATATAAAGGACCCTGAAAGCCGATTTAGCACTGCTATGCAGGTCTAGTTATTATTATTATTCTTCTTTTGTTTTGAGTAGATCTCAGCAACTGCTTGTCACATCGTTACGATTTCTTCAGTTTTACTGGGAAAGTGGGTGTGACTTAGAGGATAAAGCTATTTTGAACGTTCTGCGACAATGCGAAATGTCCGAAATCACCGAAGTTATCGTTTTTATACGCCCACATTGAAATGTGGTCGTATATTGTTGTCGCCCCCGTCCGTCGGTCCGGCGTCCACAATTGCTTGTGGACGCTCTACAGGCTAAAGTTAATATCTGATTGACTTTAAATTTATACACAGTGTTTAAGGTCATGAGACGAAGAAGCCTATTGTTTTTCAGCGATTTCCGATAATAACTACCAGAGTTATGGCCCTTGATCACTTCAAAAAATCTTGTGGACGCTCTAGAGGCCAAAGTTAATATCCAATTGACTTTAAATTTATACACAGCGTTTAAGGTCATAAGACAATGAAGCCTATTGATTTTCGGCGATTTCCGATAATTAGTGCCAGAGTTATGGCCCTTGATCTCTTTAAAAAATCTTGTGGACGCTCTAAAGTAGGGTGCCCCACGTGCCTACTGAAAAGTTGTACTAGACACGTTGAATATGCACGCTTTACTTGGTTCACTACTACTAATTTTCTGACAGTCTCGCACACTAGTTGAGTCTATAAATAGCAACAGCCCGTGGAAATTCTAAACACACTGGTAACTATTACAGTCGTAAAAAATCTATTGTTGACGATTCTGAGTAGCAGTAATATTTATCGTTTTGGTTATTACGGCATCTTTAGAAATTACGTTCGTTTTATTTTTTAAATTGCTTTATCCTTCGCATAACCGTTAGAAGCGACATATTTTGGTTTAGTACAAATAATATCTATGAATAACTTGGGTTGTACAGAATCATGATACCAGCAGCAGTTTCGTTTTACTTTTACAAGGTTAGAAAAAACAATTGTTGAGTCAACACTGTGTGTTATTTATAAATTCGATTTCTTGTTCCAGCTTTCAGTCACGTTTCGTAAAAAGTAGTCTGGATTATCCCGGCATGTCAATCAGACGGAGAATGGTCGGTAGGCTGGTGAAGTGAGACTAGTTTCAAAACAAGGGCACGTAACCTATTTTTTACTCGAAAGTGTCTGGATGTTATGGACGACGCTCCGAACCATTTTTCAGTGTATTATTTATGATGTTTAAATGGTCATAGCTTATTAAGTTTAACATGACCGTTTATTTAGTGACTATAAATTTGTGAAATAGTTTTAAGACATGTTATATATATAAATATTGTGGTGTAATTGTTTAGCTATTTGGAGATATTTATATATGGTGGGGCACCCTATCTAAAGGTCAAAGTTAATATCCGATTGACTTTAAATTTGTACACAGTGTTTAAGGTCATAAGACGAAGAAGCCTATTGATTTTCAGCAATTTCCGATAATTAGTGCCAGAGTTATGGCCCTTGATCACTTCAAAAAATCTTGTGGACGCTCTAGAGGCCAAAGTTAATATCTGATTGACTTTAAATTTATACACAGTGTTTAAGGTTATAAGACGAAGACGCCTATTGATTTTCAGCGATTTCCGATAGTTAGTGCCAGAGTTATGGCCCTTGATCACCTCAAAAAATCTTGTGGACGCTCTGGAGGCCAAAGTTAATATCCGATTGACTTTAGATTTATACACAGTGTTTAAGGTCATGAGATGAAGAAGCCTACTGATTTTCAGCGATTTCAAATAATTACTGCCAGAGTTATCTCCCTTGATAACTTCAAAAATTCTTGTGACGCTATAGAGGCCAAAGTTACCATCCGATTGACTTCAGATTGATACATAGAGTTTAAGGTGTTGAAACGAACAAGTATTTTGATTTTCAATGAATTTAGATAACTGAACAGCTAAATCCATGATATTAAATGTTTCATGTATATATATATACTAATTGTTAGCTTGGGGTAAAACTTTATAAAAAGCAATCAAATTCTAATGATTTTCTGATAATTACATAATGAGTTGTTACTCTTAATCAGTTTTTAGTGTATTACAAATGTTTCATTACCGAAAAAAGTAAAAATATGCGACAACCCTTGTCGACTGCCCGGACGATTTAGCTGCTGTGGGCGTATGTTTCGTTGCCTGGCAACCTATCTTTTAAAATATTGCAGTAATTTTAACAATAATCATGGGATTTTAACTTTCGATACATTTTGGCATAGCCGGAGACATGGCACATAACTACGCTACTTTCGATTTTTGATTTTCGGCAAATCTTCGAAGATATTAGGCGCCAAATTTTGAAAATTTAAAATTTTACAAAAAACTTTTTTATTTATTAATATTTTTTAGTCGTGATGTATACAAAATTAAAGAGTCATCTGACTTGCGCAAAAATGTTAAAAATTTTTGTCTCAGTAATTTTCCTTGGACGCCATTGGCTAATTCAGTTTTTCAGTCCTAGATTATTTTTTTATTGTTCGATTTGTATAAAACAAAGTTCAAATGCTTCGTTGTCTCAATTGTCATTTTTATACGCCCACATTGAAATGTGGTCGTATATTGTCGTCGCCCCCGTCCGTCCGTCCGTCGTCCACAATTGCTTGTGGACGCTCTACAGGCTAGAGTTAATATCAGATTGACTTTAAATTTATACACAGTGTTTAAGGTCATGAGACGAAGAAGCCTATTGTTTTTCAGCGATTTCCGATAATAACTACCAGAGTTATGGCCCTTGATCACTTCAAAAAGTCACTGTTTTCTTTATTTTGCGTGTAATAAAGTCAATTATTATTGGATTTTTATAAAAGTGACATCATTTGATTCAAAAAGCATGTAGCGTCATATCAAGTTGATTACAATTTAAAATTGACACCGGAAGTGACGTCATTTTGTCAAAAACTGCATTTTAATCTTTTTAAATCGATGATTTATTCAACCAAGAATTACTTAATAATTATGTATTAATAATTTTAACTTTTGGTTTAAATTCACATATAAACACAACTCATATGGTCATATAGATATCATAAAATTGTTTCTAACTTGTTCGGTTGCCGAGAAATAGACGGTTTTCTACAGGTCACTTTTGAAGGGTTTGGGGCCATAAAAGAGTCAATTATTATTCGATTTTCATAAACGTTACACCATGTTATACCTAATGCCATTTGGGATTTCATACAAGTAATGCAAGATTTTCATTATCACCGTAAGTAATGTCATTTTGGCAAAAACTGTATTTTTAGCCTTCAAAACAGATATTTTATTCAAATGAGTCTGTTTTGAAATCTTTTTCAAATTATGGTATTTGATGTCAATCAACAAATAGAATGAAGCCATACGATCATACAGATACCACAAAATGGTTTCTAACTTGTACGGTTGCCGAGAAATAGCCGGTTTTCTACAAGTCACTTTTCAAGTTTTTTGGTCTTTAAAAGTGGCAATTATTATTCGATTTACATAAAATTTTCACTGTATGATATCGTATGCCATTTCTGATTTCATAAGACTAATTGAACATTTTCATTAACACCGGGAGTAATTTAATTTTGTCAAGATCATTTACAAGTAACAAATGTATAAAATGAATTGATATTGCTGGATTTGGTTGATTCTGAGTCCATTTTATTTGTGTGCAATGTTAATTTGGAAACCTGTTTAGTGGTTTCGTTGGTACCAGAAGCGACATATGTTCAAGGGTAACTTGGCACCGGAAGTGACATGTTTAAGGGTAAGGTGGCACCAGTGAAACCCGTCATTCCTGCATGCAGGTCTAGTTATTATTATTATTATCAAATCATATGCCATGGGTCGTAAGCGAAAAATTGAACAGCCTTCTTCAACGTCTGACAGTGACAGAAGAATGTCAGATTTTTTTAATATTCCACCACCTAAATTCCCGAAGACTACAGATGATACTGACATGATAAACTCGCGTCCATCTGATGATATTACAGCCCTAGATGTTGAACTGATACCCCTAAAGACCACTGCAGAGAAAAATTTCGAAAAACGTAAAATATTAAGTCCATTTGGAAAAGGTAGATCTTTCAGGGATGAATGGAAATTTTCAAATCCTTGTTTAAGGTATGATGCAGCTACCAAAACAATGTTTTGTTCAACATGTGAATCAGCCTTCAAAAAATGGGCCAACATGTGAATCAGGCTTCAAAAAATGGGCCTCTGCAAAGCAGAGAAGAATTTTGTAAATTTTAAAATGTATATTGTATGTATTTATGTAAATAAAATTCCCGAAAAAAAAATTTAATAGTTATTTTATTTTGGCGGACAAAATATCCGGGGCCTATTTCACGAAATTTTAACTAAGATAAGATCCCAATTTTAGTAATTTGATTGGATAATATAAGATTGATTTTAGTGCTTAGCCAATCAAAATTGAAGTATCTACTAAAATTGGATTTTATCTTAAGTTAAAATTTCGTGAAACAGGGCCCTGGCTAATAAATTAAAATGAAAAATTGGCGGACAAAAAATGGAACCCAGAGTGAGCACTGTTTAGGTGAATGTCTTGACTGAGTTCAATGATTAACATTTCAAGCTGAAGCTAATCAGAGCTAACCAATTTCATTGGTCAATGCTTTGGTGCAAGATAATTGATAGACAGTATAGTTTGATTGCTCGATACTTTTGAAAAAAAACTAATGTGCAATTGTATGTGTCATCTATTTATTTTCTGATTTGGGCAGTAACATCAGCCTCACTGTTGGCTTGTTATTTCTAATAATAATAATAACCAATAGGGCTAGTTTTAGTGTCCATCTACAAAACTGCTATGGGCAGTCTATCTTTGCATTTATATAGACTATAGTAGGAGGGCCATAATTTTACAGTGTGTGATCAATAGCGCCCTGTTTTACTAATTTAAAAGTTTAAAAGGAAAGGCTGGTTGTTTGAAAGTAAGAAATGAAGGCTTTGCAATGATTGTTTCTTGCCTTTGCATTGTTAACTCATAGCGAAGTTAAAACGTGAAAATTTAACGTGAAGGGACACTTATCAGTTTTCATATCTCAATGCTTCACACCATGCATTTTAGAATAATCTGTTCAAAACTGTAGCTTCTTGTGTTCAGAAGCCAATTGTTGACCGACAGAGTGTAAGACTGTGGTCTTTAAGACCATATTGTGTCTTTGGTAAAATTGTTAAAACAACTATTTTTATAAAGTCAAATTCACATGTACCTAGTGCACATGAATTAAAAGCTATACATAAAAAACAAGTGATGTTTTGGTAAAATCCTAACCACTGTCAAAATATTCGTCAAGTTCTTCCTGTTATTTGACCTATGGTTGGAAGACCATATAAGGAGTATCACATCATTTTAGTGGTGGGAAATATAAGGCGTTAGTCCATATTTGGGATGGAATTTAGGGTCAAAGTTAATCTCGAGAAACTGGGGGATATAAATTTGCATGTAGACCAAGCCCCATTAGAAACTCACCCAGATATTCAAGCAGCCATTATCTGTTGAGAACAAGGGACCTGCGAAGTCATTCAGCTTGACAATAAAGTTCTTATACCTTAAATACTGTGGTATTATTTACGATCACAAGAACATAACAAAGAAGAAGTCCTAAAATTAGCAGTAGTACTACAAAACTGGCAGCATAATGCATAATACGCTGACACTGGAATGTGGGTGTATAAAAATGAGTATTGATTAGCTTAAAATAAGTGAATAATTAAACTTCCTTATATTACAGTTGGTATCAATCATTTGTACAAAATATATTATCCTCACATTATACATTCATTAAATGAGCATTTTGTTATTTCTTTTTCAGACAATTTGTACGTATCAGGATTGTGGACGATGAAGAATATGAAAAAAATGAGATATTTTATGTGACTTTAGGAGAACCATATATAGCAAAAAAAGGCTCCGGTATGAATTTTTTTTTTCACTGAATTCTTTAAATTTTGTAATATAGTAGGTGGAAAAGGTGATTTTGAGATTATGATTATACATTTGATTTTATTAGTTTTTTAAGTAGATCTCATCATTCTTCTCACAAAACTTTTTACAGATTCAAAGTTGCGATTTTTGAGTTTTCGCGGAAGAAAGGTTTTTCAACACTTTGAAAAGGTCATTTTTGGTGTTTTTTGTAAAGCCATAGTTCATTTCCTATTAAAACTATCAAAAATGTGGATGTATATTTATGAAATACAACTTCAAGGCTAATGATGTTTCAATTTACAAATTTGTATAACAATTACTCCGGTTTCCCCAGCAACTCCAAAATACGTAGGTTTTCCCCCAAATCCCACTTTTTTCAAAGTGATTTTGGACAATTTTTTCATTAAAAATGGTCTTATCCATGTTTTATAAGAAATATTGAGCCTTGTTGCTATACATTTTAAAATCAGTAGCTATCAAGTAAGATTAAAAAAAAAAAAAGTGTAAAAATATCTATATATGCCTTTTCTCAAGAGCTGGATTTGTGCTCATTTTTGAACAATTGTCCGCGGCACACTTTTGCCTATTTTTGGGGCGTTTTGGGGACATTAATAAAATAAGAAAAAGTGGAGATAAGGAAGTGAAATTATGGGAATATGTCAAAAAGTTTGTGAATTTTTAAAATTACATATTTCCAATCCGCCATATATTATCAATTTTGGTTGTCATAGCAACCAAAATTGAAAAAATGCCATTTTTGACCATTTTCGACGCTATTTACCATAACCCAAAAATTGATCACCACATTTAAAAATAAGCATTTTAAAATATTTGAAACACATGTAATGTCAAATGGTATGGATTGTATAAGTTTGAGCCAAATATTAAGGAGTTTGAGTGGTTACCATAGCAACCACTGTATATTTTTTAAAAAAGCATCATTTTCCGATAATTTTCTCATTAATATTAATTTTTATATTATTTTAAGTCAGTAGCTGTCAAGTAATGATCGAATAAATAAATAATAACAAAATATTTATATGCCATTTCTTTATACCTGGAAAGGGGTTCACTTTGAAAAACATTCTGCAATTGGAAGTCGCACAATTTAGGCTTTAAAAAATTATGAAGGAATTGAGATATTCAAGTGAAATTTGTGTACTGTACTGGTAAATGTAGTGAATTTTTAAAATCACTTATCTTTTCTCTTCTATAAAACTTAATATTTGGTTGTTATAGCAATCAAAACAAAAACAAACCCCCAAAAGGCAATGTTATTCAATTTTCAAACCAATTGATCACCATGACAAACCAATTGATTATGGTACATTTAAGTACGGTAGCAGAAATCATTTTAGCACATATTTACAGCCCATGTAATATAAAATATTATGAATTGTATAATTTTTGTGAAATATTAAGGATTTTGGATGGTTGCCATAGCAACCACATAATCTTAAAGAAAGGACAACTGTTTCATTATCAATGTTCTCAGCATTCGTTGCTTACATTATTGTTAGAATTCTGCTTTTACATATTATTTCTACTCAGAAGATAACAACATTGACAAATGGAAAAATATTCTCTAGCTAGTCTAAGGACTAAATAGTAAAAGTAGGTTACTCAGTTACTGATAGGCTATGGCCAAGTCATGTTTAAGGCCTGGGCCTGGAACCTACCATTTTGACTAGTCGAAGATTTTTTTTTGTTTTTACTTCACTTTTGATTTCTAATTTTCCTTCAAATCAGTATATGTAGCCTACTGAGCAACTTTCTTATTTTTTGTATATTTTAATCAATGTAAATAAATATCAAATAAAGGCCTAAAAAGGCCTTACGCTTGTCGTTTCTTTCAATTTGTTAATGTTAACTGATCAACATACGTGATACTCAACGTGTTATTAGTTCCCCCCCCCCCCCCAAAAAAAACAACCAAGAATTAAAATTATAATAATTAGTATGACAACTGTTATATAATGCTAAATTATTTAATAAAAAGTTTTGCAAAATTGAGTATCCGTATCGACATATTATTTATTGACATGACTGACCTAATTATTCATCTATTCAATGTCGGTCGGTTCCATCATATCAATATCAGTCAAAACAAAATATTGTAAATCGCCAACGACAAATCCAGAAATAGTCTATAGAGACATTATTCAAATTATTTCAGCTGGCGTTGATTCTTTTGTTGGTCCAACTTTATTTGGGTAGAATTCTCTTTTTACGTGGAAAGAAATCTTATGTATTATCCATAGACTAGGGTACTACATTTTCGTCCTCACGCCTACGGTCAGTACAGACTACACAGACAGAGACCCGTGTGGATATTTTCCGGTTTCATTTCCATTCGCGTGCACAGAAATACATTAACATTGGGCTTGAATAATTCATTGAACAGCTAATTTATGGTTTCAGAGCATTGAAACAGTCGTCAATTTTACAGAATTTTTCCATTCTTGAAATATGTTTGGTGTTAAAATGTAGAGACGGGTTGTAGCTCGTAGGAAATTTCCATTCGATCCTCACACCTTATCACATGGTCATAAAAGCGCGCGAATATGAGTCATGTGATGTAAATAAAGTCTACCCTGTGAAAAACGTAACAAAATGGATTTTAACTATGTTATTTATTTTCAGGCAAGTTCTTTATACATTTTACATAACGCCTACTTCATAAATTAACATCGGATTTACCTTTCTAGGTAATTTACCGAGAATATGAGTCTTAGGAACTTGGAATACATCATAGTTTTGGTGTTGAAATGACGTCATAACAAGGCAAAACTACGAGATTTATTTGTCCACAAAATGCATATTCCTGAAGCAATGGCGCGAGAAATCCCTCTCTTACCATTGCTGGATAGAAGTCATATTCTTGAAATTGGGCGGGGCGTGTCTCTTTTTAACGTCCAATCAAATCCCTCCTCTCTTCTCGCATTCGGCATAATTTTCAAAATGGCCGACGAAGAAAACATGTTGGCACTGGATAATCGAGCATAATAAATTTCGCGGGTTATGGCATAAACAAGTCGCGATTGTCACTATATACATTGCGGTAACATATTTTGAGGTCTGGTTAACCCTGATATTGTTTGTTACAATGTAGGTCATTGGTTGGTAATGGCACTACTGACCAATAATAATTTAGCACAACAATGTTCACTCAAGATAGCAGTGTGAAGTGGATTAGTTCTAATCAAACGAAACACTGCGCAGGAGTATGACAAAATGTCGCGTTGTATACCATTTTCAAGTGCTCGAAGCTAGCACTTAACATGCTCCGATTTTATCGATTTTAGTAGCATCAGAACGACAATAAAATGAACTTTCGATCGGTGGGTTATGGAATTTTGACAAATTGCCTCAAAAAAAGTGTACGTAAATTGTTTTTTCAACTTGAAAAAAATACATGGTATTTTGATATGTCAAAATTCCATAACCCACCGATCGAAAGGTCGTTCAATTATCTTTCTAATGGTATTAAAATGAATTTTTTTTATTAATAATAACAACTAGCTTGGAGCACTTGAAGTGGGGTACCGTCATTTCAAAACGTGACAAATTTTTTACCGTAACGTCAAAACACGCAAAATTGACGTTTTTCAACTTACGTAAGTCGTTTATGAAATTAATAAGAAGAATAGGTATATAAAAATTATACCAAACAAAAGAGCAAGATATCGGCTTTCAAAATCTGTTTTAAATATTAATAAAGATTATATAACGACTGTGTGACGTTAAGTTTAAAAAAGGTTACAAATCGGGGAAAAAACGACTTTCTTCCAACACGAGCAATGGGAGTTGTGACACCTAAATATAGCTGTCCTTCAAACCAAGGAATTACTAAAGACCCGATACATTCTTCATACATGTAGTTGCAATTTGTAACATCATGTATTCTAAAGATAACTCTTTTAATTTGATTGGTTGATGCTTTGGGACATGATAACTTTTAGTTCTAATTAAGTGAGAGTGATGAAACTTGGTGTATACATGTAGTTTCATGACATCAATACCTCGACTAAGTTCACAAAAATCAATCCAATTTTCAACACTATCCCTTATTGATATCAAGTAAAATTTTATGCATCGATGCATAGGACACAAACATCGATACTCGCATCAGGAATTATTTTGCCGCCATTTTGTTTTTCAAAAATTACAGAAATTACATCAGTATTTATGATAGAAACAAAGATTTCCTTGATATTATCATTATTATAGAAATGTTAATTATTTGAATAATTTTTTTCCACAATATTCTTCTAATATCATTCGATTTACTTGACACTCATTAGCCATGGTTGTCTCTGTGAGGGCGTGTGTAAGACGATAACAAGAGCCAGAGGTGGTTTGCAGGTCGTATCAAAGCCTGCCAATACCCTATAGGGATTTATGAAATACGTTCTTTATTGCCGGTTACAAAACGTAAGATTAAATCATGAGGCGAAGAAGCCTTTTGATTTTCAGCGATTTCCGATAATTACTGCCAGAGTTATGGTCCTTGATCACTTCAAAAAATCTTGTGGACACTCTAGAGGCCAAGGTTAATATCGATTGACTTTAAATTTATACGCAGTGTTTAAGGTCATGAGACGAAGAGGCCTACTGATTTTCATCGACCCTATAGAGGTCACAATTTTGAACAAATTTGTATGAAACTTGACATGTATATTTATGACCCAAAGATCTTGGTTCCTTTCGATATCTGCGCCCATTGGATCGTAACTTCCTGAATTATGGCCCCTGATTGTCCGAAAAATCACCCTTTTTAGCTTGTGGTCCCTCTGGAGGTCACAATTATTATCTTATTTACAAAAACGCTTGATTTTATCACAGTTACACCGTAGTGATGGGTGAGTTCGAATTTAGTGAAAATCGGAGCTAAATTAACGGACAAAATGGCCGCCGCTTGTACCCAAAAAGTGTAAAAATATGGTGTATCAAGGTAGAGGTCACAATTTTAAATCAATTTTGATGAAACTTGAAATACATGTTTATAACCTAAAGATCTTGGTTCCTTTCGATATTTGCGCATATCAGATCATAACTTCCAGAATTATGCACGAAAAATCATGGGCCTTTATTAGATTGTGGTCCCTCTGGAAGTCAAAATTATTACCCGATTAAAAAAAAGTGTTTGATTATATCACTGTTACAATGTAATGAATGTTGAGTTCGAATTTTGTGAAAATCGGACCAAAACTGACAGATAAAATGGCCGCCGTTTGTACACGAATGCTATAGAAATATGGTATATCAAGGTTGTGGACCCTGTAGAGGTCACAATTTTAATCTGATATTGATGAAACTTGAAATGCATGTTTATAACCCAAAGATCTTGTCTCTTTTTGATATTTGCTCATATCGGATTGTAAGTTCCTGATTGTACGCAAAATTGACTTCTTTAGCTTGTGGTCCATTTAGAGGTCTCAATTATTATCCGATTTTAAAAATAATATTAAATGTTTCGTATACTAAACGTTAGCATGGGGCAGAACTTTATAAAAACCAAACAAATTCTAATGATTTTCTGATGATTACTTAAAATGCAACAACTCTTTTGGGGGGTTGGGATGGTCTAGTGGTCTAGAGTGCCGCGCTTCGACCTGGTATGAGCGTATGTGGCATGGAGATAGGGGGGCCTCGTGGGTTTCCTCCAGGCACTCTGGTTTCCTCCCACTGCTAAAGACCCCTACGCGCAAGAGAAATATTGAAATAAAATGAAACCATATGTTAGTCCCAAAATGACCTAGTTTGTGTCGAGTGGACGTTAAACCCCATTTCTCTCTATCTCTTTCGCAACAACTCTTGTTGACTGCCCGGACAATTTAGCTGCTGTGTGGGTGTATGTTTCGTTGCCTGGCAACCGATTTAGCTGCTGTGTGGGTGTATGTTTTGTTGCCTGGCAGCCGATTTTATGTTTCTTGTACTAAGTGTTAGCATGTTTCTTATATTTAGTGTTAGCATGGGGTAGAACTTTATAAAAAGCCAAACAAATTCTAATGATTTTCTGATAATTACTCTGTGAGTTGTTAATCCTTATCAGATTTGAGAGTATTATAAATGTTTCATTACCGAAAAAAGTAAGAAATGTGACAACTCTTGTTGACTGCCCGGACGATTTAGCTGCTGTGGGCCTATGTTTCGTTGCCTGGCAACCTACCTTTCAATCAGGTGATCAGTTTTATGATGGCCTCAAGAAACAAGATGATTACCTAATTTGAAGGTTTAAACAACATTTATTGATAACAGAACTAATGTAAAGAACATAATTACATTCTCCAACCAGCTTCAACACGTATCACTTCAACACGTATCACTTCAACAGATGACTTGAACGTATTTTGCACTGAAGTTTGGTTATATTACTATCACCAACGCGTTTCGTTCGCTATTCTTTTAGTTCGAATATGCACCCAGGTGATACATATGACACAGGCCACGATAAGGTGTAGAACTAACATATGGTTTTGCAAAAATTGATTTTTCCCAAAGCTAGGACAAATCCAATGTAATTTTTGGTATGGTTACACAAAATATAATAAAGAGATAATAAACACAACTTCATGATCAAAATAGTACAAATAAAGTATTTATTGCGAAACAAAAATAAAAATACCCCCTTTTTTGATGTCTAAATTTGTCCCTCTTGGTGGTGTTAAAAAAGGGTAAGTATTTTGATACTGAAGACATAGATTGAAATCTACAAGTTGTTTCTTAAATTGAAGATAAAGGATGTTTCTATCCATCAGAAGTGTCAAATTCCAAAAATCTTAATATTTTTCAATAAAAAAAATTGTTTAAAAAGTGTGTAACGGACGTGACAAATTCCGTCCAAAAAAATCGATTTTTTAATGCATTGAAAGAGTTGCTCACCACCTGCATCTATATGTATGTTTATGTTACAAATCAAGAGGCATAATTGAGTGATATGATGTAAGTATTTCTGTTGATTTAGAGACGTTTGAGAAGAAACTATTCGCATTTTCGATCGTCCACTCGAGATTCCGTCAAAGAATCACGTCCGTTATTTGCGTTTACGATGATCGATATTTCCCCTCCCGTTTCAAATCCATGGCTCTTCCGCGGTTATTAGCTCCCTTGTTCTACACACAGTTCGTATACCTCACGATTTTGCGGGTAATTAAAAATGGTCGACGCCGGGACCCTCACAAGGAAATTCCGTCCTCAAACTTTTGTTGTCGTCACGTCCGTTATATCAAAATCACGTCCGTTATATTATTACAAGAATTTGGCAAAAACTGAGGATATTAAAGATGTCAAAGCCGCCTGCTTTGCGCTCAAAATCAAGAGCCGTTCCACACATTCGGGTGATCGAAAAAAAATGAAAGAATCATGCAAATTTGATTGATAACAGTTTGACTTTCGGTTTTACGTGTAACGGACGTGATGGTGGACGAAATTGATAATGTCAAACATCACTACCGTTACACAAGGAGCTAAGATGACCTAAAGAAAATTACGACTCTTTATTAAATTTAATAAAATTACATAGATTGCCTTCTTTTTTAAATGTCCTCAAACTATGCATGCAAAAGATTGTTAAACACCTCAGATACACCTCGCACTGTTAATTGGGTCAATAGTGACGTCCGTTACAAAAGGTCACGTCCGTTACATAGTAGGGAGTCACGTCCGTTACAAATATTTTGTGCAATATTGACAAAACAGTACACAGAAGTAAAATTTAATAACAAAATAATAATTGATCAAATATTGTAACATAATGGCTAAGAATGACAATGAAATCATGCCCAAGAAAGAGTGTAAAAGAGTTATCAGTTCAGACATTTCACACTGTTTTGAAACCAGATGTCCATGAAAGATCTTTGCCAATTTTTGGGGGTAAACAGCGCACAAAGACATTTTTTTACATTCTAGAATATAGATTTTGATATTATCACACTCAAATCAACTGGGCTGGTAGTTATTAGCAAATTTGGGGCAAATATTAATTGGACATGTAACGTCTGTTACAAGCTTATATGGTCCGCAAAATATGTATTTGCACAAAAACAGAACAACAAGTTATCTTTTCCTTTACAAAATTTGAAAGATGAATTATTAATACAAGTTTTTAACCCCCAAAGAATTCGTAAAAATTTATTTAAATTTAAGTGCTTTTTCATCTGAAGTTCTACACCTTTTCGTGGCTTGTGTCATATGCAATATTTCATACATATGGATGAGCTATGATTGGGGGTGTAGCATAGCTCATTACTGGAGAAGTATTCTGGTGAAGGCGGTCACTGTTCAATGTGTTCATTAAAAGTCCAAGTCCAAATCCATTTCAATATTACTTTATATACAGTTTAAAAATACATTATTTACAAATTCTATACAGGGCATCTGATCTCCCTGTCTCTCTCTAATCCGTCTGTCTTCTTGTCTGTGTGTAGAGATCTTTTAAAGCAACTAATTTGCATACAGACAAAAGGACAATGATTTCAACAAATCAAATTAAAGATAAAAAATATTGTAACACATCAAATGAAAAGAAGTTAAATATATAAATTTCATTGGTTGAAATTTTATAATAAAGTTAATATACTTAGGTAATAAGCTTTTAAGCCATAAAGAAAGTAAAGGCATTGACACTTAATCTGCCTGCATTGTTAACTGTATAAATCTTTGCTCAAGGTTTCTCTTAATAAGCCTACTGGCATTCAAAGATTATAAAACAGTCAACACCAATCATGCTTTTAGGCAATTACTTTAAATCAAAATATTGACATTAAATGTATGGAAAGACCAACTGATAACCTTAATATTGGCTATATTGTCTAAATGCTTAATAGATAAATTCTGTATATTCTTAAAAATAAAATTTGAAAAAGAAGTAAAATTTAGTATCACTATTCGGTGATATTACCGTCATTATCCAGTTGTAAAATTGTGAATTCGTCTTTGAAAGGCCACTTATTGAAAGTTTTCTGATGCACAGTTTCAGGCTTTTTCGTAGCCATATTTGGCGGACTTCGCAAAGTGTAAAAAACGTGATATTTCATTGGCCATGTGTATTCCAGCTGCCCAATCAAACGCTTTACAACTTACGGGTCACTCTGACTTCGGTATTGTACACTCCGCGAAGCTCGTATTCACGAAAAATGTTCTTGCGGAGAAACACGATCGAGACCGAACCATGAATTTATGTGTTACTAATACTATCTATGGAACGAATACGATTCGGCAAATTACTTTCAATCTTACGTGATCGAAATTTTGATCCCCCTTTTTTAGATTTTGGTGATCGGCAGGCAATTGACCGATTAGATCTCCTGTTATGTCGAGGCCTGCACTAGGAAATCGAGACAAACATAATGGAAGCGTAACGTAAACAGGTGAAGCTGGGCTAGCCTTATAATACTACATGCAGGATTCAATGTATTATTCCGTTACATGTACATTATTAAAATGGGTTCGTCTGTCTGTCACACTTTTCGGGACACAATAACTCTCTTCCTAATTGAGCTAGAATGTTCAAACTTGGTGAGTTGGTGTATGTGTTTATTAGGTCAATGCCTTGATGGAGTTCGAAGATGAGCATTTTCCGCTTAGGGTAAGGCTAAGCAAAGATAAGCAATTTGATTGGTTGATGCTTTGAGACACGATAACTTTAGTTCTAATTAAGTGAGAGTGATGAAACTTGGTGTATAGTTTCATTATGTGTACAGTAAAACCTTGACTAAGTTCAATAATGAACATTTTCTGCTCAGGGTAAGCAGAGCGATAAGCAATTTGATTGGTCGAGACTTTGGAACACAACAACTCTCCTTCTAATTGAGTTAAAATGTTCAATGCCTTGATGGGGTTCGAAGATGAACATTTTCCGATTAGGGTAAGCAGAGATAAGCAATTTGATTGTTTGTTGCTTTGGGACACGATAACTTTAGTTTTAATTAAGTGAGAGTGATGAAACTTGGTGTATAGTTTCATTACAGTAGTACCTTGACTAAGTTCGATAATGAGCATTTTTTGTTTAGGGTAAGCAGTAGGGGTGGGCGATATAACCGGTATACCGGTGTATTGCGATTCAAACTTGCCAATACATCATATCGTGATACACGTCCAAGAACCGGTTCAGTCAATACGATCGGCAACTTCCGTAATAATCATCGGAATATTCCGTGAGATTGTCAATTCTATTTAAAACTTGAGAATTTCCTTGACGCATTTTTGACGGCACGTGCCTGGCGGTAGTGAATCAACTCGCGGACCCCTCGTACTTGGCAACGGCATTAGCGAACCCAAGCGAGAAATCAATCAACTTATTTCTATTGTTTCTAATTCACATTAATTAATGGTGATTGGGTAATAAAAGTAAAACCCGCGAAGGAAAGGAATGTTTAATTCGCTAATCATCCAATAAGAAATATATGTTTCAACACCGGGGCCCGAGTTCACAAAGCATTCTCAGACTTAAGTTGAGAATTTACTCAAAATTGTTCGCCTTATTTTAACTAATATATAGTCCTTTAAAAAACTTTTGTTGTTTTAATGTATCAAATACATCAATAAGAAACTATGTGCAAAGTTTTGTGTTTCTGGATCAATGATATTTCTTATAAACAGTGATTGAAAGTTGAGTAAATTCTCAACTTAAGTCTGAGAAAGCTTTGTGAACTTGGGGCCAGATCTTTCAGTATTTACGTAATAGGTCAGAGGTGAAAATTCACACCGTGCCTTTCACTTTGGCGCTATTCCAATATTTTCACGCTGTCACTTACGGCTAATAATTATATGATATTGAGAGTGAAATAGAATCAGATTTTATAATTTACTGCCAGGCATATTGTGGAATATGATAATGTCGAAGAAATCAACTATTTATTATTTTTTTTGACGTTATGATGCGAAGAATATGCGTCTACTTGAGCCGAGATCAACCGTGTCGCCGCCATCTTGGATACGTTCGATCAAACAGATGATAACAAAACTTACGGCTAATAATTCTAGACTTTGGAAAGCTAAATTGAATCAAAACTTTTAGGATTTACCGGTAATACAAGCTAAATTAAGGAAAATTACAATGAAGCAAAGAAAACGACAATTTCCGTCATAAATCCAAAGAAAGGCAGAAATGTTAAATGCCGAAGGCGATGAAGTGACCGTTATTTGGGTGATGTTTCTTTTTAAAAGTTATATTTACTTTGAACACTGCTGCCAACACAAAGTACTATATTTCTGTTTTATTTTTTAAAAAAAAAATCGTAAGAGATACTTTTTCACGTTATTTTGCCAATATGATAGAGAAATGTCATAATTGGCTTTTCAATATAATTTATAGTACCGGTAATATAAATGCTACTTTGTACAATTGAATTTTATATCATTGGGAAGAACACGACAATGTTTACATTTTTATGTATAGAAAATATTTTTTTTAGTTATTTTCAATTTTGTAGAGGGTATTAGGATTAACAATAATTCTCTAATTGGCTTTGGGAGATGGGCCCTGCTGATTTAATGAGCTTAGGGGTAGGGTAGCTAATCTTTTAATTGGCTCAGGGCGTTTAATGTTGAATGTTGCATTATGCAATAAATGTAACGCAGAAGTGAGGTAAATAAAAACATGGGTTTTGTGGATATCTTGTTCTTGTAGTTGACTAGTTGTACAATAGAGGAATTGCATGTTCAAAGACCTTCACATGAGTTTCAGTGTTGCTATGAGATACATGTAAAGCAGTACTTTTGCAATAAATCTGGAGTTAACACTTTCACAATATATTGCAATATGTATTGCAATACGACAAATCGTATCGCAATATATCGCAATACGATTTTTTTGGCAATACCCACCCCTAGTAAGCAGAGCAAAAAGCAATTTGATTGGCCGAGACTTTGGAACACAATAATTCTCCTTCTAATTGAGTTAAAATGTTCAAACTTGGTTTATGTGCTTATTAGGTCAATGCCTTGATGGTGTCTACTACTACTACTACCTGGTGTTTTAACGTCCACTTCCACAGAAGTGATATCGCAGACAAGGCTGAGAATTTGGAACACAATAGTTCTCCTTAAATTGAGTTAAAATGTTAAAACTTGGTTTATGTGCTTGTTAAGTCAATGAGCATTTTCTGCTTAGGGTAGGCAGAGATAAACAATTTGATTGGTTGATACTTTGGGACAAGATAAACAATTTGATTGGTTGATACTTTGGGACAAGATAACTTAAGTTATAATTAAGTGATGGTGATGAAACTTGGTGTATAGTTTCGTTACATCAATACCTCGACTAAGTTCGATAATGAACATTATCTGCTAAGGGTAAGCAGAGCGATCAGCAATTTGATTGGCAGAGACTTTGGAACACAATGACTCTCCTTCTTACTGATCTAGAATGTTCAAACTTGGTGTAGGTGTTCATTAGGTGAATGCCTTGATGGAGTTCGATGATGAACATTTTTTTGCTTACAGTGAGCAGAGATAAGCAATCTGATTGGTTGATGCTTTGGGGCACAATTCAAAAAAAGTAGGGGATATTTGATTTTTAAGTGTTATTAAAGTCACCTAATGAAACTGACGAAGAAACAAATGACAAAATGAAATGAAGTTCACATTTATCGATTTATTCCAAATGATCGTTAGACTAAGTAAGGCACAGACTGACCATTATAAGGGTGAAATGATACCCGGGGTCAAACAGCAAAGTTACCACAGCATCACAACAAAGTCAGTAACGGGTAAATCCTCCTCTGTTTGCCAAACAAGCATTGATCCGACGTGGCATACTCCTAATGAGACGTCTAGGGTCATTTTGGTCCAGATTGTCCCATTCCTGTTGCAACGCAGCAACAAGTTCATGGACATTGGCAGGACGTTGTTGACGTTGACGTAACCTCTGTCCAAGCATATGTCCCAGACATGCTCGATGGGGGAGAGGTCGGGACTCAGTGCTGGCCAAGGTAATGTGGTGATGTTCTGTTGTTGGAGGTAACCTGTAACGATCCTGGTCCTGTGACATCTTGCGTTGTCATCCTGGAAGATGAAACGGCGGCCATGACGTCGTTCGAACGGCACAACATGGACTGCCAAGATGTTGTCCCGGTAGTACTGGCCTGTAACACGCCCTGCAACAACATGTAAAGCCGTTCTTCCAGCAACAGTGATGCCTCCCCACACCATAACAGAACCACCCCCAAATCGATCATGTCTGATGACGTTAACGTCTTGGAAGCGCTCATTTCGACGACGCCACACCCTCCTACGTCTGTCCAAAAAAATCAACAGTGAACCTTGACTCATCTGAAAACATCACATTGCTCCAACGTCGATTATCCCAGTATTAACGATCCCTACACCAACGACGTCTTGCCTGAATGTGATGATCTCTTAAACGAGGGATCACGCGAGGACGTTGGGCGCAAAGGTGACCCCTATGCAGTCGATTCCGAATCGTCTGGCCACTCACTCTCACACCAGTGTCTGTTTGAAGACGAGCGCTGATCTGATTTGCTGTGATGACACGATTTTTCAAGGCCAAGGTATGGATAAATCGATCCTGGGCTTGAGTTGTCGCCCTTGGTCGACCTGAGCGTGGTCTATCCTGTACAGATTGTATATCACGTTATCTGGACCATAGCCTGCTTATGACAGACTGAGAAACATTCATCGTCCGCGCCACAACCGCCTGTGTTGTGCCGATCTGTAGCATGCCAAAGGCACGTAACCTTTCATTTTGGGTAAGCCGACGCATATCAAAATTTGTTTTCTGGTCACTAAAACAATTAAACTGATGTTTCCACCATGGAATTCAATGCCACAATGACTGTAACATTCAAAGTCAGAGTCGTGCAAATCTTGGGTTGGACCCCCATGATGATCCCAAGCATCACCTGCATTCCATGCGGTAGCTATTGGTGCGTTTGGGCGTCACATGTAACTGGAAATGTTTCTTCTGTTAGGTTCTATAGTGACTTTTTTCGTAGTCATTTGCATATTTTAGTATTATGCCCCCAAAATCAAATATCCCCTACTTTTTTTGAATAGTATATCATTGCCTTAAATAAGTTCGATAGTAAGGATTTTCTGGGCTAAGAATTGATAAGCAATTTGATTGGCCAAGACTTTGGAACACAACAACTCTGCTTCTACTTCTACTTGAGGTAGAATGTTTAAACTTGATGTAGATGTTCATTAGGTGAATGAATGTCTTGACTGAGTTCAATGATTAACATTTCGATGCATCAATAATACCAAAAAATAGGTTGCCAGGCAACGAAACATACGCCCACACAGCAGCCAAATCGTCCGGGAAGTCAACAAGAGTTGTCGCATATTAAGGAATTATCAGAAAATCATTAGAATTTGTTTGGTTTTTATAATCAAACGTTTTTTATACGCCCACATTTTCATGTGGACGTATTATGTCGTCGCCCCTGTCCGTCCGGACGTCCGTCCGTCCGTCCACAATTTGTTTGTGGACTCTCTACAGGTCACAATTCTTATCCGATTTTGACGAAACTTGAAATATAGGTTTATCCCCAAAAGATCTCGGTTCCTTTCGATATTGGCATGTATCGGATCAAAACTTCATGGATTATGGCCCCTGATTGTACGAAAAATCACGTTTTTAGCTTGTGGACCCTATAGAGGTCACAATTTTGAACCGATTTTGATGAAACTTGACATGCATGTTTGTAACTCAAAGATCTTGGTTCCTTTCGATATTTGCAGCTATCGGAATGTAATTTCCTGAATTATGGCCCCTGATTGTCCGAAAAATCACCCTTTTTAGCTTGTGGTCCCTCTGGAGGTCACAATTATTATTCGATTTAAAAAACCGTTTGATTATATCACCGTTACATCCTAAGGAAGGTTGAGTTCGAATTTCGGGAAAATCGGACGAAAATTGCCATACAAAATGGCCGCCGTTAGTACGCGAATACTGTTAAAAAATGGTATATCAAGGTTGTGGACCCTGTGGAGGTCACAATTTTGATTCGATTTTGATGAAACTTGAAATTCATGGTTATAACCCAAAGATCTCGCTTCCTTTCGATATTTGCGCATATCGGATCGTAACTTCCTGAATTATGGCCCCTGATTATACGCAAAATCGCCTTTTTTTTAGCTTGGAGGTCACAATTATTATTCGATTTAAAAAAACGTTTGATTATATCACCGTTACACCCTAAGGAAGCTTGAGTTCGAATTTCGGGAAAATCGGACGAAAATTGCCATACAAAATGGCCGCCGTTTGTACGCGAATACTGTTAAAAAATGGTATATCAAGGTTGTGGACCCTGTGGAGGTCACAATTTTGATTTGATTGTGATGAAACTTGAAATTCAAGGTTATAACCCAAAGATCTTGCTTCTTTTCGATATTTGCGCATATCGGATCGTAACTTCCTGAATTATGGCCCCTGATTATACGCAAAATCGCCTTTTTTTTTAGCTTGGAGGTCACAATTATTATCCGATTTAAAAAAACGTTTGATTATATTACCGTTACACCGTAAGGAAGGTTGAGTTCGAATTTCGGGAAAATCAGACCAAAATTGCCATACAAAATGGCCACCGTTTGTACGTGAATACTGTTAAAAAATGGTATATCAAGGTTGTGGACCCTGTAAAGGTCACAATTTTAATTCGATTTTGATGAAACTTGAAATGCATGGTTATAACCCAAAGATCTTGGTTCTTTTCGGTATTTGCGCATATCGGATCGTAACTTCCTGAATTATTCGAATTTCGTGAAAATGGTACCAAAATTGCCGGACGAAATGGTCGCCGTTTGTACGCGAATAGTGTAAAGATATGGTATATCATGGTTGTTGACTCTGTACAGGTCACAATTCTTATCCGATTTTGACGAAAAGTCACATTTCTAGGTTGTGTACCGTCACACCATAATCATTGTCGACTTCGAATTTCATGAATATCAGACTGGAACTGACCAACAAAATGGCTGCTCCCAATACAGTATGAAATACAGGACTTAATGATGTAGGAAAAATCACTTTCCGTATTGTTTGTTCCCTATCCATCTCTCGAAAATGTGGGCGTATCCTGCCTGGCAGTGCCAGCCTATCTTGATGAAACTTGACATGCATGTTTATAACCCAAAGATCTTTGTTCCTTTCGATATTTGCGCCTATCGGAACGTAATTTCCTGAATTATGGCCCCTGCTTGTCCGAAAAATCACCTTTTTATACGCCCACATTTTCATGTGGACGTATTATGTCGTCGCCCCTGTCCGTCCGTCCACAATTTGTTTGTGGACTCTCTACAGGTCACAATTCTTATCCGATTTTGACGAAACTTGAAATATAGGTTTATCCCCAAAAGATCTCGGCTGCTTTCGATATTGGCATGTATCGGATCAAAACTTCATGGATTATGGCCCCTGATTGTACGAAAAATCACGTTTTTAGCTTGTGGACCCTATAGAGGTCACAATTTTGAACCGATTTTGATGAAACTTGACATGCATGTTTGTAACCCAAAGATCTTGGTTCCTTTCGATATTTGCGGCTATCGGAATGTAATTTCCTGAATTATGGCCCCTGATTGTCCGAAAAATCACCCTTTTTAGCTTGTGGTCCCTCTGGAGGTCACAATTATTATTCGATTTAAAAAACCGTTTGATTATATCACCGTTACACCCTAAGGAAGGTTGAGTTCGAATTTCGGGAAAATCGGACGAAAATTGCCATACAAAATGGCCGCCGTTTGTACGCGAATACTGTTAAAAAATGGTATATCAAGGTTGTGGACCCTGTGGAGGTCACAATTTTTATTCGATTTTGATTAAACTTGAAATTCATGGTTATAACCCAAAGATCTTGTTTCCTTTCGATATTTGCGCATATCGGATCGTAACTTCCTGAATTATGGCCCCTGATTATACGCAAAATCGCATTTTTTTTAGGTTGGAGGTCACAATTATTATTCGATTTAAAAAAACGTTTGATTATATCACCGTTACACCCTAAGGAAGGTTGAATTCGAATTTTGGGAAAATCGGACGAAAATTGCCATACAAAATGGCCGCCGTTTGTACGCGAATACTGTTAAAAAATGGTATATCAAGGTTGTGGACCCTGTGGAGGTCACAATTTTGATTCGATTTTGATGAAACTTGAAATTCATGGTTATAAACCAAAGATCTTGCTTCCTTACAATATTTGCGCATATCGGATCGTAACTTCCTGAATTATGGCCCCTGATTATACGCAAAATCGCCCTTTTTATACGCCCACATTTTCATGTGGACGTATTATGTCGTCGCCCCTGTCCGTCCGGACGTCCGTCCGTCCGGACGTCCGTCCGTCCACAATTTGTTTGTGGACTCTCTACAGGTCACAATTCTTATCCGATTTTGACGAAACTTAAAATATAGGTTTATCCCCAAAAGATCTCGGTTCCTTTCGATATTGGCATGTATCGGATCAAAACTTCATGGATTATGGCCCCTGATTGTACGAAAATCACGTTTTTAGCTTGTGGACCCTATAGAGGTCACAATTTTGAACCGATTTTGATGAAACTTGACATGCATGTTTGTAACCCAAAGATCTTGGTTCCTTTTGATATTTGCGGCTATCGGAATGTAATTTCCTGAATTATGGCCCCTGATTGTCCGAAAAATCACCCTTTTTAGCTTGTGGTCCCTCTGGAGGTCACAATTATTATTCGATTTAAAAAAACGTTTGATTATATCACCGTTACACCCTAAGCAAGGTTGAGTTCGAATTTCGGGAAAATCGGACGAAAATTGCCATACAAAATGGCCGCCGTTTGTACGCGAATACTGTTAAAAAATGGTATATCAAGGTTGTGGACCCTGTGGAGGTCACAATTTTGATTCAATTTTGATGAAACTTGAAATTCATGGTTATAACCCAAAGATCTTGCTTCCTTTCGATATTTGCGCATATCGGATCGTAACTTCCAGAATTATGGCCCCTGATTATACGCAAAATCGCCTTTTTTTTTAGCTTGGAGGTCACAATTATTATTCGATTTAAAAAAACGTTTGATTATATCACCGTTACACCGTAAGGAAGGTTGAGTTCGAATTTCGGGAAAATCGGATGAAAATTGCCATACAAAATGGCCGCCGTTTGTACGCGAATACTGTTAAAAAATGGTATATCAAGGTTGTGGACCCTGTGGAGGTCACAATTTTGATTCGATTTTGTTGAAACTTGAAATTCATGGTTATAACCCAAAGATCTTGCTTCCTTTCGATATTTGCGCATATCGGATCGTAACTTCCTGAATTATGTCCCCTGATTATATGCAAAATCGCCTTTTTTTTAGCTTGGAGGTCACAATTATTATCCGATTTAAAAAAACGTTTGATTATATTACCATTACACCGTAAGGAAGGTTGAGTTCGAATTTCGGGAAAATCAGACCAAAATTGCCATACAAAATGGCCACCGTTTGTACGCGAATACTGTTAAAAAATGGTATATCATGGTTGTGGACCTTGTAAAGGTCACAATTTTAATTCGATTTTGATGAAACTTGAAATTCATGGTTATAACCCAAAGATCTTGGTTCTTTTCGATATTTGCGCATATCGGATCGTAACTTCCTGAATTATGGCCCCTGGTTATACGCAAAATCCCCCTTTCTTTAGCTTGTGGTCCCTCTGGAGGTCACAATTATTATCCAATTTAAAAAAACGTTTGATTATATCACCGTTACACTGTAAGGAAGGTTGAGTTTGAATTTCGGGAAAATCGGACCAAAATTGACAGACAAAATGGCCGCCGTTTGTACGCGAATACTGTTAAAAAAATGATATATCATGGTTGTGGACTCTGTATAGGTCACAATTTTAATTCGATTTTGATGAGGAAGGTTGAGTTCTAATTTCGTGAAAATCATACCAAAATTGCCGGACGAAATGGTCGCCGTTTGTACGCGAATAGTGTAAAAATATGGTATATCATGATTGTGGACTCTCTACAGGTCACAATTCTTATCCAATTTTGATGAAAAGTCACATTTCTAGGTTGTGTACCGTCACACCATAATCATTGTCGGTTTCGAATTTCATTAATATCAGACTGGAACTGACCAACTAAATGGCTGCTCCCAATACAGTATGAAATACAGGACTTAAAGATGTAGGAAAAATCACTTTCGGTATTGCTTGTTCTCTGTCCATCTCTCGAAAATGTGGGCGTATCCTGCCTGGCAGTGCCAGCCTATCTTTTTTAAATCAGATAATAATTGTGACCTCCAGAGGCACCACAAGCTAAAAAGGGTGATTTTTCGTACAATCAGGGGACATAATTCAGGAAGTAATGACCCGATGGGCGCAAATATCGAAAGGAACCAAGATCTTTGGGTTATAAACATACCTGTCAAGTTTCATCAAAATCGATTCAAAATTGTGACCTCTATAGGGTCCACAACCTTGATATAACATATTTTCACACTATTCGTGTACAAACGGCGGCCATTTTGTCCGTCAATTCTAGTCCGATTTTCACGAAATTCAAACTCTCTCTTCATTACCATGTAACGGTGATATAGTCAAACGTTTTTTTAAATCGGATAATAATTTTGACCTCCAGAGGGACCAAAAGCGAACAAAAGCGATTTTTCGGACAATCCGGGGACATAATTCAGGAAGTTATGATCCAATGGGCGCAAATATCGAAAGGAACCAAGATCTTTGGGTTATAAACATACATGTCAAGTTTCATCAAAATCGGTTCAAAATTGTGACCTCTATAAGGGCCACAACCTTGATATAACATATTTTCACACTCTTCGCGTACAAACGACGGCCATTTTGTCTGTCAATTTTGGTCCGATTTTCACGAAATTTGAACTCAACCTTCATAACCATGGAACGGTGATATAATCAAACGGTTTTTTAAATCGGATAACAATTTTGACCTCCAGAGGGACCACAAGCTAAAAAGGGCAATTTTTCGGACAATCAGGGGCCATAATCCAGGAAGTTACATTCCGATTGGCGCAAATATCGAAAGGAACCAAGATCTTTGGGTTATAAACATGTATTTCAAGTTTCATCCAAATCTGTTCAAAATTGTGTCCTCTACACTGTTCACAACCTTGATATAACATATTTTCACACTATTCGCGTACAAATGGCGGCCATTTTGTCCGTCAATTTTGGTCCGATTTTCACGAAATTCGAACTCAACCTTCCTTAGGGTGTAACGGTGATATAATCAAACGTTTTTTTTAAATCGGATAACAATTGTGACCTCCAGAGGGACCACAAGCTAAAAAGGGCAATTTTTCGGACAATCAGGGGCCATAATTCAGGAAGTTACGATCCGATTGGCGCAAATATCGAAAGGAACCAAGATCTTTGGGTTATAAACATGCATTTCAAGTTTCATCCAAATCGGTTCAAAATTGTGACCTCTATACTGTTCACAAGCTAAAAAACGTGATTTTTCATACAATCAGGGGCCATAACCCATGAAGTTAACGTCCGATACATGCCAATATCGAAAGGAACCGAGATCTTAGGGTGATAAACCTATGTTTTAAGTTTCATTGAAATCGGATAAAAATTGTGACCTGTAGACTGTTCACAAACAATTGTGGACGGACAGACGGACGAACAGGGGCGACGACAATATACGTCCACATGAAAATGTGGGCGTATAAAAAGGCTGAGAATCGGATCAGCGTCTGCGAATCTTGATATCAGCACTATCCCTTATTGTACAAATAATCGTATGTTTTTAACTTGTTCTTTATCCATCTCTCGCAAAATGTTGGCATATCCTGTCTGGTTCTTGTATTACTTATTTTCGCATTATTAGGCCTATGTGGCCACTACTGTTACGTCTGTTTTTGCGTAATTCGTAGACCGTAGAGACAATATTCGAGACTAAAATACATTATTATTCATGTCTGACGATTACTGCTACTGCTACTTGTGGCAGTGTCGCCATATTTTGAAAAATAGTTCGTAATTATACTGACAGTCCAGCCCCATGCAGGTATCACACAGCTGTAGCAACCGCTCATAACAACCGCCGAATGAAGACTGCAAACATCAATTGCGTACAGAAAATATTCGAGACTAAAAAAATTTTAACAGAAGAGTGTAGTAATAGTAGCTTAGATCATCAAAAGCAGACTGAAGTTAGCCACCTTCAATTGCAATTTCATACTCGTAACACCGTTCGACTTTCAGGGAATGTAGCTCGTCGACGTGTGTCCTTTAAGTATCAGAAATGACTACAGAGTCTTGTAATGGATCTTCAACACTTTATTTTCAGCATCAAATAAATAACAGCAACAATTTAACAACTTATAATTTAGTAAATATATCGGACCTCCAACTAGCATGAGCGCTAGCTGGTCTCTCCAACTAATGACAATCTAGCATACATTTGTCTATTTATACAAATCAGTTATTAGAAAGTGTTGACATAAACATATAATTATCAAAGGATTAAGACTTGAAGCATTTAAAACAATAGTTAAAAGAGACTTAACAGATCAACTACTTTAGTTGCCAGTCTGTCATAATTTGACTGACAGGTTAATTGAGCTGTCTAATGACTAACCAGGCCAAAATTAAAAGATTGTTTGTTTGCCCAAACGCGACCGACCCAAAAAAAATCCGCCTAGTCAAATTCTTTTATTGCCGTTTTTGAAGATTTTTTTTTTTTTTTTTTACAACATTATTTTTACGCTTGACAATGACACCCAAACGCGAAATAATCGGTCGGGGGATTGAACAGGCACTATCAATACTGCCACGAAATTTCACGCGAACGACGATACCAATCGGTTAGTGCGGTCACGCCAGCTCAAAAACATGCGACCGATTTTCTGGTTACACAAATTCAAATATCGGTTACGTTGACAATTTTCATTAACAAATTTATTCACATTTGATCAATATTTATATGTGACACTTGTCTAAATTATTAGTATTATAGCACAAACTCAATTCATTCATTCTTGGCATTTCATTTCTCCATCATCATTCTTACTAGTACTTCCACTTTGACAGATCACGTATATTTGACATCAGGTATTGACGAGTTGCAAGCAGGTTAATTGATTTAAAATGGCCCTACCCCTAATTCTTTAAATGATTAGTTATGTCATAAATATTTGAACATGTCAGCGACAGCTATATTTCCAAAGAATCTACTACATGTGTTCCTTTCACTTTAGCCATGCTGTGCGGTAGTTCAACTGACCCGTATGTCTGTCGTCAACTTTGACCCCCACCGACACATGGCATCGCTTGACAGCCAATGTAAACGATTTCACTGTCCTGTCTATTTTAATATTATTTCATCACATCAAATTATTCTGTTTCTTTTGAGACTTACTTTGTAGGGTGCTGAGGTTAGTAAACACTTTTAATTTTGTCAATCGGTCGCTACCTACGTTTAAGGCTATCTCATGTTACATGCTTGGAAGAATGATTACACCAATGACAAGTGTAGACCTAGTTAGTATGAAGGATGAATGTAGTCTTCAGCAACGGACAACGATGTGGTAGCTACCATTCCTGGTTTTTGAATGTCATATATGATATAAAAACGAAAATCCATTACTAATTTTTGGAACTGATTCACCCCAGCAACCAAACCGTGACCAGTTAACTGAGTATTCGTTAAGTTAAGTTTACATGTTTGAAAAAGGCAATTGATAAAAGAATTATTAAAATATAGGGATTAAGTTTTAGCATTTAGTTCTCAAAGTCTGCCCCCCCCCCACAAAAAAAAAAGAATTTGCCTACCTACCTACCCATACCTAATCATCATGAGTCGGGTTTGGGCAAACTGAAATATTTTTAACCCTGGCCCCAAGCATTAATGAAATTTAAAATATAGATTTTGAAATTTAAAACAGAATTGAAAAATAATAAAATAACATATGACCTAGACATCGGTCATACTCGTACAAAAATATGCACCATATCAGAATACGGAAATAAATGCGTACAAACTTTTGGCATAATGTACAAGTTGTTTGAATGGTGACCGACTGTGTTAGCACTAGCTTCTAGAATTCATTAGCCAATGTGGCTAATGCACAAAAAAAAAAGTATAAGCCACATACATTTATCATTAGCCACTGATCTCATGAAAAGTGATTTGTACCGTTACTAAGGATGTAACATTTTGAGGCTAGCAGCAAGTGCTAATAATAGGCCTCCTGCCATCACTTTGGCAAACGTGCAGTAAGCACAACACTCAAAACATATGTTTTAAATCGCAAAATATTCTAGCATGCTACAATAATACTATTATCATGTTTGAGGGGGTGTACTTTTTACTTACAATTAGTTAAAATAACCCTTTACTTTGAATTTAGGGCCTACATATAAAGGACAAAGAAAATATTTTTCTTCAATAAATTTAATAACAACTTATATTTGATACAGACTAGAGTGGATTCTCGTTTAAAGTTCCAATAGCATTTTTTTAAGTTATATTTTTAAAATTTATTAAAATAAAGCCCCAAAATAGATTGAACCTATAAACAGTCCTACCTTGTTAAAGAATAATCCTATTAATCCTATAATTCACGATTGCCAGTTGAGAAATTGGCAAAAATATCATTTTCAACTTCAAATTCAAACATTTGAAGATGGCCGTCCATGGAGAAGAATGGGAAAACAAGGGAGGTAATTGAGTAACTATTTCCTCAATCAACCAGTGTCACCCTTTCTACCCCCCCCCCCCCAAAAATTTTTGTCCATGATCGTATAATAGTGTGTTGACAACCTTTTGAGCAAAAAACATAGAAATAATTAGGGTTTCACACTGCGAAGCTTGTGTGAAACACTATTGTTTTTGTTAAAATTATTATTCTTATTATTAGGGTTTCACACTGCGAAGCTTGTGTGAAACACTATTGTTTTTGTTAAAATTATTATTAAGCTTTCATATTTCATATGAAAGCTTATTGTTTCTGTTAAGATTATTATTATTTTTTTTTTTGTGTTTTTCCTGCAAATCTAATCTAACCATAGGATGTTTCTGAAACTTTGACCTACCCCCCCAAAAATGGGTGGTGGCTGTTGATTAAATATATTTTGAAAACGTTTTGCGAATTCGAAATCACCGAATTTTACGAACGAAAAAACTGACAATGCATAGTCGTAACTTTGCTATTTTTTGACCGATTTTACTAATTCTTTTTTCTTTGAATACCTTGAAAAAAATCAATCTCATCTGCAGTTTCACATTTTCGAATTTCGAAAATTCGTTGCTGTGATTTCGAACCCGAAGTTTAGACCAATTTGACAACTTCTTTAATAGTTGTACGATTTTCATGAAATTTAGTATATAAGTAGATCTTACCCATGTGACTTCAAAAATATAATTAGAAATTTTCTGAATTATCTTCCCTTGACGAAATTAAGGATCAAAATTTTCAAAAAAATCATCGAAATATAGGTCAGAATGACCTGATCTTTTTTTTGGATACTAGATAAGTAATTACTGATTTGTACACAAAATATGAAGTTTGTTGATCGAACCGGAAGTGCCACCATCTTGAAACGTGAAAAATCCCTAAGGCTTTTTTGCTATTTTACTTACAGACACGGGAGTTATATTTTCTGAATCCTTGAAGGTTGGCCTAAAAATCGCTGGGAGCAGAATTTTGATTTAGGTCTACTGATGGATTCCATTTTGAAGTGAATATGAAAAGTAGTAGCAATTTGAAGGGCCGAGACTTTGAAACACAATAACACTCCTTCTAATTAAGCTAGAATGTTCAAACTTGGTGTAGACGTTCACTAGGTCAATGTCATGATTGAGTTTAAAGATGAGCATTTTCTGCTTAGGGTAAGCAGAGATAAATATGCTGATTTGTTGATTCTTTAGGGCACTATAACTTCGGTTATAATGAAGAGAGGGTGGTGAAACTCCTGCCAATCGAGAGTCTAATAGCTAGCCCGTTGTGTGAAATCATTGTATCATTGTTTTTAAATGTCAGGGATAGCAGAAAAAAAGAGATCGAAAATCCAAAAAGTCGTATTTTTACGATTTTGAGCATTTTTAGAGGTCCTTTTCTCTTCAATCAACATAATATTTTTTGGGAACTTCTTCTACAAAGAGTCTTATCGATAGTCTTTTATATGAAACCATCGATCAGCAGTCCAAAATATCAGGAGTAGAAGAATAAAAGGATCGAAAATTGAAAACTGCAACCTGTCATTGTTAAGCGAAACATGCAGCGTGGGTGACTACAATTTGCACATTATTCATCGTATAGAGCTTATTCAACAGTATCGAATTCCAACTGCTTAGGGATATTTTACGTGCACTTCAATGTGTACACGGGACGTTGGTTTTTCGTCCCATCCGAACGACTAGACAGCTGTCCTTGTCAGGCCCTCCGTTCTGCCTCACTGACAAGAGGGAACCACGCCGGAAAATCGAGATGAACTTTCTCGGTGCAGAACTTTCAATTCACGCCAAACGTTTATTGCATACGATTAAGCTGGTCAGTTGAAGCTTATTTTCAAAAGTTTTGTAATAATCGGTTGGTAATTAATGTACCGTGCAAATTAAACTGCTAAAACAGAAAATTTCGCCCGGTTGAAATGTTGCTTGCTATAAGTCAGCAATTTCCCGATTTTAGGGAGGCTGAATGACTGAATGGTTAGCATACGCGCGCTTTGTCGTAACGTCTGTCATTGAGTCAACCGGCGTCGTTTCGATTTCCATGTTGCACGTGACATGGAGTATGGTGTCCAACCTCGTGGGTTTTCTCCGTGTCTTTCGGTTTTCTCCCACTCCTGAATACCAGTACGCGTAAGGGAAGTTTATAAATAAAATTAAAAAACATATATTAGTCCCGAAATGACCTAGTTTGTGTCGAATGGACGTTAATCCGCATATCTCTCCTTCTGTTTTATTTTTAAAGTTTTGTAATAATCGGTTGGTAATCCATGGTACTGGTACTGTAAAGGTGATAAAACAGAAAATTTCGCCCGGTTGTAATGTTTCTCACTTTAAAGTCAGCAATTTGCCGATTTTAAGGGGCAAACGTTTATTGAGAACGATTAAGCTGGTCAGGGGGAGCTTATTTTTAAAAGTTTTGTAATATTCGAAAATTCGTCGCTGTGATTTCGAACCGGAAGTTGAAACCAACTTGACAACTTCTTTAATAGTTGTACGATTTTCATGAAATTTAGTATGTAACTAGACATTACTGATGCGACTTGAAAAATTACCTCCCCTTGTTGAAATTAAGAATCAAATTTTTCAAAAAAATCGTCGCAATAAAGGTCAGAATGACCTAATTTTTTTTTTCGATACTAGACAAGTAATTACTGATTCGTACACAAAACACGGAAGTGACACCATCTTGAAACGTGAAAAAACAATAGATCTTTTGCGATATTGCACTTACAGACATGGGAGTTAGTTTTCTGAACCCTTGAAGGAAAACCTAAAAATCGGTCAGAGCAGAAACACAATAGGTCATAGTATGTTCAATGCGTCTCCTATGTCTAAAATTTAATACATTTCAATTTCAGGATAGACGGGATACGGGTGGTTTTGTTATTTGAATATTTCAAAAATTTGAATTTCGCTTTTGATGTTTTTCGTGTCGACAAAGTTGTTTACGAGTGAAAAATCACATTAATTTCGATAGATTGTGACCGATTTTAATGATTTATTTTTTCTTCTTTGGATTATTTATATGACCCATGACATGTGACAGGAAGTGACAGTGAATATGAAAGCTTTCATATCTGTATGGGACAGTAGCAGATCTAGTTCTTATTATTATTATTCTTCTTTTGTTTTGAGTAGATCTCAGCAACTGCTTGTCGTATCGTTACGATTTCTTCAGTTTTACTGGGAAAGTGGGTGTGACTTAAAGGATAAAGCTATTTTAAACGTTCTGCAAATTGGATTAAGAGGTAAAAAAGGCGTAAAATTGACCTATTTACAACCCATTCAGACTTTTCAGATTTTAAAATATTTTTACATAACTCTTATAGACTTGTAGCTATAATCAATACGAAGAGAATGTATGTGAAAATTAGTTTGTAATATAAGCAGTTGCCAAGAAATGGGCAGTTCTGCATAAGTCACTGTTTTCTTTATTTTGCGTGTAATAAAGTCAATTATTATTGGATTTTTATAAAAGTGACATCATTTGATTCAAAAAGCATGTAGCGTCATATCAAGTTGATTTATTCAACCAAGAATTACTTAATATGTATTAATAATTTTAACTTTTGGTTTAAATTCACATATAAACACAACTCATATGGTCATATAGATATCATAAAATTGTTTCTAACTTGTTCGGTTGCCGAGAAATAGACGGTTTTCTACAGGTCACTTTTGAAGGGTTTGGGGCCATAAAAGAGTCAATTATTATTCGATTTTCATAAACGTTACACCATGTTATACCTAATGCCATTTGGGATTTCATACAAGTAATGTAAGATTTTCATTATCACCGGAAGTAATGTCATTTTGGCAAAAACTGTATTTTTAGCCTTCAAAACAGATATTTTATTCAAATGAGTCTGTTTTGAAATCTTTTTCAAATTATGGTATTTGATGTCAATCAACAAATAGAATGAAGCCATACGATCATACAGATACCACAAAATGGTTTCTAACTTGTACGGTTGCCGAGAAATAGCCGGTTTTCTACAAGTCACTTTTCAAGTTTTTTGGTCTTTAAAAGTGGCAATTATTATTCGATTTACATAAAATTTTCACTGTATGATATCGTATGCCATTTCTGATTTCATAAGACTAATTGAACATTTTCATTAACACCAGGAGTAATTTAATTTTGTCAAGATCATTTACAAGTAACAAATGTATAAAATGAATTGATATTGCTGGATTTGGTTGATTCTGAGTCCATTTTATTTGTGTGCAATGTTAATTTGGAAACCTGTTTAGTGGTTTCGTTGGTACCAGAAGCGACATATGTTCAAGGGTAACTTGGCACCGGAAGTGACAGTTTAAGGGTAAGGTGGCACCAGTGAAACCCGTCATTCCTGCATGCAGGTCTAGTTATTATTATTATTCTTCTTTTGTTTTGAGTAGATCTCAGCAACTGCTTGTCGCATCGTTACGATTTCTACGGTTTTACTGGGAAAGTGGGTGTGACTTAGAGGATAAAGCTATTTTGAACGTTCTGCGACAATGCGAAATGTCCGAAATCACCGAAGTTATCATTTTTGAAAATATTGCAGTAATTTTAACAATAATCATTGGATTTTAATTTTCGATACATTTTGGCATAGCCGGAGACATGGGACATAGCTACGCTATTTTCGATTTTTGATTTTCGGCAAATCTTCGAAGATATTAGGCGCCAAATTTCGAAAATTTAAAATTTTACAAAAAACTTTTTTATTTATGAATATTTCTTAGTCGTGTTGTGCACAGAATTAAAGAGTTATCTGATTAGCGCAAAAATGTTAAAATTTTTTGTCTCAGTAATTTTCCTTGGCCGCCATTGGCTAATTCAGTTTTTCAGTCCTAGATTGATTTTTTATTGTTCGATTTGTATAAAACAAAGTTCATATGCTTCGTTGTCTCAATAGTCATTTTTTTTATTACCAAAAGTGTTATCTGCCGTCACCGGAAGTGGCATAATTTTACCAAAAACTACAATTTTGACAGTTATTTACGATCTTCTAAAACAAATATTATTTTTTTTAAAAATTATATGACTCAAAGAGTGTGTCCTTTCAAGGCGCAAAAAATGGCGGAAGCAGTTTTTTTAATTTCTATTTTATTTTCTTGCAAATTGGATTAAGAGGTGAAAAAAGGCGTAAAATTGACCTATTTACAACCTATTCAGGCTTTTCAGATTTTAAAATATTTCTTCGTAACTTTTATAAACTTGTAGCTATAATCCATACGAAGAAAATGTATGTTAAAATTAGTTTGTAATATAAGCAGTTGCCAAGAAATGGGCAGTTCTGCAGAAGTCACTGTTTTCGTTATTTCTATAACCAGGAGGATTATGGGGAAATTCTGTGTGGTGATGCCTGAAAATTTGTTGCCATAACATAATGGAATTCTTGAAATGGTTAAACTTGGATGATACAAGTTTTCGAATCCCTTTCCATTCAACAAGTGCCATGTCTTGAGAGTATTTGTGAAAGGAAAGACTTGTTCTGAAGTGAGTTCCAATACAAATAATTTCAGCTTTGCCATAGTCTGCATCTGCCGGGTCCCATTGGCTGTGGTCAGCAATTTTGTAGGCTTGAAAAATTGGTTCATTAAAGGACTCTAATCTTGTATTTAGGCTATCAGTAATAGCTGGTATTAACTGAGCTTTAATTCTGTTAGCCTTAGCTTTGCCTCTTGCAACATTCTTCAGAGTAAACTTTTCTTTAACGACAGTGACATGCTTTTCTAATTTGTCCTTTTGCTTTTCGCTAAGTTTATTCATCTCTTTGAACTTCAAAGTAGCCGGCAAATCAGTTGATTCTGGAGTGATAACAACACCTAGTCCATCGTCAGTTGGTGTTGAATTAAATGGTAGATCCTCTGTACTTTGAATTAAATCATTCAACTCGTCAACTGTTGATTTGAGACCATGGATTATATCTGTTATCAATGGAGTAGCATTTTGCGAAATATACGATAAATGGGCAGTCTGTTGCAGTGCTAAGCGGTATAAATGCATTGAAGCGAGATAACCGTAATCCAACCACTGATTGAGATAACCTTGTAGTTTGGCCTTTTGTTCAGCTTTACAGGATTTATTTGTTGAACTTATCATGTTTTCTGCAAAAAGACAAAGTGGTAAGAAGTCGACAATTAGGACTTTAATGGCTCTATATTTGTGTCCTTGAAAGCGTGTTCCTGAAGATTTAGGTATTTTCTGTAAAATGACATTGAGTCTTTCAACAAGAAGCACAAGTATTCGCCAACACTTTCCGCTATTTTTGAAGAAATAATACAAGTTTAACATCATGTCATCAATCTTAGTAAAATCATCTATGGCCATGAATGCATCTTTCATTGCTAGTTCTATTCTGTGAGATGAACAATGAATAATAAGCAACCAGTCTCTATCTTCATTTTTCATAACTGTCAAGGCTCAAGTTAGTCTCCCCATGTTAACACTTGCACCATCAGCACATGCAGAAACCAAACAATTGGTGTATCTATCACCAGCCACCCCATATGTCTGAAAAGCATCATCAATGCTACGCTTGATAGCCGATGCATCAACACCACCAAAGGCATTCATTTGCTGACATTTAAGAAGAAGTTCAATTGGCTTTCCACGAACTACAACTTTCGCATAAACAAGTTCTTTTTCATCTCTTGTTTTCCTAGCTTTGGTCCCATCTTGCTCACAGGAAAAAAAGTTAGCATAACCTAGCAGCTTAGTGATGTCTTCTCTTATTGCAAGTGCCAAGTATTTAATAAACTCCCTGCATGAGTGACTGTTGTTCTCGGCGGTCATAAATTGAAGACCATTCTTCTTCTGTAGCTCAATTAAGTCCATATAGTCTGACATAGGCCTTTCTCTCATAACCACTGCCAGTGCAGTGTTAAAATGATTCTTATGATGAACTTTGTTAGTTTTATCGAATAGTTGTGAGATGGTACTACTAGAGGCGCATGTACTACTTGACGTCACTGTAGGCCTAACTGTTGTCAGTGTTGAAGTTTTGTTCAAAATACAGACGCTCGATTTCACTGTCGATTCATCATGGACGGTGTCAGTGATTTTATCAGTTTTGTCTTCATTTTGTAATATGTGTTGCCGTCTCTTAGCCCAGTCGTGAAGCGACCCAGAAGCGACATGTCGGCTGACATTACTTTTATGTATGTAGGTCATGCCATCCACATAGTTAATAATACCATTCAAAACGGTCCCACTAATTCCTCGTCTTTTGGCTTCCCGTCTAATTTCGGCGATATTATACGTACATATTTTACATGTTAATTGACGGATTTTATTTTCTTCATTCACTTCGAAGTTGAAATCGCCGTGAAAATCCCACGACTTAAAAGTTTTTAAACTGACTGTTTCCTCGCTACGAGATTTTTTTATTGACGACGCCATGATGGAAACAAACTTGGGAAATCTCGCTCTCTTGCACGAGAGCGGGTGTAATCATTGAAAATATTCGAGTTATTGGTAATTTAAACTGTTTTATAAAACAAAATTTCTGTCGCGAACGACAGACCGTTCCCGTGTTTTCAGCACCTCGCGACCGATGCGCGACCGGAACGCGTGTTAATTCATACGCTGTATTAATGAAACTCGAAACCGACAATGATTATGGTGTGACGGTACACAACCTAGAAATGTGACTTTTCATCAAAATCGGATAAGAATTGTGACCTGTAGCGAGTCCACAACCATGATATACCATATTTTTACACTATTCGCGTACAAACTGTGACCATTTCGTCCGGCAATTTTGGTGCGATTTTCACGAAATTAGAACTCAACTTTCCTCATCAAAATCGAATTAAAATTGTGACCTATGCAGGGTCCACAACCATGATATATCATTTTTTTAACAGTATTCGCGTACAAACAGCGGCCATTTTGTCTGTCAATTTTGGTCCGATTTTCCTGAAATTCAAACTCAAACTTCCTTACAGTGCAACGGTGATATAATCAAACGTTTTTTTAAATTGGATAATAATTGTGACCTCCAGAAGGACCACAAGCTAAAGAAAGGGGGATTTTGCGTATAACCAGGGGCCATAATTCAGGAAGTTACGATCCGATATGCGCAAATATTGAAAAGAACCAAGATCTTTGGGTTATAACGATGAATTTCAAGTTTCATCAAAATCGAATTAAAATTGTGACCTTTACAGGGTCCACACCTTGATATACCATTTTTTAACAGTATTCGCATACAAACGGCAGCCATTTTGTATGACAATTTTGGTCTGATTTTCCCGAAATTTGAACTCAACCTTCCTTACGGTGTAACGGTAATATAATCAAACGTTTTTTTTAAATCGGATAATAATTGTGACCTCCAAGCTAAAAAAATAGGTTGCCAGGCAACGAAACATACGCCCACACAGCAGCCAAATCGTCCGGGCAGTCAACAAGAGTTGTTGCATATTAAGGAATTATCAGAAAATCATTAGAATTTGTTTGGTTTTTATAATCAAACGTTTTTTTTTAAATTTAAATCAGATAATGATTGTGACCTCCAGAGGCACAACAAGCTAAAAAGGGTGATTTTTCGTACAATCAGGGGACATAATTCAGGAGTAATGACCCGATGGGCGCAAATATCGAAAGGAACCAAGATCTTTGGGTTATAAACATACATGTCAAGTTTCATCAAAATCGATTCAAAATTGTGACCTCTATAGGGTCCACAACCTTGATATAACATATTTTCACACTATTCGTGTAAAAAATGGCGGCCATTTTGTCTGTCAATTCTAGTCCGATTTTCACGAAATTTGGAATCAACCTTCATAACCATGTAACGGTGATATAATCAAACGTTTTTTAAAATCGGATAACAATTTTGACCTCCAGAGGGACCACAAGCTAAAAAGGGCAATTTTTCGGACGATCAGGGGCCATAATTCAGGAAGTTACGATCCGATGGGCGCAAATATCGAAAGGAACCAAGATCTTTCGGTTATAAACATACATGTCACGTTTCATCCAAATCGGTTCAAAATTGTGACCTCTATAAGGTCCACAACCTTGATATAACATATTTTCATACTACTCGCGTACAAATGGCGGCCATTTTGTCCGTTAATTTTGGTCCGATTTTCACAAAATTCGAATGCAACCTTCATAACCATGGAACGGTGATATAATCAAACGTTTTTTTAAATCGGATAACAATTTTGACCTCCAGAGAGACCACAAGCTAAAAAGGGCGATTTTTCGGACAATCAGGGGCCATAATTCAGGAAGTTACGATCCGATTGGCGCAAATATCGAAAGGAACCAAGATCTTTGGGTTATAAACATGCATTTCAAGTTTCATCCAAATCGGTTCAAAATTGTGACCTCTACACTGTTCACAACCTTGATAAAACATATTTTCACACTATTCGCGTACTAATGGCGGCCATTTTGTCCGTCAATTTTGGTCCGATTTTCACGAAATTCGAACTCAACCTTCATAACCATGGAACGGTGACATAATCAAACGGTTTTTTAAATCGGATAACAATTTTGACCTCCAGAGGGACCACAAGCTAAAAAGGGCGATTTTTTGGACAATCAGGGGCCATAATTCAGGAAGTTACGATCCAATTGGCGCAAATATCGAAAGGAACCAAGATCTTTGGTTTATAAACATGCATTTCAAGTTTCATCCAAATCGGTTCAAAATTGTGACCTCTACACTGTTCACAAGCTAAAAAACGTGATTTTTCGTACAATCAGGGGCCATAACCCATGAAGTTACCGTCCGATACATGCCAATATCAAAAGGAACCGAGATCTTAGGGTGATAAACCTATATTTTAAGTTTCATTGAAATCGGATAAAAATTGTGACCTGTAGACTGTTCACAAACAATTGTGGACGGACGGACGAACAGGGGCGACGACAATATACGTCCACATGAAAATGTGGGCGTATAAAAAAGGCGATTTTGCGTATAATCAGGGGCCATAATTCAGGAAGTTACGATCCGATATGCGCAAATATCGAAAGGAAGCAAGATCTTTGGGTTATAACCATGAATTTCAAATTTCATCAAAATCGAATCAAAATTGTGACCTCCACAGGGTCCACAACCTTGATATACCATTTTTTAACAGTATTCGCGCACAAACGGCGGCCATTTTGTATGGCAATTTTCGTCCGATTTTCCCGAAATTCGAACTCAACCTTCTTTAGGGTGTGACGGTAATATAATCAAACGTTTTTTTAAATCGAATAATAATTGTGACCTCTAAGCTAAAAAAAAGGCGATTTTGCGTATAATCAGGGGCCATAATTCAGGAAGTTACGATCCGATATGCGCAAATATCGAAAGGAAGCAAGATCTTTGGGTTATAACCATGAATTTCAAGTTTCATCAAAATCGAATCCTCTATGGTAGCGATGATCTCTGTGTTAATATTATATTTGGAAAGTGTTTAATCAGTTCTATCACATATGTGATAATGACTGGCACCAATATTGTCCTTTAAGTCAATCAATCAAGGCAGATGAAGTAGTTAATCAAGGTAGGTTTATTGACAGTATAACACGATAAATACGATGATCACTTAATTACCTAATCAATCCTGCCTATTGTCAACAATAATCGGGTTGAGTGGTAGTCATACATGCCAACCTGAGGAGATTGAAAATCAGAATGCCTTGTATTGATGGTAGAGCGAGGACCGTAGGTCCAAGTTCGAACGGTGCGAAGCACCGTGGGCGCCGCAGGGCGTGGGGTTTGGGGCATTAATAACACTAACATCCGTTGAAGACTGAAAATATGTTTGTATAGGCCTAGAAGATTTTTCGTACGAGGCTTTTAGGTTTGAGCAGCTCAAGTGTTTTTTAGTTTCAAAATGTTTTTTAATGTCCGTAATACCCCCGTAAGCAACACATAAATCACTCCTACAGACTAAAAGATAGGCTGGCACTGCCAGGCAGGATACGCCCACATTTTCGAGAGATGGACAGAGAACAAGCAATACCGAAAGTGATTTTTCCTGCATCTTTAAGTCCTGTATTTCATATTGTATTGGGAGCAGCCATTTAGTTGGTCAGTTCCAGTCTGATATTAATGAAATTCGAAACCGACAATGATTATGGTGTGACAGTACACAACCTAGAAATGTGACATTTCATCAAAATCCGATAAGAATTGTGACCTGTATTGAGTCCACAACCATGATATACCATATTTTTACATTATTCGCGTACAAACGGCGACCATTTCGTCCGGCAATTTTTGTATGATTTTCACGAAATTAGAACTCAACCTTCCTAATCAAAATCGAATTAAAATTGTGACCTATACAGGGTCCACAACCATGATATACCATTTTTTTAACAGTATTCGCGTACAAACAGCGACCATTTTGTCTGTCAATTTTGGTCCGATTTTCCCGAAATTCAAACTCAACCTTCCTTACAGTGTAACGGTGATATAATCAAACGTTTTTTTAAATTGGATAATAATTGTGACCTCCAGAGGGACCACAAGCTAAAGAAAGGGGGATTTTGCGTATAACCAGGGGCCATAATTCAGGAAGTTACGATCCGATATGCGCAAATATCGAAAAGAACCAAGATCTTTGGGTTATAACCAGGAATTTCAAGTTTCATCAAAATCAAATTAAAATTGTGACCTTTACAGGGTCCACAACCTTGATATACCATTTTTTAACAGTATTCGCGTACAAACGGCGGCCATTTTGTATAGCAATTTTGGTCTGATTTTCCCGAAATTCGAACTCAACCTTCCTTACGGTGTAACGGTAATATAATCAAACATTTTTTTAAATCAGATAATAATTGTGACCTCCAAGCTAAAAAAAAGGCGATTTTGCGTATAATCAGGGGCCATAATTCAGGAAGTTACGATCCGATATGCGCAAATATCGAAAAGAAGCAAGATCTTTGGGTTATAACCATGAATTTCAAGTTTCATCAAAATCGAATCAAAATTGTGACCTCCACAGGGTCAACAACCTTGATATACCATTTTTTAACAGTATTCGCGTACAAACGGCGGCCATTTTGTATGGCAATTTTCGTCCGATTTTCCCGACATTCGAACTCAACCTTCCTTAGGGTGTAACGGTGATATAATCAAACGGTTTTTTAAATCGAATAATAATTGTGACCTCCAAGCTAATAAAAAGGCGATTTTTCGTATAATCAGGGGCCATAATTCAGGAAGTTACGATCCGATATGCGCAAATATCGAAAGGAAGCAAGATCTTTGGGTTATAACCATGAATTTCAAGTTTCATCAAAATCGAATCAAAATTGTGACATCCACAGGGTCCACAACCTTGATATACCATTTTTTAACAGTATTCGCGTACAAACGGCGGCCATTTTGTATGGCAATTTTCGTCCGATTTTCCCGAAATTCGAACTCAACCTTCCTTAGGGTGTAACGGTGATATAATCAAACGGTTTTTTAAATCGAATAATAATTGTGACCTCCAGAGGGACCACAAGCTAAAAAGGGTGATTTTTCGGACAATCAGGGGCCATAATCCAGGAAATTACATTCCGATAGCCGCAAATATCGAAAGGAACCAAGATCTTTGGGTTACAAACATGCATGTCAAGTTTCATCAAAATCGGTTCAAAATTGTGACCTCTATAGGGTCCACAAGCTAAAAACGTGATTTTTCGTACAATCAGGGGCCATAATCCATGAAGTTTTGATCCGATACATGCCAATATCGAAAGCAGCCGAGATCTTTTGGGGATAAACCTATATTTCAAGTTTCGTCAAAATCGGATAAGAATTGTGACCTGTAGAGAGTCCACAAACAAATTGTGGACGGACGTCCGGACGGACGGACGTCCGGACGGACAGGGGCGACGACATAATACGTCCACATGAAAATGTGGGCGTATAACAAAATGCGAATTCGTAGCCTCGTCGCGAGGACGTAATGATTCCTGGAAATTCTTTGCCGTAAGTTTCCCGGTATTTTTGTCTGACATTTGTTTTGGAAGCCATTTTGTTTGTCTTGACGACCGACGCGTAGAAGTCGTAAATTATTTATACTGGGTTTTATTTATAATTGTAATATGTTTTTTTCACACATGGAAAACAGCTTGAAAACATTTTTATACGCCCACATTTTCATGTGGACGTATTATGTCGTCGCCCCTGTCCGTCCGGACGTCCGTCCACAATTTGTTTGTGGACTCTCTACAGGTCACAATTCTTATCCGATTTTGACGAAACTTGAAATATAGGTTTATCCCCAAAAGATCTCGGTTCCTTTCGATATTGGCATGTATCGGATCAAAACTTCATGGATTATGGCCCCTGATTGTACGAAAAATCACGTTTTTAGCTTGTGGACCCTATAGAGGTCACAATTTTGAATTGATTTTGATGAAACTTGACATGCATGTTTGTAACCCAAAGATCTTGGTTCCTTTCGATATTTGCGGCTATCGGAATGTAATTTCCTGAATTATGGCCCCTGATTGTCCGAAAAATCACCCTTTTTAGATTGTGGTCCCTCTGGAGGTCACAATTATTATTCGATTTAAAAAAACGTTTGATTATATCACCGTTACACCCTAAGGAAGGTTGAGTTCGAATTTCAGGAAAATCGGACGAAAATTGCCATACAAAATGGCCGCCGTTTGTACGCGAATACTGTTAAAAAATGGTATATCAAGGTTGTGGACCCTGTGGAGGTCACAATTTTGATTCGATTTTGATGAAACTTGAAATTCATGGTTATAACCCAAAGATCTTGCTTCCTTTCGATATTTGCGCATATCGGATCGTAACTTCCTGAATTTTGGCCCCTGATTATACGCAAAATCGCCTTTTTTTTAGCTTGGAGGTCACAATTATTATCCGATTTAAAAAATCGTTTGATTATATCACCGTTGCACCCTAAGGAAGGTTGAGTTCGAATTTCGGGAAAATCGGACGAAAATTGCCATACAAAATGGCTGCCGTTTGTACGCGAATACTGTTAAAAAATGGTATATCAAGGTTGTGGACCCTGTGGAGGTCACAATTTTGATTCGATTTTGATGAAACTTGAAATTCATGGTTATAACCCAAAGATCTTGCTTCCTTTCGATATTTGCGCATATCGGATCGTAACTTCCTGAATTTTGGCCCCTGATTATACGCAAAATCGCCTTTTTTTTAGCTTGGAGGTCACAATTATTATCCGATTTAAAAAATCGTTTGATTATATCACCGTTACACCCTAAGGAAGGTCGAGTTTGAATTTCGGTAAAATCGGACGAAAATTGCCATACAAAATGGCCGCCGTTTGTACGCGAATACTGTTATAAAATGGTATATCAAGGTTGTGGACCCTGTGGAGGTCACAATTTTGATTCGATTTTGATGAAACTGAAATTCATGGTTATACAGGTCACAATTCTTATCCGATTTTGATGAAAAGTCACATTTCTAGGTTGTGTACCGTCACACCATAATCATTGTCGGTTTCGAATTTCATTAATATCAGACTGGAACTGACCAACTAAATGGCTGCTCCCAATACCGTATGAAATACAGGACTTAAAGATGTAGGAAAAATCACTTTCAGTATTGCTTGTTCTCTGTCCATCTCTCGAAAATGTGGGCGTATCCTGCCTGGCAGTGCCAGCCTATCTTTTATCAAGTCAGAAGGAAATATGGCTAAGGAAGAAGCCACAACGTTAATGGCAACTAACGGTAAATCCACCGTGTACTATACGAGTGTATGCGAGAATGGCTCCGCGAAGCAAATAATATCCGCGAAGTATGCAAATTAGGCACGGCCTATGACGAAATAACCACATGACATTTTAATCTCGATTAGTTCAGACATATTAGCTTATTCCATTTTATATTAATAATAATCGAGAAAACTGGAGACATGTTTTCGGCTATTTCCGTCGTTTTACCGCGAATTATGCAAATTAGACACAGCAAATGACGGAAATAACCACATGACATTTTGATCTTGATTAATCCAGACATAATAGCTTATTCCATTTTATATTAATAATAATAAGGAAAACATGACACATGTTCTCGACTATTTCCCTTGTTTTACCGACTCGTACTACGATAAACAGTATGGCAATCAGATTCATGCCGAGACAGTCGTCAATGTAAAAATAAAACTCGAGGGATTTTATCAATCAAAGAGGTCAGGAATGAAATATAATAAATTTCTTCCAATAAATTTAAAAAAACGGAATTATAAAGAGTAAAATCGGAATTCAGATTTAGACTCAGAAAATCGGAATGATTCCGACAAAATCGGAATAGTTGGCATGTATGGGTAGTTATACTCTCAGTATCATTCGCGGAAAATTTTGTGGCCTGTATTATGTATCTGGTGTAATGTTATACATGTTTATTGATATGTTTTTAACGTGTAATATTGTATTAATTAGTACACTACAGAGGGGACATCTATAGTAACATGTTCTCCTTATTTTCACTTTGTCGTCTTGGAAATAAACTGCAAAGCCCAACAAGATGATTAATCTGAGTAGCAATCTAAAATCTATTTATTGTTTGTAAAGGGAGATAACTGCGTACAATCTCAATTTTCTGCAAATTATTGAATATTTGTTTCAATTAGTATACGAATGTGCTGCTATTTGACGACAGTAGGTTTATGAATTATTGGGTAGTATTTGATAACTATTTGATAGTATTCATTGGGTTATTATATGCTTGATTTGGGTGATATAGGGCGGTAATAATTGTTAACATTTGAATTTGAAGTACCTTTCCAACCATATACCACACTATTTTTGAAAAGAAAAATCAAGTAGTATACTCATTTATTTAGCACAATTATGTTGTAGTATTTGGTGGTATGTGGTGATATTGGATTGGTACTATTGGGTAGTATAGTATTGGGTAAATCGTCCCACCACTATCATGGGCCATAGTCCTGGAAGTCGCTGTCTGATGTGTGAATATCGAAAGAAACCGAATCTTTGGGTTGTAAATATACATTTTTTAAGTTTCATCAAAATCGGATAATAATTGTGACCTCTAGCGTGTTGATAAGCCAAAAAACAAGAATTTTCATACAATCAGGGGGCCATAATCCATGAAGTTACGGTCCGATAACCGCTAATGTGGAAAGGAACCAAGATCTTTGCGAGACAAACTTTTGTTTTAGGTTTCGTAAAAATCTGATAAATATTGTGACATGTAGAGTGTTCACAACAAAGACAGGGGTGACGACAATATAAAAATTATGACTTTTAGAAGGTCTGCAAGATAAAAATGTAACCAGTAGAGTTTCCATCAACAAAATGCGATCGGACAGACAATGCGACAGCATAATACTATCAATGGAGATCACTACTGGTTTTTCCAAAGAATACAATAAAACAGAAATATGTTCAGAAATAACTGAGATACGAGCAATCGCCAGTTAAATTTGTACTATCTGTAAAACACTTCCAGTGTGTCATAAGTGATTGCTATGATGACAGATTCGGCCAGCAATTTTATAGCCTTTATTGCATTCACAAGGTTTTCGGAAATGGTGAACTCTGGTACCTAAAGTCAAGGAATACTGAATATCTTATAAGATGTAACCTCCATGAAAATTGCATTGTATTGTTAAAACCAATACTGTTTGCTTTGTGTTCTGTTGTGCAGTTATCTTTACTATCATACATGACCTATCATCTTGGTAAACTTCAGTTATTGATTACTCCTAAAACATGCTTGAAGTCCATAATATTAATATTCATTAATAGAAGATATTCCTGAAGAGACTACCCTTAGGATGAATTCAGAATGAAGTTTGATTTAATTAAATGTCAAACTTGTTTCCTCAAGCAATAGCTTTCAGCTAAATATGTTTTGAAAAACAAATTTATATCAACATTGAAAATAGCTTGCCGTGCAAAAAAACATAAAAGACCGGGCACCAGCTTCAGTTAATTATATTAAGAGAAGGAAATTGTCTGATAGGGCATAATTGTTTGTCAATGCCTACTAGTCAAACATCTGGATTGCTGCCGGGAATTAACCTGCCCATTTAGGTGGTGTGGGGGCCTAAAGGGAGCCCATTTTCACTTTTAATCATACTTTGGTAGGGATGGACAATTTTGATAATATTTAATATATAGGTAATACGAAGTCGAAAAACACCATTGACAGCAACTTTTTGTTGACAGTGACCTTGGACAGCAAAGGTCAAGTGCTGTCCAAAATTCATTTATTCATACTAACTACTAAGTGAGGGATGGCTAAAAAATTTTGAATATGATTCATTAGACGGTTCCAAACATTCCTACATCATTGCCAGCAATTTCACACTGACCCGAAGTGGCGACAGTGACAGTTAAATACCACAACATGGCATCAGGTATGAGGCATCAGATATAATCATACATTGAGAGGGATGGCTGATTTTTTTACACAATGTCAAAATATGTATACACTACAAAAATACAAATGACCGGAAGTGTCGCCAGTGATGATTATGTAATAGGCCCCACCCTCATATATAATCACACATTGAGAGGGATGGCTGATTTTTTTTACACAATGTCAAAATATGTATATACACTACAAAAATACAAATGACAGCAATTTTACACTGACCGGAAGTGTCGCCAGTGATGATTACGTATTAGGCTCCATCCTCATGAAATTGGGTGCCTGATAAGGCTATAAATTCCCAAAATGTTAAAGTATCTCCTACTGCAAAATTACGATGGCAGGGTAGCTATATTATCTAAACCAAAGTGTTACTCTTCTATATATACCCTGGTCTTCTATATATTCCATGTACGACCAATCTTTCCTGGTAACATAGACATCAATAGTTACGATCACAATCATACATAATTTAAACGTTGTTTAAATTATATCATCTTCCTCATCATCTTCACCATCATCTTCGCTCTCACTATCATCAGACCAAGCATCGTCGGATTGTTCACCATCCTCAAAAAGCATATCATCGACATTGAGATCCTCTTCAACATCAGTGTCTGCATCATACTCTCCTTCAATAAAATTAACTGCATTGTGATCTCCGTAATTTTCAGCATCATCTTCTCTAATTTCTATACCCTCGTCTACTGTTTCAGCTATCTTCTCATCATCGGTATTCACCTTCTGTGGTAATGTTCATCGGTTGGTAATCAATGGAACTGAAAAATTGATAAAACAGAAAATTTCGCCCGGTTGTAATGTTTCTCACTTTAAAGTATGCAATTTGCCGATTTTAAGGGGCAAACGTTTATTGCGAACGATTAAGCTGGTCAGGGGGAGCTTATTTTTAAAAGTTTTGTAATATTCGAAAACTCGTCGCTGTGATTTCGAACCGGAAGTTGAGACCAACTTGACAACTTCTTTAATAGTTGTACGATTTTCATGAAATATAGCATGTAAGTAGATCTTACCAATGTGACTTCAAAAATATAATTAGAAATTTTCTAAATTATCTCCCCTTGACGAAATTAAGGATCAAATTATTCAAAAAACTCAAAGAAATATATGTCAGAATGACCTAAAAATTTTTTTGATACTAGACAAGTAATTACTGATTCGTACACAAAATATGGAGTTTGTCGATCGAACCGGAAGTGAGTATTCATTAAATATATTTTCAAAACGTTTTAAGCATTCGAAATCACCGAATTTTACGAACGAATGAATTTGACCTGCATTACTGTAACTCTGTGACTATTCAACCTATTTTACTAATTCTTTTTTCTGTGAGTACCTTGACAAAAATCATTTTCAACTGCAGTTTCAGATTTTCGAATTTCGAAAATTCGTCGCTGTGATTTCGAACCGGAAGTTGAGACCAACTTCACAACTTCTTTAATAGTTGTACGATTATCATGAAATTTAGTATGTAAGTAGATCTTACCGATGCCACTTTAAAGATGCCATTAGAAATTTTAAAAATTATCTTCCCTTGGTGAAATTAAGGATCAAAGTTTAAAAAAAAATCGAAGAAATATAGGTCAGGATGACCTGATTTTTTATTTGGGCACTAGATAAGTAAATACTGATTCGTACACCAAATATTGAGTTTGTGCCGCCATCTTGAAACGTGAAACATCATTAAGGCTTTTGCGATATTTTACTTACAGACATGGGAGTTACATTTTCGGAATCCTTGAAGGAATGCCTAAAAGTCTATCGGATCAGATTTTTGATTTGGGTCACGTGATGGTCACAATTTCGAACTGAATATGAGAAACGGTGAAAAATCGAAATTAACGAGCACGTAAATGAAGGCAATAGGCCGTAGTTTGGAGAATATGTCTCCTATTTCCAAAATGAATACATTTCTGGATAGCCGGGATCAGGCTCGAAATATTGCTATATGAAAATGTCACATTTTCGAATTTTGTCTTTTATGTTTTTTGGTGCCAATAAAGTTGTTTACGAGTGAAAAATCATAAAAACTTCGCTATATTTTGACTGATTTTAATGATTTTTATACGCCCACATTTTTATGTGGACGTATATTGTCGTCGCCCCTGTCCGTCCGGACGTCCGTCCGGACGTCCGTCCGTCCGTCCACAATTTGTTTGTGGACTCTCTACTGGTCACAATTCTTATCCGATTTTGACGAAACTTGAAATATAGGTTTATCTCCAAAAGATCTCGGTTCCTTTCGATATTGGCATGTATCGGATGAAAACTTCATGGATTATGGCCCCTGATTGTACGAAAAATCATGTTTTTAGCTTGTGGACCCTATAGAGGTCACAATTTTGAACCGATTTTGATGAAACTTGACATGTATGTTTATAACCCAAAGATCTTGGTTCCTTTCGATATTTGCACCTATCGGAATGTAATTTCCTGAATTATGGCCCCTGATTGTCCGAAAAATCACCCTTTTTAGCTTGTGGTCCCTCTGGAGGTCACAATTATTATCCGATTTAAAAAACCGTTTGATTATATTACCGTTACACCCTAAGGAAGGTTGAGTTCGAATTTCGGGAAAATCGGACGAAAATTGCCATACAAAATGGCTGCCGTTTGTACGCGAATACTGTTAAAAAATTGTATATCATGGTTTGTGGACCTTGTAAATGTTACATTTTTAAATCGATTTTGATGAAACTTGAAATTCATGGTTATAACCCAAAGATCTTGGTTCCTTTCGATATTTGCGCATATCGGATTGTAACTTCCTGAATTATGGCCCCTGATTATACACAAAATCGCCTTATTTTAGCTTGTGGTCCCTCTGGTGGTCACAATTATTATCCGATTTAATAAAACGGTTGATAATATTACCGTTACACCGTAAGGAAGGTTGAGTTCGAATTTCGGGAAAATCAGACCAAAATTGCCATACAAAATGGCCGCCGTTTGTACGCGAATACTGTTAAAAAATTGTATATCATGGTTGTGGACCCTGTAAAGGTCACAATGTTAATTTGATTTTGATGAAACTTGAAATGCATGGTTATAACCCAAAGATCTTGGTTCCTTTCGTTATTTGCCCATATCAGATCGTAACTTCCTGAATTATGGCCCCTGATTGTCCGAAAAATCACCTATGGTCCCTCTGGAGGTCACAATTATTATCCGATTTAAAAAAATGTTTGACTCTATCACCGTTACACCCTACGGAAGGTTGAGTTCGAATTTCGAGAAAATCGGACCATAATTGCCAGAAAAAATGGCCGCCGTTTGTACGCGAAGAGTGTGAAAATATGGTATATCAAAGTTGTGGACCCTGTAGAGGTCACAATTTTTAATTCGATTTTGATGAAACCTGAAATGCTTGTTTATAACCTAAAGATCCTTATTCTTTTCGATATTTGCACATATCAAATTATAACTTAATAAATTATGGCCTTTGATTGTAGGAAAAATCACTTTCGGTATTGCTTGTTCTTTGTCTATCTCTCGAACAATTATTATCTGATTTATAAAAAAAACTGTGATTATATTATTGTTGCACTGTACATACGTAGGGAAGGTTGAGTTCGAATTTCGTGAAAATCGTACCAAAATTGCCACACGAAATGGTCACCGTTTGTACGCGAATAGTGTAAAAATATGGTATATCATGGTTGTGCACTCTCTACAGGTCACAATTCTTATCCGATTTTGACGAAAAGTAACATTTCTAGGTTGTGTACCGTCACACCATAATCATTGTCGGCTTCGAATTTCATGAATATCAGACTGGAACTGACCAACAAAATGGCTGCTCCCAATACAGTATGAAATACAGGACTTAATGATGTACATGTAGGAAAAATCACTTTCGGTATTGCTTGTTCTCTATCCATCTCTCAAAAATGTGGGCGTATCCTGCCTGGCAGTGCCAGCCTATCTTTTTTCTTGATGAGATTATTTACATGACCTTGACATGTGACAGGAAGTGACTGTGAATATGAAAGCTTTAATATCTGCTTTGCAGATCTAGTTCTTATTATTATTATTCTTCTTTTGTTTTGAGTAGATCTCAGCAACTGCTTGTCGCATTTTTATGATTTCTTCGGTTTTACTGGGAAAGTGGGTGTGACTTAGAGGATAAAGCTATTTTGAACGTTCTGCGACATTGCGAAATGTCCGAAATAAAAATATTGCAGTAATTTTAACAAAAATCATTGGATTTTAACTTTCGATACATTTTGGCATAGCCGGAGACATGGCACATAGCTACGCTACTTTCGATTTTTGATTTTTGGCAAATCTTCAAAGATATTAGGCGCCAAATTTCGAAAATTCAAAATTTTACAAAAAAAATTTTATGTATGAATATTTTTTAGTTGTGTTGTGCACAGAAGTAAAGAGTCATCTGACTAGCGCAAAAATGTTAAAAAATTTTGTCTCAGTAATTTTCCTTAACCCAGGGATTGAACTTTACTTGAAAACGTACAAGCAAAATTTTGCTTGTTGATTTCAAATGTACAAGCAAAAATAGGATTCCGAAGAAATTCAAGGGGCAATTTTTTCTTTAATGAAAATATTTTTATTATCTTTGGATTATGTACAAACTACAAGTTACGTTATACATTGGAGTGTACACATATTCCTTACAATTTCATTAAAAAGCTAATAGCAAAATATTAATTATTATTATTCAATTTAAATCAAAAATACTTATGATGGAGGCACAAGAAAAACATTTTAAAAAAAGTTTGTGTTCTTTCGGCCGTGCATATTTATTTTTATAGCTACCCTTGGACTTTTTTTCTCAATCAAGCCTATACTTTTTAAGATGCATTATTTAATACAAGGATAGTTAATTAAAGTCCTGCGTCAAAAAGTGTCCTTTGATTTAGTCAAATACAAATAGCGATTTATCAGATCACGGACCGCTATGCATGATACGTCCGACGGTGGATGATAATCAATAAATCAGTCTATCGGACTTCTCAATAGTTGGCAATTTTAGCATCATGTATATTTCTGCTTTATTAGAATTTATTTCAATCTGAAAATGAATGATCCTTTGGAAAATCAAGGTATCGGTATAAACAGATTGTCAAGATGTATAGAATTTGAACAGAAACAGGGATAATGCGAACGGGTGGAAAAGTGAGCGATAAGTCACGTGACATAAACAAGAGCTCCGAATCGGCATTTGCAAACTTCGTGGAATGAAAACTAAGGAGTTTCTAACAATTTTTATTCATCAAAAGGAAAACAATTTTTCAATACTTATCTTAAATATCTCCCAGAAAAATCAAAACTGCGATATATATTTTTTTGTGTCGCGTGAAAGTCATTCAGCAATAATGATGAATGAATAACGTTTATTTTTGACCGATGTCGGAATTTGTTTGATGGAAGATAACGACAATAATAAAAGGACAGATAGTCGAACACTAAAAGAGGTCAATTATGATATTTGTGTATTGTTTTTATCGAATAGGGTAACCTCTTAGCTGATGAAATATAAGATTTTTACCACAATAAAAACGATCAGTTCGGGAAAAACAAAAGAATTCCGAATGTTCGACGAAGAATTCTGAATGCGTAACGCATGCGTAGATGTCACAATACGCCGAACATAGACATCGAATTATTTACATTTTGCTAGGAAGGAAAATAATAGTAGAATTTCCGTTTTTGGTCATAATTATGGTCTTAATTTTACGTAAAAGAAATCATCTTATTCAGTAACAATTTCCAATAAGCGAAAAAATGTTACACGCATTTTTTTTCGTGTGACATATTTTGTAACACGCAGTCTACAAAATCAACACGCATTTTGCGTGTTTGCGTCCGTCAAATTCGATCCCTGCTTAACCGCCATTGGCTAATTCAATTTTTCAGTCCTAGATTATTTTTTTACTGTTCGATTTGTATTAAACAAAGTTCATTTGCTTCGTTGTCTCAATTGTCATTTTTATACGCCCACATTTTCATGTGGACGTATATTGTCGTCGCCCCTGTTCGTCAGTCCGTCCACAATTGTTTGTGAACAGTCTACAGGTCACAATTTTTATCCGATTTCAATGAAACTTAAAATATAGGTTTATCACCCTAAGATCTCGGTTCCTTTCGATATTGGCATGTATCGGACCGTAACTTCATGGGTTATGGCCCCTGATTGTACGAAAAATCACGTTTTTATACGCCCACATTTTCATGTGGACGTATTATGTCGTCGCCCCTGTCCGTCCGGACGTCCGTCCGTCCGTCCGTCCGTCCGTCCGTCCGGACGTCCGTCCGGACGTCCGTCCGTCCACAATTTGTTTGTGGACTCTCTACAGGTCACAATTCTTATCCGATTTTGACGAAACTTGAAATATAGGTTTATCCCCAAAAGATCTCGGCTGCTTTCGATATTGGCATGTATCGGATCAAAACTTCATGGATTATGGCCCCTGATTGTACGAAAAATCACGTTTTTAGCTTGTGGACCCTATAGAGGTCACAATTTTGAACCGATTTTGATGAAACTTGACATGCATGTTTGTAACCCAAAGATCTTGGTTCCTTTCGATATTTGCGGCTATCGGAATGTAATTTCCTGGATTATGGCCCCTGATTGTCCGAAAAATCACCCTTTTTAGCTTGTGGTCCCTCTGGAGGTCACAATTATTATTCGATTTAAAAAACCGTTTGATTGTATCACCGTTACACCCTAAGGAAGGTTGAGTTCGAATTTCGGGAAAATCGGACGAAAATTGCCATACAAAATGGCCGCCGTTTGTACGCGAATACTGTTAAAAAATGGTATATCAAGGTTGTGGACCCTGTGGAGGTCACAATTTTGATTCGATTTTGATGAAACTTGAAATTCATGGTTATAACCCAAAGATCTTGCTTCCTTTCGATATTTGCGCATATCGGATCGTAACTTCCTGAATTATGGCCCCTGATTATACGAAAAATCGCCTTTTTATTAGCTTGGAGGTCACAATTATTATTCGATTTAAAAAAACGTTTGATTATATCACCGTTACACCCTAAGGAAGGTTGAGTTCGAATGTCGGGAAAATCGGACGAAAATTGCCATACAAAATGGCCGCCGTTTGTACGCGAATACTGTTAAAAAATGGTATATCAAGGTTGTTGACCCTGTGGAGGTCACAATTTTGATTCGATTTTGATGAAACTTGAAATTCATGGTTATAACCCAAAGATCTTGCTTCTTTTCGATATTTGCGCATATCGGATCGTAACTTCCTGAATTATGGCCCCTGATTATACGCAAAATCGCCTTTTTTTTTAGCTTGGAGGTCACAATTATTATCTGATTTAAAAAAATGTTTGATTATATTACCGTTACACCGTAAGGAAGGTTGAGTTCGATTTTCGGGAAAATCAGACCAAAATTGCTATACAAAATGGCCGCCGTTACGCGAATACTGTTAAAAAATGGTATATCAAGGTTGTGGACCCTGTAAAGGTCACAATTTTAATTTGATTTTGATGAAACTTGAAATTCATGGTTATAACCCAAAGATCTTGGTTCTTTTCGATATTTGCGCATATCGGATCGTAACTTCCTGAATTATGGCCCCTGGTTATACGCAAAATCCCCCTTTCTTTAGCTTGTGGTCCCTCTGGAGGTCACAATTATTATCCAATTTAAAAAAACGTTTGATTATATCACCGTTACACTGTAAGGAATGTTGAATTTGAATTTCGGGAAAATCGGACCAAAATTGACAGACAAAATGGCCGCTGTTTGTACGCGAATACTGTTAAAAAAATGGTATATCATGGTTGTGGACCCTGTATAGGTCACAATTTTAATTCGATTTTGATTAGGAAGGTTGAGTTCTAATTTCGTGAAAATCATACAAAAATTGCCGGACGAAATGGTCGCCGTTTGTACGCGAATAATGTAAAAATATGGTATATCATGGTTGTGGACTCAATACAGGTCACAATTCTTATCGGATTTTGATGAAACGTCACATTTCTAGGTTGTGTACTGTCACACCATAATCATTGTCGGTTTCGAATTTCATTAATATCAGACTGGAACTGACCAACTAAATGGCTGCTCCCAATACAGTATGAAATACAGGACTTAAAGATGCAGGAAAAATCACTTTCGGTATTGCTTGTTCTCTGTCCATCTCTCGAAAATGTGGGCGTATCCTGCCTGGCAGTGCCAGCCTATCTTTTAGCTTGTGAACAGTGTAGAGGACACAATTTTGAACCGATTTGGATGAAACTTGAAATGCATGTTTATAAACCAACGATCTTGGTTCCTTTCGATGTTTGCGGCAATTGGATCATAACTTCCTGAATTATGGCCCCTGATTGTCCGAAAAATCGCCCTTTTTAGCTTGTGGTCCCTCTGGAGGTCAAAATTGTTATCCGATTTTAAAAAACGTTTGATTATATCACCGTTCCATGGTTACAAAGGTTGAATTTGAATTTCGTCAAAATCGGACCAAAATTGACGGACAAAATGGCTGCCATTTGTACGCGAATAGTGTGAAAATATGTTATATCAAGGTTGTGAACAGTGTAGAGGTCACAATTTTGAAGCGATTTGCATGAAACTTAAAATGCATGTTTATAACCCAAAGATCTTGGTTCCTTTCGATATTTGCGCCAATCGGATCGTAACTTCCTGAATTATGGCCCCTGATTGTCCGAAAAATTGCCCTTTTTAGCTTGTGGTCCCTCTGGAGGTCAAAATTGTTATCCGATTTAAAAAAACGTTTGATTATATCATCGTTCCATGGTTATGAAGGTTGAGTTCGAATTTCGTGAAAATCGGACCAAAATTGACGAACTAAATGGCCGTCGTTTGTACGCGAATAGTGTGAAAATATGTTATATCAAGGTTGTGGACCTTATAGAGGTCACAATTTTGAACCAATTTTGATGAAACTTGACATGTATGTTTATAACCCAAAGATCTTGGTTCCTTTCGATATTTGCGACCATCGGATCGTAACTTCCTGAATGATGGCCCCTGATTGTCCAAAAAATCGCCCTTTTTAGCTTGTGGTCCCTCTGGAGGTCAAAATTATTATCCGATTTAAAAAAACGTTTGATTACATCACCATTCCATGGTTATGAAGGTTGAGTATGAATTTTGTGAAAATCGGACCAAAATTGACGGACAAAATGGCTGCCGTTTGTACGCGAATATTGTGAAAATATGTTATATAAAGGTTGTGGACCTTATACTTAAAAAACTAATAAAATCAAATGTATAATCATTATCTCAAAATCACCTTTTCCACCTACTTATAGAGGTCACAATTTTGAACCGATTTTGATGAAACTTGACATGTATGTTTATAACCCAAAGATCTTGGTTCCTTTCGATATTTGCGCTCATTGGATCCTAACTTTCTGAATTATGTCCCCGGATTGTCCGAAAAATTGCTTTTGTTCGCTTTTGGTCCCTCTGGAGGTCAAAATTATTATCCGATTTATATTATCCGATTTAAAGAAACGTTTGACTATATCACCGTTACATGGTAATGAAGAGAGAGTTTGAATTTCGTGAAAATCGGACTAGAATTGACGGACAAAATGGCCGCCGTTTGTACACGAATAGTGTGAAAATATGTTATATCAAGGTTGTGAACAGTGTAGAGGACACAATTTTGAATCGATTTTGATGAAACTTGACAGGTATGTTTATAACTCAAAGATCTTGGTTCCTTTCGATATTTGCGCCCATCGGGTCATTACTTCCTGAATTATGTCCCCTGATTGTACGAAAAATCACCCTTTTTATACGCCCACATTTTTATGTGAACGTATATTGTCGTCGCCCCTGTCCGTCCGGATGTCCGTCCGTCCGTCCGTCCGTCCACAATTTGTTTGTGGACTCTCTACAGGTCACAATTCTTATCCGATTTTGACGAAACTTGAAATATAGGTTTATCCCCAAAAGATCTCGGTTCCTTTCGGTATTGGCATGTATCAGATGAAAACTTCATGGATTATGGCCCCTGATTGTACGAAAAATCACGTTTTTAGCTTGTGGACCCTATAGAGGTCACAATTTTGAACCGATTTTGATGAAACTTGACATGCATGTTTATAACCCAAAGATCTTGGTTCCTTTCGATATTTGCACCTATCGGAATGTAATTTCCTGAATTATGGCCCCTGATTGTCCGAAAAATCACCCTGTTTAGCTTGTGGTCCCTCTGGAGGTCACAATTATTATCCGATTTAAAAAAACGTTTAATTATATCACCGTTACACCCTAAGGAAGGTTGAGTTCGAATTTCGGGAAAATCGGACGAACATTGCCATACAAAATGGCCGCCGTTTGTACGCGACTACTGTTAAAAAATTGTATATCATGGTTTGTGGACCTTGTAAAAGTCACATTTTTAAATCGATTTTGATGAAACTTGAAATTCATGGTTATAACCCAAAGATCTTGGTTCCATTCGATATTTGCACATATTGGAACGTAACTTCATGAATTATGGCCCCTGATTATACGCAAAATCGCCTTATTTTAGCTTGTGGTCCCTCTGGTGGTCACAATTATTATCCGATTTAATAAAACGGTTGATTATATTACCGTTACACCGTAAGGAAGGTTGAGTTCGAATTTCGGGAAAATCGGACCAAAATTGTCATACAAAATGGCCGCCGTTTGTACGCGAATACTGTTAAAAAATTGTATATCATGGTTGTGGACCCTGTAGAGGTCACAATTTTAATTCGATTTTGATGAAACTTGAAATGCATGGTTATAACCCAAAGATCTTGGTTCCTTTCGATATTTGCGCATATCGGATCGTAACTTCCTGAATTATGGCCCCTGATTGTCCGAAAAATCACCTATGGTCCCTCTGGAGGTCACAATTATTATCCGATTTGAAAAAACGTTTGACTCTATCACCGTTACACCCTACGGAAGGTTGAGTTAGAATTTCGAGAAAATTGGACCATAATTGCCAGAAAAAATGGCCGCCGTTTGTACGCGAACAGTGTAAGAATATGGTATATGCAGGGCTCGACACTGCCGGCGGCCACGGCGGCCATGGCCTCCGAATTTTAGAATTTGGCTTCAGGTTGTGGCCGAATTTCAATTATCCACGGCCATGTTTGGCCGCCGATTAGAGCTGGGTATGGATAGTTATTCTTACTATCGATAATCGGCATTGAAGTGTCAATTGATAATATCGAAACAATCTTATTTTCACGGTCGTAATCAAGGCTGGATTATGTGTTTAAAAGTCAAAACCATACGATGTTTTGCGATAGTTGTCTTTTGTTCGTCTAGTTGATAATACGTATAAATATTACGTATAAATTGTACTTAATTTTTAAATAATGTAGCCGTGGTTCTGAATGACGAAAAACCGTTGATACGCCGATGTATGTGGAGGAACCAAAATAAAATGAGCACGAGTCAACTCAAAGCATTGCGTACGTGAGCGCGACAAATACCAACATGGCGGATAATTTGTTGTCGATTCGCGTGCAAAAACTATGGAAAAATGAATTGTCTAAAGTAAGGCTAAAGAGCTTGTTATCATAAATTGTCTATTGAGATTGGATTGAGACTTTGAAATATAAATATAAAGTGACCGGTGTAGGCTATTGTATTATTATATACGAAGGATTAAGTCACGGAAAACATCGAGTCGACTCCTCAGTCCCCTACGCACGCACGAAAAAAAGACGAAGAGAACGATACTTGATAGTGCTTTTTGGCATATCTTATCAATGCTATCGATTTGTATTGATATTTTACGAAGCTCTACCGATGATATAGTAATACTTTCAACTCCTAATAAAAATGCAGATTTTTTAAAAATATTTTTTAGAATAAAAAATCGTACTAATAACGGTACGATAAGAGTTTTATCCCCCTCCCCCTAAACTGTAAGGATGCATTATTTTTGTAAAAGTAATAAATAACAACCTGTAACAACCATTTGACTGAGAAAAAAGATCTACAATAAACAGATTTATAACGTAATATTACATATTAAGCTGATAATATAATAATTTATGACTTGGCCTTGGATTTTTAATTTTTGGCCTACGATCAAGGTTGCACTTTGGCCTATCGTAGGCCAATGTTGGCCTTCGATCGAAAAAACGAATTTCGAGCCCTGGGTATATGTCAAAGTTGTGGACCCTGTAGAGGTGACAATTTTAATTCGATTTTGATGAAACCTGAAATGCTTGTTTATAACCTAAAGATCTTTATTCTTTTCGATATTTGCGCATATCAAATTGTAACTTAATGAATTATGGCCTTTGATTGTAGGAAAAATCACTTTCGGTATTGCTTGTTCTCTGTCTATCTCTCGAACAATTATTATCTGATTTTAAAAAAAACTCTGATTATATTACTGTTGCACCGTAAGGAAGGTTGAGTTCGAATTTCGTGAAAATTGTACCAAAATTGCCGGACGAAATGGTCACCGTTTGTACGCGAATAGTGTAAAAATATGGTATATCATGGTTGTGGACTCTCTGCAGGTCACAATTCTTATCCGATTTTGACGAAAAGTAACATTTCTAGGTTGTGTACCGTCAAACCATAATCATTGTCGGCATCGAATTTCATGAATATCAGACTGGAACTGACCAACAAAATGGCTGCTCCCAATACAGTATGAAATACAGGACTTAATGATGTAGGAAAAATCACTTTCGGTATTGCTTGTTCTCTATCCATCTCTCAAAAATGTGGGCGTATCCTGCCTGGCAGTGCCAGCCTATCTTTTTAGCTTGGAGGTCACAATTATTATCCGATTTAAAAAAACGTTTGATTATATTACCGTTACACCGTAAGGAAGGTTGAGTTCGAATTTCGGGAAAATCAGACCAAAATTGCCATACAAAATGGCCGCCGTTTGTACGCGAATACTGTTAAAAAATGGTATATCAAGGTTGTGGACCCTGTTAAGGTCACAATTTTAATTCGATTTTGATGAAACTTGAAATTCATGGTTATAACCCAAAGATCTTGGTTCTTTTCGATATTTGCGCATATCGGATCGTAACTTCCTGAATTATGGCCCCTGGTTATACGCAAAATCCCCCTTTCTTTAGCTTGTGGTCCCTCTGGAGGTCACAATTATTATCCAATTTAGAAAAACGTTTGATTATATCACCTTTACACTGTAAGGAAGGTTGAGTTAGAATTTCGGGAAAATCGGACCAAAATTGACAGACAAAATGGCTGCCGTTTGTACGCAAATACTGTTAAAAAAATGATATATCATGGTTGTGGACCCTGTATAGGTCACAAATTTAATTTGATTTTGATGAGGAAGGTTGAGTTCTAATTTCGTGAAAATCGTACCAAAATTGCCTGACGAAATGGTCGCCGTTTGTACGCGAATAGTGTAAAAATATGGTATATCATGGTTGTGGACTCTCTACAGGTCACAATTCTTATCCAATTTTGATGAAGTCACATTTCTAGGTTGTGTACCGTCACACCATAATCATTGTGGGTTTCGAATTTCATTAATATCAGACTGGAACTGACCAACTAAATGGCTGCTCCCAATACAGTATGAAATACAGGACTTAAAGATGTAGGAAAAATCACTTTCGGTATTGCTTGTTTTCTGTCCATCTCTAGAAAATGTGGGCGTATCCTGCCTGGCAGTGCCAGCCTATCTTTAACACTTTTGAACATAGGATTTCTCAGAAATATTTTATTTGATCGTATAGTGGTGTATATCATTAGAGAGCCCTGTTCCCATGCAAACTCCAAAACTGGATGTGAAAACTACTCGACAATGATTCGTATACCGGAAATGTGGGCATATCCTGCCTGGCAGTGCCAGCCTATCTTTAGCTTGTGGTGCCTCTGGAGGTCACAATTATTATCTGATTTAAAAAAAAAACGTTTGATTATAAAAACCAAACAAATTCTAATGATTTTCAGATTATTCCTTAATATGCGACAACTCTTGTTGACTGCCCGGACGATTTGGCTGCTGTGTGGGCGTATGTTTCGTTGCCTGGCAACCTATTTTTTTAGCTTGGACGTCACAATTATTATCTGATTTAAAAAAACGTTTGATTATATTATCCTTACACCGTAAGGAAGGTTGAGTTCGAATTTCGAGAAAATCAGACCAACATTGCCATACAAAATGGCCGACGGTTGTGCGCGAATACTATTAAAAAATGGTATATCAAGGTTGTGGACCCTGTAAAGGTTACAATTTTAATTCGATTTTGATGAAACTTGAAATTCATGGTTATAACCCAAAGATCTTGGTTCTTTTCGATATTTGTGCGTATCGGATCGTAACTTCCTGAATTATGGCCCCTGGTTATACGCAAAATCCCCCTTTCTTTAGCTTGTGGTCCCTCTGGAGGTCACAATTATTATCCAATTTAAAAAAACCTTTGATTATATCACCGTTACACTGTAAGGAAGGTTGAGTTTGAATTTCGGGAAAATCGGACCAAAATTGACAGACTAAATGGCCGCCGTTTGTACGCGAATACTGTTAAAACCCAAAGATCTTGGTTCTTTTCGATATTTGCGCATATCGGATCGTAACTTCCTGAATTATGGCCCCTGGTTATACGCAAAATCCCCCTTTAGCTTGTGGTGCCTCTGGAGGTCACGATTATTATCCAATTTAAAAAAACGTTTGATTATATCACCGTTACACTGTAAGGAAGGTTGAGTTTGAATTTCGGGAAAATCGGACCAAAATTGACAGACAAAATGGCCGCCGTTTGTACGCGAATACTGTTAAAAAAAATGATATATCATGGTTGTGGACCCTGTATAGGTCACAATTTTAATTCACTTTTGATTAGGAAGGTTGAGTTCTAATTTCGTGAAAATCATACAAAAATTGGCGGACGAAATGGTCGCCGTTTGTACGCGAATAGTGTAAAAATATGGTATATCATGGTTGTGGACTCTCTACAGGTCACAATTCTTATCCGATTTTGATGAAAAGTCACATTTCTAGGTTGTGTACCGTCACACCATAATCATTGTCGGTTTCGAATTTCATTAATATCAGACTGGAACTGACCAACTAAATGGCTGCTCCCAATACAGTATGAAATACAGGACTTAAAGATGCAGGAAAAATCACTTTCGGTATTGCTTGTTCTCTGTCCATCTCTCGAAAATGTGGGCGTATCCTGCCTGGCAGTGCCAGCCTATCTTTTATTGAGTGGTGCAAATATTTTCCAAGATTTAGCAGTTTTATATTATTATCACTGTGATTTGTGAGATTTTTTTATACGCCCACATTTTCATGTGGACGTATATTGTCGTTTGTTTGTGAACAGTCTACAGGTCACAATTTTTACCCGATTTCAATGAAACTTAAAACATAGGTTTATCACCCTAAGATCTCGGTTCCTTTCGATATTGGCATGTATCGGACTGTAACTTCATGGGTTATGGCCCCTGATTGTACGAAAAATCACGTTTTTTAGCTTGTGAACAGTTTAGAGGTCACAATTTTGAACCGATTTGGACGAAACTTGAAATGCATGTTTATAACCCAAAGACCTTGGTTCCTTTCGATATTTGCGCCAATCGGATCGTAACTTCCTGAATTATGGCCCCTGATTGTCCGAAAAATCGCCCTTTTTAGCTTGTGGTCCCTCTGGAGGTCAAAATTGTTATCCGATTTAAAAAACCGTTTGATTATATCACCGTTCCATGGTTATGAAGGTTGAGTTCGAATTTCGTGAAAATCGGACCAAAATTGACGGACAAAATGGCCGCCATTTGTACGCGAATAGTGTGAAAATATGTTAAATCAAGGTTGTGAACAGTCTAGAGGACACAATTTTGAACCGATTTGGATGAAACTTGAAATGCATGTTTATAACCCAAAGATCTTGGTTCCTTTCGATATTTGCGCCAATCGGATCGTAACTTCCTGAATTATGGCCCCTGATTGTCCGAAAAATTGCCCTTTTTAGCTTGTGGTCCCTCTGGAGGTCAAAATTGTTATCCGATTTAAAAAACCTTTTGATTATATCATTGTTCCATGATTATGAAGGTCGAGTTCGAATTTCGTGAAAATCGGACCAAAATTGACGGACAAAATGGCCGCCATTTGTACGCGAATAGTGTGCAAATATGTTATATCAAGGTTGTGAACAGTGTAGAGGACACAATTTTGAACCGATTTGGATGAAACTTGAAATGCATGTTTATAACCCAAAGATCTTGATTCCTTTCGATATTTGCGCCAATTGGATCGTAACTTCCTGAATTATGGCGCCTGATTGTCCGAAAAAATGCCCTTTTTAGCTTGTGGTCCCTCTGGAGGTCAAAATTGTTATCCGATTTAAAAAACCGTTTGATTATATCACCGTTGCATGGTTATGAAGGTTGAGTATGAATTGTGTGAAAATCGGACCAAAATTGACAGACAAAATGGCCGCCGTTTGTACGCGAATATTGTGAAAATATGTTATATAAAGGTTGTGGACCTTATAGAGGTCACAATTTTGAACCGATTTTGATGAAACTTGACATGTATGTTTATAACCCAAAGATCGTGGTTCCTTTAGATATTTGCGCCCATTGGATCATAACTTCCTGAATTATGTCCCCGGATTGTCAGAAAAATCGCTTTTGTTCGCTTTTGGTCCCTCTGGAGGTCAAAATTATTATCCGATTTAAAAAAACGTTTGACTATATCACCGTTACATGGTAATGAAGAGAGAGTTTGAATTACGTGAAAACCGGACTAGAATTGACGGACAAAATGGCCACCGTTTGTACACGAATAGTGTGAAAATATGTTATATCAAGGTTGTGGACCCTATAGAGGTCACAATTTTGAATCGATTTTGATGAAACTTGACAGGTATGTTTTAAACCCAAAGATCTTGGTTCCTTTCGATATTTGCGCCCATCGGGTCATTACTTCCTGAATTATGTCCCCTGATTGTACGAAAAATCACCCCTTTTAGCTTGTGGTGCCTCTGGAGGTCACAATTATTATATGATTTAAAAAAAAACGTTTGATTATAAAAACCAAACAAATTCTAATGATTTTCTGATAATTCCTTAATATGCGACAATTCTTGTTGACTGCCCGGACGATTTGGCTGCTGTGTGGGCGTATGTTTCGTTGCCTGGCAACCTATTTTTTTTAATTTTTGAAGTGATCGAAAAGACCCAAAATATTTTCTACGGATGAATATATAAGCGGGACAGCACAGCAGAAAGTGATATTCATCTTCAACATTTGCATAATCTTTTATTTCTATCGATTTTATTATATCGCCCGGTTTCAGTGTTTAGTTGGAGAAGACCAAAACGAAAATGACCTTAGAGTTTTATATTTAAGTGTTTGAATTTTTATTTAAAAATGAATAACGTATGTAAATACAACCAAACTTTCACGTAGCTAATTAAATGATGCAATGGCAAACAATGCGATTATAACATGAGATTTTTATACGCCCACATTTTCATGTGGACGTATATTGTCGTCGCCCCTGTTCGTCCGTCCGTCCGTCCGTCCACAATTGTTTGTGAACAGTCTACAGGTCACAATTTTTATCCGATTTCAATGAAACTTAAAACATAGGTTTATCACCCTAAGATCTCGGTTCCTTTCGATATTGGCATGTATCGGACTGTAACTTCATGGGTTATGGCCCCTGATTGTACGAAAAATCACGTTTTTTAGCTTGTGAACAGTGTAGAGGTCACCATTTTGAACCGATTTGGATGAAACTTAAAATGCATGTTTATAACCCAAAGATCTTGGTTCCTTTCAATATTTGCGCCAATCGGATCATAACTTCCTGAATTATGGCCCCTGATTGTCCGAAAAATCGCCCTTTTTAGCTTGTGGTCCCTCTGGAGGTCAAAATTGTTATCCGATTTAAAAAAACGTTTGATTATATCACTGTTCCATGGTTTTGAAGGTTGAGTTCAAATTTCGTGAAAATCGGACCTAAATTGACGGACAAAATGGCCGCCATTTGTACGCGAATCATGTTATATCAAGGTTGTGAACAGTGTAGAGGACACAATTTTGAACCGATTTGGATGAAACTTGAAATGCATGTTTATAACCCAAAGATCTTGGTTCCTTTCGATATTTGCGCCAATCGGATCGTAACTTCCTGAATTATGGCCCCTGATTGTCCGAAAAATCGCCCTTTTTATACGCCCACATGGAAATGTGGTCGTATATTGCCGTCGTCCCCGTCCGTCCGTCCGTCTGTCGGTCCGTCCGTCGGTCCGTCTGTCCGTCCGTCGGTCCGTCCGTCCGTCCATCGTCCACAATTTCTTGTGAACGCTCTAGAGTCTAAAGTTAATATCCGATTGACTTGAAATTTATACACGGTGTTTAAGGTCGTGAGACGAAGAAGCCTATTGATTTTCAGCGATATCCGATAATTACTACCAGAGTTATGACCCTTGATCACTTTGAAAAATCTTGTGAACGCTCTAGAGGCTATAGTTAATATCCGATTGACTTTAAATTTATACACAGTGTTTAAGGTCAGGAGACGAAGAAGCCTATTGATTTTCGGTGATATCTGATAATTACTGCCAGAGTTATGACCCTTGATCACTTTGAAAAATCTTGTGAACGCTTTAGAGGCTAAAGTTAATATCCAATTGACTTTAAATTTATACACAGTGGTTAAGGTCGTGAGAGGAAGAAGCCTATTGATTTTCAGCGATATCCGATAATTACTACCAGAGTTATGACCCTTGATCACTTTGAAAAATCTTGTGAACGCTCTAGAGGCTATAGTTAATATCCGATTGACTTTAAATTTATACACAGTGTTTAAGGTCATGAGACGAAGAATCCTATTGATTTTCGGTGACCTCTGATAATTACTGCCAGAGTTATGACCCTTGATCACTTTGAAAAATCTTGTGAACGCTTTAGAGGCTAAAGTTAATATCCGATTGACTTTAAATTTATACACAGTGTTTAAGGTCATGAGACGAAGAAGCCTATTGATTTTCGGTGATATCCGATAATTACTACCAGAGTTATGACCCTTGATCACTTTGAAAAATCTTGTGAACACTCTAGAGGCTATAGTTAATATCCGATTGACTTTAAATTTATACACAGTGTTTAAGGTCATGAGACAAAGAAGCTTATAGATTTTCGGTGATATCTGATAATTACTGCCAGAGTTACGACCCTTGATCACTTTGAAAAATCTTGTGAACGCTTTAGAGGCTAAAGTTAATATCCAATTGACTCTAAATTTATACACAGTGTTTAAGGTCGTGATACGAAGAAGCCTATTGATTTTCAGTGATATCCGATAATTACTACCAGAGTTATGACCCTTGATCACTTTGAAAAATCTTGTGAACGCTCTAGAGGCTAAAGTTAATATCCGATTGACTTTAAATTTATACACAGTGTGTAAGGTCATGATAAGAAGAATCCTGTTGATTTTCAGCAATATCCGATAATTCCTGCCTGAGTTATGACCCTTGATCACTTTGAAAAATCTTGTGAACGCTCTAGAGGCTAAAGTTAATATCCGATTGAATTTAAATTTATACACGGTGTTTAAAGTCATGATACAAAGAATCCTATTGATTTTCAGCAATATCCGATAATTACTGCCAGAGTTATGACCCTTGATCACTTTGAAAAATCTAAAGTTAATATCCGATTGACTTTAAATTTATACACACTATTTACGGTCATGATACAAAATAGCCTATTTATTTTCAGCGATATCCGATAATTACTGCCAGAGTTCTGACCCTTGATCACTTTGAAAAACCCTGTGAATGCTCTAAAGGCTAAAGTTAATATCCGATTGACTTTAAATTTGTACACAGTGTTTAGGGTCATGATACGAAGAATCCTATTTGATTTTCAGTGATATCTGATAATTTCTGGCAGTTGATCACTTTGAAATATCTTGTGGACAAAGGCCTTGAGACAAACCATCAAAACTATTCTAATCATTTCTGATAATTATTTAATGGGCTATTACTCGTAATAAGATTATCATGTGTTGTAAATGTTCTCCTTACTGATAAAAGAAACAATATGCGACAACCCTTGTTGACTGCCCGGACGACTTAGCTGTTGTGGGCGTATGTTTCGTTGCCTGGCAACCTATCATTAGCTTGTGGTCCCTCTGGAGGTCAAAATTGTTATCCGATTTAAAAAACCGTTTGATTATATTACCGTTACATGGTTATGAAGGTCGAGTTAGAATTTCGTGAAAATCGGACCAAAATTGACGGACAAAATGGCCGCCCTTTATACGCGAATAGTGTGAAAATATCTTATATCAAGGTTGTGAACAGTGTAGAGGACACAATTTTGAACCGATTTGGATGAAACTTGAAATGCATGTTTATAACCCAAAGATCTTGGTTCCTTTCGATATTTGCGCCCATTGGATCATAACTTCCTGAATTATGTCCCCGGATTGTCCGAAAAATAGCTTTTGGTCCCTCTGGCGGTCAAAATTATTATCCGATTTAAAAAAACGTTTGACTATATCACCGTTACATGGTAATGAAGAGAGAGATTGAATTTCGTGAAAATCGGACTAGAATTGACAGACAAAATGGCCGCCGTTTGTACACGAATAGTGTGAAATATAAATATATCAAGGTTGTGGACCCTATAGAGGTTACAATTTTGAATCGATTTTGATGAAACTTGACAGGTATGTTTATAACCCAAAGATCTTGGTTCCTTTCGATATTTGCGCTAGGGTTGTGACGATACAGAGTTGGTTTGTATCACGATACAGAAGGGAAAATATCGCGATACAAGTTTGTATCGCGATACAATATCTTTACCAAATTAAGAAATAAAAAAAAACCCATTAAATAATAGTTTTCAACCTTTTAATTTAAGATAACATTATTAATATTATAAATCTAATAACAGAATGATTTTAACAGATGAGTGACGTCATAATGGGTATTTTCCCTTCAGAATCGCTAGTACCAATTTTAAAACTAAAAGCCGCACGTTATTGTCAGCTTAGAGTTATTAAAATCGTAATAATTTGAATGATAATATGTCAAATATTTATGATCTTGATGATACCACAAAAAACGTAGGCTATATTTAGTCGAAATTTAGTAAATTTCAGTCATCAAAACAGATAAATCTCACTTTCTTCGGCTGTAATTGTCAGATCTCGTGGTATCGCGAACCATAATAATCACAAAAATGTTATCTATCTATCCACCGGAAACTACGGTACGGAAATCCAACGAAGTGAGCCGTAGCAATAAAAAATTCCCAGTCGCGTGACGTCAGAGCGGTATTTTCCTGCGGGCGTCGCTTACATTTCGATAATTTTTGAGTCCGAATCTTCGCAGATATTGAGATTAACATTAAACTATTACTATAATTGAACTCGCTTATAATTAATGAGGTTTAAAGCACGGACCGGGCACTACTTTGTTTTACGACTTAAATTGTACAAGAATATCCAGTCCGTAATGTTGTTAGACTGTGGTGTTCAATTTACGACTGGCTAAATTATCTAGACCGCGTGGCTGACATCATCACTCAGCTGATATTTATTTTTGATTACGCAGGTATATAACGCCGATATAATTGACCATACTGACATTGGTAAATTTATTACTACATGCGATTTAATTATTATTTCTTTGCCGCCGATATCGTTGTGTTTTTTGATCATCATTTGTTGTATCACGGTATACCGATATTTCAATATTTTGACGATACAAATACTGTCAAATTTTTATATCGCGGTATATCTACATACCGGTTATCGTCACAACCCTAATTTGCGCCCATCGGGTCATTACTTCCTGAATTATGTCCCCTGATTGTACGAAAAATCTGATTTAAAAAAAAACGTTTAATTATAAAAACCAAACAAATTCTAATGATTTTCTGATAATTCCTTAATATGCGACAACTCTTGTTGACTGCCCGGACGATTTGGCTGCTGTGTGGGCGTATGTTTCGTTGCCTGGCAACCTATTTTTTTTATATATATTTTGGTTTTGGAATTTTCATGCAATTGGGAATTACATTCACGCATGGTGTATTTATAATTACATGACATTTCAGTCATTTCTTAAATATATCCACGTCATCCCTTTTACAAAATATTTTTGTACTTGAAGCTTTTTGACTTACAAATTCAAAATACAAACTGCTTACGGTATTCATACAAAAGACGATACATATATTCCAATTAAACCCTGTTCAGTTTCCAGTAATTATCACAGCCACAAATACTAATTGTCATTGTTTTATGTGTCATCACTCCGAAGAAATATCAAACACGATCTTATGAATTGCAACCTATCCCACAGATAAACATATTATTAATAGTAATATTTGGATTATCGAGGCGACAATTTGTCTGGAGAACTATGCATGACAGGGTACAAAGACTCTTTGCCTCACAAAAAAGCATGCAATTCTTTGTTAAAAGGGAATGGCGCTATTTAAGGAATGGTGCATGTGCCGATATAAAATGGCTTGGAAGCGGGTGTAAAATAAAGTCATTTCACACATGCCCAATATAATAAAGTAATCGTGCTAAATACTTGACTCGTACATACACCAATTGTATTGAATAAATATGTTTTACATGTTTAGGTTTTTTTTAATTCACCCATCTTCAATCATAATAATATACATATTATAGAATAATAGTACAGTATAGCACAGCCAGAATACACCAAAGTACATACATAGATCAATTACACAATACGAGTAGCATGGTTGATCACCTTATGTATCAGTGTTCAAATTACTAAATCCGTTAAAATCACAAATCCATTCAGTGTGCCGTTTTAAATTTATTTAATTTCTGTCATTGGTGTTATTTTAAATATAAAGAGAAGTCACAAATGTCAGTTATTACAATATAGATATAGATTTGATTGGACAAATACTATTGTTTTATTAATTCCCACCTGTGCTCTCATGTCTGGGTGCTATATGAAACCATGTATTTGAATACGCACTGCGTTATTACAGTATGGATTAATTGTTTGATTGCTGGAATGCTTTTGTTTTATAACTTCTACCTGCATTATTTGTGATAAATGCACCTGTGATATAATGCAATATGGTTTAATTAGCACAAACTGGGCGGTTTTTGATGAATCTTGATGGTATTTAACACTTTCTGGATAATATATAGTACGGCCACGGTAAGGTGAATATCGTGATTTACCGATTTTTGACGTATTTCTCAATGGTGGAATACTATTTTTATAGGCTAATGGATAATATATAGTACGACACGGTAAGGTGAATATCTATGTGTGCGCATTTTTTTACACTCAAATTTTTATTCGTACTTCGTATGTAAATAATCGTAATCAAAATGAATTGATCGGATAAACAGCATGTGGGAAATTACAAGTTTTATCATATAAAACACCATAGATAAATTATTTGTATGTTGATTTATATACGTATCTCGGGAAATTCGACGTATCTCGGGAAATTCGACGCCTCGTCTAATAACTGGACATCAAAGATAAGTGAACGGGAAGTCCATTTTTAAACCCATCTCGGGGAAACTCAACCGCTCGGCCAATAAATGATCGCCATAAATAAGTGCATGGATCGTCCATTTTTAAACGCATCTCGGAGAAACTAAACCCGTTGCTATTAATCTAAACCATGGTACTAATTAAACCATTTTTATACGCCCACATTTTCATGTGGACGTATTATGTCGTCGCCCCTGTCCGTCTGGACGTCCGTCCGTCCACAATTTGTTTGTGGACTCTCTACAGGTCACAATTCTTATCCGATTTTGACGAAACTTGAAATATAGGTTTATCCCCAAAAGATCTCGGTTCCTTTCGATATTGGCATGTATTGGATCAAAACTTCATGGATTATGGCCCCTCATTGTACGAAAAATCACGTTTTTAGCTTGTGGACCCTATAGAGGTCACAATTTTGAACCGATTTTGATGAAACTTGACATGCATGTTTGTAACCCAAAGATCTTGGTTCCTTTCGATATTTGCGGCTATCGGAATGTAATTTCCTGAATTATGGCCCCTGATTGTCCGAAAAATCACCCTTTTTAGCTTGTGGTCCATCTGGAGGTGACAATTATTATTCGATTTAAAAAACCGTTTGATTATATCACCGTTACACCCTAAGGAAGGTTGAGTTCGAATTTCGGGAAAATCGGACGAAAATTGCCATACAAAATGGCCGCCGTTTGTTCGCGAATACTGTTAAAAAATGGTATATCAAGGTTGTGGACCCTGTGGAGGTCACAATTTTGATTCAATTTTGATGAAACTTGAAATTCATGGTTATAACCCAAAGATCTTGCTTCCTTTCGATATTTGCGCATATTGGATCGTAACTTCCTGAATTATGGCCCCTGATTATACGCAAAATCGCCTTTTTTTTTAGCTTGGAGGTCACAATTATTATTGGATTTAAAAAAACGTTTGATTATATCACCGTTACACCCTAAGGAAGGTTGAGTTCGAATTTCAGGAAAATTGGACGAAAATTGCCATACAAAATGGCCGCCGTTTGTACGCGAATACTGTTAAAAAATGGTATATCAAGGTTGTGGACCCTGTGGAGGTCACAATTTTGATTCGATTTTGATGAAACTTGAAATTCATGGTTATAACCCAAAGATCTTGCTTCCTTTCGATATTTGCGCATATCGGATCGTAACTTCCTGAATTATGGCCCCTGATTATACGCAAAATCGCCTTTTTTTTAGCTTGGAGGTCACAATTATTATCCGATTTAAAAAACCGTTTGATTATATTACCGTTACACCGTAAGGAAGGTTGAGTTCGAATTTCGGGAAAATCAGACCAAAATTGCCATACAAAATGGCCACCGTTTGTACGCGAATACTGTTAAAAAATGGTATATCAAGGTTGTGGACCCTGTAAAGGTCACAATTTTAATTAGATTTTGATGAAACTTGAAATTCATGGTTATAACCCAAAGATCTTGGTTCTTTTCGATATTTGCGCATATCGGATCGTAACTTCCTGAATTATGGCCCCTGGTTTTACGCAAAATCCCCCTTTCTTTAGCGTGTGGTCCCTCTGGAGGTCACAATTATTATCCAATTTAAAAAAACGTTTGATTATATCACCGTTACACTGTAAGGAAGGTTGAGTTTGAATTTCGGGAAAATCGGACCAAAATTGACAGACAAAATGGCCGCCGTTTGTACACGAATACTTTTAAAAAAAATAATATATCATGGTTGTGGACCCTGTATAGGTCACAATTTTAATTCGATTTTGATGAGGAAGGTTGAGTTCTAATTTCGTGAAAATCGTACTAAAATTGCCGGACGAAATGGTCGCCGTTTGTACGCGAATAGTGTAAAAATATGGTATATCATGGTTGTGGACTCTCTACAGGTCACAATTCTTATCCGATTTTGATGAAAAGTCACATTTCTAGGTTGTGTACCGTCACACCATAATCATTGTCGGTTTCGAATTTCATTAATATCAGACTGGAACTGACCAACTAAATGGCTGCTCCCAATACAGTATGAAATACAGGACTTAAAGATGTAGGAAAAATCACTTTCGGTATTGCTTGTTCTCTGTCCATCTCTCGAAAATGTGGGCATATCCTGTCTGGCAGTGTCAGCCTATCTTTAACTATTGTAGTGAGAACTGCCAACTTGTTATCTAATCTCCCATAATGTATATTTAAAATAGCATTATGCAAGAGCAAAATCTGATTATTACAGGTCTTTCTTTAGGCCTGAGATGTTATCTAAATAATCAATTAGACATTAATTAACATCCAGACCATAATAAACTCTTGATGGCAAGGCTAGCCTTCGATGTTGGCGAATTGAATTCTTATATGCCGCTTAATGGCCGTTGATAATTAAATCAATCAAGTGGATAATCGAGACTATGCTGTTTATATTAATGATATGAGTAATGATGACCGAGGCTATATGAATATTTCAAACGCTTTTTTCTCGGCTAATAGTGGATCAATTTGACTGAAATTTTCAGCAAATTACCTTTACACTATCTAGTTTTTAACTATTATAGTGAGAACTGCCATCTCTTTATCTTATCTCCCATGATGTAACTTTAATAAGTGGAGGTGAATATAACTCCGGCGGGAGAATGCCGGAAGCCATTTTACCAGGGCTCACACTGTCGGTCGCCAAAGTCGCAATTTGCGATAAAAAAATGAAACTGGCGATTAAAATTTGATTTTTGCGATAATTTTTGCGATAAAATTTTACAGTACTGGCGATTCTTTTTGAGAACTGGCGGGAAAAAATCTTAAAATTCTAATCGTATTCATAATGTATTAACCATTATTGAGTGTCAATCACGTGGCTAAACACAATAATAAATTAATCAACTGGCTGATAATCCGGATCGCGTCGCCGAGTAATACTAATCAATTGTCTCGGATTAATGATTAGTTGATTGATAATTGCCAATGATGTATATTAAACCTATCTCAAGTCACTAATAATCTTAATGATTAAATTAAGCGGTGATTATTTGATGTTTCGTTTCTTCTTAAAACGAAGAATGGTAATACATGTAACCAAAATGGCCGACAATTCTATCAAAAAGAAGTAAAGAGGGTTCAATTCTGTCTACTGTGGCATCATATACGGCATGTAAAACATACGAGTATGCCTATTGGATATCATTATTTCAAATTATTGTATCATCATGGTCGAAAACACATGAACTAGGCTACTTGAATATGGGCGATTCTTGAGCGAGAAAACGGTTCACCATTTGTATCATATTACCGTCGCTAAAATGGTCTAAAGGTGAACGACGGGTATAATTGTAAGCATTTCTTACAAATATAATTGAAGTACATATCATTCTATCAGAGATTCAGATACCGTTACGGTACCTGAAAATAACAATAGGTCTATTTGACATGTAATCCTTGGCCTTGTATGAGATTTGACGTGTAAATACTGAATATATAGTGCAATACAGCGATGTTAAAAGAGACTCAAGTTACCAAAAATAAAATCCGATCTTAGTAAACCAAAACGTGCTAAATGTATTATGCAAAGACTGATTTGTTAAAAGTCGTTGTATATTGTATATATCGGTAATTGTTTTATAATAAGCCTAACTGAGACATAAAACTGTTAGATATTGTATAATTTTTTATCACATATTTTTGGCGGATAAAATATTCAAGTTGGCGGAAAAAATATATGAACATTTCTTTACATAAAAATTATCATCCATTTTGGCGGAAAAAAATTGAAAGCCAGTTTGAGCCCTGCATTTTACCCCATTGTCACATGAACAACAGGGGTAGAAATCTCTACATGAGAGATGTCGAGAAAGTTATGAACTACAGAAAGATTGCCATCAGGATCAAATTAAAAGAAAATAGTCCATATTTAATCTTCAATAGCCTTCACTTGAATTAGAGCAGGATTTGCACAATGTGTTGACCAATATGTACCAGTTGTCTTGATTCTTGAATATTGTTCATATAACCTTTATGGTTTTGTTCACTTACAAATAAATCATTTCTGAGAAGATTGTTTTATTTTATTTCAGGCAAGAAAGGACAAAAAGGTTTGTAATTTTGCAATTAGGTGAATTAGGAACAACTTTTTAAACTGCAATTTTAAATCTACATACTTTGTAATGATATCAGTTAATGCTTTTTATACGCCCACATTTTTATGTGGACGTATATTGTCGTCGCCCCTGTCAGTCCGGACGTCCGTCCGTCCACAATTTGTTTGTGGACTCTCTACAGGTCACAATTCTTATCCGATTTTGACGAAACTTGAAATATAGGTTTATCCCCCAAAGATCTCGGTTCCTTTCGATATTGGCATGTATTGGACGAAAACTTCATGGATTATGGCCCTTGATTGTACGAAAAATCACGTTTTTAGCTTGTGGACCCTATAGAGGTCACAATTTTGAACCGATTTTGATGAAACTTGACATGTATGGTTATAACCCAAAGATCTTGGTTCCTTTCGATATTTGCACCTATCGGAATGTAATTTCCTGAATTATGGCCCCTGATTGTCCGAAAAAATCACCCTTTTTAGCTTGTGGTCCCTCTGGAGGTCACAATTATTATCCGATTTAAAAAAACGTTTGATTATATCACCGTTACACCCTAAGGAAGGTTGAGTTCGAATTTCGGGAAAATCAGACCAAAATTGCCATACAAAATGGCCGCCGTTTGTACGCGAATACTGTTAAAAAATTGTATATCATGGTTGTGGACCCTGTAGAGGTCACAATGTTAATTTGATTTTGATGAAACTTGAAATGCATGGTTATAACCCAAAGATCTTGGTTCCTTTCGTTATTTGCCCATATCAGATCGTAACTTCCTGAATTATGGCCCCTGATTATCCGAAAAATCACCTATGGTCCCTCTGGAGGTCACAATTATTATCCGATTTAAAAAAACGTTTGACTCTATCACCGTTACACCCTACGGAAGGTTGAGTTCGAATTTCGAGAAAATCGGACCATAATTGCCAGAAAAAATGGCCGCCGTTTGTACGCGAACAGTGTGAAAATATGGTATATCAAAGTTGTGGACCCTGTAGAGGTCACAATTTTTAATTCGATTTTGATGAAACCTGAAATGCTTGTTTATAACCTAAAGATCTTTATTCTTTTCGATATTTGCACATATCAAATTATAACTTAATAAATTATGGCCTTTGATTGTAGGAAAAATCACTTTCGGTATTGCTTGTTCTCTGTCTATCTCTCGAACAATTATTATCTGATTTATAAAAAAAACTCTGATTATATTATTGTTGCACCGTACATACGTAAGGAAGGTTGAGTTCGAATTTCGTGAAAATCGTACCAAAATTGCCACACGAAATGGTCACCGTTTGTACGCGAATAGTTTAAAAATATGGTATATCATGGTTGTCCACTCTCTACAGGTCACAATTCTTATCCGATTTTGACGAAAAGTAACATTTCTAGGTTGTGTACCGTCACACCATAATCATTGTCGGCTTCGAATTTCATGAATATCAGACTGGAACTGACAAACAAAATGGCTGCTCCCAATACAGTATGAAATACAGGACTTAATGATGTACATGTAGGAAAAATCACTTTCGGTATTGCTTGTTCTCTATCCATCTCTCAAAAATGTGGGCGTATTCTGCCTGGCAGTGCCAGCCTATCTTTTTGCTAATCGTACCTAATAGGTAATTGTAATATGAATCAGCTATATCAGCTAGAAATCTTGCTGGTGTGCATTCTGATTAACCATGTTGCATGACTACTAATTTGATCACTCTAGCAATTGTAATAACATCGAACTACCAATGAACATTTTATGATTCTTTCTCATGACAAAAAGTGATTTAAAAAGATGTGGTCTGTTTTAGCAAATGCTAAGGGCAAAATGTTGTTTCATTTTTCCCCTGCCTTACATAAAGCAGGAGACTATTAAAATAGGTCTGTCCATCACACTATTGGGGACAAAATGACTTTGGTTCTAGTTCGACAAGGAAGCATTGACTTTTCTTCAGAATTGGATTGATGAATTGTTTGATGGTATAATATTATGAGAAATATGTTAACCACTTAATTACCTAGGTCAATGCCTTGATGGATTTCGAAGATGAGCATTTTCCGCTTAGGGTAAGCAGAGATAAGCAATTTGATTGGTTGATGCTTTGGGACACGATAACTTTAGTTCTAATTAAGTGAGATTGATGAAACTTGGTGTATAGTTTCACTACAGTAATACCTCGATTATAAGTATTTTCTGCTCAGGGTAAGCAGAGCGATACGCAATTTGATTGGTCGAGACTTTGGAACACAATAACTCTCCTTCTAATTGAGTTAAAATGTTCAAACTTGGTGTATATGCTTATTAGGATAATGCCTTGATGGAGTTCGAAGATGAGCATTTTCCGCTTAGGGTAAGCAGAGATAAGCAATTTGATTGGTTGATGCTTTGGGACACGATAACTTTAGTTCTAATTAAGTGAGATTGATGAAACTTAGTGTATAGTTTCATTACAGTAATACCTTGACTAAGTTCGATTATGAGTATTTTCTGCTCAGGGTAAGCAGAGCGATACGCAATTTGATTGGTCAAGACTTTGGAACACAATAATTCTCCTTCTAATTGAGTTAAAATGTTCAAACTTGGTGTATATGCTTATTAGGTCAAAATGCCTTGATGGAGTTCGAAGATGAGCATTTTCCGCTTAGGGTAAGCAGAGATAAGCAATTAGATTGGTTGATGCTTTGGGACACGATAACTTTAGTTCTAATTAAGTGAGAGTAATGAAACTTGGTGTATAGTTTCATTACAGTAATACCTTGACTAAGTTCGATAATGAGCATTTTCTGCTCAGGGTAAGCAGAGTTATACGCAATTTGATTGGTCGAGACTTTGGAACACAATAATTCTCCTTCTAATTGAGTTAAAATGTTCAAACTTGGTGTATATGCTTATTAGGTCAATGCCTTGATGGAGTTCGAAGATGAGCATTTTCCGCTTAGGGTAGGCAGAGATAAGCAATTTGATTGGTTGATGCTTTGAGACACAATAACTTTAGTTTTAATTAAGTGAGAGTGATGAAACTTGGTGTATAGTTTCATTACAGTAATACCTTGACTATGATCGATAATGAGCATTTTCTGCTCAGGGTAAGCAGAGCGATAAGCAATTTGATTTGCCGAGACTTTGGAACACAATAACTCTCCTTCGAATTGAGTTAAAATGTTCAAAATTGGTGTGTATGCTTATTAGGTCAATGCCTTGATGGAGTTTGAAGATGAGCATTTTCTTCTTACGGTAGGCAGAGATAAGCAATTTTTGGATGACACTTACGTTTGAAAAAAATAAATGTGTGATTAATTAATATGTGTCATCTATTTATTTTGGGATTTTGGCGGGGGACATCAGCCTCACTGTTGGCTTGTTCAAACTTTTTAGTTAATATCAATACAAAATGACGAAATTTTCATTCACGAAACTATTGAAAAAAAGATGAATTTGATAGATTGGCAAGTCATTAAATCTGTGTTTACATCCTCGTTGCGCATGCCCATGGTACATACTGAGCACGTGCCAGAGTTTTAAGCCAATGAAATCGCGTAATATTATCGGGAGATCGGTCATTCGTGGCAACAAGAAGGCCTATGGCTTATCTTGTTAAACTAACTCTGATTAGTTACTGACAATGAATTTGCCTTTGATTACTCCAAATATGGAAAGTTAATAGTGTTGAAAATCGGAGCGAGATTTGTGATCCGAATACTTTCGTTTGCTATCCGAATACTATTTGGATAATTCAGAAATGTAAAAGTCTTCTACAGACTACAGAGTTACTCCAATATTTCATATATATTCGTATTTTTTGTGTATTATTTTCAATATGTTTGTCATCCGCGTCCGGTGGGAAAATCATACTTTCGATTTGCACATTTTTTGATCCGCGAATAAAAAACGTGCTTACCTTTTGCCCCATATTAGGACTATCTATTACATGTATATCCTAAAAATCCATGATGTGAAGAAATTTGTGTCTCACTGCCCACTTATTCCCCCCCCCCCACACACTATTTTTATTTCGTTCAATCAACTCGAATAAAAGAAAAAGTAAATAAAAACACGTCCCATTTATTTCACAATGGCTACATGCTTTGTTCGGTGTCTAATGAGAATGCATGTGACCTAGGTCAGTATGAATACATTTCACTGCGAGAAGTTTAAACTCAGTCCCGTGTCCCGTAAACAAACGCAGGGTATGAATATTATTTTTTATTTCTTTGCATTGCATTAACAATTTAATGCTGAACAAACGATAGTGATAATACCAAATTATACACTTCAACGGCGAAATAATGTAGATGATTCCACTCAGCACTTACGTCATTCATAAAGGGTTTGTTTCAAAATAACCAAATATATTAAATTCAACAGAGAACGTGAAAAAAAAAAAATTAAATAATATTTGTTGATATTTATTATTCAGCACACTTATGGTATAAGTATATTGTACCGGTAGTTCAGCTCTGAACGTCGGTCTCATTACACTCACCCTGAACGTTCAGGGACTGGCCCATTCAATCAATGTCGAAAATAATTTGACCCTTAATTTTACTGGGCAACTTTTCACTGCTAAACGATGGGTGTCACTCCGTGTGGACGCGTGTACAGTGTAAAGGAACATCTCAATGAGAAAATAAGACCTTGCTCATTTCGCTAGAGTCAGTATGAGCATCACAACACGCTGTGTCATTGTGGCGAAAGGATAGATTGATTGGAGGGGACGTATTTTAAACAGCGTGTTGTTTCGCTCATACTGAGTCTAGCGAGGTAAGCAAGGTCTTATTTTGTCACTAAGATGTTCCTTTACATTGAACAGATGTCCACACGGATTGACACTCCGATGTTTCGCAGTGAAAAGTTGCTCAGTAAAATTGACTGGGGTTCAAATTATTTTCAACATTGATTGAATAGGCCAGTCCCTGAACGGTCAGGGTGAGTGTAATGAGACCGACGTTCAGAGCTGAACTAATTGTACCGGGTGCATCCATTGAAATGGGATCGAGATTTAGTCGCTTAATTAGCGGTAACGGTGGTCCCTGGCCCTGCCGTCGAAAAATACTCGTTCTAATGGAACAGATGTAGACGGGATTCTTAAAATATCCTTTGCTAGCTTAGACAACAAGGGGGTGCCTAAGTTCGTTAATTTTCGACCACTGTTGAGGACACGTGTCAGCAGAACACACATCTTTCGATTTTAAACAATTAACCTGTCTTTCCGCACGACCAGGCATCGGTAGGGCTAAACTTGGATGAATTTTAAGTATGGCAATCAACTGCTCTTTTTCGGTGACATACATTTTATCAATATAATTTTTGATTGTGGTATGTCATGGGACTCGTTATCGAGGGTTTATTGTTTTCTTCATATCAACAAAGCGTTGTGCCATTGTTAAAAAGTATGTCTGCGTACGGCGTACGTGATCAGTTGCATTGGGGAAAATTTCAAAGTAATCAAATGTAAAAAATGACTATATATAGAACATAACGGAGTTTCAGAAGATTGAAACGGATAATAAAATTATTCGGATATCCGTTATTTTGTATCCGTTAACGAATATATATCCGAATAGTAGTTTCAACACTAAAAGTTAAGTTCACGACCTTTCCAATGACGTACGGAATATAGCATCAAGCACAGCGTGTGTTTTCAAAACATTGGATTACTTTCGATGATGTTTTCACCGAAAAGATGTCATTTCTTGGGCCTTTTTAAGCAGGTAGCTCATAAAATTCCCCCAAAACATCATTTCCAGTTTTCAGATCGTCAAAATCCTTCTCAAATAACAAAGTTCTTTTGTATTTCTTGATGTTTCAACCTCAATCTCAAAATCGACAATTTGACCCAAATTCATTGAAATCAATGCTTTTGGGCCCGTAGCACAAAATGACGTTGTGCGACAAGCGCCTAGTTTCGTGGGAGCAGCCCACATATTGTCGTCGCCCCTGTCCGTTGTGGACGCTCTAGAGGCTAAAGTTAATATCCGATTGACTTTAAATTTATACACACTGTTTAAGGGCATGAGACGAAGAAGCCTATTGTTTTTCAGCGTTTCCGATAATTACTGCCAGAGTTATGGCCCTTGATCACTTTAAAAAAATCTTGCGAGCACTCTAGAGGATAAAGTTAATATCCGATTGACCTTGAATTTATACACAGTGTTAAAGGTCATAAGGCGAAGAAGCCTATTGATTTTCAGCGATATCAAATTATTCTTTGAAAATATTTATATTGCCCCTATTTATATCCGAAATATATTTTATCCAGATATTTATCATTATTTCATTACCAGAAATGAAAATAAAATTGTCCACCGAACGAAATTATCGCCGTAAAAGTGAAGCCGCACTTGCAAATATCAGCACGCTCCCAAAATATTATTTCACCATTTTGATCAAGTGTGGAATAGATTAGTGTGTGTTCCGATGTATGTCTTACTTACTGTCTTATTTGTTTTTATGCGATATTGAATACACATGCATAATGCGGCATATTATATTCCTTCAATCAATGGAGTGAACCAAACACGTATGTTACTAAACTAGGTCAGTCCATCTATTGTAGGCCTATTGTCATCAATCCAAGAATACACATTCACGTGATATAAATCCTTTGGCTGCCAGTTTCATTTCATTTATATACACAATATTTTCTGTTAATTTTCGGAGAATATGAACGGCCATTTTAATATTGATAATTCCACGTGCTACAAAGATGTCGTGTATAATGGTTTCATCTTATACACGACACAGAAACCAAGCTTATTGGGACCATGGCTGATTGGGACCATGGCTGATTGGGACAAAAGTCAAAGCTGATTGGGACCACATTCTTGGCTGATTGGGACCACATTCCAGGCTGATTGGGACCACCACTAGGCTGATTCGGACCACACGATTAAAAAATACTAGAAACTTAGGTTTTGATATTGAATTAAGTTTAATATAAATTAAAGGAGTTTTATATCTATAGCGTGACTATAATTATGTGCTTTTTTATGTAGGCCTGCGTTATTTATGTTTATATTCCATTTTTTTATGTCACAGTTACACTATATTATATTAACAGAGATTATCTTATTAATCTTATATAAATTATTATACGTTTTATGCAATTTAAACAGACCATTTTTTATTTTATTTTATAAACTTCGTAGCTTGCTTTGGAATCCATTATAGCCTATACATTGTGTGTAATTATATGTTAGAAATACTGTTTAAACCAATTTATGCTAATTGCAATTAAGTCATACAAATTTGACAACTAATACCGGTACTAGCCCCTAGCAATACAGTAACTTAACGGAAATCCGAAACGATACATGTACATATATTGTGTGTAATTATGTTATAGAAATAATGTTTAAACCAAACAAATTTGAAAACTAATACCAGCAATACAGTAGCAACGGAAATCGGTTATTTCAAATATGATGTACATAAAGGCAGTCAAAATGTATATCCTACCTTGTACAGAATATAAACATAATAGATTTATAGACTCAATTTTAACACAAGTAAACAGGTAGGTGATATCTAGGAAAGTGTACTATATTAGTATTACTACATGAAAATTACTCAGATCTTACTGACAGCCACAACAGGGAATTTGTGTGATTGGATCTGATTGTTTATTGGATTATTAGGCTTGTCATTAATTAACAATAAAAGGTGTGATTAGGGCCTTGTATATTGCTACCTGAGTTTTATACTAACAACAAAACAACAAAACAACAAAAACCAGAAAAACAGAAGGAAAAATAATGGAATTATGGAGACAATATTGTGAAAATGATATTACCACAAGTCGTTTACTAAACAAAGTCACCATTTATATGGTCTGACTAAATCATAATAGCTTTTATAATACTGGGTGGTATTTATTGTCATGCAAACATATTTAAAACACTCTTATCATTGGTCTGATCATGGTCCCAATCAGCCAAGAATCTGGTCCCAATCAGCCAAGAATGTGAAGCATATTCTCTGTGATTTAGCTCATTTGTATTGAAGCCGTCAATCACTACACTATTATTTGTAACTAATTACACTATTTATTGCCATAGTTGTCTTATTATCAAAAATATGCAAACATATTTTAAATATTCGCGGCATTTAAGTAATGGTCCGAATAAGCCTTGTCATGGGCCCAATCAGCCATAAATCTGGTCCCAGTCAGCCAAGAATCTGGTCCCAATCAGCCACAAATCTGGTCCCAGTCAGCCACAAATCTGGTCCCAATCAGCCAGGTCCCAATCAGCTATGGTCCCAATCAGCCAATTACCACATAATCTAGGGGGCGCTAGTGTCGGTAACATTGAAGTGGAGTTGGATATTTAGTTTTTCATTATTAGAATTTACGTCACAATTATGCGGCCCGTAATGCCGTACGAGATGGTCTAAAACCAATAAATGTAAGAAATATGCCGTGGATAATTATATATTTATCTTCATATCGAAGTTATTGTATTATATTTACAACTCATAATTATCCAGGTCAGTGCAGTATTCTCTATAGAGCACGTGGTAATTACGTGTCAGTCACTGGAATGATTTTTATACGCCCACATTTTCATGTGGACGTATTATGTCGTCGCCCCTGTCCGTCCGGACGTCCGTCCGTCCACAATTTGTTTGTGGACTCTCTACAGGTCACAATTCTTATCCGATTTTGACGAAACTTGAAATATAGGTTTATCCCCAAAAGATCTAGGCTGCTTTCGATATTGGCATGTATCGGATCAAAACTTCATGGATTATGGCCCCTGATTGTCTGAAAAATCACGTTTTTAGCTTGTGGACCCTATAGAGGTCACAATTTTGAACCGATTTTGATGAAACTTGACATGAATGTTTGAAACCCAAAGATCTTGGTTCCTTTCGATATTTGCGGCTATCGGAATGTAATTTCCTGAATTATGGCCCCTGATTGTCCGAAAAATCACCCTTTTTAGCTTGTGGTCCCTCTGGAGGTCACAATTATTATTCGATTTAAAAAACCGTTTGATTATATCACCGTTACACCCTAAGGAAGGTTGAGTTCGAATTTCGGGAAAATCGGACGAAAATTGCCATACAAAATGGCCGCCGTTTGTACGCGAATGCTGTTAAAAAATGGTATATTAAGGTTGTGGACCCTGTGGAGGTCACAATTTTGATTCGATTTTGATGAAACTTTAAATTCATGGTTATAACCCAAAGATCTTGCTTCCTTTCGATATTTGCGCATATCGGATCGTAACTTCCTGAATTATGGCCCCTGATTATACGCAAAATCGCCTTTTTTTTAGCTTGGAGGTCACAATTATTATCTGATTTAAAAAAACGTTTGATTATATTACCGTTACACCGTAAGGAAGGTTGAGTTCGAATTTCGGGAAAATCAGACCAAAATTGCCATACAAAATGGCCGCCGTTTGTACGCGAATACTGTTAAAAAATGGTATATCAAGGTTGTGGACCCTGTAAAGGTCACAATTTTAATTTGATTTTGATGAATCTTGAAATTCATGGTTATAACCTAAAGATCTTGGTTCTTTTCGATATTTGCGCATATCGGATCGTAACTTCCTGAATTATGGCCCCTGGTTATACGCAAAATCCCCCTTTCTTTAGCTTGTGGTCCCTCTGGAGGTCACAATTATTATCCAATTTAAGAAAACGTTTGATTATATCACCGTTACACTGTAAGGAAGGTTGAGTTTGAATTTCGGGAAAATCGGACCAAAATTGACAGACAAAATGGCCGCCGTTTGTACGCGAATACTGTTAAAAAAATGATATATCATGGTTGTGGACCCTGTATAGGTCACAATTTTAATTCGATTTTGATGAGGAAGGTTGAGTTCTAATTTCGTGAAAATCGTACCAAAATTGCCGGACGAAATGGTCGCCGTTTGTACGCGAATAGTGTAAAAATATGGTATATCATGGTTGTGGACTCTCTACAGGTCACAATTCTTATCCGATTTTGATGAAAAGTCACATTTCTAGGTTGTGTACCGTCACACCATAATCATTGTCGGTTTCGAATTTCATTAATATCAGACTGGAACTGACCAACTAAATGGCTGCTCCGAATACAGTATGAAATACAGGACTTAAAGATGTAGGAAAAATCACTTTCGGTATTGCTTGTTCTCTGTCCATCTCTCGAAAATGTGGGCGTATCCTGCCTGGCAGTGCCAGCCTATCTTTTTACGACTAATTCAGCCACTAGGGAATATTTAATTAATAAATACGTTACTGATAATATTTTATTTTGTAAGTCCAATAGATAATTTTTTGTGTACCTCATTTTGACAAAATGGTTCAGACACGTGAATTCACAATACCCTACCGTGAATAAAAAAACCCCATGAAATATGAATTTACTTTGCAAAGTTTTCGTGCCTTATAAAAATGACTCGTTGTGAAAATTTTCAAGTGGAAGCCCTGGTCAGTACTATATAGTAGACCTACATATATCTACTAAGATTATTACTAGTGAATATTTATTATTATTACAGAAAAATTAAATATCAAGCCTGGAGTGGAATGATTTTTTTTTTCTATACACGAAGTATAAACATTAAATCCTCCAAAAGTTAAAATTGTAATGTGAACAGTCAATCAAAAAATTTTAAACTTCCTAAATGGCTGTAGAACTAACACCTACGGAAGTTAAAAATTCAAGGTATTTGGGGTGGGGTAGTGTACGTTTTATTAATATTTATTGGGCCCACAAGTTAATGTTCGGACCCACAACTTTCATGAATGGCATCAACCAGCGGGTCCTGTTGGCCTACAACTTTTCTTACCAAATTTTAAACACTGCCCTGTTGTGTGTTTACCGTTTAGCGCATGCGCAATTGTAGGAATCAGCTCACACTGTTATAGACACAGTGTGCGTTGACTCCCCGTGATAGGATTACCCCTACGATTTTCTTACGGCCAGATCGGTTTTTACTATTCTATTATCTACCAATATATAGTATTACTACTGACAGCAGTCGAGGATGTTGAGTTTCTACTGTTAGTTTATTTCAGTAAAAAGGAGAAATACAAATTGACGATCTTTATAATTCAGTAGGCTATAAAAATTGAATATTCCCGTCCACATGTGGAAAGAAAAAACAACTGCCACTTACATAAATGTAGAGTATGCAATGCATTGTGCATGCATATAAATGTAGAGTATGCAATGCATTGTGCATGCATGTTTGAATCCAAATTTACAAGGAGTATTTATTACCACATTCTTTTCTTTGTATGGAATTGGGTGATTCATGTTCAAGAAATAGTGGTATTTTCAGATTTAGTTTTATATGTAGATCCCTAGTTACTATAATAGCGGATGATATCAGCTTTCGGATAGAGGCCAAAGCCGATAAATATCCGATACTTATAGTAACTAGTATAGTAGATCCCATGGTTTGCATGATAAAGTATTTGTATTTGAGAAATAAAACACATAGGCAACTTGTAAAAATTTTATTATATACAAAATTAAAATAATGATTCAGAGAAATCCCAATCATATATAGGCCAATATTCAATCTGCAAAACAGTTAATTATTAAAACAGAGTTAAAACATCGAAAAGTGATTTATAATCTTTTAACAAAAAAAGAATCTACAAATAACCACTGGGAAATAGCGTGATCAGTAGAGCTCCATACGCCGCAATCTGGTTTGAAGCCACGAGAATATCAAAGGCCTTAATCTGCCTTTGGAGGTGAATTAATTGACAATTTCAAGCCAATCATCAATGTGTATGGTTTCCAGTTCCACTGATTGTACGCCAATCTGTTTCTCAGAGAATTACTTACGAATTATCTCTGTAACAGATGACTGTCCACAACACATGCATTGACTGCACACTGCGATAGTCATTGGCTCAACGGCTCATGCAATGTTTACTTAACACCTAACTGCTTCGGGCAAAATGATGCATTTTACTCATTTTAATACCCATTTACACTAAATAGGAAATATTTTTTAACTACAAATACTTCAAACGTCTTTATTTAGTTTACTTTTACCTCAAAAAAATGTTTGAGAATTTAATTTTCGGAGTTAAAAAGTTAATATGCCATACTCATTAAGCCTCGTCGATGTCATGCTTATCAGTGATTGTAGCGGCCAAGCGAATATTCACTGCGGGATCAGTTTGATTGTACGCGTGTAACGACTAATCACTAAAAACAACGGCAACAAATCACGAACGATAGAACAATCAATCTCAAGCCAATTAACTTAAATCCGTTGATCGTGTAACTACTGATCACTAAAAAAACAGCTAATCACGATAACAAGTATGTTTATTAATGACAAAACTCTAACTAAGAACATAACACTTTTTCCTGAAGTGATCAGTTATTTGAGTTGTGAGGAACCATCTCACAATGGCAGAAGTGGATAAAGCTGTGTTGCTAACACAAACATCAGTCTCGGACATGCGCAAGTGCCCAGGAGCAAACACACACCAACGACCAACTGAAACTGTGACACCGGTTATAGAATAGTACCAAGAGGATGTCATCTGAAGGTGTAATAACGTCATATATTTATCATTTTGCATACGAAAGTCTGACAAATATATTGCAATTACCGAATACCGGTCCACTTTTAACCCATATGCTGTAGGCATATCCATGATTTACCATACAGTGGTGTTTTTTTTTCAACGATTATAAACTAAAATAGACATAGATGATAGAATGCACAGACTGTTGCCTAGTTATTCTGGCTAATGCACGAACAATGTTACCATTGTCGTCATTTGTATTTTTTACTGTATCGTTTGTCACATATACGATGGACCTGGACCGATTTACACCCTTTCTTTATATAATTACTACGCCCTATGTAACTGAGCGTAATAGCCTCAATCATGGGTAGCGACTGATTGACAAAAAATAAATAGTATTTATTAACCTCGACATTCTACAACCAAGTTTCAAAAGGAAACAGAATAATTTGATGTGATGAAATAATATTAAAACAGACAGGACAGTAAAATCGTTTACATTGGCAGTCAAGCGATGCCATGTGGGGGGGGGGGGGTCATCAAAGTACACAACCTACATAGGGTCATTGTACTACTGTACAGCATGGCCATATAAGTGAAAGGAACAGGTGTAGTAAATTCTTTGGAAATGTAGTTGACATGTTTAAATATTTATGGCAATACTAATCATTTAAAGAATTAAGGCTTGGGCATTTTTAAATCAACTTGCTTACAACTGATGTCAAAAATACTTCGTCTGTCAAACTCAAAGTACCGGTAAGACTGATGGAGAAATGAAATGGCAAGAATTAATGAATTGAGTTTGTGCTATTATACTAATGATTTAGACCAGTGTCACAAAGTCATCCTGTATAAATATTGATCAAATGTGAATAAATTTGTTAACGTAACCGATATTTCAATTTGCGTAACCAGGAAATCATTCGCATGTTTTTGAGCAGGCGCTAACACGTAACTGGTTGGTATCGTTCACATCAAATTTTGTGGTGTGAATGAATAAATTTTATCCATCTTGAAAAGTTAAGAAAAGCAGTGATTTTGAAATACAAAAAAAACTAGACCTGCAAGCAGCACTGAACCGGCTTTCAGGAATCATACAGGAAGTTAATTATACCATAGCCGATCCATTGAGCTACCAAACTATACATTAGTTGTTTTGCTTCAGTGACACCCTCTATCATATGTAAAGGTAATATTTGCTGGCGAAAAGACCGGTCAAAATTGTAAATTATGGCAAAATTACGTCACTTCCGGTGCCGAAAGAAATTTTTATAGGTGAAAAATAAGTCGAAAATTCGCAACATACAAAATACAAACGTTTTTTTATAGACATCGGGCAATAAATAATTAACCTATAACCCATGAACTGAAATTAAGAAGGTAAAAAACTTAAAAGTGACACTCGGAAAATTGGTTATTATTCGACAAGGGAACATGCTAGAAGCCTTTTCTTGATATCAATATGATGGTATTGATTCAGTTTTGAAGGCTAAAAATACGTTTTTTTGCAAAAATTACATTACTTCCGGTGATATTGAAAATGTTAACGTAGTTCATAGAAGTCATAAATGGCATAAGGCATCAAATGGTAAAAAAATTATAAAAATCGAATAATAATTGACACTTTTATAGACCAAAAACCTTGAAAAGTGACTTATAGAAGATCGCCTATTTCTCTGTAACCATACAAGTTAGAAACCATTTTGTGGTATCTGTATGGTCGTATGGCTTCATTCTATTCGTTGATGGGAATCAAATATCATAATTTTAAAAATATTATAAGGCAGATTCATTTGAATAAAATATTTGTTTTTTGGGTTAAAAATACAGTTTTTGCCCAAATGACGTCATTTCTGGTCACAGTGAAAATGTAAAATTGGCTTGACCTAGTCCAAATTGGCATTAGGCATCAAATGGAAAAAAAATATTGCAAATCGAATGATAATTCACTCTTTTGTAGGCAAAATAACGTGAAAAGTGATGCATGCAAAATTGCATATTTCTCGGCAACTGCTCATATTACAAACTAATTTTCGCATACATTCTCTTCGTCTGGATTATTGCTACGAGTTTATGAAAATTACAAATAAATATTTCAAAATAGAAGACGCTGAATGAATTGTAAATAACTGAATTTTACACTTTATTTACCATTTTATTCGAAATTGCCCGAAGGGTGCATCCTTTTAGTTATATCAGTTTTGAAAAAAAAAAATATTTGCTTTCAAAAAGTGGTACCGAACTGTCAAAATTGTAGTTTTTGTTAATAATACGTCACTTCCGTTGCCGACACAAAAATTTCACCGTAACAAAAAAAATTACAATTGGGACCACGGAGCATATGAACTTTGTTTTATACAAATCGAACAATAAATAATTTTTCTGGGTACGAAAAACTAAATTAGCCGATGGCGGCTAACGCAAATTACCGAGACAATTTTTTTTCTCATTTCTGCTCAAGTACGATGATATTTTAACCCTGTGTAAAATATCATCAAAAAATATTCATAAATAAAAAAAGTATTTGTAAAAAAATTAATTTTTTTCAAAATATCGGACATTTTTTCGACTACTTCCGGTTTTACGATCATTGTCGCGATAGCTTTACGAAGTTCTTTCGATACTTAACTTTCTGTACCAGAAGTGTCAGAAACATCCATTGAGTAATTTTGGAAAAAAAGATAAATTAAAGAGCGTTTACAAAAATTTAATGATTTTTCAATTTTTTTCAAAGTTTGATGCCATTTTTGGACCACCTATATTATTTCAATGCTTTTCATTTTGGATTCACTATATAGACAAACGATAGGACTTTGAGTAAGAAAAGTTTAAGAAAAATCTGCGGCGTCGTTTTCGAGAAAAGGGCGTCTCAGAATGTTAAAAAATCGGAAAATACTAGATTTTTGGCATACAATAATTTATTTCCCTACCATCGAAATCCTATTATTTAGATACCATATGATGGTCCATTAATAGGGCTTTCCAACGACACTTTAGTTCTTTTGGTCCGCTATTACCTAAGGGAGAAATCAAGTTTTTCGCAAGTGCGACAATGTTTTTAACCTTTTTTTTTTCATTTTTTGAATACTTCGGGTATGGTTATTATTTTCGGAATAGTTTTAATAGCCCGTTTGGGCACTAAAATAGCCACAGGGCTCTGTAATAATATATTACATTATCTGATCAGATAAAATGCCCCTGAGAAATCCTATGTTGAAAAGTGCCAAAAATGCAAAAAATTTAAAATATCGAAAATTAAATTTCAATAACTGCATACATATTAGGTCAGCTATCTGAATATACAACCTTTTTTTGAAAATCTCTTAAAATAAAAAAATAGTAGAGCATTTTCCAAAATTTCACGATTTTTCGACTTTTTTCGATTTTCAGTCCGTTATTTCACCTATTCCAGAAATTTCAAAGTCTTATTGGATGGCATAATTCACAAGACTATCCAATGGAATCTCGATAGAGAAAGTTAAAAAAAAAGTTGCGGTTAAGTTTTCGAGATACAGGCGTCCAAAAACGCTCCAAATCAGAAAATACTTGATTTTCAGCGTGCCATATTTTGCTTCCTGCTCATCGTATCCGTATGAATTGGGTATCATGCGATAGTACAATCCTAGTGCAGTCCAATGGTACCCTCATTGCTTTAATCCGTTGATATCGGGCGGAGAAATCGCGTTTTTCCCCAAAATATCCATTTTTTGCATTTTTTTTCAAAATATTGAACATTATTTCGACCACTTCCGGTTTAAATATCCGTGTCGAAATTGCTTTATCAGTTGGTATTGGACTATAACTTCATGTTCCAGAAGTTTCAGAAACGTCAATTCTACCATAAAACGAAACCCGAGCTCGCAAAATGGGAAGAAAATTCGAAAAGAATCGAAAAATAAAGGGCGATAACTCTGAATGAAACTTATATTACTGGAATCAGATGGACTTCAGGTATCCAAAAATGTAGGTCAAATTTGAAAATTTTGAAAAATAACAAAAATTGTCTCGCAAACAACATGTTTTCAATTTTCGAACGATAAAAGTCATAGACGAATGTTCGAAATTGAAAAATGTGAGATAGCCATTGTCTCAGAAAAGATTCAGGGATTCCAAAAATGTAATTTGTTTGAAAATGGATAAAGAATTGACGAAACTATGGCCGATTTTCAACGTGCAAAGTGCAAAGTTCGGTCACTTCCGGTATGCGCAGAAATTTCAAAAATATTTTATCAAGTAGCCACCACATGGTTTCCCAATAGAAAATCTAATTCCAGATCGATATCTGTTTTCGATCATGGAGATCTAGGCCCCCGCGGTAAATAATAATAATAATAATTTTAGTAATCTCAATAGGCTTTCAGACGAAAGTCTGAAAGCCTAATGACGTGGTGCTGTAGCAGTACCAGTACCATTCTGCCTCGGCATTTTTATACACCCACATTGAAATGTGGTCGTATATTGTCGTCGGTCCGGCGTCCACAATTGCTTGTGGACGCTCTAGAGGCTAAAGTTAATATCCAATTGACTTTAAATTCATACACAGTCTTAAGGTCATGAGACGAAGAATCCTATTGTTTTTCAGCGGTTTCCGATAATAACTACCAGATTTATGGCCCTTGATCACTTCAAAAAATTAGAGGCCAAAGTTAATATCCGATTGACTTTAAATTTATACACCATGTTTAAGGTCATAAGACGAAGAAGCCTATTGATTTTCAACGATTTCCGATAATTAGTGCCAGAGTTATGGCCCTTGATCACTTCAAAATCTTATGGACGCTCTGCTAAAGGCCAAAGTTAATATATGACACAAGCCACGAAAAGGTGTAGAACTTCAGACGAAAAAGCACTTAAATTTAAATAAATTTTTACGAATTCTTTGGGGGTTAAAAACTTGTATTAATAATTCATCTTTCAAATTTTGTAAAGGAAAAGATAACTTGTTGTTCTGTTTTTGTGCAAATACATATTTTGCGGACCATATAAGCTTGTAACATACGTTACATGTCCAATTAATATTTGCCCCAAATTTGCTAATAACTACCAGCCCAGTTGATTTGAGTGTGATAATATCAAAATCTATATTCTAGAATGTAAAAAAATGTCTTTGTGCGCTGTTTACCCCCAAAAATTGGCAAAGATCTTTCATTGACATCTGGTTTCAAAACAGTGTGAAATGTCTGAACTGATAACTCTTTTACACTCTTTCTTGGGCATGATTTCATTGTCATTCTTAGCCATTATGTTACAATATTTGATCAATTATTATTTTGTTAGGCCAAAAAAAAAAAGAGTTCTGTTTCCTGTAACGGATGGAAAATAGGGTAGGGTCGGTAGGTAGGGTTTTTTTTTTTTTTTTTTTTTTTTTTTTTAATATTAGTATTAGATCTCCTCCACTGGGGGTTCAGGTCAAAGTTTCAAATGACAGAAACAATTTTTTTAAAAATATTTTTTGAAAACATACATAGAAAGCTACCCATTTTTTTTATTTCATCGAAATATTCCAATTAGATCCAAAATCATGGAATTTTATAATCCGAGATCGACGTCAAAAATGTAATCAAAACTGTCCGTGGTGTATGTCGTATAATATTCTGTGCGAAAATCTTCAATTTTATGTTGGGTTGAGTCGGTGCCGTGAACATAAAATACGAATAGATTTGTGGTATTCTTGGATAATTGTTTAAAATGTATCAGAGACTCGATTACGATTTAAATATTATCTTTGGTGGCAAAAGAACTTTTAATCGTTCAATGATGATAAAAACAATAGCGTGGGGAGGGAAATAACTCGCGCTGAAAACTTATATCGTACCGTTGCACGAAATTGGTCCGTAATAAATTTATTTGTCTTCTTTTAAATACCAATCGAACAGATCCTATCCACCTGTTTGAAATATAGGTTCACTTGTTTATGTCCATCTGCGAGCCGTTGATAATTAGAACAAAAGTTGTGAGCTTCATAGTTTTTCAGAACTTGTGCATTATCTATACGAAACCCGTAGTCTCGTTTTTCACGTCAGTTAGCGATCTCGCGTCAAAAGTATGGCAGATCTTAATAAACGCTCGTTGTACCATGGACCTTATAACATAAGGTCCATGGTTGTACCCGCTTATTCCGATCGGTAAATGCCGATTCAAAGAACGATGACATTAATATTCTTTTATAGCAACAAATAATATATATATTTTCACGAATCCGGTAGGGTTAGAGTATTCTGAACGGTCGCTTGGTGAAGAAAATTTTTATACGCCCACATTTTCATGTGGACGTATATTGTCGTCGCCCCTGTTCGTCCGTCCGTCCGTCCGTCCGTTCACAATTGTTTGTGAACAGTCTACAGGTCACAATTTTTATCCGATTTCAATGAAACTTAAAACATAGGTTTATCACCCTAAGATCTCGGTTCCTTTCGATATTGGCATGTATCGGACTGTAACTTCATGGGTTATGGCCCCTGATTGTACGAAAAATCACGTTTTTTAGCTTGTGAACAGTTTAGAGGTCACAATTTTGAACCGATTTGGATGAAACTTGAAATGCATGTTTATAACCCAAAGATCTTGGTTCCTTTCGATATTTGCGCCAATCGGATCGTAACTTCCTGAATTATGGCCCCTGATTGTCCGAAAAATCGCCCTTTTTAGCTTGTGGTCCCTCTGGAGGTCAAAATTGTTATCCGATTTAAAAAACCGTTTGATTATATCACCGTTCCATGGTTATGAAGGTCGAGTTCGAATTTCGTGAAAATCGGACCAAAATTGACGGACAAAATGGCCGCCATTTGTACGCAAATAGTGTGAAAATATGTTAAATCAAGGTTGTGAACAGTGTAGAGGACACAATTTTGAACCGATTTGGATGAAACTTGAAATGCATGTTTATAACCCAAAGATCTTGGTTCTTTTCGATATTTGCGCCAATCGGATCGTAACTTCCTGAATTATGGCCCCTGATTGTCCGAAAAATTGCCCTTTTTAGCTTGTGGTCCCTCTGGAGGTCAAAATTGTTATCCGATTTAAAAAAACGTTTGATTATATCATTGTTCCATGGTTATGAAGGTCGAGTTTGAATTTCGTGAAAATCGGACCAAAATTGACGGACAAAATGGCCGCCATTTGTACGCGAATAGTGTGAAAATATGTTATATCAAGGTTGTGAACAGTGTAGAGGACACAATTTTGAACCGATTGGGATGAAACTTGAAATGCATGTTTATAACCCAAAGATCTTGATTCCTTTCGATATTTGCGCAAATCGGATCGTAACTTCCTGAATTATGGCCCCTGATTGTCCGAAAAATTGCCCTTTTTAGCTTGTGGTCCCTCTGGAGGTCAAAATTGTTATCCGATTTAAAAAAAACGTTTGATTATATCACCGTTCCATGGTTATGAAGGTTGAGTATGAATTTTGTGAAAATCGGACCAAAATTGACGGACAAAATGGCCGCCGTTTGTACGCGATTAGTGTGAAAATATGTTATATAAAGGTTGTGGACCTTATAGAGGTCACAATTTTGAACCGATTTTGATGAAACTTGACATGTATGTTTATAACCCAAAGATCTTGGTTCCTTTCGATATTTGCGCCCATTGGATCATAACTTCCTGAATTATGTCCCCGGATTGTCCGAAAAATCGCTTTTGTTCGCTTTTGGTCCCTCTGGAGGTCAAAATTATTATCCGATTTAAAAAAACGTTTGACTATATCACCGTTACATGGTAATGAAGAGAGAGTTTAAATCACGTGAAAACCGGACTAGAATTGACGGACAAAATGGCCGCCGTTTGTACACGAATAGTGTGAAAATATGTTATATCAAGGTTGTGGACCCTATAGAGGTCACAATTTTGAATTGATTTTGATGAAACTTGACAGGTATGTTTTAAACCCAAAGATCTTGGTTCCTTTCGATATTTGCGCCCATCGGGTCATCACTTCCTGAATTATGTCCCCTAATTGTACGAAAAATCACCCTTTTTAGCTTGTGGTGCCTCTGGAGGTCACAATTATTATATGATTTAAAAAAAAACGTTTGATTATAAAAACCAAACAAATTCTAATGATTTTCTGATAATTCCTTAATATGCGACAATTCTTGTTGACTGCCCGGACGATTTGGCTGCTGTGTGGGCGTATGTTTCGTTGCCTGGCAACCTATTTTTTTTTATTTCTCTTGACACTAAAAAAAAATTTGAGTCGGCAGGTTTTGTAATGGGTCGGTCGGGTTACCGGAAACATAACATTTTTTTTTTTTGGCCTTATTAAATTTTACTTCTGTGTACTGTTTTCTCAATATTGCACAAAATATTTGTAACGGACGTGACTCCCTACTATGTAACGGACGTGACCTTTTGTAACGGACGTCACTATTGACCCAATTAACAGTGCGAGGTGTATCTGAGGTGTTTAACAATCTTTTCCATGCATAGTTTGAGGACATTTAAAAAAGAAGGCAATCTATGTAATTTTATTAAAGAGCACATAAAATGAGGAAACTAAATTCATTGAGCTTATAAATATTGGTTACTATATGCATTTTACGGAAGTTTAACGTCGATCTGATGAAAATTAATTCAGATATCGTCACTCAAAGTCGCAAATATAGACCTCCCGTAAAAACGACTTGGCCAATTATTGAAAACACTCTTAATCCCCTCAGACGCCAGTGACGTCACAGTGACCGAATGCATATTCGGGATGTTTATTCCTTAATTACCTATATACACCCGGCGTGTGTATTCGTTAACGCCTGACTGATTCCTTAATCCCCCTAATTAAATAACAATTGACTACGGAAGAATTTGTTTTATAAAGACAGTTGTTGTAGCCATATTCCCCATGTGTTTTTTTTTATCAGAATAAGCCGACCGTAAGCCAACAATAATTGGCTTCTGATTGAAACAAGATTGGTGTGAAATTCTTATAGCCGGCGCTACGGACATCTTTTAAGCCGATAGAAATAATCAATTGTCGGCTTTTAAGAAACGAAATGGTTTCAAATAATAATCATTAGGGGTGTAACGATACATCGAACAATCGATGCATCGCGATAGTTTGACTGTCGATAGTGTATATCGATATTAAAAAGAAACTATCGATAAAAATTGCGATAGTCAAGCAAACTATCGATAGCTTCGATAGTTTGTAATAGCGAAAGTAACATGGCTCAAATTCACTTGTATTTGTCGAATAATTACTCTGTATTTATAACAAAAAGCTCCGTTATCACTAAAATAGCGTTACACGATCTCAATGTCACATGGAAATCTTCGTCTACCATATAAGGCAAGGCTTACTAAGAAATGTGTAAAATGGTTGATTTTGGCGCGAAAAAGCTGAAAATGGTCACGTACGCCAATAACAGACATGCTGAAAGCATGTCGCATATGGCAGGAAAGTTGGCTATGCCTTTTTAAACAAATTACTAAACTACCAATGTAATATTAATAATATACAATTTTATATAATATAAAGAAAAAAAAATTATTTTATTATTTAATTCACAATCAGAATGCGACGTTACCGTGTACCTGAGATACCCTCTTAGGAGGCTCTTCTATTCGCCCCCTCCCCTTTTGCCGCACCTTTAGAAGACACATGTTTTTATCTGCACCGTCTTGTGTCGTTTCATTCTGTCGGTTTATTTGTCGATATGACTACCGATAACCCAATCTGTTTCACAGAGAATTACTTACGAAATATCTCTGTAACAGACGACAGTTCACAACAGGTGCGTTGACTGCACGCGCCGTTAGTCATTGGCTCAACGGCTCGTGCAATGTTTACTTAATACCTAACTGCTTCGGGCAAAATGATGCATTTTACTCGTTTTAATGCCCATTTACACTAAATAGGAAATATTTTTAAACTCCAAATACTTCAAACGTCATTATTTATTTTTCTTTTACCTCAAAAAAATGTTTGAGAATTTAATTTGTCGGAGTTAAAAAGTTAATATGCCGTACTCATTAAGCCTCGTCGATGTCATGCTTATCAGTGATTGTAGCGGCCAAGCGAATATTCAGTGCGGGATCAGTTTGCCGATAACCGTGTTAAAATATTACGTACTGATTTACGGGCAGGAGATGTTGATCAACTAGTGAATTATAATCTATTCTAGTCACAAATATATAATCTATTACAACTTAAGACGAGAAAGGTCGGCTTTTGTTGTTGTTGTTCTTGGTGTTTAACGTCCGCTTCCACCGAAGGTGATATCGCAGACAAGTCTTATTTTTCATTTTCATTATGTTAGCGCACGCGCAGGGGTCTTTGCTGTGGGAGGAAACCGGAGTGCCCGGAGGAAACCCACGAGGTTGAGAAGGAGCCCCTATCTCCATGCCACATACGCTCACACCAGGGCTCGAAACCACAGCCGCAAGCCAGAGGTGACCGGCCAGCTAGAGGTCGAAGCGCGGCACTCTAGACCACTAGGCCATCCCAACCCCCGGTCGGCTTTTGAAAATGCTTTGACTTATATAGTATAGTGATATGTAGCTTACGTGTAAAATTAATGATTACGCGAGTCAAATGTTAATTGGACCGACAAATACACACGTGTTAACTGGCGGTGTGTATACAGTGATATATCGTACAGATAGTGCTATATTGTATAGATAATGTGTATAGATTATGTGTAGTGCCTGTGACGTCACTAGCCAATCAACCGGATAAAGCTTGTAATTGAAAATTTGAAAACCGTTTTTGGCTGTCTGATGTTTAAACGTTAATATCTCAATTAATTTTAATCAGATTGGAGTGAACTTGACATAAAATGCATATAGTAACCAATGTCTATAGGCTCAATGAATCTAGTTTTCTCATTTTATGTGCTCTTTAAATTTAATAAAGAGTCGTAATTTTCTTTAGGTCATCTTAGCTCCTTGTGTAACGGTAGTGATGTTTGACATTATCAATTTCGTCCACCATCACGTCCGTTACACGTAAAACCGAAAGTCAAACTGTTATCAATCAAATTTGCATGATTCTTTCATTTTTTTTCGATCACCCGAATGTGTGGAACGGCTCTTGATTTTGAGCGCAAAGCAGGCGGCTTTGACATCTTTAATATCCTCAGTTTTTGCCAAATTCTTGTAATAATATAACGGACGTGATTTTGATATAACGGACGTGACGACAACAAAAGTTTGAGGACGGAATTTCCTTGTGGGGGTCCCGGCGTCGACCATTTTTAATTACCCGCAAAATCATGAGGTATACGAACTGTGTGTAGAACAAGGGAGCTAATAACCGCGGAAGAGCCATAGATTTGAAACGGGAGGGGAAATATCGATCATCGTAAACGCAAATAACGGACGTGATTCTTTGACGGAATCTCGAGTGGACGATCGAAAATGCGAATAGTTTCTTCTCAAACGTCTCTAAATCAACAGAAATACTTACATCATATCACTCAATTATGCCTCTTGATTTGTAACATAAACATACATATAGATGCAGGTGGTGAGCAACTCTTTCAATGCATTAAAAAATCGATTTTTTTGGACGGAATTTGTCACGTCCGTTACACACTTTTTAAACAATTTTTTTTATTGAAAAATATTAAGATTTTTGGAATTTGACACTTCTGATGGATAGAAACATCCTTTATCTTCAATTTAAGAAACAACTTGTAGATTTCAATCTATGTCTTCAGTATCAAAATACTTACCCTTTTTTAACACCACCAAGAGGGACAAATTTACACATCAAAAAAGGGGGTATTTTTATTTTTGTTTCGCAATAAATACTTTATTTGTACTATTTTGATCATGAAGTTGTGTTTATTATCTCTTTATTATATTTTGTGTATAACCATACCAAAAATTACATTGGATTTGTCCTAGCTTTGGGAAAAATCAATTTTTGCAAAACCATATGTTAGTTCTACACCTTATCGTGGCCTGTGTCATATACGATTGACTGTAAATTTATACACAGTGTTTAAGGTCATATGACGAAGAAGCCTATTGATTTTCAGCGATTTTCAATAATTAGAGCCAGAGTTATGGCCCTTGATCACTTCAAAAAATCTTGTGGACGCTCTTAAGGCCAAAGTTAATATCCGATTGACTTTAAATTTATACACAGTGTTTAAGGTCATAAGATGAAGAAGTCTATTGATTTTCAGCGATTTCTGATGATTAGTGCCAGAGTTATGGCCCTTGATCACTTCAAAAAATCTTGTGGACGCTCTAGAGGCCAAAGTTAATATCCGATTGACTTTAAATTTATACACAGTGTTTAAGGTCATAAGATGAAGAAGTCTATTGATTTTCAGTGATTTCTGCTAATTAGTGCCAGAGTTATGGCCCTTGATCACTTCAAAAAATCTTGTGGACGCTCTAGAGGCCAAAGTTAATATCCGATTGACTTTATATTTATACACAGTGTTTACAGTCATGAGACGAAGACGTCTATTGATTTTCAGCGATTTCCAATAATTACTGCCAGAGTTATGGCCCTTGATCACATCAAAAAAATCCTGTGGACGCTCTAGAGGCCAAAGTTAATATCCGATTGACTTTAAATTTACACACATTGTTTAAGGTCCTGAGACGAAAAAGCCTACTGATTTTCATCGATTTCAAATAATTACTTCCAGAGTTATCTCCCTTGATCACCTCGAAAAACCTTGTGGCGCTGTAGATGCCAAACTTATAAATCATCCGATTGACTTCAGATTGATACACAGAGTTTAAGGTGTTGAAACGAACAAGTATTTTGATTTTCAATGAATTTTGATAACTGAACAGCTAAATCCATGATGTTAAATGTTTCCTATACTAATTGTTAGCTTGGGGCAAAACTTTATAAAAAGCTAACTAATTCTAATGATTTTCAGATAATTACATAATGAGTTGTTACTCAGATTTTAGTGTATTACAAATGTTTTATTACCAAAAAAAAGTAAAAATTTGCGACAACCCTTGTTGACTGCCCGGACGATTTAGCTGCTGTGGGCGTATGTTTCGTTGCCTGGCAACCTATCTTTTTGTGCTGTGGTAGAAAATTCTCAATTTCGAGGACTGTGTATTATAATATAAATGTTTCATTTCCGTAAAAAGTAAAATTAAGCGACAACTCTTGTTGACTGCTCGGACGATTTAGCTGCTATGGGTGTATGTTTCGTTGCCTGGCAACCTATCATTACATCTACAATAACATAGATTTTTTTCCAGATTTTTTCGAAGGGGTCGATTTCCCCATTTTCTGAAAATTGACACACTTGACATGGAATGATCCTGAAACATTTCAGCAATGAGAAGACGAACCTTATTTCCAGTTCTCCATACATCTGTTGCAAAATATGGGCATAGCTTGCATAGCAATTGCTTGTTATAATTCACAACCAAATTTACTTTCTAATTGACAATCATTCTTATAATTCTGTTAAAATTCCAGTTTATGTGATATCCGTTTACTTTTAAAATCATGTCTAAAAGCATGTAATGTAACTGGAATAATGCTAATAATGAAATATTTGATTTTAAATTCAATATTCAATTTTAGATACAGACTCAGATTTAGATGATAATCAGTCAGTTAAGTCAAATAGATCGCATAGATCTATGATGGCTCTATCGGAAGAAACAGATAAGTAGATCTTGTGTGACATTCTCATGTTTTAAATGAAGCAAGATATAGATAGTGACACTTTTGTTGTGACCTGTAGATCTTTATGCTTTTCAGTTTGCTCCTAAAATTTAGTAGAGATTGTATGTAGTATTAAACTTAGTCATTTCTAGATATAATATTATATATTTATCAATTAAATTGAAGTACTGTATTTTAAGTTATGATCATTTTAATGTTATTTGTGTTTGAAACTTTTGAAACCCTGGGCAGTGAAATCGTTAGTGCATGTATGAAAATAGCAATTAAATCGGTGTTGTTTTATACGCCCACATTTTCATGTGGACGTATATTGTCATCGCCCCTGTCTGGACACTCCACTGATCACAATTCTTATCAGATTTTGACGAACTTGAAATATAGGTTTATCTCAAAGATCCCGCTGCTTTTGATATTGGGCGTATGTTTCGTTGCCTGGCAACCTATCTTTTTAGTTTGTGGTTCCTCTGGAGGTCATAATTATTAACCAATTTTAAAAACCCTTTGATTATATCAATGTTACACCGTAATGAAGGTTTAGGTTGAATTTCATGAAAATCAAACCAAATCGCCGGACAAAATGTATATCAAGGGTTTCATCCGATTTTCTTCAAATATATGTTTATAGGCCAAACATCTGGTTGCTCTTGATATCCGCACATAAAGGATTGTAACTTTCTGAATAATGGACCTTGATTGTTCGGAAATTCACATTTTTAGCTTGTGGTTCTTTTAGAGGTCACAATTTTTATCCAATTTAAATATAATGTGTATCAGTTACACCCTAATAATGGTTGAGATAAAATTTTGTGAATATCAGACCAAAACTGCTGGACAAAATGGCAGCTCCTCGTATGCAAATAGTGTAAAATATGTAATGTTGTTTAAGTTTGAATTTTGTAAAAATTGGATCAAATATGCTGGACAAAATGGCCTCTCCTTGTACACAAATAGTGTAAAAATATGTAAATGTAATGCAAGGTCACAATGTTTATCCAAGATTTTTTTAAAAAAAAAAAAATGTGTAAATTGTTAAAAACGGACCAAAACTGTTGGACAAAATGGCCGCTCCTCCTACATATATAGTGTAAAAATATGGTATATCAAGGTTGTGGACCCTCTAGCTAGACGCCACAATTTGTATCCAATTTTGATTAAACTTTAAATTTAAGGTTCCTGATTGTACGAAAAATCACTTCTGAATTCATTTGTTCTCTATCCATCTCTTGGAAAATGTGTCCGTATCCTGCCTGGCAGCCGCTTGTTTTTAAACATGTAATTTTGAACCATTAACTTTTTTTGGGCATGCATTAATAGAAAACTCCCATGACTTAAGTCATAGTGCTTTTTATGTCACCCACCTGTAAAGTGGCAAATTTATTTCAAAAATAATATTAAAGTGCACATAAAATGGCCCTGAAAATTTCTCTATGTGAGTAGTCCATGGTTATTTTATCCACTTTACAGCAAATTCACATCAGTCCGACTAAAATTAATTCAGCTATCTTCATTCAAAGTCGTAAAAATAGACCTCCCATAAAAACGACTTTGCCAATTATTGAAAACACTCTTAATCCCCTCAGACGCCAGTGACGCCACAGTGACCGAATACATATTCGGAATTTTTATTACCTATTAATTACCTATATACAGCCGGCGTGTGTATTCATTAACACCTGACTGATTCCTTAATCCCCCCAATTAAATAAAACAATTGACTACGGAATAATTTGTATTATAATTCATTTGAATTTAGAATTTGTTTCATAATGTACGGTCGTTCTGTTTTTTCACGGCAGCGATTTTAATAAACTCTACCATCGTGTACGGTCTAAACGATTCGAGATACATTTTCGTCAGAAGTTTATTGTTCGAATTTAGAATCTGTTTCATTATGTACGGTCGTTCTGTTTACTCACGGCAGCGATTTTAATACAATCTACCATCGTGTGCAGTCCAAACGATTCGAGATACATTTTCGTCAGAAGAGTATCGTCGTTCTAATTTAGAATTTGTTTCATAATGTACGGTCGTTCATTTTCTCACGGCAGCGATGTCATACACTCCCAACTATTCGAGATACATTTTCGTCAGAAGAGTATTGTGGTTTGAATTTCCCCGAGTAAAAGAGTATAGGAGTTAAAAGATGTGGTCACGCAAAATATATCGTAACCGTCAAACATGATTGAAATGTGATTTGTAAATCACAATCCGTTATCGACGTACGGGGCCTTTCTTTCTGCTTGCGAATTTGACTTGCGAATTTGACTTGCGAATTTGAACAGTGATTGGGCCATAAAGTAATTAAGAATGCTGATTAGGTAATTAATTATCTTTTTCTTTGTAATAAAGTAGCCTTGTATTATTTGTTGATTGGTGTTTAAACAACATTTAAATATAAATCATTCGATGGATATACCTTTGTGATAAGATAAGGTTATAATGTCTAACATCATTTACCTTTTTTTTTATAAAGAATACAAGTATACTATTCAAAAAAAGTAGGGGATATAAGATTTTGGGGGCATAATACTAAAATATGCAAATGACTACGAAAAAAAGTCACTATAGAACCTAACAGAAGAAATATTTCCAGTTAAATGTGACGCCCAAACGCACCAATAGCTACCGCATGGAATGCAGGTGATGCCTGGGATCATCATGGGGGTCCAACCCAAGATTTGCACGACTCTGACTTTGAATGTTACAGTCATTGTGGCATTGAATTCCAGGGTGGAAACATCAGTTTAATTGTTTTAGTGACCAGAAAACAAATTTTGATATGCGTCAGCTTACCCAAAATGAAAGGTTACGTGCCCTTGGCATGCTACAGATCGGCACAACACAGGCGATTGTGGCGCGGACGATGAATGTTTCTCAGTCTGTCATAAGCAGGCTATGGTCCAGATACCGTTTCATCTTCCAGGATGACAACGCAACATGTCACAGGGCCAGGATCGTTACAGGTTACCTCCAACAACAGAACATCACCACATTACATGTACCTTGGCCAGCACTGAGTCCCGACCTCTCCCACATCGAGCATGTCTGGGACATGCTTGGACAGAGGTTACGTCAACGTCAACAACGTCCTGCCAATGTCCAAGAACTTGCTGCTGCGTTGCAACAGAAATGGGACAATCTGGACCAAAATGACCTTAGACGTCTCATTAGGAGTATGCCACGTCGGATCAATGCTTGTTTGGCAAACAGAGGAGGATTTACCCGTTACTGACTTTGTTGTGATGCTGTGGTAACTTTGCTGTTTGACCCCGGGTATCATTTTTATACGCCCACATTGAAATGTGGTCGTTTATTGTCGTCGCCCCCGTCCGTCCGTCCGTCCGTCCGTCGGTCCGTCGGTCCGGCGTCCACAATTGCTTGTGGACGCTCTACAGGCTAAAGTTAATATTCGATTGACTTTAAATTTATACACAGTGTTTAAGGTCATGAGACGAAGAAGCCTATTGTTTTTCAGCGATTTCCGATAATAACTACCAGAGTTATGGCCCTTGATCACTTCAAAAAATCTTATGGACGCTCTAGAGGCCAAACTTAATATCCGATTGACTTTAAATTTATACACAGCGTTTAAGGTCATAAGACAATGACGCCTATTGATTTTCGGCGATTTCCGATAATTAGTGCCAGAGTTATGGCCCTTGATCTCTTTAAAAAATCTTGTGGACGCTCTAAAGGTCAAAGTTAATATCCGATTGACTTTAAATTTATACACAGTGTTTAAGGTCATAAGACGAAGAAGCCTATTGATTTTCAGCGATTTCCGATAATTGGTGCCAGAGTTATGGCCCTTGATCACTTCAAAAAATCTTGTGGACGCTCTAGAGGCCAAAGTTAATATCCGATTGACTTTAAATTTATACACAGTGTTTAAGGTCATAAGACGAAGACGCCTATTGATTTTCAGCGATTTCCGATAATTAGTGCCAGAGTTATGGCCCTTGATCACCTCAAAAAATCTTGTGGACGCTCTAGAGGCCAAAGTTAATATCCGATTGACTTTAGATTTATACACAGTGTTTAAGGTCATGAGACGAAGAAGCCTATCGATTTTCGGCGATTTCCGATAATTAATGCCAGAGTTATTGCCCTTGATCTCTTTAAAAAATCATGTGGACGCTCTAAAGGTCAAAGTTAATATCCGATTGACTTTAAATTTATACACAGTGTTTAAGGTCATAAGACAAAGAAGCCTATTGATTTTCACCGATTTCCGATAATTAGTGCCAGAGTTATGGCCCTTGATCACTTCAAAAAATCTTGTGGACGCTCTAGAGGCCAAAGTTAATATCCGATTGACTTCAAATTTATACACAGTGTTTAAGGTCATAAAACAAAGCCGCCTATTGATTTTCAGCGATTTCCATTAATTAGTGCCAGAGTTATGGCCCTTGATCACCTCAAAAAATCTTGTGGACGCTCTGGAGGCCAAAGTTAATATCCGATTGACTTTAGATTTACACACAGTGTTTAAGTTCATGAGACGAAGAATCCTATTGATTTTCTGCGATTTCAAATAATTACTGCCAGAGTTATCTCCCTTGATAACTTCAAAAATTCTTGTGACGCTATAGAGGCCAAAGTTACCATCCGATTGACTTCAGATTGATACATAGAGTTTAAGGTGTTGAAACGAACAAGTATTTTGATTTTCAATGAATTTAGATAACTGAACAGCTAAATCCATGATATTAAATGTTTCATGTATATACTAATTGTTAGCGTGGGGTAAAACTTTATAAAAAGCAATCAAATTCTAATGATTTTCTAATAATTACATAATGAGTTGTTACTCTTAATCAGTTTTTAGTGTATTACAAATGTTTCATTACCGAAAAAAGTAAAAATATGCAACAACCCTTGTTGACTGCCCGGACGATTTAGCTGCTGTGGGCGTATGTTTCGTTGCCTGGCAACCTATCTTTACCCTTATAATGGTCAGTCTGTGCCTTACTTAGTCTAACGATCATTTGGAATAAATCGATGAATGTGAACTTCATTTCATTTTGTCATTTGTTTCTTCGTCAGTTTCATTAGGTGACTTAAAAATCAAATATCCCCTACTTTCTTTGAATAGTATATTTTACAATTAAATTGACAGTTTAATCACTCACCAAACAGCACCAGGAACTCCACATTTGATCAAGTGTATTTGATATTCATTATTAAAAATTGATCTGGCCGGTGTAACAAAAAATGATAATTACCCATCTAAATTAGAACCACAATACTGACGAAAATGTATCTCGAATCGTTTGGACTGCACACGATGGTATATTGCATTAAAACCGCTACCGTGAGAAAACAGAACGGCCGTACATAATGAAACAAATATTAAAATGGATCTTGAATTAATATGTATTACAAAACAAATTATTCTGTAGTCAATTGTTTTATTTAATTAGGGGGGTTAAGGAATCAGTCAGGCATTAATAAATACACACGCCGGGTGTGTATAGGTAATTGAGCAATTGTTCGTAAAATGTTCACTGCATATCACTGTTGTGACTGTAGGTTGCCAACTCTTTCCGTACGATTTCATCCTTGGGAAATTTATGAAACGCCGGTACATTATTCCCCTTTCCCTTGCTGGAATTTCCTCAATAACACATTGGTAATATGGCATCTTGAAATACACTCGGTAATATTCTTGTCACAAATATATAATCTATTACAACTCAAGACGAGAAAAGTCGGCTTTTGAAAATGCTTTGACTGATATAGTGATATGTAGCTTACATGTAAATATTTACGCGTTAATGATTACGGCAGTCAAATGTTTATTGGACCGACCAAATACCCACGTGTCAACTGGCTGTGTGTATATACAGTGATATAATGATGTGTATACTATGTGTAGTGCCTGTGATGTCACCAGCCAATCAACCGGATTAAGGTTGTAATTGAAAATTTGAAAACCGTTTTTGGCAGTCGGATACTAAAACGTAAATATCTGAATTAATTTTAATCAGATTAGTTTGATTTTGCCGTAAAATGGATTTTGTAACTATTGAGTACCTCAGGGAATCCAGTATTTTTCTAGTAAGATTGGATATCTCTACTTTCCGTATATTTTATACCAAACATGCCATACTTTTATTGGCTATATAACCACCAGATATATACTTTCCTGGGAACCCATCTTTAATTCACTTATCCAAACCATAATCCGCTCTTGATGTCATGATTGTCATTGCTAGCCAGCGATGTGTACTGGATTAGGATCTGGGGCCTGTTTCATGAAATTTAAACTAAGATAAAAATCCAAATTTTAGTTAATTTGATTGTATAGTATTAGCTTGATTTTGTAGTGCTTATCCAATCAAATTTGAAGTATCTACTAAAATTTGGATTTTATCTTTAGTTAAGATTTCGAAAAACAGGCTCCTGATTTGCTGCTCAACTTACATTCATGATTTAATCATGAAATGGATAATTGACAATATGTTTTTTTTTTATCATGCCTACTTTAGTAAGTTAGTAAATTCCCTTTATGTTATCTACCTTTTGTCTTCCCACTTTCAAAGAAAGCAGGGGAATATTAAAATGGGTTCATTGTTGTCTGTCCGTCACATTTTTTTTGACACAATAACTGTTCTTCTAATCGAGCTAGAATGTTCAACTTGGTGTGGTGTTTATTAGGTCAATGCCTTGATGGAGTTCATAGATGAGCATGTTCGGCTTAGGGTAAGCAGAAATAAACAATTTGATTGGTTGATGCTTTCGAACACGATAAGTTATAATTAATTGAGAGTGATGAAAATTGGTGTATAGTTTTATGACATCAATTCCTAGATTAAGTTCAATAATGAGCATTTTCTGCTCAGAATAACCCTGTTGTGGACCCTTTTTGTCCATCCGCCTGTTTGTCACACCTTTTTGGACATAATAACTCTAGCTCTTTTTAATTGAGCTAGAATTTTCAAACTTGCCCAAGGTGTTTATTAGGTCGATGCCTTGATGGAGTTCCAAAAAATGAGCAATTTTCTGCTTAGGTTAAGTAGAGATCAGCAATTTGATTGGTTGATACTTTGGGACATGATAACTTCAGTTCTAATTAAGTGAGAATGACAATACTTGGTGTATAGTTTCATTACATCAATACCTTGACTAAGTTCGATAATAAACATTATCGCCAAAGAGTAAGCAGAGCGATAAGCAATTTGATTGGTCAAGACTTTGGAACATAACAACTCTGCTTTTAATTGAGTTAGAATGTTTAAAGTTGATTATGATGTTCATTAGGTTGATTCTATCTGATAGAGAGTGATGAAACTTCATGTATAGTTGATAATCAGTTTGATTCCTCGATACTTTTGATAAAGATTAACATGCAATTACTGTAATTAATATGTGTCTTCGATTTATTTTGGGACCTCGACGGGGGACATTAGCCGAACTGTTGGCTAGTTTAAATCCCATTATTTGCAGATAATATTCATCCATTGTATCTGTTTTTTGTTTATTTTATTACCAGGTAAATTAAGTGATAAAGACTCTGGGGCAGAACTTGTGCCTGAGGATGAAAAGTTGGCTGATTTAGCAAAGCCAAGATTAGGGGATATTGTAAAGATGACAGTACACATTACTGAAAGTGAGGAATTTAAGGTAAGTTTATTACCGAATAAATTACATCTTCACTTATTTCACAGATAAACTTAAGTGATTAGAAGTAGAACAGGTCAGGATGTCGAAATATAGTTTATCATCTTTATCAAACGACTAATTGAGGCTTCACAGACCGCAGGCACATATTGTCAGGTCTTGTTGTTATTCAGAAAAACTTGTGGCTTGTGCAGGTTCCGTGCCACTTAACCATGCCCTGAAATAAGTAGTCTGACACATAAAATGTCTGGCAGAATTTATTCACTCTTGACAGGTTGAATTGATTGTCCAACCAAGTCATAAATAATAATTTCTATTAGCAAAAACTGACATATATTTGAATTGAGTCAATCTTTAATTATTAGACTCGAAATCCAGAGCCGAAAACGGGGTATATCTTAAGTCTTGTATTGGCAATAATAGATTTGACCCGAGGCCTAGTAAAAAGCACCATCCATTTATAGTAAGTCGAGGCAGTATGGGTCAGGTCATTCCATATCAAGTGGACCAATGGATCAGAAATCACTACAAGTATTGTATCGTCTAAAATGGTAGTTTTAGCGATAGTTTCTATTCATACCGTGTAACAGGGAATATGATAAGCGGTATCGCATCGCAGTTTGCTAAACAAAAACGACGTAAGTGCGAATCAAATATTAATTTGATTAGCAGAAAATTTTCAAATTCAAGGGAACCCGCGAATCAAATTTCTTGTCCCAAATGAAGCGTGAAAAATGTTTAACTTATATGATTTACCGTTTCACTGCGTACGGACATTTTAATCCTCTGCATGTCGGTCACTTAATTAGTAAATAATCAATAATCTACGGTAGTTGTAAGCTAACCTTTTAACAGTCATCCAGTTCACTATCAAATTAGGTACACAATTCCGTAAATATACAAGCTCGATAATTATTCATGAAACAATAATTTGTATCTGTAACCATTTCCCTTTGTAGTAAGAATTGACCGCGTGTTCCCAACTGGTAGGCTATCCTATTTGTCATCAGTGCCATCACACAAATATTTTAATTATTTTCCATTCACTCAACAAAATAATATCCCATTGTCTTTTATCGTACGAAAAATGTATCCATCTGAAGCGTGCACTATTATTAGCTCTTGACACCGGTTTATTTTTTATACGCCCACATTGAAATGTGGTCGTATATTGTCGTCGCCCCTGTCCGTCCGTCCTTCTGCATTTCTTCAACATTTCCACGGGATACAAAAATAAATGTTGATGAAAACAGTCCCCCGAATGCGCCTTGATAAATGTCGAAAATTACGTCATTCGTGGTCGAAATGAGTACTGCACACATTAATTTGTAAATTCACAAATACATTTGTTATTGATGGCGGGAGCGGGTAAATAACCCAGAAAACAAGATTATAAGAAACAAGATATATGTCCATTTGTTTCGTTAATTTCTAATAAATAAATTGTTGAGTTTTATTTACGCCGGGAAAATTGTCAATTCATTGCAAATGGACGTTTCCCAACGGACGTCGGCAATACAGAAGATATTCAACAGATATGCAATTCATTCGAGAATTTTAGACACTATGCTAAGATTATAAATCGGATCATAGTTTCTAAAATTGGGAGAAACAAAACAAACGCCGTACGTTTTCTAGATGACACCCGGCAAACTAATTAAAAGACATGAAAAGAAAACGGCATTGCATTTCTAATCACCCGTAAGTTTCTAGACGGCTCTCGGTAAAGTGGTAATTTGGCGTAAAAACTAAACGCCGTTAGTAATTAAACACTCTGTTCATTTCTAGACAACGTACGGGAAAATAAGGCCTTGTCTAAAAACTAAACCCCTTTCAAATCTAAAACATCCCGAGAAACTGGACGGTCGTAAGAGTAGACGATCGATGACAAAACTAGACGGTATTTCTAAATCTACACGGTGGCACAAACTGGACGTTTTTTGATGAATCTTGACGGTATTTAACACATTCTTGACGTGTATTAGATTCTAGATGATAAGGGTAGTTTCTTACCTTTTTTCGTAAAAACTAGAAGATTCCCGGTCCCTAGTGAAGGTTGAGTTTGAATTTGGGAAAATCGGACCAAAATTGACGGACAAAATGGCCGCCGTTTGTATGCGAATAGTGTGAAAATATGTTATATAAAGGTTGTGGACCTTATAGAGGTCAAAATTTTGAACCGATTTTGATGAAACTTGACATGTATGCAGGGAATATTTTACTTTTTTACACTTGATTAGCAGTTTCCAGAAAAATTGTGTAAGAATGCTAATCAATTGTATAATTGAGTAGCAAAATTTACCAATTGATTAGCAGTTTTTATACGCCCACATGGAAATGTGGTCGTATATTGCCGTCGCCCCCGTCCGTCCGTCTGTCCGTCCGTCCGTCCGTCCGTCCGTCCATCGTCCACAATTTCTTGTGAACGCTCTAGAGGCTAAAGTTAATATCCGATTGACTTGAAATTTATACACGGTGTTTAAGGTCGTGAGACGAAGAAGCCTATTGATTTTCAGCGATATCCGATAATTACTACCAGAGTTATGACCCTTGATCACTTTGAAAAATCTTGTGAACGCTCTAGAGGCTATAGTTAATATCCGATTGACTTTAAATTTATACACAGTGTTTAAGGTCAAGAGACGAAGAAGCCTATTGATTTTCGGTGATATCTGATAATTACTGCCAGAGTTATGACCCTTGATCACTTTGAAAAATCTTGTGAACGCTTTAGAGGCTAAAGTTAATATCCAATTGACTTTAAATTTATACACAGTTGTTAAGGTCGTGAGACGAAGAAGCCTATTGATTTTCAGCGATATCCGATAATTACTACCAGAGTTATGACCCTTGATCACTTTGAAAAATCTTGTGAACGCTCTAGAGGCTATAGTTAATATCCGATTGACTTTAAATTTATACACAGTGTTTAAGGTCATGAGACGAAGAATCCTATTGATTTTCGGTGACCTCTGATAATTACTGCCAGAGTTATGACCCTTGATCACTTTGAAAAATCTTGTGAACGCTTTAGAGACTAAAGTTAATATCCGATTGACTTTAAATTTATACACAGTGTTTAAGGTCATGAGACGAAGAAGCCTATTGATTTTCGGTGATATCCGATAATTACTACCAGAGTTATGACCCTTGATCACTTTGAAAAATCTTGTGAACACTCTAGAGGCTATAGTTAATATCCGATTGACTTTAAATTTATACACAGTGTTTAAGGTCATGAGACAAAGAAGCCTATAGATTTTCGGTGATATCTGATAATTACTGCCAGAGTTATGACCCTTGATCACTTTGAAAAATCTTGTGAACGCTTTAGAGGCTAAAGTTAATATCCGATTGACTTTAAATTTATACACAGTGTTTAAGGTCATGAGACGAAGAAGCCTATTGATTTTCAGTGATATCCGATAATTACTACCAGAGTTATGACCCTTGATCACTTTGAAAAATCTTGTGAACGCTCTAGAGACTAAAGTTAATATCCGATTGACTTTAAATTTATACACAGTGTGTAAGGTCATGATAAGAAGAAGCCTGTTGATTTTCAGCAATATCCGATAATTCTTGCCAGAGTTATGACCCTTGATCACTTTGAAAAATCTTGTGAACGCTTTAGAGGCTAAAGTTAATATTCGATTGACTTTAAATTTATACACAGTGTTTAAGGTCATGAGACGAAGAAACCTATTGATTTTCGGTGATATCCGATAATTACTACCAGAGTTATGACCCTTGATCACTTTGAAAAATCTTTTGAACACTCTAGAGGCTATAGTTAATATCCGATTGACTTTAAATTTATACACAGTGTTTAAGGTCATGAGACAAAGAAGCCTATAGATTTTCGGTGATATCTGATAATTACTGCCAGAGTTATGACCCTTGATCACTTTGAAAAATCTTGTGAACGCTCTAGAGGCTAAAGTTAATATCCGATTGAATTTAAATTTATACACGGTGTTTAAAGTCATGATACAAAGAATCCTATTGATTTTCAGCAATATCCGATAATTACTGCCAGAGTTATGACCCTTGATCACTTTGAAAAATCTAAAGTTAATATCCGATTGACTTTAAATTTATACACACTATTTACGGTCATGTTACAAAATAGCCTATTTATTTTCAGCGATATCCGATAATTACTGCCAGAGTTATGACCCTTGATCACTTTGAAAAATCTTGTGAACGCTTTAGAGGCTAAAGTTAATATCCGATTGACTTTAAATTTGTACACAGTGTTTAGGGTCATGATACGAAGAATCCTATTTGATTTTCAGTGATATCTGATAATTTCTGGCAGTTGATCACTTTGAAATATCTTGTGGACAAAGGCCTTGAGACAAACCATCAAAACTATTCTAATCATTTCTGATAATTATTTAATGGGCTATTACTCGTAATAAGATTATCATGTGTTGTAAATGTTCTCCTTACTGATAAAAGAAACAATATGCGACAACCCTTGTTGACTGCCCGGACGACTTAGCTGTTGTGGGCGTATGTTTCGTTGCCTGGCAACCTATCTTTTAGTATGTAATAGAATTGTTATTTCACATAATTAGGCCTATATATATGACAATAACAATACCATATTATTTGTATTACTGTTGTTTATAAAAAGTATGTGACCACATGTTATTCTTTGTACGAAACCTGGACATTCTTTATTTACTTCATACTCTAGCCAGATCTTTTCTGGGTCATATTTCTTCACCCAATCTTGAACTGTTGCTAATTTTAATGTCGAATTTGAAGACAGAACATTATTATGTGTTTGACTTGCCATCTTGAATTTCGCGACGTACCCTCGATCACCCGGTAATTTTATCGTGTAGTGTTTTGAATGTCTGTCTTCACGACTGTGACCACCACAGATATAGAAAGTATATAGTGTTGCGTAGCAAGTAATTTGTAATCTCTATCATCAAAACCTTTTACGTCTATAAATAACAGACGACAACATGTACTGCTCTCGTTCCACTGGACCGTTGCAGAGGCACGTAAAAGAGTCTTGATGATATAGACAATAAAATTGCGAGATTTGAGATTTGTTTTGATGTTTTTTACGATACTGAATGGTTTTAAAGTTAAAATTAATTTTCAAAACTTTGATTCGCGCTGAAGCAGGGTTTTATGCTAATAATGCTAATCAAATATGAATTTGATTCGCAAAATCGGACGTTTGAGTCGCAAATTGCGATACGAACCCGGTTAAAATATTCCCTGCATGTATGTTTATAACCCAAAGATCTTGGTTCCTTTCGATATTTGCACCCATTGGATCATAACTTCCTGAATTATGTCCCCGGATTGTCCAAAAAATCGCTTTTGTTAGCTTTTGGTCCCTCTGGAGGTCAAAATTATTATCCGATTTAAAAAAAACGTTTGACTATATCACCGTTACATGGTAATGAAGAGAGAGTTTGAATTACGTGAAAATCGGACTAGAATTGACGGACAAAATGGCCGTCGTTTGTACACGAATAATGTGAAAACATGTTATATCAAGGTTGTGGACCCTATAGAGGTCACAATTTTGAAGCGATTTTGATGAAACTTGACATGTATGCATGTTTATAACCCAAAGATCTTGGCTCCTTTCGATATTTGTGCCCATCGGGTCATTACTTCCTGAATTATGTCCCCTGATTGTACGAAAAATCACCCTTTTTAGCTTGTGGTCCCTCTGGAGGTCACAATTATTATCTGATTTAAAAAAAAAACCTTTGATTATAAAAACCAAACAAATTCTAATGATTTTCTGATAATTCCTTAATATGCGACAACTCTTGTTGACTGCCCGGACGATTTGGCTGCTGTGTGGGCGTATGTTTCGTTGCCTGGCAACCTATTTTAAAAAAAACTCTGTTGCACCGTAAGGAAGGTTGAGTTCGAATTTCGTGAAAATCGTACCAAAATTGCCGGACGAAATGGTCACTGTTTGTACGCGAATATTGTAAAAATATGGTATATCATGGTCACAGGTCACAATTCTTATCCGATTTTGACGAAAAGTAACATTTCTAGGTTGTGTACCGTCACACCATAATCATTGTCGGCTTCGAATTTCATGAATATCAGACTGGAACTGACCAACAAAATGGCTGCTCCCAATACAGTATGAAATACAGGACTTAATGATGTAGGAAAAATCACTTTCTGTATTGCTTGTTCTCTATCCATCTTTCAAAAATGTGGGCGTATCCTGCCTGGCAGTGCCAGCCTATCTTTTAATAAATTATCATTCATTTAGCTAAATATGCCATAATTGTCCCCCGCCTTTCGAAGAAAGTTGGGGGACTATTAAAATGGGTTCGTCCGTCTGTCTGTCTGTCCATCTGTCCGTCACACTTTTTGGGACACAATAACTCTCTTCCTAATTGAGCTAGAATTTTCAAACTTGGTGTATGTGTTTATTAGGTCAATGCCTTGATGGAGTTCAAAGATGAGCATTTTCCGCTTAGGGTAAGCAGAGATAAGCAATTTGATTGGTTGATGCTTTGGGACACGATAACTTTAGTTCTAATTAAGTGAGAGTGATGAAACTTAGTGTATAGTTTCATTACAGTAATACCTTGACTAAGTTCGATAATGAGAGGTTGATATTTCATATCAACCGCTGATGACGTCATTACAGGTCGATGTATTCGGCTCATATCAACCGCGCTTGACGTAGATGATCAAAATAATACAAAGAACACAGAAATAAAATTTTATTCTTTTGACAATAAAAAAAATTGTTTTGGTACAGTTTGTAGCATTCATAACCTAAATAGACGGCGTACTTATCGGCTTATTTATCGTCTCCAGTCCATGTCTAAGATATCTTTCAGAATTTTCTTTCTGCCCAAATCATTTCTCCACACATCCCAAGACGTGAAAGTATTTATCACCCAAGAGTTCCTTTGTGCAGTATTTTTGGCTACGGCTACAATCCACTCAAAACAGTCGGTCAAATCTTTCTCTGAACATACCGAAAAGTAACCTTCAGTCACGGTTCATGGTCAGAATTATCGGAAAAGATTGCCTTTTGATCCAAGTTTTCTTCAGACTTTGTATAGATCCTCATCATAGTTGCATTCACATCTATTCTATCATCAATATGATGACTAAAATGGATTGATTATTCGTCTGACTTCGTTTTACTATCCTTTTTGTTTTAGCTTTCTTCAGTTCAATTACTACAAAATGGCGATTGTATCTATTGTGTCTCTATTCTCCCCTTTTGCATGCCCAATTTTGTTGATTTTTTGGTCTAGGGTGGACGAAGACGGGTTGAATTAATATTTTTCTGCCAGGTTTTGGTAAATATTCAGGATTTTGAGGCGGAAGGATAACGGAGTTATCGGGTGGGCGAAGGTGATATGCACGGTAACTAGTCACATGTTCTTAGCATGCTCCTTCAAGTCTGTGTATCTCAAAATTTGGATGGTCAACCTCAAACAAATTTTAGTGCAAAGCCATGGCCATTTGTTCCTCTGTCTGTAGTGAAAAGCATTCAACCCAACGAAAATTTGGGGAAAAGTTGGAAGTGGGCAAAGAGGCGGTTAATTTTAATTCTTTTGCAAACCAATATTTTATTTAAACATACACATATTTAAAAATGCCTCATATGAAAATATAAAAATAACAAAGTAACAAAATAATTAGTCTGTAAAGGAATTCTAATTAACTGCCAAACATTCTACGCACAAAGGCGCTACCTGATGAGGTAACGAGATACTTGGCGGTTAATTTTAATTCCTTTACAAACCAATATTTTATTAAAACATACATATATTAAAAGATAGGCTGGCACTGCCAGGCAGGATACGCCCACATTTTCGAGAGATGGACAGAGAACAAGCAATACCGAAAGTGATTTTTCCTACATCTTTAAGTCCTGTATTTCATACTGTATTGGGAGCAGCCATTTAGTTGGTCAGTTCCAGTCTGATATTAATGAAATTCGAAACCGACAATGATTATGGTGTGACGGTACACAACCTAGAAATGTGACTTTTCATCAAAATCGGATAAGAATTGTGACCTGTATAGAGTCCACAACCATGATATACCATATTTTTACACTATTCGCCTACAATCGGCGACCATTTCGTCCGGCAATTTTGGTACGATTTTCACGAAATTAGAACTCAACCTTCCTCATCAAAATCGAATTAAAATTGTGACCTATACAGGGTCCACAACCATGATATATCATTTTTTTTAACAGTATTCGCGTACAAACGGCGTCCATTTTGTATGGCAATTTTCGTCCGATTTTCCCGAAATTCGAACTCAACCTTCCTTAGGGTGCAACAGTGATATAATCGAACGGTTTTTTAAATCGAATAATAATTGTGACCTCCAAGCTAAAAAAAAGGCGATTTTACGCATAATCAGGGGCCATAATTCAGGAAGTTACGATCCGATATGCGCAAATATCGAAAGGAAGCAAGATCTTTGGATTATAACCATGAATTTCAAGTTTCATCAAAATCGAATCAAAATTGTGACCTCCACAGGGTCCACAACCTTGATATACCATTTTTAACAGTATTCGCGTACAAACGGCAGCCATTTTGTATGGCAATTTTCGTCCGATTTTCCAGAAATTGGCACTCAACCTTCCTTAGGGTGTAACGGTGATATAATCAAACGGTTTTTTAAATCGAATGATACTTGTGACCTCCAGAGGGACCACAAGCTAAAAAGAGTGATTTTCCGGACAATCAGGGGCCATAATTCAGGAAATTACATTCCGATAGCCGCAAATATCGAAATAACCAAGATCTTTGGGTTACAAACATGCATGTCAAGTTTCATCAAAATCGGTTCAAAATTGTGACCTCTATAGGGTCCACAAGCTAAAAACTTGATTTTTCGTACAATCAGGGGCCATAATCCATGAAGTTTTGATCCGATACATGCCAATATCGAAAGCAGCCGAGATCTTTTGGGGATAAACCTATATTTCAAGTTTCGTCAAAACCGGATAAGAATTGTGACCTGTAGAGAGTCCACAAACAAATTGTGGACGGACGTCCGGACGGACGTCCGCACGGACAGGGGCGACGAAATAATACGTCCACATGAAAATGTGGGCGTATAAAAATGTTAACTATGAAAATATAAAAATAATGAAATAATTAGTCTGTAAAGGAATTCTAATTAACTACCAAATATTCTACGCACAAAGGCGCTACCTGACAAGGTAACGAGATACTTCGCGATTGATTTTAATTCCTTTACAAACCATTATTTTATCAAAATATACATATATTTAAAACTGCTTACTACGAAAATATAAAAATAATAAAATAATATACACACAGCGAATATTACTCCGATACAAGAAAGTGAACTATTTCTTAAAACTTCCCGCTCTTTCGGCTCGAATCCGCTTCCTCTGGCCTGGCTTTTTACCGGAGGAAGTCTTGGGACACACTACTTTAAACTTTTTGTTAGCGGAAAAAAAGAATTTTTTAGTTGGATTTGGTAAAGTTCTTTTATCATTTAAAAATCTCCAAAATACGTCATTTTTTTCGCGTTTATTTTTAGAGTGCCAAACATCAAAATCAAATTTATAAATTTGTGAAGCATTTTGATTAAGTTTGTAGCTACCGTATCCATATAAAGCACGTCGTAAATTTAGAATTTGGATTTCAGATGCCAAGGTTAGCTTTTCAATAAGATTATTGATAGTGTGTTGTTTCCAGTCCGTAAGCTGTTTTAGTCTGTGATTAATGGATTCTGAATTGTTGTTAGTCCACAATTTACTTATTTTATTTTCGCGAAGTGGTAAATTTACATGTTTTCTGATGTTATTTTCAATATATATATTCCAATAGTTTTTAAATTTGTTGTCCTTTTTAAAATACTGACATAGTGCATCTCTTCTACTTAAAAATTCAGATTTGCTTTTCGAATACACTATGCCAGTTTTGCTGTTGAAAATTATATATAAAATCTTATTTCTGTTATCTTCGGACGTTCCCAATTTGTGTAAATAAAGTTTAATGTTGTCTTTAATATGTTTTGTGCATAACAATATGGTATTACAAGGAAAATTTTCTTTCAATGAATTAAGTATAGCCTTTTCCTGGTCACACCCCAATTTCCACTCCCCAGGTCCAAGGGCATCCCTAACGTGGGCAAAAAAATGATTATATGTACTTTGTTCCCCGTCCCAATGTAAAAAAAGTGGCCCTAGCATGATTGGTTCTTCGCCTGTTTTTCTATTTAAAACAGATCTGTTTTTGTAAGAAAATGCGGTAACAAAACATTGTCCCAATTTAAAAGTCCTGTCCACTCCAAGCACACTTCCATTTTCACCAAAGCTGTTCTTTTTAATATCTACTAATTGTTCTTTCGAATACAAAATAATAGATGGCTGTCTGTGACCACTGAAGCATACCTCTTTAATATTGGTTGAGTCATGCTGCTTTGATAATATAGCCAAGATATCGTCTGCTAAATTACAATTTATCGAAAGGTTTGATTTTTTGGATACGCGGTATATTTTGTCTTGAACTTGTCGTGCAGATTTCGGTGCCTCTAAACTGTCATCCAGGCACATTTTATGTGCAACAACACTTGCCTTTTCCGATTTCGACATGGAATATGCTTTTCTTAGTATTTTGGGATTAGTGCGAATGTATGCTCGAATTGCCATGCGGAGGCTTGGACGCGAAATTCGATCCGCTATATTCAACAATTGCCAAATTTAATAAATCTTCCAATTCAATGGGTGCACTAACGAGTTTTGTTATTCGCTTTCTATATTCATAATTATGTTTTAGCTTTGCGTAATATCTGTGAAATGAAATTATATTCTCTGGTTGTGGTTTTATTACTTACAACTTTTTTTGTGCAGTATAAAGAGTTCTTCTTATAAATTGCAATTAAAGGCCTATCGAGTTCATAAATAAAGTGTTAATTTACAGTTGTTCCTGCATGTGAATCCCAAACACCGCAATCATCTGGAAACTCTGAACAAGTCGATTTAATCAATCAAAAGCAGTCATTTTTTTCTCCGCCAGGAATAAAATCAGATGGTGTACCAGTTTTAAAAATTTTCATAATTTCATTGTTACACATGAAATTACTCTTTGTTAAAGCTGGCTTGAGTATAGGTGGACAAGATCCAGCATCTGAATGCACTGACGAGTTTTCAATATATGGTGGGGGTGGTGAGTGTCTTCTGGGCTTTTTCTGTCTCGCAACGTGATGAGGTTTCTTGCCAAAAACGTTTTCTAACGAAAAGTAGTTCTGTGGGATGGGTGAACTGCATGCAAATTCATCGGCTGAAAAACTGAAGTCGTCAGAACTTGCCCCTGATGGTAGTTTTCTTGGTCTTTTCTATATTCCCACTGGCCAATGCTTCGAAAGAGTTGTAGCAGGAAGTTGTCGAACAGCTAGAGGCACTGACCTGAAAAGGGAACGAGACTTTCTCCAATTTTATCCATTCGTCAATGTCATGGTCTGTCTCCAACGAGTTCTTGTTTGAACTAGAAGAATATTCCTCAAATGAAGATGAAATTTTCGCACATTTAGGAGGTTGTAGCCATTCTTCTGGTTCAAAAGTGTCGTAATGGTAGCTGCACATGCCACAGCTACAAAATGGTTAACAGAATACCATTCATTTTTCTTCGGTAGACAACCCATCCTACACCACAATATAGTTAGTTCACGAACATCTTCTACCTGACAAGTTGGCGGAAAAGTGCAATTTAAATGCTTGTGTGCAAAATCCCAATGTCCATTATATGGTGGATAAATAATTTTAATTGGTCTGGATACCACGTTACATAAAGCGATAATTGTCCACGCAGAGGAAAAATGTCCTATATTGGCACAATCAAATACGGCAGTTGAAAAGGTTGGTGACAGATTATGCAGCTTTAAAAATTTTATGTGTTTCTTATAGGGCTGTTCGTTTCCATGTAAGACATGACAAGTATCTTAACGCAACAGATAGTTTTTCATCGCCTTGTAAAAGTAGGGAAACAGCGTTGAATAGGCAATTTCAGTCACCAGATGTTTTTAGTGGATTACATTGGAGAACTGGCAGATATCGATGTAACAAAACTCTAGCAAACAAATCAATTGAATTACCAGCAGAAGATGAAGACTCAATCCTTGGAAACTCTGCGTTGAATAGTCGTTCTCGTTTAGCAGCTTTTCGCATACTTTCTATACTCTTTGACTTGGCAGCCTAAAATTGTAATTAAATTAAACATATAAATTACTAATATAATATTTATTTTAATTTACTAATATAATAAATATTTTGATTTACTAATATAATATTTATTTCAATTTACTAATATAACATATTACATATTTTATTTTAATTAACTTATATAACATTTATTTAATTTACTTATAACATATAACATATTATATAACATATCTTTTAATTTACTAATATAATATAGATTTTGATTTACTAATATATTTTAATAAACTAATATAACATAGTATATTTCAAATTTACTAATATAACATATGGTCGGACGGTGGTTTATAATATGTAACGTTGGTAAAATTCTAGAATTTGCGGTGGGGGGGGGTATAAAAATATAATTTCATAAACTAACTTACTGTTTGCAGTCATTCCATTCCCAATGTATAATTAAAATCACCATTTTCGTCGCTACGACAAACAATACACATAAATTCAGTATCAATTTCACACCTCGATTCGAGTTTATTAGATGTAAGATTTTGACAAGTTGCATGGAACCATCTTTTGCATGAAAAACAATGAACGCAATTTGTTGAACACCTGGATTTACAAAATCCACAAGCAAATCTACTTAAACGCGCCATCGTGAAAATTTATATGATAGGTATAAAATCCGATAATGATCCAAAGGGAAAGTAGGAGATTCGTATTCGTTCGTTCGTTCCTGGAGTTTAACTTCCACTTCCACCTGTAGGATGATATCGTTACTAATCTGGTTGTTTTTAACGTCCGCTTCCACAAAAGTGATATCACAGACTAGGATGATATCTACTACTACTACTTAGTGTTTAACGTCTGCTTCCACATAAGTGATATCGCAGACAAGACTTAGGAGAGCCGAAGCTGATTCCTGTTTTTTATACGCCCACATTGAAATGTGGTCGTATATTGTCGTCGCCCCCATCCGTCCGTCCGTCCGTCGGTCCGGCGTCCACAATTGCTTGTGGACGCTCTACAGGCTAAAGTTAATATCCGATTGACTTTAAATTTATACACAGTGTTTAAGGTCATGAGACGAAGAAGCCTATTGTTTTTAGCGATTTCCGATAATAACTACCAGAGTTATGGCCCTTGATCACTTCAAAAAATCTTGTGGACGCTCTAGAGGCCAAAGTTAATATCCGATTGACTTTAAATTTATACACAGCGTTTAAGGTCATAAGACAATGACGCCTATTGATTTTCGGCGATTTCCGATAATTAGTGCCAGAGTTATGGCCCTTGATCTCTTTAAAAAATCTTGTGGACGCTCTAAAGGTCAAAGTTAATATCCGATTGACTTTAAATTTATACACAGTGTTTAAGGTCTTAAGACGAAGAAGCCTATTGATTTTCAGCGATTTCCGATAATTAGTGCCAGAGTTATGGCCCTTGATCACTTCAAAAAATCTTGTGGACGCTCTAGAGGCCAAAGTTAATATCCGATTGACTTTAAATTTATACACAGTGTTTAAGGTCATAAAACGAAGAAGCCTATTGATTTTCACCGGTTTCCGATAATTAGTGCCAGAGTTATGGCCCTTGATCACTTCAAAAAATCTTGTGGACGCTCTAGAGGCCAAAGTTAATATCCGATTGACTTCAAATTTATACACAGTGTTTAAGGTCATAAGACAAAGACGCCTATTGATTTTCATCGATTTCCGATAATTAGTGCCAGAGTTATGGCCCTTGATCACCTCAAAAAATCTTGTGGACGCTCTGGAGGCCAAAGTTAATATCCGATTGACTTTAGATTTATACACAGTGTTTAAGGTCATGAGACGAAGAAGCCTATTGATTTTCAGCGATTTCAAATAATTACTGCCAGAGTTATCTCCCTTGATAACTTCAAAAATTCTTGTGACGCTATAGAGTTCAAAGTTACCATCCAATTGACTTCAGATTGATACATAGAGTTTAAGGTGTTGAAACGAACAAGTATTTTGATTTTAAAGGAATTTAGATAACTGAACAGCTAAATCCATGATATTAAATGTTTCATGTATATACTAATTGTTAGCGTGGGTTAAAACTTTATAAAAAGCAATCAAATTCTAATGATTTTCTGATAATTACATAATGAGTTGTTACTCTTAATCAGTTTTTAGTGTATTACAAATGTTTCATTAGCGAAAAAAGTAAAAATATGCGACAACCCTTGTTGACTGCCCGGACGATTTAGCTGCTGTGGTCGTATGTTTCGTTGCCTGGCAACCTATCTTTAGAATATGATTTTGCAATCTTTCCATTTGGCTTTAAGCCATAGATTGGGTTTAGTGGGAAGTTCTTCCCTTTATTTATTAAAAAACATATCATTTGGTAGATGATCTCGTTTGCTTCTGGGTTGGTTGGTGTCATCGTTTGGGGTTAGTGTTTAGGTGCCAGACCCGTCTTATCGTGGCCTCCCCTTACTCCACTATCCCACTCTATGGGTTTGGTATCAGTTTTATTTACGAAATAGTGTTTAGGTGCCGAGTACGTCTGACCGAAACTCCCCCTTACTCCACTATCCTGCTTAGTTTGGTAGATGTCATCTGTGGGATTTGTGTTTAGGTGCCAGGCCCGTCTTATCGTGACCTCCCCTTACTCCACTATCCTATTCTGTAGGTTTGGTGTCTGGTTTTTTGGCGGAATAGTGTTTAGATGCCGAGTCCGTCTGATCGTGACCCTCCCTTACTCCACTATCCTGCCAGTTTGGTATAAATCCCCTATGTAGTTTAGTGTTTAGATGCCGGGCCCGTCTAATCATGACCCCCTCTTACTTCACTATTCTACTTAGTCCAACTGTGTCCATTAGGGCGTGGATTTGTTCAAAGATTTGCAGATTCAGATCTGGTCTAGGGAAGAGTAGGTTCTTAGTGTTGAATGGTATGTTGTTGTTCTCCATTATTCTCACTAGTTCCCTTCTCTCCTCCTTGTATACCTCGCAGTCTACCAGGACATGGTTGGTGGTACATTCTTCCCCGCACTCACAGACGATGACTTGGTGTTTGTGGTCTCGCAGCCGCTCTCTCACCCTTAGTTTCGATATAAATCTGCATATATCTCTTCTAGGGTGATTGATTGCTGTCTTTGTGTAGATCTTGTCATCCAGCCGGAATCTGTATGTGTCAAGTTCAACGAGTTGTAATTCCCAGATTGAATTGACCTTTCTTTTAACCATACTGTAGATTTCCGTGGTGCTGTAGTCTATGGTGCGGAGTGGTGCTGTATCCTTGAGACCTTCGTTTGCGAGTCGATCTGCCTCCTCGTTTCCTCTAATGTTGACATGTGATGGAATCCACACGAGCTCTACTTTGCTCCCCTTCTCTAAGATGATATCGTAGACAGAAATCATTTATATACAGAAATCATTTAGAAATCATTTATATACATCCAAGTTTTTGATAGTGTCATATAGAACTCAAACATGGCTTAAGAAAAGGGAACTTGTGAACGGATATAGTTATTAGCATATTGTCATCAAACACTTCATAAGCCAAATGAAATAAAAGTCAATTAGGAAATACATTTGTCCGTTGTTAATATACAATGCCGTTTGTAGATTGATTATTACAGTGATCAACTTAATGACAATACACGCCAAAAAAGCAAATGGTATGTTGACTCTTGATCAGTAATGTTTATATATATCTCTTTTAGGGTGATTGATTGCTGTCTTCGTGTAAATTTTGTCATCCAGCCGGAATCTGTATGTGTCAAGTTCAACGAGTTTTAATTCCCAGATTGAATTGACCATGATAACAATTGATATCGGTAGCTTAATAAACTCTAAGCGTGTTGTTATAGGGATTATGATATAGTAGACTTATATATGGGTCATTCCATGAAGTTGACACTTTGTTACCAACGATAATTAATGTGATGATAAAATACTCAAGAAATAGAATTCAATAAATGAATTGTTGATAATTATCTTGGGGGTCTGATGTAAAGATAATATTAAAATGTCATTTTGTGAAATAAAAAAAATTCACTTGAAAAAAGGTTGTGTCAAATGCATTTTCTGCAGTTTGACATGCACCAAAAGTGTGACATTTTCACCCCCTGAACTTTGATTTGATCCCAACTTTTTATTATGTGTTTAAATCATCTATCCGAGGTGCAGTTGCAAAGATTTAACTTTCAATTTTTCAAATACAGCACAACAAGAGCATCGATATGACTATTTGTTGAGATATCGTCACCCAAAAATACAGAAAAAATTGTAACTATGTCTGTCAACTTTGTTACGTACGCTAATGACACGATGAGACAGAGCGCTTTCGTGTGACGTACTTAAATAATGTCGTAAAATGTAACCACTCTTATTTCATCTCGGAAAAGGGAAAATGTTTATCGGCTAGACTTTTCAAATGTTTTAAACTGCAGTCATTGCGAAAAGTGTCGATTGTCTGTCAATTTTACGTTTGCGCGATTTCCATCTCTTTTTACGCCGGCGAAAGTGATCGAAAATTTTACGACACCACACAACTCATTTACAGCATAGACGACTGGTTAATGGCAACATGGCGGAGAAAGCCGTAGAAAATATGGAATTCGGTAAGGAAAATGGAATTTGTCAATTTGTTACGTACATTTGAATCGCTTGTGTCAAGTTACGAACAACATATGAATACTTATTCAATATGAATGTTCCTTTTCTTTATATACATAAGTATAGAATACTGTTATGCAAACTTTTTGTCCGCAAAACAAATGGTTGTCATCGCCGATCTCGGGAACAAATCGGGATTGCATTGGTTGGTAACTTGACACGGTTAAGCTTTCAGTTGAATGTCAAAATTACTAACAACCTCTGTCTGGCACATTTATTTAATTATTTGTTAGATATTTACAAAAGCTTATCTCTTGAAATAGTTCATGGTTCTATAATGCCATTACGACTTCGTTGTCATCCTTATATGTACCTACACCTGTTTAAGACTGTTGATGAAAATGATAGTGACTGTTGCCTGGTAACAATGACCAAAAAACTGCCCTTGAGAAATTTTTGTTACCAACACAGTTATATTTCTTGTTTAGATTTTATTCAATAATGGCTGTACTTATTTAATTTGCATGTTCTGAACACGTTGTAGGCTATTTAACATTGAATTGCAAAATAGTGTAGAATTAACCTTGTGTTTAAATTAATTTCTTTCTAGGTTGTTGGTTGTTCGTGTGTCAAGTACTACAAACCAGCAGAGAATTTTCGGTTGGAAAGTGAACTGTTATTTGAATCTCTAATAGGAATAGCAGTCCGAAATTGATTTGATTCTGTTGACAACTTGAAAATGCTTCTCCCTATGTAAACAAGCCTTCCGTCATCTTTGTTTCGCAAAATATGATGACCAAAAGAGCTTTTCGTCATCTTTGTTTCGCATTTAATCTGATTGAATCTATGCAGGGAAATTATCTCTTGCTGATGTTTTGATTTCTTAGTTATACTATTAAGTCAGTCAATGTTGAGTTTCAGCATTGGTTATGAAGAAGAAAATATTTTTTGAAAAATGCAAATCCCATGTCGTTACTTTAATTAAATCATATTGATGCTTTATCAGTCCAATTTAATTGAATAGTATTGATGCTTTATCTGTCCAATTTAATTAAATCAGAATTGATGCTTTATCTGTCCATTTTGATTAAATAAGTATTGAGGCTTTATCCATCCAATTATTTTACCATTATTGTAATGTCATTTACATTAAACCCTATTTTATTTGTTATGTCATTTTTATTTTGTCTTTGTTTTTACACTGATCACTATGTTACATGTTGAATAATAAATGAAATATTAAATCATATTTCCAAAGTCGTTACTTATTTAATGATGGTTGTTCGAGAAAGATGGATTTTAATGGTCACTTGACTCTAGGTTATTTCAACGAGTGGCTTGTGAGGTCTTTAGCAGTGGGGATAAATGATAGTCCTTGGCAAAACTCACAAGGCACAAGGTTAGACAAATGACCCTTGTGCTTGTCACATACATGACTAAAATCAACGTTCTCATTTGTATTTGAAGGCCATAGCTTCTTCGAATGGTTAACACAATTTTTTATCCCCGATTACTGAACAATATATCACGATTCCAAAAGAATTTGATGTGGTCAATGTTACCAACTCTTTTTACCCAGGATATGTATTTTTTTTAATTATTGTTAGACAGTACAATCAACAGGTCAAAAACTGTACAAGGCAAATAGATGTACAATATTAGGAATTGATTTCCAAAGGAATTTGATGTGGTCAATGTTACCAACTCTTTTTACCCAGGATATGTAGTGGTTTTTATTTTTAGATGGTAAAATCATTAGGTCAAAAACTGTACAAGTCAAATAGATGTACAATATTAGGAATTGTTTTCGCATTTTTTTGATGAGTATTGTTTTATAGAACTTTAACGTGTGTTTTTGGTCATTGTTACCCACAGACTCATTTTGAGAGATGATGTAAAATAAATAACATTTTTTTTACATTTTGATACCACCAAATGATAGACACTTTGGTCTTGAGTACTGAGTTGCCTTTGATCATGCTACTGACAATGGGTAGGGTAGGGTAGTGTATTGGGGCAGGGTAATAGACAATCCTGTTGAAGTTGATACGTCAACACCAGGATTGAACATCAGACCTCATGTTCGGTAGCAAGCAGCTGTGACTCAGTGGTTAAGGCACATGCATACTAACAAGGATATCTTGGATTTATTACCAGCGCTGACTGAGAAGGTTCCTCCTGATCTTTTAGCATGATTGTCTCTTGTTATTGGTGCAGGACAGGGTCCCTGGTAAGGAATAGAGTTAAATACAGAGGTTCTTTGTACATTTTGGCGTGCATGTAAAAGAATACTAGACAGAATTGGTAATAAGAGTATGTTGTTGTGCCGCTGTCCGGGCAAAAAAGTCCTCATAGCACACTGCAAAGTGTGTGTTCATCTTAATAGACCGATTCAGCTAAGGTTGTCAAGGACGTCACGTGACCTGAATTGGGTGGTAACCATTATAACAATATGGCGTCGCCTTCGTTTTTTCTTGTTTCGCGTTATATCCCAGAGGATAACGTAACTTTTTGTGTAAATAGTTGACTAGCCTGACATAGCCCACCTATGTGTTTAAGCAACTATCGCGTAGGCTAGCTACCGGTAATCAAAAACAGCAAGGGCCGGTCGCTTAATGATTAATGATGCCGATCAATAAAATTTAGGCCTATAAAATAATAGGCTAGGCAATAGCCTATCCTATAGCCTAGCCCTACAATTATTTTTTTTTTTTTAAACAAAATTCAGCTTATTAACTGACTAACCTAGCCTACCTGTTTAACTAGGGTATTTAATAAATATTGTCGCTTGTGGATATGTAGGCCTACTTTTGACAATAATATGGTTTGAATTTATTAAGCATAGGCTTAGGCCTATTGTTTGTAGACTACTTTCTCCGCAATACTAATAATACTGCCCCACCTTTGTCATTTCGTTCTTTACCTCTAAAACATAACACTTTATTTAATATTTGTAATTTTAAAATAAAAAGAGATCTCCATTAGGCCTACTTCATTACATGTATTACAAAACACACATATTGACATAGGCCTGTGTTCATTTTTTGCCCGATGCTTTAATTGGGCACAATGCCAAGAAAAGGCGCTTATAAATTATATTTGAAGAAGAGTGTCGAGCCACAACTTTTTGAATGGCTGAAGGAGAAACTTAGCCGTAATTAAAATTGTCCAATAGAAAATATCTCCGTCGAGTGCCGTTATTTTTCAAGGTCTTATGTGGTAGTCTACGGGTATGTAGGTTCATTTTCCCGACAGACGCGGATTTAATTAAAGGGCGCATTTTCATTTTGGTCACAATAATTTGCTATCGATTAACTAAAATGCCAGGAAATTGACTAAAATTTCTAAGACCCAATAATTAAAAGCTCCTTTCCATATTATAGGCCCAATACGTAGCTATATAAAATTATTTCGCGCCTATTATACGGCACTCAATTTCCTTACTTCATGATTATTCCATCACTCTGCAGTCTTATAGGCCTACTATACTATGTCATCAGTAGGCCCGTCATATTCACGGTTACCTCGAGATTCTTGCCCCATTTATTATCCGATTGTTCATAAGAGTTTGCTCCCAACAATGACCTTAAATGCCAGGAAATTGACTTACATTTTCTATATTTTATGTGCTTCCATTATACAAGGTTGTTTTACAGCGAAAAAGAGAGCTTTCAAAACATGTAAACGTATCTGTTTTGTGTTTGTATTAAAAGTCTGTGGTAAAGGGACATACCGATTTGAGAAATTCACACTAATCTATCAACGGCTAGATTTTCGAAAACCTTCCGTCGTTGCTTCAGGCAATTAACTATATAGGCCTACGAGAACTTAACTGACATGCTTATTTTAGCTACGATTCGGTGCCCTTAATTAGTTTCAAGTGTCAGACTTTCTTTGTTAGTTAGAATTTTCTTAATTGTAGATGGATGTGTCAGAAATGTTAAAAAAGACAATAATCAGTCGTTGGTTTGATAAAAAAAAATGTTGTCAATTGCGCTTAAAAAAGAGCCCATGTATAATCACTCCGGCACTTGACACAAACTGTAGGACCAACTCATCTCAAAACACGGAGTATTGAGAGATGAGGTTTGTTATCTAGACAGCCAATACGATATATGTTGTACCGGAATGTTAAAATATATTGTTGTTTGGGGTTTTGGGTGGACAGCGCCCGCATTTGGACAACCACCCCTAGTTACAGCTTCATGTACCCTGTACTTGTTCCGGGCGCTGCCGCTGTATTTTGGGGGCAAAAAAGATACAGCCCACCAAGAAAATCGGCCGGTATGCCTATGAGTCAAGACAGATAAAGCTTCCAAGGGAGAACGTAACTATTTTACGAATAGCAGAAGTTTTGTATCAATGAAAACACAAATAGTCAATCAATGACGAATTTTACTTGCACTGCACGCTTCTTTACAATCAACGTAGGCTAGTAAGACATAGGTTATAAAAAGGTAGTTAAATAAAGTTAAATTATACTCAAGATGAAGAAATAAATGTTATTTGTTCTCACAAAATAGTTATTAAACAGTATCAATACTGACAAAAACAATAAAAGTTATAAATATGCAGTAATATGAAGAATAAACTCGAAAGCAAACACGTTACTTTAATATGGAATTTAACGGGTCAGCGAGGACGTCACGTGATGTAAACACCCATTTCAAGTCACGTGACGTCTTAGCTGAATCGGTCTATTAGCCCGGTTGGTGCAGAAAACTAGGACGTTAATTCCCGTTTCATTTCATTTCCCACTAAGTGCCCCCTAACTTAAAATAAATTTGGTAACATTCAAGTTGCAATTTCATATTTTCAAGTTATATTTTTTAAATGTATTAAAATAAAGCCCTAAAATAGATTGTATCTCTATACACAGTCCTACCTTGTTAAAGAATAATCCTATAATTCTCTTTTGCCTGTTCAGAAATTGGCAAAAATATCATTTTCAACTTCAAATTCAAACAAGGGTAAATGGAAAAACAAGGGAGGTAATTGTGTTATTTCCTGTGTGACTGATTTCAATGCCTGGGAAATGATGTCCATGATCGTATAATAGTGAGTTGACAACCTTTTGAGCAAAAGACATAGAAATAATTATGTTTTGACTTTCTTAGAAAATATGAAATTCCCGCTTTAACATAGATAAGTTTTATATGTTACATCAGAGTTTAACAAGTGGTACATAAACGTTTCACAGCTATGGTAAAGGCAACCAGGAGGACATACTGGCATACAAATTGCATATTATGTGTATATTATATTATTATGTACGTAAGCCTATATGATCTCCACTTACAATCAGAGAACAAACAATCTAAAATCCTCTAAAAAGCAAAGATACCACCTCTCTTTCAATGTTTTCAATGTTCTATAAACTTGCATCAAAGAAAATACATGTATAAGGCGAAATACATGACATAATTTTTAACTTTTAACCTAGTAATGTGTATGCTAACATTCTTATTTAGATATGGAAAACTGGATTTATTTATTTATTTCTTAAAGATACATTATGTAAGATTTAAATAAAGAGCTAACCATTCTTGCTATAAATAGATCAAAAGTAGATAATGTAAAATGAATAATTTGAAAATTTCATTCAAATTACTCTATTGCGAGCAAAGATATAGCCTTTGAAGGCGTGCGATAATTTCAACCACCGTACTGGTTGTTCGAAGCTAAGTCTCGCTCCTTCATAATGTATGTTTAAATACTGTAGTTTGATTTTGTTCTATTTCCACTATTACTTTTCATTTATTGATATATTTTTTATATTAAAGCCGATTGTATTCAGATTTGTTTCGTAAACATTTTGACATTTCATAATTTTTAATACTGGATTTAAATGAGCCCAAATAGCAGAAGGACCATGCCTGGTCTCACTACTGACAGTCCTGATACACTTTGTCACCAACTTCTTTAATTCAAGACAATAGGCCTATAGCATGGGGACTCTATGAAAGCATGTGTGTTGCAATTACATGATTAATATTGGTAACTAATTCAGGCAGTAAAGTCTTTTAGTTATTATATGTGTCATTAGCCACAAATAACATCAACAATAAGTCTAAATTTCACTTAAATCTGTCATTCTTCAAACACAAGTCTTTACCGTAATGCCAATTTGTATACGGTAAAGACAGAATGTTATGGCGGTAAAGACATAGTTTAGTGCTTGGATGTCATAGTTATAAGTACACATATATATGGTCTAAGCCCTGGGTTGAGTGATGTATTTGCTGTATATTCTCAATGATTTATGCTTATTAATGACAAACTTTGACAATTATTGTAATGTCGGTAAAGACAGTTCAAAAGTGCGACATTCAGCTTTCAGAACTTCAAAATTTATGTTCTGTCATTCCATCACATCTTCTGGCTAAGGCTTTATGCTAGAAGGACACGCAAAACAAACTGGCACTTTGAAGTTCAAAAAGTGCCCTCTATATCTAAAGGCCTAGTGAATTATCTCCCTTAAAAAAATTGTTATACGGTAAAGACACTGAATTTCAAATTTTACGTTCAAAAATTGATGCCACATAAAAATTTACCTTTGGTTAAACTAGACATATTGTGTGTTTGATATTAAAGCTCTGTGCTATTTGTTTTAAACCATTTAAATATTTATTGACTTGAATGTCATATTTAATGTTGAAAAGATGATTTTTCTCTCTATATATAAAAATTTTACCATGTCGGTAGGGACATTTAAGGCTGTTTTTTCCACCGAAGTAAATTATATATTGGTTGTAGAAAGAAAATAGTATGTGCTAGGGCTGTGTCGATACAGTTGATTTTCGATACAATACGTATTGACGATACGGCAAACCGATACGCAATACGTATCGCGATACGGTGACATCACAAATTATGTCCAAAATAGTCTCAAACGCTATTTTGTTTTTTAACAGGTCTCTATTTTAGCCCCTTCTACATGTTCAAATAAAATTACAATAGCAAACTTAAATAATTAACACTTTTTATTTACTTTTGTCATCAACCTTGTGCATGGTTTTATTGCCATGTACCGTAAGAAACCTGTTTTGTTTCAAATACATTCATTATTATTTTAATAAGAAAGTCTATCCATCATGTATCCAGATTCTTTTTAAGAAAAACCAAAGAATCTACATTTTCACTTTTTAAGCATGACCTAGTACCAGTTACAATGTCTCCAGTTGTACTAAAGACCCGCTCTGCAGCTACAGAAGATGCCTGGATGCTCAGATATTTCACACTTAAAGAAGTTAAATATGGAAGTTCATCTTGTTTGGACTTCCAAAAGGTTAACGGACACTCTGACATTGGATTTTGGGGCATAGATTTATAATGGTGAATCTCCTTTTTAATCAGTTCTTTTTGTGAAACTGGAAAAAGCATATAATTATTAGTATTCTCATCATCATCATCGTCATCATCATCATCGTCAAACAAAGATGCCAAGGCAGTCTTTTTGGCAGGAGGACCAGCAAATTCCTGAAAAGATTAATAATTTGTTTACATATTTATTAATCATTAAAACATCCTTATATCATAGCTTTTAATTTAGCTGACAGATGACTATGACATGCCAATCAGTACTTGGAGCAGCCTTATGGGTAGGCCTACTGGATAATATTAATAATTAAGCTCTAATCTCAACTTTTTAACTGCAAACAAATATTGACAAAAACTAACCTTTTCTAAATCCAAATTGTCTGGTAATTCATTATTATCATAGATGAATGGAGCAGACAAAACACACTTCTCAACAATTCTCTGAAATGTTGTATCTGAAATACAGGATTTGTTCTTGGTTCGAGGGTCAAGGGCACTGGCTTCCTCTAAAAAGTTTACAACATCCGGATCTGTGTATCGTATAGCAAGATTACCACTTATAGCACTCTTTAAATTATGAAGAAATGTTGAGTCCTCTGGATTTGAATGAAAATGTTTTCTGAGTTTTGTGAGTAGTGGTAATATCAGGCTTGCAGTTGGCGATTTTTCTTCTGATAGTACCTTGGTTGCTGTTTCCATAACAGCCATTATTTTTACAAAATCCTCACAGTTTTGAATTTCAGAGTCGGACAGACCGCTTACTAGTTTTGACTTTTCGTGTAACCTTTTCACAGTCCCATCTAACAAAGTGGCTAAAATAGCAGGTCTTTGTTCCAAGAAGCGCTCTAGCATATAATATGTGGAGTTCCACCTAGTTCTGCAGTCTATAATCAGTCTATGTTCAGGCAAGTCTAGTGCTTTCTGTTTCATTTTTAACAGTTCTGTACCTATGTTGCTTTTGTGGAAAAAAGATACTACAGATCTAATCTTAGCTAAGACATTACAGAAACCAGGAATTGTGAGAACCTTATTTGCTGCCAGATTTAATGTATGAGCAAAACAGCCCAGCTTCAAAATGTGTTCACCTGAAACATTTATCGCTACTGTCATATTTGATGCATTGTCAACCGTTATAACATTAACTTTTTCATGTATACCCCACTTCAGCATAGCAGATTTGAGCTCAAAACCAACATTTGCTCCAGTGTGACTTCCTTGAAACTTCTCAGTCTGTAGTACTTTTGAGTGTAGTTCCCAATTATGAATATAATGACAAGTTATGGTCAGGTAAGATTCTGCAACTCTTGATGTCCATGCATCACTTGTTAACGCCACTGATGTTGTGTGTGATAATTCACGTCTTAAAGATGTTTGTTCTTTTTCATAAAGTTCAGGTATCAACTTTTCACTAATGGTTTTTCTGCTGGGAGGTTGGTATCTTGGTTCCAATGAAAACAACATATTCCTGAAATTATATAAAAAAAAAAACAAATTTCAAAAATGACAATTTGCAGACTCTTTAATAATTGGGGAAAATGACAATTTGAACATCTTACACATTTTAAAACAAATAAATAAAACATTTGTGGTGTAGCCTCTTGATGAAAAATACAATGTATCAATTTTGAACATATTATAAGTGAAAAGTAAATGAAAAACAACACTTGACTTGAACTGTGACTGTGAGATCTTAAGTGCTTATATGAGTACATACCTGAAAGCAGGACTTTCAACTGTGCTGTATGGTCGCATGTCTTTGATTATATAATTAATGATTGACTTAGTAATATCTGAGGCTTTCGTTTTTGGTAAACTGGTCTGTTTTGCTATAGTCCATGGTGTCGTGGGGACAGAATTGACAACACTACTATCAACACCTGTAAAAGATGAAGATTATATTGACAATATGAGTCATATGACATGATTAATGATTATGTAGGAAAGGAAAAAAATTTACAAACGACACGCGAATTAATTCTTTGTAGACAATGGCAACTGACTAAAAAAGTATGACGCAATGATGCAACATTAAAAAGAGCGATCTAGGCCTAGGCCTATATTTATTTATACGATAAGATCTAAGACTAAGACTATAATATAAATATTATTTATTTGATTAATTCAACTTTTTTACATTCACGGTCAACATCTATGAATAGCACTCACCAATATCATTCCGTGTCACATTACATGGACCCGTTATCGAACTTCCGGCTTTGCTGACGTTTGTTTCAGGGGGGGTGACAAACTGAGTTGGAGTAGTTGGACTCGAAGAATATCTCTGACTTGGAGCTCCGGAACCGAGTGCGATTCCATGGTGGCGTTTGAGGTGGATAAACATATTCGTTGTTCCACCTGAGGTTGCTACTTCTGCCTTGCAGAGGCAACAGGTGGCTTTATTATTTTCATTGGGTACAAAATGAAGCCATACCTTTGACTTTTTGCCTGACATTATTACACTATTAGTACCCTAGCAGACGACAAGTGTAGCACGAGCGCCTAAACCCAGATCGAGGTCGTGTAGCTGTGGTTAACCAGATAGCAAACTGAATAGCGTGAATGTGTGACATGATAATCGAAAATGCACCGTGCGTGCAGGTCAAGGGTTATTTTGACTATTTTCATTTAAGACAGACTTGTTTGTTTACATTACGTCACAATCACATGACCAAGGATCCACGGACAGCACAAATCGTTTGCAACAAAGCCAGAGATGGCGAAGCAAACAAATTTATAATTTTAATAGTTGTATAGAATCTATTAATAAGTTTTGTGGTCTTTCTTAACTGAAGAAAATATTTTTAAAACGATACGGCGATACGGCTCTATTGCGTATCGATATAAATATCGCTGGAACGTATCGATACATATTGGTGTATCGATATATCGACACAGCCCTAGTATGTGCCCTCCACACCTAACTATATTTCACATATTCTGTGTAAAATTTATTACCATCAGATCATTAAATGTGACAAAATATTGTGTTGACTGTTTTGACTCAATTTTGTGAAAAACACCCTTGTACGAAAAATCACCCTTTTGAGCTTGTGGTGCCTCTGGAGGTCACAATTATTATCTGATTTAAAAAAAAACCGTTTGATTATAAAAACCAAACAAATTCTAATGATTTTCTGATAATTCCTTAATATGCGACAACTCTTGTTGACTACCCGGACGATTTGGCTGCTGTGTGGGCGTATGTTTCGTTGCCTGTCAACCTATTTTTATATTTTCATATGAAGCATTTTTAAATATGTGTATGTTTAAATAAAATATTTGTTTGCAAAAGAATTAAAATTAACCGCCTATTTGCCCACTTCCAACTTTTCCTCGAATTTTCGTTGGGTTGAATGCTTTTCACTACAGACAGAGAAAGGAACAAATGGCCATGGCTTTGCACTAAAATTTGTTTGAGGTTGACCATCCAAATTTTGAGATGCACAGACTTGAAGGAGCATGCTAAGAACATGTGACTAGTTACCGTGCATATCACCTTCGCCCACCCGATAACTCTGTTATCCTTCCGCCTCAAAATCCTGAATATTTACCAAAACCTGGCAGAAAAATATTAATTCAACCCTGTCTTCGTCCACCCTAGACCAAAAAATCAACAAAAATGGGCATGCAAAAGGGGAGAATAGAGACACAGGGTGATTTGCTATCAATAGACAAATTACAAATTTAATGGTGGTCTGCCTCCATTTGGGTATATACACAAGTAATGTCCCTTCCATACGACGCCCAAACAAGCATGACTTGTCGGATTTTAACACAAGAAGACTGTGTTTTTAAAGTAATTATGGCATATTTAGCTCAATGAATGATAGTATATTAAAAAATTATATACATAATTGTGATATATGTGGAAATAATGGGGGTTTTGCATAGATTTGTGTATGTCCCTTGCCTTGCGACTTCCAAACCTTCTTGGAAATCACATTTTGAGGGGCATTTTGACACTAAAATGCTGCGGTTTTCAATTTAAAATGACAAATCGATATAAAGAACGGTATATTATCAAATATCAATATAAATTATTGTGGTGCGAGTTGAAATAGGCGTGGATTTGGGCAGATTTGGGTGGATTTGGGTAAATCGTGCTACCGACATTATAATATTCTTTTATTATCTTATCGTCAATAATTATGTCCAAAGTTGCGTCATTTCTTGTTTTTACTCATTTATTGTTCTAATTAGTGACGTTATGTCAACAATAAAATGATAGGGGGTTCAGAAAAACACGTTGCGCTTCAGCACCAATGACCTTGACACATCATGACCTAGATGAATAGTTAGGTCTTGAAACAAGCAATCGTTTCGTATCTTATTTGCGTAGAAAATTATTTCCCTAAAATCCTTAATTTTATCATCAAAGTCATGGGTTAGATTCAAGGCGAAAATTCGGCAAGAACCAATATAAATACCCCCTACATATTTAGTACCGAAATAAAGCCCTTAAAAAGAACTTTTAAATAAAGTTTGTATCGAGCTTCTCTTATCAACGGCGGCTTCGCGCGAGGTATTTTAAACCCAGGTCGCGCAAGCGCGGTTCCACTTCCTATGACGTTACAACCGGCTACAATGGCGGCGCCCATGTATGAAAGGGGAAGCGAACAGAATATCACTTTTTTTAGAGCGGATTGCACCCGTTTTACGTAAGTAAATGATTTGTAAATATCGTAGACAAGTCTAATAATTTCTTAGAATATGCTTGTCTGTCATTGCTGTTCAATGGTTAGCTGATTTTAGCGAACACGCGCTCGATAATGTCGATTCGATTTTCGACTTCCGAGTGCTTGGTTCGGTCCAAACTTCCGTCAGTTTAATTTTATTTAAGAAAAATAATTCGCAATCAATGTTATCAAGACCTGTAATCTTTATTTCATTAATAAATATTGAATAACAAGGCAGAATATAGAGTCAGAGACAACAGTCAGTGATAACATTAATAGTTCGCCAATATTTATTCCACTTCTGTCTTCTGTCAAGTTCTGTTCTAGTTTCATTTTCTAGTTCTATGCTGGTAATAGTAATATAAATAATATTAATAAATACTGGATAGAATAAAAAAAATCAACACATTTTAACTATTTTCAGGTGATGAAAACTTTGATATCTTCATCCGGCATTTGTGGGCAAATGGAAGGACTCAAGAAGGGCTGCACTGCAGCAAATTCCCTTTGCATATCTAGTTTTTAACTATTATAGTGAGAACTGCCAGCTTTTCTTATCTAATGTTCCATAATTTATCTTAAAATACATGTATATAGTCGAAACTATTCAACTGTGTTAATAAATAATAAAATTGTGATTGGATACAATGATATTTTAATAAATAAAAAGATTTTTTAATATACATTATGTTTGATGTTTGTTTAAAATAGCATTATGCAAGAGCAAAATCTGATTTTTACAGGTCTTTTTTTAAGCCTGAGATGTTATCTAAATAATCAATTAGACATTAATTAACATATTCAGACCATAATAAACTCTTTATGTCAAGACTAGCCTTCGATGTTGGCAGATTAAAATCGTATATGCCGCTTAATGGCGGTTGATAATTAAATCAATCGAGTGGATAATCGAGACTATGCTGTTTATATTAATGATTTGAGTAATGACGACCGAGGCTATGAATATTTCAAAAGCTTTTTTCTCGGCTAATAGTGAATCAATTTGACTGAAATTTTCAGCATATTATCTTTACACTATCTAGTTTTTAACTATTGTAGTGAGAACTGCCATCTCTTTATCTTATCTCCCATAATGTAACTTTAAGTTCTGAAAGTGTACAAAATGCATGTATGTAATATTAGTTTATTACTTATGCAAACAATACTCCACAGGTAACTTTATTATAGTATATTTACTATTGCTCTATGACCACGGAATAAAGATTTATTTATTATCCATGAGTACTCACTTTAAAAATAAGATAAATTTTGAAATATCTATCTGTAAAAAAAATCAATTCAAAATCAAAGTTATTGATACGATACCGATCTTTAGATGAATTTTTTTTTAAAAAAAGCTTTCAATTTAATAAGAAAAAATAGCTGTTCATACTTCAAAACAATCACATGTAGTCCTAGCTCAGTTTTGTGGATTTTATTGGATTAGGGTGATCAATGATGCTGCAAAAAAAGTTATAATTTGGTGGCCATCTGAAATTGCCTTTTTCTCTGCGCTCTGTCATGTTAAAACTTTGGAAATCATAACCCCCTTCCCCATGCCCTCCACTCACAACCATAACAGATAGCTAAATTCTGGTTATTTCATTGTTTTCAGGAGCTCAATATTAGTCTAGATGACAATTCTTAATGCAATCTGCCAATAAAATAAATTTTGGTGGTCATTTGAAAGTAGGTCTTTTTCGGCAAATTTTGCGATTTTTGACATTTATACCCCCTTGCCCCTGCCCTCACCCCCAAACCGTAATAGATAGTCCAATTCTGATTGTTTCATTGAAGAGAAAAGCCTCATATTAACCTAGATGCCAATTTTTATACGCCCACATTTTCATGTGGACGTATTAATGTCGTCGCCCCTGTCCGTCCGGACGTCCGTCCACAATTTGTTTGTGGACTCTCTACAGGTCACAATTCTTATCCGATTTTGACGAAACTTGAAATATAGGTTTATCCCCAAAAGATCTCGGCTGCTTTCGATATTGGCATGTATCAAATCAAAACTTCATGGATTATGGCCCCTGATTGTACGAAGAATCACGTTTTTAGCTTGTGGACCATAAGACACAGGCCACGATAAGGTGTAGAACTAACATATGGTTTTGCAAAAATTGATTTTTCCCAAAGCTAGGACAAATCCAATGTAATTTTTGGTATGGTTATACACAAAATGTAATAAAGAGATAATAAACACAACTTCATGATCAAACTAGTACAAATAAAGTATTTATTGCGAAACAAAAATAAAAATACCCCCTTTTTTGATGTCTAAATTTGTCCCTCTTGGTGGTGTTAAAAAAGGGTAAGTATTTTGATACTGAAGACATAGATTGAAATCTACAAGTTGTTTCTTAAATTGAAGATAAAGGATGTTTCTATCCATCAGAAGTGTCAAATTCCAAAAATCTTAATATTTTTCAATAAAAAAAATTGTTTAAAAAGTGTGTAACGGACGTGACAAATTCCGTCCAAAAAAAACGATTTTTTAATGCATTGAAAGAGTTGCTCACCACCTGCATCTATATGTATGTTTATGTTACAAATCAAGAGGCATAATTGAGTGATATGAAGTAAGTATTTCTGTTGATTTAGAGACGTTTGAGAAGAAACTATTCGCATTTTCGATCGTCCACTCGAGATTCCGTCAAAGAATCACGTCCGTTATTTGCGTTTACGATGATCGATATTTCCCCTCCCGTTTCAAATCCATGGCTCTTCCGCGGTTATTAGCTCCCTTGTTCTATACACAGTTCGTATACCTCACGATTTTGCGGGTAATTAAAAATGGTCGACGCCGGGACCCCACAAGGAAATTCCGTCCTCAAACTTTTGTTGTCGTCACGTCCGTTATATCAAAATCACGTCCGTTATATTATTACAAGAATTTGGCAAAAACTGAGGATATTAAAGATGTCAAAGCCGCCTGCTTTGCGCTCAAAATCAAGAGCCGTTCCACACAATCGGGTGATCGAAAAAAAATGAAAGAATCATGCAAATTTGATTGATAACAGTTTGACTTTCGGTTTTACGTGTAACAGACGTGATGGTGGACGAAATTGATAATGTCAAACATCACTACCGTTACACAAGGAGCTAAGATGACCTAAAGAAAATTACGACTCTTTATTAAATTTAATAAAATTACATAGATTGCCTTCTTTTTTAAATGTCCTCAAACTATGCATGGAAAAGATCGTTAAACACCTCAGATACACCTCGCACTGTTAATTGGGTCAATAGTGACGTCCGTTACAAAAGTCACGTCCGTTACATAGTAGGGAGTCACGTCCGTTACAAATATTTTGTGCAATATTGACAAACAGTACACAGAAGTAAAATTTAATAACAAAATAATAATTGATCAAATATTGTAACATAATGGCTAAGAATGACAATGAAATCATGCCCAAGAAAGAGTGTAAAAGAGTTATCAGTTCAGACATTTCACACTGTTTTGAAACCAGATGTCCATGAAAGATCTTTGCCAATTTTTGGGGGTAAACAGCGCACAAAGACATTTTTTTACATTCTAGAATATAGATTTTGATATTATCACACTCAAATCAACTGGGCTGGTAGTTATTAGCAAATTTGGGGCAAATATTAATTGGACATGTAACGTCTGTTACAAGCTTATATGGTCCGCAAAATATGTATTTGCACAAAAACAGAACAACAAGTTATCTTTTCATTTACAAAATTTGAAAGATGAATTATTAATACAAGTTTTTAACCCCCAAAGAATTCGTAAAAATTTATTTAAATTTAAGTGCTTTTTCATCTGAAGTTCTACACCTTTTCGTGGCTTGTGTCATATAGAGGTCACAATTGTGAACCGATTTTGATGAAACTTGACATGCATGTTTTTTAACCCAAAGATCTTGGTTCCTTTCAATATTTGCGGCTATCGGAATGTAATTTCCTGAATTATGGCCCCTGATTGTCCGAAAAATCACCCTTTTTATACGCCCACATTGAAATGTGGTCGTATATTGTCGTCGCCCCCGTCCGTCGGTCCGGCGTCCACAATTGCTTGTGGACGCTCTAGAGGCTAAAGTTAATATCCGATTGACTTTAAATTTATACACAGTGTTTGAGGTCATGAGACGAAGAAGCCTATTGTTTTTCAGCGATTTCCGATAATAAATACCAGAGTTATGGCCCTTGATCACTTCAAAAAATCTTGTGGACGCTCTAGAGGCCAAAGTTAATATTCAATTGGCTTTAAATTTATACACAGTGTTTAAGGTCATAAGACAAAGAAGCCTATCGATTTTCAGCGATTTCCGATAATCAGTGCCAGAGTTATGGCCCTTGATCACTTCAAAAAATCTTGTGGACGCTCTAAAAGCCAAAGTTAATATCCGATTGACCTTAAATTTATACACAGTGTTCAAGGTCATAAGAAGAAGAAGCCTATTGATTTTCAGCGATTTCCGATAATAACTGCCAGAGTTATGGCCCTTGATCACTTCAAAAAATCTTGTGGACGCTCTAAAAGCCAAAGTTAATATCTGATTGACTTTAAATTTATACACAGTGTTTAAGGTCATAAGACGAAGAAGCCTATTGATTTTCAGCGATTTCCGATAATTAGTGCATGAGTTATGGCCCTTGATCACTTCAAAAAATCTTGTGGACGCTCTAAAAGCCAAAGTTAATATCCGATTGACTTTAAATTTATACACAGTGTTTAAGGTCATAAGACGAAGAAGCGTATTGATTTTCAGCGATTTCCGATAATTAGTGCCAGAGTTATGGCCCTTGATCACTTCAAAAAATCTTGTGAACGATCTAGAGGCCAAAGTTAATATCCGATTGACTTAAAATTCATACACAGTGTTTAAGGTCATAAGACGAAGAACCCTATTGATTTTCAGCGATTTCCGATAATTTGTGCCAGAGTTATGGCCCTTGATCACATCAAAAAATCCTGTGGACGCTCTAGAGGCCAAAGTTAATATCTGATTGACTTTAAATTTACACACACTGTTTAAGGTCATGAGACAAAGAAGCCTACTGATTTTCATTGATTTCAAATAATTACTTCCAGAGTTATCTCCCTTGATCACTTCAAAAAACCTTGTGACGCTACAGATGCCAAACTTATCATCCGTTTGACTTCAGATTGATACACAGAGTTTAAGGTGTTGAAACGCACAAGTATTTTGATTTTCAATGAATTTTGATAACAGAACAGCTAAATCCATGATGTTAAATGTTTCCTATACTAATTGATAGCGTGGGGCAAAACTTTATAAAAAGCAAACAAATTCGAATGATTTTCAGATAATTACATAATGAGTTGTTTCATTACCAAAAAAAGTAAAAATATGCGACAACCCTTGTTGACTGCCCGGACGATTTAGCTGCTATGTTTCGTTGCCTGGCAACCTATCTTTAGCTTTAAAAAACCGTTTGATTATATCACCGTTACACCCTAAGGAAGGTTGAGTTCGAATTTCGGGAAAATCGGACGAAAATTGCCATACAAAATGGCCGCCGTTTGTACGCGAATACTGTTAAAAAATGGTATATCAAGGTTGTGGACCCTGTGGAGGTCACAATTTTGATTCGATTTTGATGAAACTTGAAATTCATGGTTATAACCCAAAGATCTTGCTTCCTGTCGATATTTGCGCATATCGGATCGTAACTTCCTGAATTATGGCCCCTGATTATACGCAAAATCGCCTTTTTTTTTTAGCTTGGAGGTCACAATTATTATTCGATTTAAAAAAACGTTTGATTATATCACCGTTACACCCTAAGGAAGGTTGAGTTCGAATTTCGGGAAAATCCGACGAAAATTGCCATACAAAATGGCCACCGTTTGTACGCGAATACTGTTAAAAAATGGTATATCAAGGTTGTGGACCCTGTGGAGGTCACAATTTTGATTCGATTTTGATGATATTTGAAATTCATGGTTATAACCCAAAGATCTTGCTTCCTTTCGATATTTGCGCATATCGGATCGTAACTTCCTGAATTATGGCCCCTGATTATACGCAAAATCGCCTTTTTTTTAGCTTGGAGGTCACAATTATTATCCGATTTAAAAAAACGTTTGATTATATTACCGTTACACCGTAAGGAAGATTGAGTTCGAATTCGGGAAAATCAGACCAAAATTGCCATACAAAATGGCCGCCGTTTCTACGCGAATACTGTTAAAAAATGGTATATCAAGGTTGTGGACCCTGTAAAGGTCACAATTTTAATTCGATTTTGATGAAACTTGAAATTCATGGTTATAACCCAAAGATCTTGGTTCTTTTCGATATTTGCGCATATCGGATCGTAACTTCCTGAATTATGGCCCCTGGTTATACGCAAAATCCCCCTTTCTTTAGCTTGTGGTCCCTCTGGAGGTCACAATTATTATCCAATTTAAAAAAACGTTTGATTATATCACCGTTACACTCACTGTAAGGAAGGTTGAGTTTGAATTTCGGGAAAATCGGACCAAAATTGACAGACAAAATGGCCGCCGTTTGTACGCGAATACTGTTAAAAAAAATGATATATCATGGTTGTGGACCCTGTATAGGTCACAATTTTAATTCGATTTTGATGAGGAAGGTCGAGTTCTAATTTCGTGAAAATCGTACCAAAATTGCCGGACGAAATGGTCGCCGATTGTAGGCGAATAGTGTAAAAATATGGTATATCATGGTTGTGGACTCTATACAGGTCACAATTCTTATCCGATTTTGATGAAAAGTCACATTTCTAGGTTGTGTACCGTCACACCATAATCATTGTCGGTTTCGAATTTCATTAATATCAGACTGGAACTGACCAACTAAATGGCTGCTCCCAATACAGTATGAAATACAGGACTTAAAGATGTAGGAAAAATCACTTTCGGTATTGCTTGTTCTCTGTCCATCTCTCGAAAATGTGGGCGTATCCTGCCTGGCAGTGCCAGCCTATCTTTGTTCAAATCGGTCAAGAAATAACATTTTGGTAGCATACTGAATATGTTGGTATTTTGCCATTTTTACTCATTTTTTGGCATTTTGTCCATGTGATCAAAAAAGCGTCCGACACAGGGTTTTGCCCCTTATCTATCCCCTTAATTTTTCATAATGAGTCCCCAAATTAATTAGACTGATTTCCTTTGCAGATCTGTATGGTAAAATGTGATTTGATCTGTATTGAAAGGACTATTTGAAAAATAAATACCATCCGAAAATGCCCTGCGGCTATTTATGGACCCTCAAAATGAACGAAATCGGCATTTTTGAAAGTCCCTCAATCAAAAAATTGACCTCCAATTGTGTTTTGGTATTTATTTTTCTTTTTATTGTGCTACGAAAACGCCACTTCGTGATATTTTGACACTCCTGGGCGGGGGCACGAAATACCTACCCCCATATCTCGAAAACCGTTAAAGATAATTGACTCAAATTTTCTGTGCTTCTATTTGGGTCATAAATGAGTAAATATATGACAAAAAAATCAATATTTCTGAAGTTTGAAAATTTAGCTGCCGGTACCTACTAAAAGTCAAAGTTAATATCCGATTGACTTTAAATTTATACACAGTGTTTAAGGTCATAAGATGAAGAATCCTATTGATTTTCAGCGATTTCCGATACTTAGTGCCAGAGTTATGGTCCTTGATCACATCAAAAATCCTGTGGACGCTCTAGAGGCCAGAGTTAATATCCGATTGACTTTAAATTTACACACACTGTTTAAGATCATGAGATGAAGAAGCGTACTGATTTTCAGCGATTTCAAATAATTACTTCCAGAGTTATCTTCCTTGATCACTTCAAAAGACATGTGATGCTATAGATGCCAAACTTATCATCCGATTGACTTCAGATTGATACACAGAGTTTAAGGTGTTGAAACGAACAAGTAGTTTGATTTTCAATGAATATTGATAATTGAAGAGCTAAATCCATGATGTTAAATGTTTCCTATACTAATTGTTAGCGTGGGGCAAAACTTTATAAAAAGCAAACAAATTCTAATGATTTTTAGATGTTTCATTAGTAAAAATATGTGACAACCCTTGTTGACTGCCCGGACGATTTAGCTGCTGTGGGCGTATGTTTCGTTGCCTGGCAACCTATCTTTGTTATTTTCAACGATTTTTATCATTTATTGAAATTACACGGTATGAATAGAAACTATCGCTAAAACTACCATTTTAGACGATACCATACTTGTAGTGTATATGGCCTTACACTAACATATCCGTATATTTGATTTGAGTCGATCTTTAATTATTAGACTCAAAATCCAGAACCGAAAACGATGTATAACTTAAGTCGTGTATTGGCAATAATAGAATTGACCCGAGCCCTAGTAAAAAGCACCATCCATTTATAGTAAGTCGAGGCGGTATGGGTCGGGTGGGACATTCCATATTAAGTGGACCAATGGTGAGAACATGCCCTTATCCGAAAAATTATAACAAATATATGTCATATTATATGGCCTTACACTAACAAATCCGAAATTTTGTCTCTGTAGAAATTAGGATGCTGAAACAGACCATAAATTCAGTAATTTTTTTTTTTCAAGTTTTTAGGTAGAACTCTCTAACTGTGTAATCTGGAATTAAGACAACTTTTAATGCAGATGACAAACTTAGCATCACACTCAATGTGGAACAAATGAACTGTTCACCTTTTGTTTGTGGACACTCTACAGATCACTATTTTAATCCGATTTCTATTGGTTTATCTCCGTAAGATCTCGGTTTCTTTCGATATTGGCATGTATGTATTGGGCCGTAACATCATGAATTATGGCCACTGATTTTATGAAAAAAATTGTGGTTTTAGCTTGTGAACAATTTTGAACCATTTTGATGAAACTTGACATGCATGTTTATAACCTAAAGATCTTGGTTCCGTTCGATATTTGAGCACATTGGACTGTAGTGTAACTTTCTGAATTATGGCCCCTGATTATATGAAAAATCACGTTTTTTAGCTTTTGGACCCTATGGAGGTCACAATTTTATTCCGATTTAAAAACCATTTGAATATAGCCCTGTTACACATTATTGACAGTTGAGTTCAAATTTTGTTAAAATCGGACCAAAACTGCTGGAAAAATGGCCGCCCTCAGATTGACTTTATTTATATACAATGTTAAAGGTTATGACTATGAGATGAAGATGCCTATGGATTTTCAGTGTTTTCCAATAATTATAGCCCTTGATGACTTTGCAAAATCTTCTGGACCGAGTTTAAGGTCTTGAGACAAAGAAGTATATTGATTTTCAATGAATTTTGATAATTGAACAGCTAAATCCACAATATTAAATGTTAGGTATACTAATTACTATATGTTAGCATGGGGCAGAACTTGATAAAAACCAAACAAATTCTTATGATTTTCTGATAATTAATATGTCACAATATGTGACAACTCTTGTTGTTGCCCGGACGATTTAGCTGCGGTGGGTGTATGTTTCGTTGCCAGGCAATCTATTTTCTGAAACTTTATACGCACAACCCATTACAGTAGTTGTTGCTACTTAGGAGTTTCTGGGATTTATATTTTTTGTGTTTCCATGGAAACAAATTTGACTTAATTTTTATATGCCTATAGATTTTCAGCGATTTCTGCCGTAGTTATGGCCCTTGATCATTTTTATACACCCTCATTTAATTGTATTCATATATTGTCGTCGCCCCCATCCGGCGGTCATCCCGCGTCCACAACTGCTTGCGGTGCTCTAGAGGCTAAAGTTACTATCCAATTGACTTAAAATTTATACACAGTGTTTAAGGTTATGAGACAAAGAAGCCTATTTCAGCGACTTCCGATAATAAATGCCAGAGTTAAGGTGTTTAAGGTCATGAGACAAAGAAGCCAATTGATTTTCTGTGATTTCGGATAATTACTGCTAGATTTATGGCCCTTGCTCTAGAGGCTAAAGTTACTATCCAATTGACTTAAAATTTATACACAGTGTTTAAGGCATGGCTCGAAATGTTCACCTGTCTACTTGTCGCCGACAGGCGATTTTTTCGTCCGACAGGTAGCAAATAAAACTACCTGTCGCTTGCGACAGGTGAACTAAATTTTACTTGATGTTCAGTAAATTGACCACATTACTCACGACCACAATACTCACGTCCACGTCATGTACATGTAGGCCGTATTTATTTATTCGTAGAGTCGTTTCTAAATGCAAGAATTGAGCACGGAAATACCGTGAAAAGCCGCCATTTGCATTGTTTACATTTCGCTCTGTCACTTGCTACAGGTACTCAGTTTGAAAGTAGACAATTTTATAACAATGAATTTCAAACCATCTACGCTTGTTTTCATCTACTTGGCACTAGTTTATAGCATTCTGGAGTATTATATCTAAGTAAATTAAAACGTCACCTGAAATAATTCTACCGTACGACACCACAGTAAATATTAGAAAGTGGCTGGAGTGGAAGGGAAATACACACGGCTCGATAGATCGATGCTTCGTAAGTTCGTGTATCGAATCATTTAAATAATTTACAAGACAATTCGACAAAATCAAATAATCAGGTCGGAAAAAGATCTCGGATATTAATATAATTTGTAGCGTAAATATAGTCCCGATACATTGTACAGTGTATGTGAGACGGGAATTCCAGGTGACGCTACCTGTCTTTCGCACGCGGCATATTTCTTACAGTGCCATGCACAGGTGTGATTTGTGTTTTGATATTCAATTCAATACGGATATTTTAAAATTTGAATTCTACATCTCAACGTCGAACTATTCGATTTAGCACGGAGGTGTGATACTATGATAATTTGCGGAATTCACATGGCTACGGATGATAGAATTGTAGTTGTACGAATCTTCGAGTCGCTGAGCCAAAGCAGATTCGCCGACTTTCAAAAACTTTTAGGCATTCCGATGTCGAAGAAATAAAAAGGTTTCATATTACGATATTTATATGAAGCAATGTACGTCAATACCTAAACAAACGTGTGTGTACCTACGTGTATGGATATGTGTGATACTATACTATTACTTAGTCTTTGGGTTTGACAATTGAGAGTGACAGGTAATTTACTGAAGCGACAGGTATGATGAAAAGCTACCTGTCACTTGCGACAGGTAGCTTTTTTCAAACATTTCGAGGCCTGTTTAAGGTCATGAGACAAAGAAGCCTATTTCAGCGACTTCCGATAATAAATGCCAGAGTTAAGGTGTTTAAGGTCATGAGACAAAGAAGCCAATTGATTTTCAGTGATTTCGGATAATTACTGCTAGATTTATGGCCCTTGATCACTTCAAAACATCTTGTGGACTCTCTTGAGCAAAAGTTAATATCCAATAGACTAGAAATTTATACACAGTGTTTAAGGTCATGAGACGAAGGAGCCTATATTGATTGTCAGCGATTTCCAGTAATAACTGCCAGAGTTATGGCCCTTGATCACTTCAAAAAAATCTTATGGACGCTCTAGAGGCCAAAGTTTATATCCGATTGACTTGAAATTTATACACAGTGTTTATGATCCTAAGACCAAGAGGCCTATTGATTTTCAGCTATTTCCAATAATTACTGTCAAATTATCTCCCTTGATTACACTGAGCAGCAGTGAATATTCACTAGGCCGCTACAATCACTGATAAGGATGACATTGACGCAACTTAACTAGTCCCCCATATTAACCTTTTTCTTTCGACAAATTAAATTCTAAAACATTTTTTGTATGTATTAGAAAAATAAGTAAAGACGTTTAAAGTATTTGTAGTTAAAAAGTATTTCCTATTAAGTGTAAATGGGTATTAAAATGAGTAAAAAAGGCATCATTTTGCCTGGAGCAGTTACGTCTTATGTAAACAATGCACAAGCCATTGAGCCAATTATTGAAGCTGCATGGTGTCATTGCACGTGTTCAAGAAAGTCATCTGTGACAAAGATAATTCGTAAATAATTCTCTGTGAAACAGATTGCCTATAGAATAGAGGCCAAACTTATCATCTGATTGACTTTACAGTTTAAGGTCTTGAAACGATTTTTTGATTTTCAATGAAGTTTGGTAATGCTAAATCCATGATATTAAATGTTTCGTATACTAAACATTTCTTGATGAGTTATTACTCTTAATTATAATCAGAATTTAGTGTATTACAAATGTTTCATTACCGAAAAAAGTAAAATATGCGACAACCCTTATTGACTGCCCGGACGATTTAGCTGCTGTGGGTAATATCCGATTGACTTTAAATTGATGTACAGTGTTTAAGTTCATGAGACGAAGAAGCCTATTAATTTTCACCGATTTCCCATACTTACTGCCAAAGTTATCTCCCTTCATCATTTTGAAAAATCTTGTGACACCCTAGACTAGAAGCCATACTAATTATCCAATTGACTTCAAATTGATACACAGAGTTTAAGGTCTTGAGATGAACAAGTATATTGATTTTCAATGAATTTTGATAACTGAACAGCTAAATCCATGATATTAAATGTTTCGTATACTAAATGTTAGCATGGGGCAGAACTTTATAAAACCAAACAAATTCTAATGATCTTCTGATAATTACTTTATGAGTTGTTACTCTTATTCAGATTGTAGTGTATTATAAATGTTCCACTATCGAAAAAAGTGAAAATGTGACAACTCATGTTGACTGCCCAGATGATTTAGCTGCTATGGGTGTATGTTTTGTTGCCTGGCAACCTATCTTTGTATGAAATGATGAACTCTTTGTTATTTTTCCTATATGAGTATGACATACATGTTTGTGCCTGTTTTCGAAGACTTGGTTTCCAGTACGGTGGTGAAATTTTCATTAAAGAAATAGACTTGATAATCAAGTCTGTTATTAAATCATGAGTGTTATAAATAGCTTGTACGACGAAGCTGCTGATGTTTGATTACCAGGCAACCTATCTTCACTCTTAGAACTGGAATTTTAAGGTTGCTATGATTAAGCTATGTTATATTTTCTTTCCAGAATGTTGTTGATAAACTGTTGAAAAAGGCTAATGTGTCTCTTGTAGTTGGAACTTCTTCTTGGAGAGAACAGTTTGTTGAGGCAATTACAGTTAGTGCAGGTAATGTGCAGTAAATTAATGCATGCATTGCAGTCAATGTTTTTTATACGCCCACATTTTCATGTGAAGCTTCCAATCAATAGAAACAGGAAACACAAACCAAATACAGACGATTTGATGGGATTGATTTTGACAAAGTCAGAATGATGCATATGATATTCAGATAAGCTGATATAAAGTAATTAATAGAATACAATATCAAAAAACCATCGTTTTAGTTTTATCCTACGTTTCGTCAGTAAAATACTAGCTTCCTCAAGGTAAAGAAAACTAAAGCGGTGGACATACTAGCCGAATGATTCGGCCGAATCAATTGGCATCAAAATTCACACCTGGTTGATCTATCATCTGCTGGAGAGAAATCTGTGTGGATTTGATTTTAGTCACAGCACTGCTGACATCAATGTCATCACGTTGAAATAATAAGCTTACTCTGCTGACCTCAGATAGAACATCTTTAATAAAATACAGATAACATATAAATTTAAATTGTGTAAGCCTTTTGATGTATCCTTGAGTTTTAGCTCTATCTTCTCCTTTATTGGTGTTGTCTGATGCATAATTAGACATATGAGTCAAAATAACTTCCCAGCTATTTAAAAGTTTGGTGACTGCTCTCCGTTTGTGTTCAACCCATCTTGTCCCATTAGCTTTTGTTGGCTTGGAGAAATGTTCATCCATTATCTCTGCAATGTCTGTAGCCTCTTTATTCCTTTTTGCAGAGCCCTGATAAAAGTGGTAGACATTCTGCAAACATTCAATTATACTATTCAAAAAAAGTAGGGGACAAAACACTATACTATAAATAGATGTATGCAATATGCAAATAACATTGTGTTGTTGCGTGATGTTAGCCAATAGCTACTGTAAATTTACCCGCGTTTAGACGGCCCTAACCAATGAAAAATTATCGTTGTTTTGTGCACATAGTAATACATCAGCCATTTTTATAAAATAACCTCTTGATGGAATATGAATAACAGAAAGAATAAAAGGATGAACAGTGAATCTTTTTAAAATCTTTTCGTCCCCCGCCTTTCGAAGGCTGGGAATCGATATGAAATTTCAATATCGATTATTGACAAGAATTTGTCAGCAATTATCGATAATAATCGATTATCATTCTTCTGGAAAAACCAAACTTTACCGACCTGTTATTTGTGTTGATCGAGTTCAGTATTGTTATTATCCTAGTCTAATACTGTGCCGATGTATGTAAAAAAATCAATTAATGTAAAATAATTAGTTGCTAAATGTAGGATTAACTTGAGTTAACTAGTAATAACAACAAAAACAACGAAAATATTAAAATAATGTATTTAATCTTAAAGTTTAGTTTTTTTTACAATAATATATATGTAAAATGTGCCAGTTTGTAGGCAGAGGGGGAAAATAGTTGTTGTGTCGGCGTTGTGTATTCGTTCATTCGTCTGCATGCCAGACTACAGCAAGTTCAGTTATGTGAAAGTGAACGTAACTTGCCGTCAGAAGGTAAATGTATCGATATTTGAATTTCAATATCGATTATCGTATTGCTAAATAACTTCTACCGATTATCGATTATATTGATATTTTTGCACAGCCTTAACAATAACTCTCTAGAATGTTCAAACTTGGTGTATGTGTTTATTAGGTCAATGCCTTGATGGAGTTCAAAGATGAGCATTTTCCGCTTAGGGTTAGCCGAGATAAGCAATTTGATTGGTTGATGCTTTGGGACACGATAACTTTAGTTCTAATTAAGTGAGAGTGATGAAACTTAGTGTATAGTTTCATTACAGTAATACCTTGACTAAGTTTGATAATGAGCATTTTCTGCTCAGGGTAAGCAGAGCGATACGCAATTTGATTGATCGAGACTTTGGAACACAATAACTCTCCTTCTAATTGAGTTAAAATGTTCAAACTTGGTGTATATACTTATTAGGTCAATGCCTTGATGGAGTTCGAAGATGAGCATTTTCCGCTTGGGGTAAGCAGAGATAAGCAATTTGATTGGTTGATGCTTTGGGACACGATAACTTTAGTTCTAATTAAGTGAGAGTGATGAAACTTTGTGTATAGTTTCATTACAGTAATACCTTGACTAAGTTCGATAAAGAGCATTTTCTGCTCAGGGTAAGCAGAGTTATACGCAATTTGATTGGTCGAGACATTGGAACACAATAACTCTCCTTCTAATATAGTTAAAATGTTCAAACTTGGTGTATATGCTTATTAGGTCAATGCCTTGATGGAGTTCGAAGATTAACATTTTCCGCTTAGGGTAAGCAGAGATAAGCAATTTGATTGGTTGATGCTTTGGGACACGATAACTTTAGTTCTAATAAAGTGAGAGTGATGAAACTTTGTGTATAGTTTCATTACAGTAATACCTTGACTAAGTTCGATAATGAGCATTTTCTGCTCAGGGTAAGCAGAGTTATACGCAATTTGATTGGTCGAGACATTGGAACACAATAACTCTCCTTCTAATATAGTTAAAATGTTCAAACTTGGTGTATATGCTTATTAGGTCAATGCCTTGATGGAGTTCGAAGATTAACATTTTCCGCTTAGGGTAAGCAGAGATAAGCAATTTGATTGGTTGATGCTTTGGGACACGATAACTTTAGTTCTAATAAAGTGAGAGTGATGAAACTTGGTGTATAGTTTCATTACAGTAATGCCTTGACTAAGATCGATAATGAGCATTTTCTGATTAGGGTAAGCAGAGCGATAAGCAATTTGATTTACCGAGACTTTGGAACACAATAACTCTCCTTCTAATTGAGTTAAAATGTTTAAAATTGGTGTGTATGCTTATTAGGTGATGGAGTTCGAAGATGAGCATTTTCTGCTTAGGGTAGGCAGAGATAAACAATTTGATTGGTTGATACTTTGGGACAAGATAACTTAGGTTCATCTTGATTGATGATTTTTATGCCAATACAATGACTGCATTCTCATTCAGTAATGGATTCGACAGTAACAGTGTATAGAAACGATTGACTCAGACACGAGGGCCCTTTCCCTTGGCCAGAGGGGCCCTTTTGTCAAGCGTGGGGGCCCTTTTGTCTGCCTTTAGGGTCCCCCAAACTAGGGTACATTTTCATTTTTATACGCCCACATTGAAATGTGGTCGTATATTGTCGTCGCCCCCGTCCGTCCGTCCGTCGGTCCGTCGGTCCGTCGGTCCGGCGTCCACAATTGCTTGTGGACGCTCTACAGGCTAAAGTTAATATCCGATTTACTTTAAATTTATACACAGTGTTTAAGGTCATGAGACGAAGAAGCCTATTGTTTTTCAGCGATTTCCGATAATAACTACCAGAGTTATGGCCCTTGATCACTTCAAAAAATCTTGTGGACGCTCTAGAGGCCAAAGTTAATATCCGATTGACTTTAAATTTATACACAGCGTTTAAGGTCATAAGACAATGACGCCTATTGATTTTCGGCGATTTCCGATAATTAGTGCCAGAGTTATGACCCTTGATCTCTTTAAAAAATCTTGTGGACGCTCTAAAGGTCAAAGTTAATATCCGATTGACTTTAAATTTATACACAGTGTTTAAGGTCATAAGACAAAGAAGCCTATTGATTTTCAGCGATTTCCCATAATTAGTGCCAGAGTTATGGCCCTTGATCACTTCAAAAAATCTTGTGGACGCTCTAGAGGCCAAAGTTAATATCCGATTGACTTTAAATTTATACACAGTGTTTAAGGTCATAAGACGAAGAAGCCTATTGATTTTCAGCGATTTCCCATTATTAGTGCCAGAGTTATGGCCCTTGATCACTTCAAAAAATCTTGTGAACGCTCTAGAGGCCAAAGTTAATATCCGATTGACTTTAAATTTATACACAGTGTTTAAGGTCATAAGACGAAGACGCCTATTGATTTTCAGCGATTTCCGATAATTAGTGCTAGAGTTATGGCCCTTGATCACTTCAAAAAATCTTGTGGACGCTCTAGAGGCCAAAGTTAATATCCGATTGACTTTAAATTTATACACAGTGTTTAAGGTCATAAGACGAAGAAGCCTATTGATTTTCAGCGATTTCCCATAATTAGTGCCAGAGTTATGGCCCTTGATCACTTCAAAAAATCTTGTGAACGCTCTAGAGGCCAAAGTTAATATCCGATTGACTTTAAATTTATACACAGTGTTTAAGGTCACAAGACGAAGACGCCTATTGATTTTCAGCGATTTCCGATAATTAGTGCCAGAGTTATGGCCCTTGATCACCTCAAAAAATCTTGTGGACACTCTAGAGGCCAAAGTTAATATCCGATTGACTTTAGATTTATACACAGTGTTTAAGGTCATGAGACGAAGAAACCTATTGATTTTCGGCGATTTCCGATAATTAGTGCCAGAGTTATGGCCCTTGATCTCTTTAAAAAATCATGTGGACGCTCTAAAGGTCAAAGTTAATATCCGATTGACTTTAAATTTATACACAGTGTTTAAGGTCATAAGACGAAGAAGCCTATTGATTTTCAGCGATTTCCGATAATTAATGCCAGAGTTATGGCCCTTGATCACCTCAAAAAATCTTGTGGACGCTCTACAGGCCAAAGTTAATATCCGATTGACTTTAGATTTATACACAGTGTTTAAGGTCATGAGACGAAGAAGCCTATTGATTTTCAGCGATTTCAAATAATTACTGCCAGAGTTATCTCCCTTGATAACTTCAAAAATTCTTGTGACGCTATAGAGGCCAAAGTTACCATCCGATTGACTTCAGATTGATACGTAGAGTTTAAGGTGTTGAAACGAACAAGTGTTTTGATTTTCAATGAATTTAGATAACTGAACAGCTAAATCCATGATATTAAATGTTTCATGTATATACTAATTGTTAGCGTGGGGTAAAACTTTATAAAAAGCAATCAAATTCTAATGATTTTCTGATAATTACATAATGAGTTGTTACTCTTAATCAGTTTTTAGTGTATTACAAATGTTTCATTACCGAAAAAAGTAAAAATATGCGACAACCCTTGTTGACTGCCCGGATGATTTAGCTGCTGTGGGCGTATGTTTCGTTGCCTGGCAACCTATCTTTCTCATCGCATTTAGCATTTTTCTTTATAAAACACTTTTGGATGACACTTTGTGTACAGTTTGATTGCTTGATATGTTTGGAAAAAATAAATGTGCGATTAATTAATATGTGTCATCTATTTATTTTGGGATTTCGGCAGGGGGCATCAGCCTCACTGTTGGCTTGTTTTTTCTATTAATTGTAACCACATAAATCGTAACCACATTAATTTTAACCACATAGACGGCTCTCGGTAAAGTGGCTATTTGGCGTAAAATCTGAATGCCTTGTGTTATCAATTTCAAACACTCGGTTCATATCTGGACAACGTCCGGTAAAATAAATGCTGTGTCTAAAAACTAAACCCCTTTTAAATCTAAATGGTAGTGTTCATTTCTAAAAAACATTCTGAGAATCAGAAACTGAACGGTCGTAAAATAGACGATCTAGGTCAAAACTAAAAAGCATTTCTAAATCTACACGGTAGCACAAACTGAGTGGTTTTTGATGACGTCCTGATGTGGAGCATCCAGGATATAATGAAATCCTGGAGCTAATCTTTAATCATAAACTGGTTGGGAGGTCAAGTTCCTACAATTTCCTGGGTGATTATTTTCTCAAGTTTTTCTTACTCTAGAATGTCTTTAAGATGTTCAACGACAAAGGGATATGGGTTAATGATATATGGCCGACTTTATTTGTGTGGTATACAATTTATTTATTTATTTATTTTATTTATTTATTTATTTATTCTTCAAGTAAAGGTTACAACATGACAACAATAAATAAAGTACATGAGCTGCATTGTATGATCTGGAAAGAGGCAACAATATGATATATTAAGTTGTGCATATAAAATAAAGGACGTTCTGGAGCATTGTATGATTAGGAATAAGAAGTATGATAGGTATGATGTCATGAAGAGACCTTTACTTAGGATAGCCCAAAAAGCTGCATCAATTGCTTATTTCCATTGGGGTCCAGGGTTGTCAGGTCATCATTAGGAGACAAAATTTAATAACTAAGCCATCACATCAATGTATCACAAATAATTAAAAATAGTTAAGTCTACATGTTATACATCAACCAATTTTAGTAGATAATCAAGCATGTAGGCCTATCACAGATTAACTTTGGGTTAACAATAAATACTTCTTGGTTGCAGCTTTAAAGCTGTATAGTGATTCTAAAGACTTAATATCATTCGGTAAATTGTTCCAGATACTTATGGCTGTGTAATAAAATGATGTGAACTGATCTCTACCCGCGCATTTTGGAACATAAAAATTGAATAAAATAGATCTTGTACCGTATTTATGAGTATCTCTAACACATTTGAATTTTGATTTAAGGTATGATGGACAATTATTATGAAAAATCTTATGTACATGGTTTAGTTTTAACTGTTTAACTCGGTTTTCGACATTTAGTACTTTGAAATCTGAATATGAAACATGATCTCTACGTCCAAGCTCATGTATAAAATCTAAGAACCTTATTTTGAACAACTTGTAGTTTATTTTTAAGTGATTGATTCACACCAGAATACCAGGCTGAGCAGGCATAATCAAAGTGGCACTGAATAAGTGCAGAACAAAGTAAATTTTTGTTTTTTTTTACTTAGGCATTTATTGTAGTGAAACAGAAATTTTAATCTTGAGTTTGCTTTTTTAACAATATTGTTAACAATGTCCTCACCAGACAAGTATTTGTCAAAATATACACCCAAATATTTTAGGCTATCCGTTGCCCTTACGGTATGGTTATTGCAGTTTATTGTGAACTGTTTAATATGTCTTAATTTACGTTTAGGCCCAAAGAGAATACATTCGGTTTTACCGAGGTGGAGTGACAGTTTATTATCGATAAGCCAATCTGAACAGGAATCAAGAGCACAACTAAGTGTTTGTGAGACAACTTCAGAATTTTGGTCGGAAAATAAAATTGTACTGTCATCAGCGTATAAGATAAGTTTACATTCAGTGGGGATGCTAATAACCATATCGTTTACATAACAAAGAAATAGCAACGGTCCAAGGATACTACCCTGGGGCACACCACAGGTTATGGGGGCAGGTTCTGATAACGTATCACCAATGTTGACTACTTGTTTCCTACATGACAGATATGAGTAGAACCAATCAATTGACTGAACGCCCATCAGTTTTAGTTTTTCACATAGTACAGCAGGATCGACAGTGTCAAATGCTTTCTGGAGGTCAAGCATTATCATTCCTGTAAATAGACCTTTTGCATTTGGTCTTTCAAGTGGTCTAAAAGGTGGATCAGACATGAGTCTGTTGAGTATCTGCCACGAAAACCTGATTGATACTCATAGAGAAGGTTGTTTCGAGTGAGATAAGACTCTAATTGAATACATGTATATAGATTTTTCAAGCAATTTCGACACAATACTCAAGACACTTACCTACATCCAAAGAGCTATTCTTCTTGTACAAAGGTTTAACTCTGGCTAGCTTTAAATCACCAGGTACTGTGTTTTCTGATATAGATAAATTGATAAGAAATTGAATGTGAACTTTTAAGACGTCAGCGCCGTCTTTTAAGAATCTTGCCGGAATCTCATCAAGACCTGTACTTTTTTGGGGATTAAGAGAACAGTACTGGTTAATAGCCAAGTGCTAGTGCTCCACAACACGACAAAGTTTGTAGAAGTTGAGTACATGCACTGAAACTACAAATCTGCCGTAACCGATACTTGTCTAAAATGTCTAGTCTCCAGTAGAAGACACCTTTTGTGTTAATAATTGTATTTGTTTATTGTTTTTAGTTTAGTGCACTTACTCTTATTTTGTACGTTTCCAATCCATATTTTATATAGATGCCTAGTGGAGCATGCGCACTTTGGTTTTGTATCATGTCGCGAATAAAAACATATTATTGTATGATTCGACAGAGTTCGTATTTAACATGAACTTAACATGGTAGCAGAGCGTGAGGCGCTCTATATAGTGGCGTAGACTATCCCTTGGGCGTCAAGAATTGTGTCACACAAGATTTTAGATGAATTAACGAAGTCAGAAGGAAACTCGGTTAATTCGTACGGTTGGCGAAAAACCGGAAGTGTAAAAAACGTGAGGTTATTAGAGGTTAGCGTAAAGCCATTTTTGAGAGACAACTTACCGGAAGTCGGAGAAATATTGTAAACAAACGAGTGGTTGAAAAAAATAAAAGGAGGAAGAAAAACAATAAAATGAGTTTGAAATTAAATCCACCGGTTTTTTCGGACAAGAAAACTTATGAACGCTACAAGCAAGAGTTACTTGCTTGGAAAGAAATCACTAATTTAGAGAAAGAAAAGCAAGGCATTGCTGTTGTATTGTCTCTCCCAGAGCAACATCACATACGTGAGAGAGTGTTTGATGAGCTTAGTATTGTGGAATTGAAGACAAATCAAGGTTTCGATGTTTTGTTAACATTTCTTGATAAACATTTAGGGAAGGACGATCTTGTAGATAGTCTTGAAAAGTATGCAGATTTTGAGGACTATAAACGAAAGGATGATCAGTCAATCAGTGAATTTATCTCAGATTTTGATTCAAAGTATGCCAAAATAGTGAAAAAAGGAATGACTTTATTACCGGAAATTCTGGCATTCAAACTTTTAAAATGTGCAAATATATCTGCCGATGACCGTATGATAGTCCTTACAGGCATGAATTATGAAAATAAAGCTACCTTGTACGATCAAGCCAAAGTTTCTTTAAAAAAGTTTAAGGGCTCGGGTACCTCTTCTGCTCCAATACATAGTAACTTTCAATTGGACCCCTTACCATCTGAAAGTGTTCTTGCGGCAGCAGGTTATTATAAATTTAATCGTGGTGCTGGTTATCGCGGTGGACGAGGTCGCCCCCCTTTCAAAGGTTTTCAATATGGTGGCTATAGAGGTAGAGGTGCTAGTATGGATAAATTTAGTAACCCAAAGTCATTTTCTGGACGTACTATGCGTTGTCATGGTTGTGGTTCTTTTCGTCATTTGTTAAAAGACTGTCCTGACAGTTGGGAAAATGTGAACACTACAGATTCCAGTGATAAAAGTAATGTGTTGTTGACTGAAAGTGCAGAAAATGTTATTATGTATACAGGTTACAATGAAACTGAAATTAACAGGCTAGGCAAAGAATCACAACACAGTGCTGTATTGGATACAGCATGTACAAGCACTGTGTGTGGTAAAGTTTGGTATGAAACATTTCTAAGCACATTTCAACCTAATAAACTTTGTGAAATTAAAGAATTTCCAGGTACCAAATGTTTTAAATTTGGAGGTGGAGAATGTCTTCAATCCCTAAAGCGTGTTCAGGTTCCATGTGTTATTGCGGATCATCATTTTATGCTTGAAATTGACATTGTGGACTCTAGTATTCCTTTGTTATTAAGCTTAAAGACATTAAAGAATGCCAATGTCAAACTGGATCTGGAATATGATCAAGCAGAGATTTTTGGGAAAAAATGTGCATTAGACTTCACATCTAGTGGACATTACAGTGTTCCTATAGCTAGTGATACTCAATTGGATGAGGTTTTTAGTGTCCAATTAGATACTTTGTCTCAGGGTGAACGGTATAAGGCTTTGTTAAAACTACATAAACAATTTGCACATCCTTCCAAACATAGATTAGTGGCATTATTGACTGATGCAGGCGTTTGGGACAAAGGTTATTTAAATGATTTAGATCAAATATATAATGAGTGTGCAACATGTAAAGTGTTTGCTAAGACACCTGCTCGTCCAGTCGTGAGTATGCCTTTAGCCAGACGTTTTAACGAATGTATAGCTATGGATTTAAAGGTCCTGCGCAATGGCCATTATATACTACATATGATTGACATGTTTTCGAGACTGAGCGTATCAGTGTTTATTCAAACTAAACAGCCTAAAGTTATTATTGACCAAGTGATGAAACATTGGGTTTCTATTTGGGGTGTTATGGAGAATGTTTTGTTTGATAACGGTGGGGAATTTAGTAATGATCTCATGCGTGAAGTAGCAAGCATCTTAGGAGTTCAGATTTTGACAACCCCTGCTGAAAGCCCATGGTCTAATGGAGTTTGTGAACGCATTCATCAAGTGACTGATAGAATGCTAGAAATTTTATGTGATGAAAATCCAACAGAGGACAAGGAAACATTGTTGGCTTGGGCGAATATGGCGAAAAATTCGTTACAAATGTGGAATGGTTTTAGCAGCTTTCAAATCATTCTTGGTCAAAATCCTAATTTGCCAAATATTATGACTGGCAAAATACCATATATCGAAGGTACTACTTCGAGTGATGTTCTTCTAAAACATTTAAACGCTTTACATTCAGCGAGACAAGCATTTATACGTTGTGAATCTGATGAAAGACTTCGCCGCGCATTAAGGCATCAAATTCGTGCTACTGAGGACTGTTTTTCGATGGGCGACATCGTATTCTATAAAAGAGAAGGACATAACAAATGGCTTGGTCCTGCTAAAGTTATATTTCAGGACGGCAGGGTTGTTTTTGTGCGTCATGGTGGTGTGTATGTTAGGGTTTCTACCAATCGTCTGATCAAAGATTGTCAATTGGACACTGGTTCATCTGAAATAAGAAATACTCACCTTGATGTAACGAACAATATTCCATTACCGGTAACTGAAACTATTGGATTGCCAGTAGTACAACCAATTGATAACATAACAGAAACTGCAGTATCTGCTGATCAAAATATATCTTGCAATGCTGATCAGGAAATCAAATTGAAGAAATATGATAAGATACAAGTTCGCGAATCCGAGCAAGACGATTGGGAAACAGTTACAATTTTAAGTAAAGCTGGAAAAGCAACTGGTTCTTATAAACATTGGTACAATGTTCAAGCTGCAAATGATAATAAAAAAAGTATTAATTTAGATAATATTTTCTGGAAACGACAAGATGATGAAATACTAGCTGTATTTGTACCTTTAAGTGAACATGGAAATTATGATTGTGTGCAAGCGAAATTAGATGAATTACAAAAGTTGGAACATTTCAAAACCTATGAAATTGTTGATGACATTGGACAAGACAGGATTTCAACGAGATGGGTCGTCAATAAGAAGGGTGATAAGGTTAAAGCACGTCTCGTAGCGCGAGGGTTCGAAGAGGAGCGATATATCCAAAGTGACTCACCTACTATTGGTAAAAGTACTCTACGAACATTCTTAGCTCTTTCAGCCAGCTTAAAGTGGAAGGTTAGAACAACCGACATTAAATCAGCCTTTTTACAAGGTAAAACATTAGAAAGAGATGTGTTCTTATCTCCACCTCGTGAAGCGGGTTTATCTTGTGGAAAATTATGGAAGCTAAAGCATTGTTTATATGGCTTAAATGATGCTGCAAGGCAGTTTTACCAAAGTGTTCGAGAAGAATTATTAAAGCTAGGTTGTAAGCAATCTTCTTCAGATCCAGCTTTATTTTATTATAAAAAGCATAATCAGCTAGTTGGTTTGATTGCATGCCATGTGGACGATTTCTTGCATGCAGGAAATATTGAATTTGATGATTTAATTATGAATCCTCTCCGAAACAGGTTTTTAGCCGGCAAACTAGAAGAAAATGCGTTCAGTTACATAGGATTTAATTTGGAACAGGTAAAAACTGATAACTGTATAATGTTAGATCAAACAGCGTACATGGACGAATTAAACACTGTTAAATTGCCTACTTCTACTTCAAAAGACGCTGGTAAAGACAAGAATCTGAACGAAGAAGAATTGACTTTACTTCGTACACAAGTGGGTAAAATTAATTGGGCCGTTCAGGGTTCGCGTCCAGACTTAGCATTTGATATGATTGAGTTGAGTACTAAGTTACGTAATGGTACTATTGATGACCTTAAGAGGGCAAATAAGTGTATTTTACAATTAAAGGAAATCACTTCTGTTATAAAATATCCAAATCTTGGTGATCCTCATACCTGGACAATACTAGTGTTTTCAGATGCTTCTTTAGGTAACATTTGCAATGGCATAGGAAGTGTAGGAGCTCATTTGATTCTATTAGTCTCCGTTAATCAGTGTTGCCCATTAAATTGGCAAGCAAACAAAATAAAACGAGTCGTACGATCAACTATAGCTGCAGAAACATTGAGTCTACAAGAAGCCTTGGAAGATGCAGATTATCTTAAACATCTTATTGAGGAATTGCTAGGATCAACAGACTTTCCGTTGAATATTCCGGTGGAGGCTATAGTTGACAATAAAAGTGTAGTCGAGGCGGTGTTTTCTACCAAAATGGTAGATGATAAACGTTTACGATTAGATATAAGTGCTATTAAGGAATCTTTATCATTAAAACAAGTAAAATCTGTAAAATGGTGTCCTAGTGAATTGCAGTTAGCTAATTGTATGACTAAAAAGGGCGCATCTGGAAGTGACATGCTAAGTGTCTTTCGATATGGAAGACTTAGCCAAATTCCATGATTAAAAACAAACAAAACAACAAAAAAAAAAGTTAAAAATGTGTGAAATGTTTAGTTTAAAGTTTCATTTATCATTAATGATGAGAGTGCAGTAAAATGTGTAGGTAGACAACAAAAATTAAAGGAACTCAAGTGTTTAACAATTTTTATTTATTTCTTTGGATCTTCTTAATATGGAACTTTAAAAATTGTTTAATGAACTATAACTTATAAAAGACTTTTACTTACCTAAAACAGAAAGAAAGAAAAGAGAAAGTATAATTAATGTTAATAATTGTATTTGTTTATTGTTTTTAGTTTAGTGCACTTACTCTTATTTTGTACGTTTCCAATCCATATTTTATATAGATGCCTAGTGGAGCATGCGCACTTTGGTTTTGTATCATGTCGCGAATAAAAACATATTATTGTATGATTCGACAGAGTTCGTATTTAACATGAACTTAACATTTTGTACCCAATGCCTCAACTGGTAGTTTTTTGCTTATGTGACAAACGAATGTCCATTAAAGTGTGTGAAGTCACTGCTATAAAAGTGTTTTCAACACCTAGACCTCAGCTCAATCGAGAAAGACCCAAAATTTAATAAATAGATAATGAAACAGATTGTCCTATGCTTACATGTATTATCTAACGACTCATGGCGTGTCTTTAATCCTCTTGGCCTCACCGAATCACAGGAATGGATGCAGGGAGAAATTTCCTGAGTATAGGAAATTTCTAGGCTTTGTGGAGAACACTCCTGTGATAAACGATCTTGTGGAACGGGAGAATCAAGATGACTCAAGACTTCACACCAAATAGAAAACACACATTGGCTCATTTGGATTGTCTGGACTATTTGAATGGTTTCTGTGTATAACTAATTTAGTTTATTATTAATCTCCATTTGTGTCGATAGCTTTGTTTGATAATTGTGGTCTTAACAAATTCTACAGAAAAAGTTAAAAGAACTTTTTTTGAAAGATGGTAAATGGCAACCTACTGAATTTTGATGCTAAAATTCTGAAATAAATCGCAGATCATCTTGGTGTCTTTTCATTGCATTGTGCCAAATTTCATCTTTCTACTGTAACGGAAAGTATTTTTCAGAATTTTTCAAAAATTTCACATTGAGTCATATTTGGCAAAAAATTCAAAATGTTGGCGGCCCGCCATTTTTGGTAGGGAAATTATAATACTTGCTGGTGATGAGTTTGAGCCCAATTCGAAAAGCATGGCACATGGTAGAGTTAAATCACAAATAAGGCTGGGAATCGATATTAAATTTCTATATCGATTATTGACAAGAATTTGTCAGCGATTATCGATAATAATCGATTATCATTCTTCCGGAAAAACCAAACTTTACCGACCTGTTATTTGTGTTGATCGAGTTCAGTAGTGTTATTATCCTAGTCTAATACTGTGCCGATGTGCGTTAAAAAATCAATTAATGTAAAATAATTAGTTGCTAAATGTAGGATTAACTTGAGTTAACTAGTAATAACAACAAAAACTAGACCTGCATGCAGGAATGACGGGTTTCACTTTTGCCATGTTACCTTTGAACTTGAACTTGTGTCACTTTTGGTGCTACGTTACCCTTGAACATATGTCCTTTCCGGTACCAATGAAACCAATATACAGGTTTCCACATAAGCATTGCACACATCAAATAAAATGGAAACAGAATCAAACAAATCCAGCAATTTTATTTTATACATTTGTTACATGTAATTGATCCTGACAAAATAACAGTACTTCCGGTGATAATGTAAATGTTCCCTTAGTCTTATGAAATCAGAAATGGCATAAGGCATCATATGGTGAAAATTTTATGTAAATTGAATAATAATTTCCACTTTTATAGACCAAAAACCTTGAAAAGTGACATGTAGAAAATCGTCTATTTCTCGGCAACCGTACAAGTTAGAAACCATTTTTTGGTATTTATATGACCGTATGGGTTTAATCTATTTGTTGATTGGAATCAAATATCATAATTGTATAAACATTACAAATCAGACTCATTTGAATAAAATATCGGTTTTGAAGGCTTAAAATACAGTTTTTGCCAAAATGACGCTACTTCCGGTGATAATGAAAACGTTAAATTAGTTTTATAACATCGTCTATGACATTAGGCTTCAAAGGGTGAAAATTTTATGAAAATCAAATAATAATTGACACTTTTATGGGCCAAAAACCTTCAAAAGTGACTTTCAGAAAATCGCCTATATCTCGACAACCGAACAAGTTAGAAACAATTTTATGATATCTATTTGACCGTATGAGTTTTGTTAATATGTGAATTTAAACCAAAAGTTAATTTTATTATTACATGTGACATAATTCTTGGTTGAAAAAAAGATCGATTTTAAAAGTTAAAAATTGAGTTTTTGACTAAATGACGTCACTTCCGGTGTCAATTTTAAATAGTAATCAACATGATATGACGCACACTTGCTTTTTGAATCAAATGATGTCACTTTTGTGAATATCCATTAATAATTGACTATTTTACAGGCAACATTACGAAAACAGTGACTTATGCAAAACTGCCCATTTCTCGGCAACTGCTTATATTAGAAACTAATTTTAACATACATTCTCTTCGTATGGATTATAGTGACAGGTTTATAAAAGTTAAGTAAAAAAATTTTAAAATCTGAAAAGCCTGAATGGGTTGTAAATAGGTCAATTTTACGCCTTTTTTCACCCCTTAATCCAATTTGCTAGATAACACTTTTGGTAATAAAAAAAATAACAATTGGGACAACGAAGCATATGAACTTTGTTTTATACAAATCGAACAATAAAAAATTAATCTAGGACTGAAAAACTGAATTAGCTAATGGCGGCCAAGGAAAATTACTGAGACAAATTTTTTTAACATTTTTGCGCTAGTCAGATGACTCTTTAATTCTGTGCACAACACGACTAAATAATATTTATAAATAAAAACGTTAAATCGAATAATAATTGCCACTTTTAAAGACCAAAAAACTTGAAAAGTGACTTGTAGAAAATCGGCTATTTCTCGGCAACCGTACGAGTTAGAAACCATTTTGTGGTATCTGTATGATCGTATGGGTTCATTCTATTTGTTGATTGGCATCAAATACCATAATTTGAAAAAGATTTCAAAACAGACTCATTTGAATAAAATATCTGTTTTGGAGGCTAAAAATACAGTTTTTGCCAAAATGACGTTACTTCCGGTGATAATGAAAATCTTAAATTACTTGTATGAAATCCCAAATGGCATTAGGTATAACATGGTGTGACGTTTATGAAAATCGAATAATAATTGACCCTTTTATGGCCCCGAAACCTTCAAAAGTGACCTGTAGAAAACCGTCTATTTCTCGGCAACCGAACAAGTTAGAAACCATTTTATGATATCTATATGACCATATGAGTTTTGTTTATATGTGAATTTAAACCAAAAGTTAAAATTATTAATACATATTAAGTTATTCTTGGTTGAATAAAACATTGATTTAAAAAAGTGTAAAATGCATTTTTTGACCAAATGATGTCACTTCCGGTGTCAATTTTAAATTGTAATCAACTTGATATGACGCTACATGCTTTTTGAATCAAATGATGTCACTTTTATAAAAATCCAATAATAATTGACTATTTTACAGGCAAAATAACGAAAACAGTGACTTATGCAGAACTGCCCATTTCTTGGCAACTGCTTATATTACAAACGAATTTTAACATACATTTTCTTCGTATGGATTATAGCTACAAGTTTATAAAAGTTACGAAGAAATATTTTAAAATCTGAAAAGCCTGAATAGGTTGTAAATACTAATAGGCCAATTTTACACCATTTTTAGCCTCTTAAAGTTCCAATAGCATTTTTTTAAGTTATATTTTTAAAATGTATTAAAATAAAGCCCTAAAATAGATTGAACCTGTAAACAGTCCTACCTTGTTAAAGAATAATCCTATTAATCCTATAATTCACTATTGCCAGTTGAGAAATTGGCAAAAATATCATTTTCAACTTCAAATTCAAACGTTTGAAGATGGCCGTCCATGGAGAGGAATGGCAAAACAAGGGAGGTAATTGAGTAACTATTTCCTCTATCAGCGGGTGTCAGCCTTTGTAATGCCCCAAAAATTTTGCCCATGATCATATAATAGTGAGTTGTAACCTTTTGAGCAAAAGACATAGAAATAATTATGTTTTGACTTTCTTAGAAAATATGAAATTGGAACTTTAATCGAATTTGCTCGAAAATGAAATCGAAATTAAAAAAACTGCTTCCTACATTTTTTGCGCCTTGAAAGGGCACACTCTTTGAGTCAAATAATTTTTCCAAAAAATAATATTTGTTTTCGAAGAAGGAAAATAACTGTCAAAATTGTAGTTTTTGGTAAAATTATGCCACTTCCGGTGCCGACAGATAACACTTTCGGTAATAAAAAAAACGACAATTGATACAACGAAGCATATGAACTTTGTTTTATACAAATCGAACAATAAAAAATTAATCTAGGACTGAAAAACTGAATTAGCCAATGGCGGCCAAGGTAAATTACTGAGACAAAATTTTTTAACATTTTTGCACTAGTCAGATGACCCTTTAATTCTGTGCACAATACGACTAAAAAATATTCATAAATAAAAAAGTTTTTTGTAAAATTTTAAATTTTCGAAATTTGGCGCCTAATATCTTCGAAGATTTGCCGAAAATCAAAAATCGAAAGTAGCGTAGCTATGTGCCCTGTCTCAGGCTATGCCAAAATGTATCGAAAGTTAAAATCCAATGATTATTGTTAAAATTACTGCAATATTTTTAAAAACGATAACTTCGGTGATTTCGGACATTTCGCATTGTCGCAGAACGTTCAAAATAGCTTTATCCTCTAAGTCACACCCACTTTCCCAGTAAAACCGAAGAAATCGTAACGATGCGACACGTAGTTGCTGAGATCTATTCAAATTGGAATCTGAATAATAATAATAATAAGAATAATAATTTTAACAAAAACAATAGTGTTTCACACAAGCTACGCAGTGTGAAACCCTAACAACGAAAATATTAAAATAATGTATTTAATCTTAAAGTTTAGTTTTTTTTACAATAATATATATGTAAAATGTGCCAGTTTGTAGGCAGAGGGGGAAAATAGTTGTTGTGTTGACGTTGTGTATCAACCTGTTTCACAGAGAATTACTAACGAAATATGCCTGTAACGGATGTCTGTATAAAACATGTGCGTTGACTTGCACGCCTCGTAGTCATTGGCTCAACGGCTCGTGCAATGTTTACTTAACACCTAACTGCTTCGGGCAAAATGATGCATTTTACTCATTTTAATACCCATTTACACTAAATAGGAAATATTTTTTAACTACAAATACTTCAAACGTCTTTATTTATTTTTCTTTTACCTCAAAAAAATGTTTGAGAATTTAATTTGTCGGAGTAAAAAAGTTAATATGCCGTACTCATTAAGCCCCGTCAATGTCATGCTTATCAGTGATTGTAGCGGCCAAGCGAATATTCACTGCGGGATCAGTTTGGTTGTGTATTCGTTCATTCGTCTGCATGCCAGACTACGGCAAGTTCAGTTATGTGAAAGTGAACGTAACTTGCCGTCAGAAGGTAAATATACTGATAATCGATATTTGAATTTCAATATCAATTATCGTATTGCTAAATAACTTCTACCGATTATCGATTATATCAATATTTTTGTACAGTATTTAAGGTCATGAGACGATGAAGCCTTTTGATTTTCAGCAATTTCCGATAATTACTGCCAGAGTTATACATGTGAAACAAAGAAGCCTATATTGATTTTCAACAATTTCCGATAATTACTGCTAGAGTTTTGGACCTTTATAAAACCTTGTTTAGATACTCTTTTTAACAGCTCCTTTTTGTCATGATTTTTCCAGGAGATGATGAAGATGATGATTCTGAAGAAAAACTTCCATCCTGTTTGGATTATGTTATGCATTTCCTCACACTCTTCTGGAAAATATTGTTTGCTTGTGTTCCACCAACAGGTAGAGTGTTATAGGCCCACAGTGAAATGTGGTCACTTTCAAAAATTTTGTTGACACGATTGCAGCTAAAGTTAATAAAAATTTATACACAGTGTTTAACGTCATAGGGCAAACAATCAAAACAAATTGAAATGATACATTATGGGAGATTAGATAACGAGTAGGCAGTTCTCACAAATAGTTAAAAACTAGATAATATGAGGGCAATTTGCTGAAAATTTCAGTCAAATTGATCCACTGTTAGCCAAAAATAAAGCAAGTGAAATTTCCGCCTAGCCTCGATCATCATAACTTAAGTTGGTACGGCAAAAAGCACAGCCTCAATTATCAATTTTTATACGTCCACATTGAAATGTGGTTGTATATTGTCGTTGCCCCCGTCCACGATTGCTTATGGACGCTCTAGAGGCTAAAGTTAATATCCGATTGACTTAAAATTTATACATAGTGTTTAAGGTCATGAGACGAAGGAGCCTATTGTTTTTCAGCGATTTCCGATAATAACTACCAGAGTTATGGGCCTTGATCACTTCAAAAAATCTTGTGGATGCTCTAGAGGCCAAAGTTAATATCCGATTGGCTTTAAATTTATACACAGTGTTTAAGGTCATGAGACGAAGAAGCCTATTGATTTTCAGCGATTTCTGATAATTAGTGCCAGAGTTGTGGCCCTTGATTACTTCAAAAAATCTTGTGGATGCTCTAGAGGCCAAAGTTAATATCCAATTGACTTTAAATTTATAAACAGTGTTTAAGGTCATGAGACGAAGAATCCTGTTGATTTTCAGCGATTTCCGATAATTAGTGCCAGAGTTATGTCCCTTGATCACTTCAAAAAATCCTGCGGACGCTCTAGAGGCCAAAGTTAATATCCGATTGACTTTAAATTTATACACAGTGGATGCTCTAGAGGTCAACATTAATATCCGATTGACTTCAAATTTATACATAGTGTTTACAGTCATGAGACTAAGTCGTCTATCGATTTTCAATGATTTTCAATAATTGCTGCCAGAGTTATGGCCCTTGATCACTTCGAAAAAATCCTGTGGAAGCTCCATAGGCCAAAGTTAATATCTGATCGACTTTAAATTAACACACAGTGTTTAGGGTCATGAGACAAAGAAGTCTATTGATTTTCAGAGATTTCAAATAATTATTGCCAGAGTTATCTCCCTTGATAACTTCAAAAAATCTTGTTACGCTATAGAGGCTAAACTTATCATCCAATTGACTTTAGATTGATACACAGAGTTTAAGGTGTTGAAACGAACAAGTATTTTGATTTTCAATGAATTTTGATAACTGAACAGCTAAATCCATGATATTAAATGTTTCATGTATATACTAATTGTTAGAGTGGGGTAACACTTTATAAAAAGCAATCAAATTCTAATGACTTTCTGATAATTACATAATGAGCCGTTACTCTTAATCAGTTTTTAGTGTATTACAAATGTTTCATTAGCAAAAAAAGTAAAAATATGCGACAACCCTTGTTGACTGCCCGGCCGATTTAGCTGCTGTGGGCGTATGTTTCGTTGCCTGGCAACCTATCTTTGATAATTACTGCCAGAGTTATGGCCCTTGATCACATCAAAAAATCCTGTGGACGCTCCTGTGGAGTTATGGGCCTTGATCACTTCAAAAAATCTTGTGGATGCTCTAGAGGCCAAAGTTAATATCCGATTGGCTTTAAATTTATACACAGTGTTTAAGGTCATGAGACGAAGAAGCCTATTGATTTTCAGCGATTTCTGATAATTAGTGCCAGAGTTGTGGCCCTTGATTACTTCAAAAAATCTTGTGGATGCTCTAGAGGCCAAAGTTAATATCCGATTGACTTCAAATTTATACACAGTGTTTACGGTCATGAGACGAATAAGCCTATTGATTATCAGCAATTTCTGATAATTAATGCAAAAGTTACTTCAAAAAATCTTGTGGATGCTCTAGAGGCCAAAGTTAATATCCGATTGACTTTAAATTTATACAAAGTGTTTAAGGTCATAAGACAAAGAAGCCTACTGATTTTCAGTGATTTCAAATAATTACTTCCAGAGTTATCTCCCTTGATCACTTCAAAAAACCTTGTGACGCTATAGATGCCAAACTTATCATCCGATTGACTTCAGATTGATACACAGAGTTTAAGGTGTTGAAACGAACAAGTATTTTGATTTTCAATGAATTTTGATAACTGAACAGCTAAATCTATGATATTAAATGTTTCCTATACTAATTGTTAGCGTGGGGGATATTAAATGTTTCCTATACTAATTGTTAGCGTTGGGCAAAACTTTTATAAAAAGCAAATAAATTCTAATGATTTTCAGATAATTACACAATTAGTTGTTACTCTTAATCAGATTTTAGTATATTACAAATGTTTCATTACCAATAAAAGTAAAAATATGCGACAACCCTTGTCGACTGCCCGAACGATTTAACTGCTGTGGGCGTATGTTTCGTTGCCTGGCAACCTATCTTATAATTAAATCGAGAAGGAAAGTTATGCGGTAAAATCGGATCATAATCCACCAAAGATTGCAGGCTAGAGATGGATTCGTTAACCAATGTCTAATTAATAATTTAGATAACATTTCAGGCCTAAATAAAGACCTGTACAGTGCAATAGGCAGATTAAGCTCTTGCTTAATGTATGTTTAATGGGTTGTAACTCGTAAATTTTACATTTTCATTACAGACAAAAGAAAAAAATAGGCAATAAACTAGGTAGTAAACCACAAATATTTTGGACAATCAGGGGCCATAATCAGTGTTCGACACATACGTCGGTCCGTAGGCCCGAGGCCGACTGATTTATCGGAGGACTCCTGCTTGCCTATTTCACTCGGGTCCGCCGGGCCTTCATCTTCTTAGCGCGCATGGTTAGTGTCCTCATTCGACAATTCTGGATATGGTAGAACTGTCATAGAAACGCAACGACAGAGCCTCCAATAGTTAACGGTTATTGTTTACTTGTCATCGACATGAGGGAAGCTGATGTTTTTTCCAAACAACGACTCGCGTAACCAGCCTCTTATTTGTGCATCTCGTTCGGGAATCGCGCTTCCTTCGACGCTCCATATGAATTCCAGGTACCGGTAGATATTAAACTGATAACTATACGTTTAATGGTTTCGCTGACCAGTTGTTAGTGACATTTAAATCTTAGTTGAATATAATCCTCTGATAGAACACCAAATACACTGAGAAACAATCATTAATAATAATATATATTATATTTTTTCCGCCATTGCCAAATCCGCCGATGACACGTGTGACATTGATTAGAATTTCTAGGTCAATAAGCCGACGATGCTCTGTTTAATTTTAAGTTGCATCTACCGTTATGATTTTTTATATACACATGCTGACAGAGACTTACTTTTAACCATGTTGAATTTTTGTCGTTATTATTTTTGAAAGGCATCTGGAGTCGTACGGAATTTTATTTTACAGCAATTTCAATTATGGTTGCCACGTGACCACTGTGCCGTGTGTCTATCATGGACGAATGAATAAAAGCATATTTGAAAGTTACGTAACAGACAAAAATTAAAACTTGTGTTATGAAAAAATACTATTGTGCTGTATGCATCCAAAAAACGAAGACAGTAATTTATTCAGGAATATTAGGCTTACTGACATGAATTTCATGAAGCCGAAACGTGTATTAAATTTTCCGAACGGTGTAGTTGTGGGCCGGCCTTTTATTAAACGTAATGGAGACTGATGATTTTAAAAACATTTCTTACAGACCTCTTTTGACTCAATTCTGGGCTATTGTGCTAACAATCTAGGGCAGTTAATTGTTTGGGGTTTTTTTGTAACTATTTGAAGTTTACGTAGGTTAATATGGAAAACCCAATGTAGCCATGAATAGATTTGTTCCATTTATAAATTGAAATGACACACTAATTCGTGTCTTCTTTTTTTCTTTTGCAAGTTACTAAACCATAGCTTTATACATGAAAACTATGAATAATTATTATTGGTTGGGCCTGCGTGTTACCTGAAGGGCCCACATGATCATGTGTCGCACAGGTCCTGCGGGCCTGTGCTTGGAAAATGTTTGTTTCGGACACTGGCCATAATCCATGAAGTTGCTGATATTGAAAAGAACCGAGATCGAATTTCGTGAAAATCGGACCAAAATTGACGGACAAAATGGCCGCCGTTTGTACGCGAATAGTGTGAAAATATGTTATATCAAGGTTGTGGACCTTATAGAGGTCACAATTTTGAACCAATTTTGATGAAACTTGACATGTATGTTTATAACCCAAAGATCTTGGTTCCTTTCAATATTTGCGCCCATCGGATCGTAACTTCCTGAATTATGGCCCCCGATTGCCCTTTTTTGTCCCCCGCCTTTCGAAGAAAGCAGGGGACTATTAAAATGGGTTCGTCCGTCTGTCTGTCCGTCTGTATGTCCGTCACACTTTTTGGGACACAATAACTCTCTTCCTAATTGAGCTAGAATGTTCAAACTTGGTGTATGTGTTTATTAGGTCAATGCCTTGATGGAGTTCGAAGATGAGCATTTTCCGCTTAGGGTAGGCAGAGATAAGCAATTTGATTGGTTGATGATTTGGGACACGATAACTCTCTTCCTAATTGGGCTAGAATGTTCAAACTTGGTGTATGTGTTTATTAGGTCAATGCCTTGATGGAGTTCGAAGATGAGCATTTTCCGCTTAGGGTAAGCAGAGATAAGCAATTTGATTGGTTGATGCTTTGGGACACGATAACTCTCTTCCTAATTGGGCTAGAATGTTCAAACTTGGTGTATGTATTTATTAGGTCAATGCCTTGATGGAGTTCGAAGATGAGCATTTTCCGCTTAGGGTAAGCAGAGATAAGCAATTTGATTGGTTGATGATTTGGGACACGATAACTCTCTTCCTAATTGGGCTAGAATGTTCAAACTTGGTGTATGTGTTTATTAGGTCAATGCCTTGATGGAGTTCGAAGATGAGCATTTTCCGCTTAGGGTAAGCAGAGATAAGCAATTTGATTGGTTGATGCTTTGGGACACGATAACTTTTAATTGAGCTAGAATGTTCAAACTTGGTGTATGTGTTTATTAGGTCAATGCCTTGATGGAGTTTGAAGATGAGTATTTTCCGCTTAGGGTAAGCAGAGATAAGCAATTTGATTGGTTGATACTTTGGGACACGATAACTCTCTTCCTAATTGAGCTAGAATGTTCAAACTTGGTGTATGTGTTTATTAGGTCAATGCCTTGATGGAGTTTGAAGATGAGTATTTTCCGCTTAGGGTAAGCAGAGATAAGCAATTTGATTGGTTGATACTTTGGGACACGATAACTCTCTTCCTAATTGAGCTAGAATGTTCAAACTAGGTGTATGTGTTTATTAGGCCAATGCCTTGATGGAGTTCGAAGATGAGCATTTTCCGCTTAGGGTAAGCAGAGATAAGCAATTTGATTGGTTGATGCTTTCGGACACGATAACTTTAATTCTAATTAAGTGATATTGATGAAACTTGATGTATAGTTTCATTACAGTAATACCTTGACTAAGTTCGATAATGAGCATTTTCTGCTCAGGGTAAGCAGAGCGATACGCAATTTGATTGGTCGAGACTTTGGAACACAATAACTCTCCTTCTAATTGAGTTAAAATGTTCAAACTTGGTGTATATGCTTATTAGGTCAATGCCTTGATGGAGTTCGAAGATGAGCATTTTCCGCTTAGGGTAAGCAGAGATAAGCAATTTGATTGGTTGATGCTTTACGCAATTTGATTGTTCGAGACTTTGGAACACAATAACTCCCCTTCTAATTGAGTTAAAATGTTCAAACTTGGTGTATATGCTTACTAGGTCAATGCCTTAATGGAGTTCGAAGATGAGCATTTTCCGCTTAGGGTAAGCAGAGATAAGCAATTTGATTGGTTGATGCTTTGGGACACGATAACTTTAGTTCTAATTAAGTGAGAGTGATGAAACTTGGTGTATAGTTTCATTACAGTAATAACTTGACTAAATTCGATAATGAGCATTTTCTGCTCAGGGTAAGCAGAGCGATACGCAATTTGATTGGTCGAGACTTTGAAACACAATAACTCTCCTTCTAATTGAGTTAAAATGTTCAAAATTGGTGTATATGCTTATTAGGCCAATGCCTTGATGGAGTTCGAAGATGAGCATTTTTATACGCCCACATTTTCATGTGGACGTATTATGAGTCCACAATTTGTTTGTGGACTCTCTACAGGTCACAATTCTTATCCGATTTTGACGAAACTTGAAATATAGGTTTATCCCCAAAAGATCTCGGTTCCTTTCGATATTGGCATGTATCGGATCAAAACTTCATGGATTATGGCCCCTGATTGTACGAAAAATCACGTTTTTAGCTTGTGGACCCTATAGAGGTCACAATTTTGAACCGATTTTGATGAAACTTGACATGCATGTTTGTAACCCAAAGATCTTGGTTCCTTTCGATATTTGCGGCTATCGGAATGTAATTTCCTGAATTATGGCCCCTGATTGTCCGAAAAATCACCCTTTTTAGCTTGTGGTCCCTCTGGAGGTCACAATTATTATTCGATTTAAAAAACCGTTTGATTATATCACCGTTACACCCTAAGGAACGTTGTGTTCGAATTTCGGGAAAATCGGACGAAAATTGACATACAAAATGGCCGCCGTTTGTACGCGAATACTGTTAAAAAATGGTATATAAAGGTTGTGGACCCTGTGGAGGTCACAATTTTGATTTGATTTTGATGAAACTTAAAATTCTTGGTTATAACCTAAAGATCTTGCTTCCTTTCGATATTTGCGCAGATCGGATCGTAACTTTTTGAATTATGGCCCCTGATTATACGCAAAATCGCCTTTTTTTTAGCTTGGAGGTCACAATTATTATTCGATTTAAAAAAACGTTTGATTATATCACCGTGACACCCTAAGGAAGGTTGAGTTCGAATTTCGGGAAAATCGGACGAAAATTGCCATACAAAATGGCCGCCGTTTGTACGCGAATACTGTTAAAAAATGGTATATCAAGGTTGTGGACCCTGTGGAGGTCACAATTTTGATTCGATTTTGATGAAACTTGAAATTCATGGTTATAACCCAAAGATCTTGCTTCCTTTCGATATTTGCGCATATCGGATCGTAACTTCCTGAATTATGGCCCCTGATTATACGCAAAATCGCCTTTTTTATACGCCCACATTTTTATGTGGACGTATATTGTCGTCGCCCCTGTCCGTCCGGACGTCCGTCCGTCCACAATTTGTTTGTGGACTCTCTACAGGTCACAATTCTTATCCGATTTTGACGAAACTTGAAATATAGGTTTATCCCCAAAAGATCTCGGTTCCTTTCGATATTGGCATGTATCGGATGAAAACTTCATGGATTATGGCCCCTGATTGTACGAAAAATCACGTTTTTAGCTTGTGGACCCTATAGAGGTCACAATTTTGAACCGATTTTGATGAAACTTGACATGCATGTTTATAACCCAAAGATCTTGGTTCCTTTCGATATTTGCACCTATCGGAATGTAATTTCCTGAATTATGGCCCCTGATTGTCCGAAAAATCACCCTGTTTAGCTTGTGGTCCCTCTGGAGGTCACAATTATTATCCGATTTAAAAAACCGTTTGATTATATCACCGTTACACCCTAAGGAAGGTTGAGTTCGAATTTCGGGAAAATCGGACAAAAATTGCCATACAAAATGGCCGCCGTTTGTACGCGAATACTGTTAAAAAATTGTATATCATGGTTTGTGGACCTTGTAAAAGTCACATTTTTAAATTGATTTTGATGAAACTTGAAATTCATGGTTATAACCCAAAGATCTTGGTTCCATTCCATATTTGCGCATATCGGAACGTAACTTCCTGAATTATGGCCCCTGATTATACGCAAAATCGCCTTATTTTAGCTTTTGGTCCCTCTGGTGGTCACAATTATTATCCGATTTAATAAAACGGTTGAATATATTACCGTTACACCGTAAGGAAGGTTGAGTTCGAATTTCGGGAAAATCGGACCAAAATTGTCATACAAAATGGCCGCCGTTTGTACGCGAATACTGTTAAAAAATTGTATATCATGGTTGTGGACCCTGTAGAGGTCACAATTTTAATTCGATTTTGATGAAACTTGAAATGCATGGTTATAACCCAAAGATCTTGGTTCCTTTCGATATTTGCGCATATCGGATCGTAACTTCCTGAATTATGGCCCCTGATTGTCCGAAAAATCACCTATGGTCCCTCTGGAGGTCACAATTATTATCCAATTTGAAAAAACGTTTGACTCTATCACCGCTACACCCTACGGAAGGTTGAGTTAGAATTTCGAGAAAATTGGACCATAATTGCCAGAAAAAATGGCCGCCGTTTGTACGCGAACAGTGTAAAAATATGGTATGTCAAAGTTGTGGACCCTGTAGAGGTGACAATTTTTAATTCGATTTTGATGAAACCTGAAATGCTTGTTTATAACCTAAAGATCTTTATTCTTTTCGATATTTGCGCATATCAAATTGTAACTTAATGAATTATGGCCTTTGATTGTAGGAAAAATCACTTTCGGTATTGCTTGTTCTCTGTCTATCTCTCGAACAATTATTATCTGATTTAAAAAAAAACTCTGATTATATTACTGTTGCACCGTAAGGAAGGTTAAGTTCGAATTTCGTGAAAATCGTACCAAAATTGCCGGACGAAATGGTCACCGTTTGTACGCAAATAGTGTAAAAATATGGTATATCATGGTTGTGGACTCTCTGCAGGTCACAATTCTTATCCGATTTTGACGAAAAGTAACATTTCTAGGTTGTGTACCGTCAAACCATAATCATTGTCGGCTTTGAATTTCATGAATATCAGACTGGAACTGACCAACAAAATGGCTGCTCCCAATACAGTATGAAATACAGGACTTAATGTTGTAGGAAAAATCACTTTCGGTATTGCTTGTTCTCTATCCATCTCTCAAAAATGTGGGCGTATCCTGCCTGGCAGTGCCAGCCTATCTTTTTAGCTTGGAGGTCACAATTATTATCCGATTTAAAAAAATGTTTGAATATATTACCGTTACACCGTAAGGAAGGTTGAGTTCGATTTTCGGGAAAATCAGACCAAAATTGCCATACAAAATGGCCACCGTTTGTACGCGAATACTGTTAAAAAATGGTATATCAAGGTTGTGGACCCTGTAAAGGTCACAATTTTAATTCGATTTTGATGAAACTTGAAATTCATGGTTATAACCCAAAGATCTTGGTTCTTTTCGATATTTGCGCATATCGGATCGTAACTTCCTGAATTATGGCCCCTGGTTATACTCAAAATCCCCCTTTCTTTAGCTTGTGGTCTCTCTGGAGGTCACAATTATTATCCAATTTAAAAAAACATTTGATTATATCACCGTTACACTGTAAGGAAGGTTGAGTTTGAATTTCGGGAAAATCGGACCAAAATTGACAGACAAAATGGACGCCGTTTGTACACGAATAATGTTAAAAAAATGATATATCATGGTTGTGGACCCTGTATAGGTCACAATTTTAATTCGATTTTGATGAGGAAGGTTGAGTTCTAATTTCGTGAAAATCGTACCAAAATTGCTGGACGAAATGGTCTCCGTTTGTACACGAATAGTGTAAAAATATGGTATATCATGGTTGTGGACTCTCTACAGGTCACAATTCTTATCCGATTTTGATGAAAAGTCACATTTCTAGGTTGTGTACCGTCACACCATAATCATTGTCGGTTTCAAATTTCAATTATATCAGACTGGAACTGACCAACTAAATGGCTGCTCCCAATACAGTATGAAATACAGGACTTAATTAAAGATGTAGGAAAAATCACTTTCGGTATTGCTTGTTCTCTGTCCATCTCTCGAAAATGTGGGCGTATCCTGCCTGGCAGTGCCAGCCTATCTACTTCTTAGGGTAGGCAGAGATAAGCAATTTGATTGGTTGATACTTTGGGACAAGATAACTTAGGTTCATCTTGATTGATGATTTTTATGCCAATACAATGACTGCATTCTCATTCAGTAATGGATTCGACAGTAACAGTGTATAGAAACGATTGACTCGGACACGAGGGCCCTTTCCCTTGGCCAGAGGGGGCCTTTTTGTCAAGCGTGGGGGCCCTTTTGTCTGCCTTTAGGGTCCCCCTAACTAGGGTACATTTTCATTTTTCTCGTCGGTTTTATCATTTTTATACGCCCACATTTTCATGTGGACGTATTATGTCGTCGCCCCTGTCCGTCCGTCCACAATTTGTTTGTGGACCCTCTACAGGTCACAATTCCTATCCGATTTTGACGAAACTTGAAATATAGGTTTATCCCCATAAGATCTCGGTTCCTTTCGATATTGGCATGTATCGGATCGGAACTTCATGGATTATGGCCCCTGATTGTGCGAAATATCATGTTTTTAGCTTGTGGACCCTATAGAGGTCACAATTTTGAACCGATTGTGATGAAACTTGACATGCATGTCTATAACCCCAAAATCTTGGTTCCTTTCGATATTTGCGCCCATCAGATCGTAACTTCCTGAATTATGGCCCCTGATTGTCCGAAAAATCGCCCTTTTTAGCTTGTGGTCCCTCTGGAGGTCAAAATTATTATCCGATTTAAAAAACCGTTTGATTATATCACCGTTACATGGTAATGAAGGCTGAGTTCAAATTTCGTGAAAATCGGACCAAAATTGACGGACAAAATGGCCGCCGTTTGTACGCGAATAGTGTGAAAATATGTTATATCAAGGTTGTGGACCCTATAGAGGTCACAATTTTGAACCGATTTTGATGAAACTTGACATGTATGTTTATAACCTAAAGATCTTGGTTCCTTTCGATATTTGCACCCATCGGATCGTAACTTCCTGAATTATGGCCCCTGATTGTCAAAAAAATTCCCCTTTTTAGCTTGTGGTCCCTCTGGAGGTCAAAATTATTATCCGATTTACAAAACAGTTTGATTATATCACCGTTACATGGTAATGAAGGCTGACTTCGAATTTTGTGAAAATCAAACCAAAATTGACGGACAAAATGGCCACCGTTTGTACGCGAATAGTGTGAAAATATGTTATATCAAGGTTGTGGACCCTATATAGGTCACAATTTTGAACCGATTTTGATGAAACTTGACATGCATGTTTATAACCAGAAGATCTTGGTTCCTTTCGTTATTTGCGCTCATTGATTCATAACTTCCTGAATTATGGCCCCTGATTGTACGAAAAATCACCCTTTTTAGCTTGTGGTCCCTCTGGAAGTCACAATTATTTTCCGATTTAAAAAAACGTTTGATTATATCACCGTTTCACCTTAAGGAAGGTTTGAGATCAAATTTCGGGAAAATCGGACCAAAATTGACAGACAAAATGGCCGCCGTTTGTACGCGAATACTGTTAAAAAATGGTATATCATGGTTGTGGACCCTGTATAGGTCACAATTTTAATTTGATTTTGATGAAACTTGAAATGCATGGTTATAACCCAAAGATCTTGGTTCCTTTCGGTATTTGCGCATATCGGATCGTAACTTCCTGAATTATTCGAATTTCGTGAAAATCGTACCAAAATTGCCGGACAAAATGGTCGCCGTTTGTAATCGAATAGAGTAAAGTTATGGTATATCATGGTTGTGGACTCTCTACAGGTCACAATTCTTATCTGATTTTGCCGAAAAGTCACATTTCTAGGTTGTGTATCATCACACCATAATCATTGTCGGCTTCGAATTTCATGAATATCAGACTGGAATTGACCAACAAAATGGCTGCTCCCAATACAGTATGAAATACAGGACTTAATGATGTAGGAAAAATCACTTTAGGTATTGCTTGTTCTCTATCCATCTCTCGAAAATGTGGGCGTATCCTGCCTGGCAGTGCCAGCCTATCTTTCTTTATAAAATACTTTTGGATGACACTTCGTGTACAGTTTGATTGCTCGATATGTTTGAAAAAAATAAATGTGCGATTAATTAATGTGTCATCTATTTATTTTGGGATTTCGGCGGGGGACATCAGCCTCACTGTTGGCTTGTAGCTTGTGGTCCCTCTGGAGGTCAAAATTGTTATCGGATTTAAAAAACCGTTTGATTATATCACCGCTCCATGGTTATGAAGGTTGAGTACAAATTTCGTGAAAATCGGACCAAAATTGACGGACAAAATGGCCGCCGTTTGTACGCGAATAGTGTGAAAATATGTTATATCAAGGTTGTGGAACTTACAGAGGTCACAATTTTGAACCAATTTAGATGAAACTTGACATGTATGTTTATAACCCAAAGATCTTGGTTCCTTTCGATATTTGCGCCCATCGGATCGTATCTTTCTGAATTATGGCCCCTGATTGTCCAAAAAATCACCCTTTTTAGCTTGTGGTCCCTCTGGAGGTCAAAATTATTATCGGATTTAAAAAAACTGTTTGATTATGAAGGTTGCGTTCGAATTTCGTGAAAATCAGACCAAAATTGACAGACAAAATGGCCGCCGTTTGTACGTGAATAGTGTGAAAATATGTTATATCAAGGTTGTGGACCTTACAGAGGTCACAATTTTGAACCAATTTTGATGAAACTTGACATGTATGTTTATAACCCAAAGATCTTGGTTCATTTCGATATTTGCGCCCATCGGATCGTAACTTCCTGAATTATGGCCCCTGATTGTCCAAAAAATCGCCCTTTTTAGCTTGTGGTCCCTCTGGAGGTCAAAAATATTATCCGATTTATAAAAAAGTTTGACTATATCACCGTTACATGGTAATGAAGAGAGAGTTTGAATTACGTGAAAATCGGACTAGAATTGACGGACAATATGGCCGCCATTTGTACACGAATAGTGTGAAAATATGTTATATCAAGGTTGTGGACCCTATAGAGGTCACAATTTTGAATCGATTTTGATGAAACTTGACATATATGTTTATAACCCAAAGATCTTTGTTCCTTTCGATATTTGCGCCCCTCAGGTCATTACTTCCTGAATTATGTCCCCTGATTGTTCGAAAAATCACCCTTTTTAGCTTGTGGTCCCTCTGGAGGTCACAATTATCTGAATTAAAAAAAGAACCTTTGATTATGAAAACCAAACAAATTCTAATGATTTTCTGATAATTCCTTATGTGACAACTCTTGTTGACTGCCCGAACGATTTGGCTGCTGTGTGGGCGTATGTTTCGGTGAATGGCAATCTATTTTTTTTAGCTTGTGGTCCCTCTGGAGGTCACAATTATTATCCCATTTAAAAAAACGTTTGATTATATTACCGTTACACCGTAAGGAAGGTTGAGTTCGAATTTCGGGAAAATCAGACCAAAATTGCCATACAAAATGTCCGCCGTTTGTACGCGAATACTGTTAAAAAATGGTATATCAAGGTTGTGGACCCTGTAAAGGTCACAATTTTAATTTGATTTTGATGAAACTTGAAATTCATGGTTATAACCCAAAGATCTTGGTTCTTTTCGATATTTGCGCATATCGGATAGTAACTTCCTGAATTATGGCCCCTGGTTATACGCAAAATCCCCCTTTCTTTAGCTTGTGGTACCTCTAGTTTAGAGGTCAGAATTATTATCCCATTTAAAAAACTGTTTGATTATATCACCGTTACACCGTAAGGAAGGTTTAGTTTGAATTTTGGGAAAATCGGACCAAAATTGCCATACAAAATGGCCGCCGTTTGTACGCGAATACTGTTAAAAAAATGGTATATCATGGTTGTGGACCCTGTATAGGTCACAATTTTAATTCGATTTTGATGAGGAAGGTTGAGTTCTAATTTCGTGAAAATCGTACCAAAATTGCCGGACGAAATGGTCGCCGTTTGTACGCGAATAGTGTAAAAATATGGTATATTATGGTTGTGGACTCTCTACAGGTCACAATTCTTATCCGATTTTGATGAAAAGTCACATTTCTAGGTTGTGTACCGTCACACCATAATCATTGTCGGCTTCGAAATTCATGAATATCAGACTGGAACTGACCAACTAAATGGCTGCTCCCAATACAGTATGAAATACAGGACTTAATGATGTAGGAAAAATCACTTTCGGTATTGCTTGTTCTCTATCCATCTCTCGAAAATGTGGGCGTATCCTGCCTGGCAGTGCCAGCCTATCTTTAGAGGAAGCCATCGTTTGTTATTGACAACCGGCTTCGTCTTGATTAAAATTTTGGATTATAAACCGAACCGAATTGAGAAAATAAATAGTCTAGGCCATCCAGACTGATTAAACACTCTATCACTCTATACATACGGGCACTGGTTGATCGAAAATAAAAATGGAAGTGGTGGCTACATTAAAATTTTGGAATTATTAAGTAAACGAAATACGGCTACATAAAAATTAGGAATTGGAAAAAAAACGAAACGCACAGTTATTTTTTTTTTATCAGTTCGGTTTTCGGTTTATTTGTAAAAAACGATACCATACGGTTAAACCGAAAAACCGAGTGGCCGGCACAAAAATGACGTCTTCGCTAGGCAGGCATTACTTCTACAATGGTGATGTGGAAGGAAGATGTGAATTTCAAAATTAACTTTTCGTTCCATTTGACTAATTACCAGTAAATATAATGTGTTAAAAAATGGAAGAACAGCTAGTCATGGACAATTATTTGAATTAAAAATAAAAGTCATTCACAATTCATAATTTGTTATCATTAGTTTAAAATGGCCAGTTTTATATTTTGAGATGTTTTATTAATTTATTTATGAAATAGCATTTTATACAGAAAAACGGAATATGGTCAGCTTTGAAACGGAAAATAACGGAATTTATAACATTTAAAACGGAATTTACAATTTTCTGAAATGGAAAATCATCACCCTTAGTTCAATGTGCCCTATTATTTAGTTAAACCTGTCCTGACTATTTTGTAAAAAGGGGTGCACTGAACCATTACGGTAAAGTGGATTAAAATGTGTGGGTTTTTTTTAAAATAGCATTATGCAAGAGCAAAATCTGCTTATTACAGGTCTTTCGTTAGGCCTGAAATGTTATCTAAATAATCAATTAGACATTAATTAACTTATCCAGACCATAATAAACTCATGATGTCAAGGCTAGCCTTCTATGTTGGCAGATTAAATTCCTATGCCGCTTAACGGCCATTGATAATTAAATCAATCAAGTGGATACTGGAGACTATGCTGTTTACATTAATGATTTTAGTAATGATGACCGAGGCTATGTGAATATATCACTCGCTTCGTTCTCGACTAATAGTGGATCAATTTGACTGAAATTTTCAGCAAATTACCTTTACATTATCTAGCTTATAGCTATTATAGTGAGAACTGCCATCTCTTTATCTTATCTCCCATAATGTAACTTTAAAAAATATAAGTTAAATATTAATTTAATTGAATCTGATATACGATCTAGCAACTATGATATGTTTTCAAACAATACAATAAAGTAAAGTAAAGAGATCTTCCAATAACAACATTTGATATGAAATGAGGACAAACATGTATGTGAACAAAATGGTTCAATGTGCCCAGGTCTCCCCTATAGAAGGAATAATAACAATGGATTTTACGGAATATTTCTATTTTTCTCGTGTTCTCTTATCTTATGACGCTTTATTACTTTATTGAATCGTCAGATGTCCTCTTGCAGTCCCATATAACAACTTTTTGTCTTCGAAGGAATTATTAGTGTGCCTTGTTAGTTTTATACGCCCACATTTTCATGTGGACGTATATTGTCGTTGCCCCCGTCCGTCCATCCACAATTGTTTTATCCGATTTCAATGAAACTTAAAATATAGGTTTATCACCCTAAGATCTCGGTTCCTTTCGGTAGTGGCATGTATCGGACTGTAACTTCATGGGTTATGGCCCCTGATTATCCGAAAAATCACGTTTTTAGCTTGTGAACAGTGTAGAGATCACAATTTTGAACTGATTTGGATGAAACTTGAAATGCATATTTATAACCCAAAGATCTTGGTTCCTTTCGATATTTGCGTCCGTCGGATTGTAACTTCTTGAATTATGGCCCCTGATTGTCTGAAAAATCGTCCTTTTTAGCTTGTGGTCTCTCTGGAGGTCAAAAATGTTATCCGATTTAAAAAAATGTTTGATTATATCACCGTTACACCCTAAGGAAGGTTGATTTCGAATTTCGGTAAAATCGGACCAAAATTGCCATACAAAATGGCCGCCGTTTGTGCGCGAATACTGTTAAAAAATGGTATATCAAGGTTGTGGACTCTGTAGAGGTCACAATTTTAATTCGATTTCGATGAAACTTGAAATTCATGGTTATAACCCAAAGATCTTGGTTCCTTTCGATATTTGCGCATATCGGATCGTAACTTCCTGAATTATGGCCCCTGATTATACGTAAAATCGCCTTATTATACGCCCACATGTTTATGTGGACGTATATTGTCGTCGCCCCTGTCCGTCCGTCCGTCCACAATTTGTTTGTGGACTCTCTACAGGTCACAATTCTTATCTGATTTTGACGAAACTTGAAATATAGGTTTATCCCCAAAAGATCTCGGCTGCTTTCAATATTGGCATGTATCGGATCAAAACTTCATGGATTATGGCTCCTGATTGTACAAAAAATCACGTTTTTAGCTTGTGGACCCTATAGAGGTCACAATTTTGAACCGATTTTGATGAAACTTGACATGCATGTTTATAACCCAATGATCTTGGTTCCTTTCGATATTTGCGCCTATCGGAACATAATTTCCTGAATTATAGCCCCTGATTGTCCGAAAAATCTCCTTTTTTTTTTAGCTTGTGACCCCTCTGGAGGTCACAATTATTATCCGATTGAAAAAAACGGTTGATTATATTACCATTACACTGTAAGGAAGGCTGAGTTCGAATTTCGGGAAAATCGGACCAAAATTGCCATACAAAATGGCCGCCGTTTGTACGCGAATACTGTGTATATCATGGTTGTGGACCCTGTAGAGGTCACAATTTTAATTCGATTTTGATGAAACTTGAAATGCATGGTTATAACCCAAAGATCTTGGTTCCTTTCGTTATTTGCGCATATCGGATCGTAACTTCCTGAATTATGGCCCCTGATTGTCCGAAAAATCGCCTAGGGTCCCTCTGGAGGTCACAATTATTATCCGATTTAAAAAAACGTTTGACTCTATCAACGTTACACCCTACGGAAGGTTGAGTTCGACCATAATTGCCAGAAAAAATGGCCGCCGTTTGTACGGGAACGATGTAGAAATATGGTAAGTTGTGGACCCTGTAGAGGTCACAATTTTAATTCGATTTTGATGAAACCTGAAATGCTTGTTTATAACCTAAAGATCTTTATTCTTTTCGATATTTGCACATATCAAATTGTAACTTAATGAATAATGGCCTTTGATTGTAGGAAAAATCACTTTCGGTATTGCTTGTTCTCTGTCTATCTCTCGAACAATTATTATCTGATTTAAAAAAGAACTCTGATTATATTACTGTTGCACCGTAAGGAAGGTTGAGTTCGAATTTCGTGAAAATCGTACCAAAATTGACGGACGAAATGGTCGCCGTTTGTACGCGAATATTGTAAAAATATGGTATATCATGGTTGTGGAGTCTCTACAGGTCACAATTCTTATCCGATTTTGACGAAAAGTAACATTTCTAGGTTGTGTACCGTCACACAATAGTCATTGTCGGCTTCGAATTTCATGAATATCAGACTGGAACTGACCAACAAAATGGCTGCTCCCAATACAGTATGAAATACAGGACTTAATGATGTAGGAAATATCACTTTCGGTATTGCTTGTTCTCTATCCATCTCTCAAAAATGTGGGCGTAGTCTGCCTGGCAGTGCCAGCCTATCTTTTTTAGCTTGTGGTACCTCTGGAGGTCAAAATTATTATCCGATTTAAAAAAACGTTTGATTATATCACCGTTACATGGTAATGAAGACGGAGGTTGAATTTCGTGAAAATCGGACCAAAATTGGCGCACAAAATGGTCGCCGTTTGTACGCGAATATTGTGAAAATATGTTATATCAAGGTAGTGGACCCTATAGAGGTCACAATTTTGAACCTATTTTGATAAAACTTGAAATACATGTTTATAACCTAAAGATCTTGGTTCCATTGCATATTTGCACATATTGTATCTGATGGTAACTTCCTGAATTATAGCCCCTGATTGTACGAAAATCAGTCCATTTTTATACGCCCACATTGAAATGTGGTCGTATATTGTCGTCGCCCCCGTCCGTCCGTCTGTCCGTCCGTCCGTCCGGCGTCCACAATTGCTTGTGGACGCTCTACAGGCTAAAGTTAATATCCGATTTACTTTAAATTTATACACAGACGAAGAAGCCTATTGTTTTTCAGCGATTTCCGATAATAACTACCAGAGTTATGGCCCTTGATCACTTCAAAAAATCTTGTGGACGCTCTAGAGGCCAAAGTTAATATCCGATCGACTTTAAATTTATACACAGCATTTAAGGTCATAAGACAATGACGCCTATTGATTTTCGGCGATTTCCGATAATTAGTGCCAGAGTTATGACCCTTGATCTCTTTAAAAAATCTTGTGGACGCTCTGAAGGTCAAAGTTAATATCCGATTGACTTTAAATTTATACACAGTGTTTAAGGTCATAAGACGAAGAAGCCTATTGATTTTCAGCGATTTCCCATAATTAGTGCCAGAGTTATGGCCCTTGATCACTTCAAAAAATCTTGTGGACGCTCTAGAGGCCAAAGTTAATATCCGATTGACTTTAAATTTATACACAGTGTTTAAGGTCATAAGACGAAGACGCCTATTGATTTTCAGCGATTTCCGATAATTAGTGCCAGAGTTATGGCCCTTGATCACCTCAAAAAATCTTGTGGACGCTCTTGAGGCCAAAGTTAATATCCGATTGACTTTAGATTTATACACAGTGTTTAAGGTCATGAGACGAAGAAACCTATTGATTTTCGGCGATTTCCGATAATTAGTGCCAGAGTTATGGCCCTTGATCTCTTTAAAAAATCATGTGGACGCTCTAAAGGTCAAAGTTAATATCCGATTGACTTTAAATTTATACACAGTGTTTAGGGTCATAAGACGAAGAAGCCTATTGATTTTCAGCGATTTCCGATAATTAGTGCCAGAGTTATGGCCCTTGATCACTTCAAAAAATCTTGTGGACGCTCTAGAGGCCAAAGTTAATATCCGATTGACTTAAAATTTATACACAGTGTTTAAGGTCATAAGACAAAGACGCCTATTCATTTTCAGCGATTTCCGATAATTATTGCCAGAGTTATGGCCCTTGATCACCTCAAAAAATCTTGTGGACGCTCTGGAGGCCAAAGTTAATATCCGATTGACTTTAGATTTATACACAGTGTTTAAGGTCATGAGACGAAGAAGCCTATTGATTTTCAGCGATTTCAAATAATTACTGCCAGAGTTATCTCCCTTGATAACTTCAAAAATTCTTGTGACGCTATAGAGGCCAAAGTTACCATCCGATTGACTTCAGATTGATACATAGAGTTTAAGGTGTTGAAACGAACAAGTATTTTGATTTTCAATGAATTTAGATAACTGAACAGCTAAATCCATGATATTAAATGTTTCATGTATATACTAATTGTTAGCGTGGGGTAAAACTTTATAAAAAGCAATCAAATTCTAATGATTTTCTGATAATTACATAATGAGTTGTTACTCTTAATCAGTTTTTAGTGTATTACAAATGTTTCATTACCGAAAAAAGTAAAAATATGCGACAACCGTTGTTGACTGCCCAGACGATTTAGCTGCTGTGGGCGTATGTTTCGTTGCCTGGCAACCTATTTTTTAGCTTTGGTTCCTTGATATGTAAGTTTATAACCCAAAGATCACAGTTCCTTTCGACATTCGCGCACATTGCACCATAACTTCCTGAATTATGGCCCCTGTTTTTACGAAAAAATCATGTTTTTATCTTGTGGACCCTATGGAGGTCACAATTTTATTCCGAATTAAAAAAAAAAAACGTTTGACTATATCCCGGTTACATATTAATATGATGGTTGAGTTTGATTTTCAATGAATTTTGATAATTGAACAGCTAGATCCATAAAATTAAATGTTTCATATACTAAACGTTAGCATGGGGCAGAACTTTATAAGAACCAAACAAATTCTCATGATTTTCTGATAATTACTTAATATGCGACAACTCTTGTTGACTGCCCAGACGATTTAGCTGCTGGTGGGCGTATGTTTCGTTGCCTGGCAACCTATTTTATTCCAAATTTAAAAAAATGTTTGACTATATCCCCGTTACACATTAATGATGGTTGAGTGTGAATTTCTTGAAAATCGATAATTGAACAGCTAAATCCATAATATTAAATGTTTCGTATGCTTAACGTTAAAATGGGGCAGAACTTTATAAAAACCAAACAAATTCTAATGATTTTCTGATAATTACTTAAGATGCAACATCTCTTGTTGACTGCCCAGACGTCTTAGCTGCTGTGTGGGTGTATGTTTCTTTGCCTAGCAACCTATTTTTCTTTTAGTGTTTAATTTACTGTGGTTTTGGCAAAATTTCCCTTGTAACACACTGTATTAGCCCAGGTTAGCAGCAGAATAGTAGGACGTTAAACCCCATTTCATTTAATTTCTAACAATGTAGCTCTAATCAATGTTTGTTAATGCTGTGGTTTTAAGTTGGGAGAAGGTGACAGCTATCCTAAATTGTCCCCAAAAAAGGTTTGTGAAACGCCACTCTTAAAATATTATTTTAGTGGATTTTAACTAAAATGCTTAAAATTGTGATCTGAAATTCATCTAAGTTAGGATAAAATTTTAGTTTTAAGGAGATTTAAGTTTTTGTGACCATGTAGTTAAATGAAAAGAGCTTATTTTTGCTAATTTCAGACTATTGGGGTGGCTGGGCATGTTTTATTGTGTCAATATCAGTGATTGGATTATTAACAGCTTTCATTGGTGATCTAGCATCTGGTTTTGGCTGTACTGTTGGTTTGAAAGATGCTGTGACAGCTATTTCATTTGTGGCTTTGGGAACAAGTGTCCCAGGTAGGTTTTATTTTAACAATTTTTATACGCCCACATTGAAATGTGGTCGTATATTGTCGTCGCCCCCGTCCGTCGGTCTGGTGTCCACAATTGCTTGTGGACGCTCTAGAGGCTAAAGTTAATATCCGATTGACTTTAAATTTATACACAGTGTTTAAGGTCATGAGACGAAGAAGCCTATTGTTTTTCAGCGATTTCCGATAATAACTACCAGAGTTATGGCCCTTGATCACTTCAAAGTTAATATCCGATTGGCTTTAAATTTATACACAGTGTTTTAGGTCATAAGATGAAGAAGCCTATCGATTTTCAGCGATTTCCGATAATTAGTGCCAGAGTTATGGCCCTTGATCACTTCAAAAAATCTTGTGGACGCTCTAAAAGCCAAAGTTAATATCCGATTGACTTTAAATTTATACACAGTGTTTAAGGTCATAAGACGAAGAAGCCTATTGATTTTCAGCAATTTCTGATGATTAGTGCCAGAGTTATGGCCCTTGATCACTTCAAAAAATCTTGTGGACTCTCTAAAAGCCAAAGTTAATATCCGATTGACTTTAAACTTATACACATTGTTTAAGGTCATAAGACGAAGAAGCCTATTGATTTTCAGCGATTTCTGATAATTAGTGCCAGAGTTATGACCCTTGATCACTTCAAAAAATCTTGTGGATGCTCTAAAAGCCAAAGTTAACCCATTTAACCCTAGAGATAATTAAAAGATTAGCCTCTTAATCCTAGAGCTCATTAACTCAGCAGGCTCCACTTCCTAAGCTAATTAGTGGATTATTGTTAATCTTTATACCCTTGTCATAATTGCAAATAACTAAAAAACTATACTTTATACAAAAAAATACTTTATTACAAAAATGTACAGGATATGAAGCACTATAGAATGATGTAAAATTTAATCATGTAAAATGCGATTTACAGCAATTAAAATCACATTTAATCACCTGTTGAGCTTAAAAAGTCATATTATACAAGAAATCAACAGGTTAAAATAGCACAAAAGAAGAATAATATTTTAAAAACATATCTATAACAGTACTTACAAAAAAAAAAAAATTTCATTCTTTTCTTCGCCCATCTCTGTAACTGGGCCTGGTACGGGTCCCGTAAAAACCGGCGTTTCGGTGGCTTGTAGAGTTCCATTTTCCAGTTATTTCCAAGTCTATCGGTTGGTTATCACTTTCACTTTCCCCATCAGAATCCGACCCCTCTTCTTCGCTCGATAGTGCCGAAAATTGAAAGCTAAACTCATTTTCATCTACATTAGCGTTTTCCTCGATATCAGTTGACGTAAATCCAAAAAATTCCGATTCCGTATCACTATCCATATCCAATAAATATTCGCCGTAAATACTGTTGATTTCTTGAAGATATTGTAAACAATGACAAAATGGCGGATCGCCGTGTGATTTTTACCTCTGACCTCTGACGTAAATACTGGAAGATCCGGTGTTGAAACATCTATTTTTTATTGGATGATTAGCGAATTAAACATTCCTTTTCATCACGGATTTTACTTTTATTACCCAATCACCATTAATTAATGAAATAGAAACAATAGAAGTAAGTTGATTGATTTCTCGCTTGGGTTCGCTAAAGCCGTTGCCAAGTATGAAGGGTCTGCGAGTTGATTCGCTACCGTCAGGCGCGAGTTGTTTCGCTACTGTAAAAAATGGGTTAATAACCGATTGACTTTAAATTTATACACAGTGTTAAGGGTCATAAGACGAAGAAGCCTATTGATTTTCAGCGATTTCTGATAATTAGTGCCAGAGTTATGGCCCTTGATCACTTCAAAAAATCTTGTGGACGCTCTAAAAGCCAAAGTTATTATTAGTATTACCACATCAAAATTTCAACTGTGATTAATAGCAATTTAATGCATGTATTTATTTAGAGGCTGCTACAAGGATCTCAATTCTTTTTGAAGTATGAAAATTAAAAAATTATTAAAAAAGTTATGATAAAATTAAGATGTCAGATTTCGATATTTTTGTACAAAAATTATACTGTAATTAAAGAAGGGAAAACAAGTAATTTTTCCCTTTTGTTTTTGTTACAATAAGTGAACGTAGTTTAAATCTAATATTGTGTATCTAGATTTTGACCACTGCTATATTGGTGATGAAAATATGCTATATTATAAGTAAAATTTTCTGAAAAATTCAATTTTTTTAATAAGAGATTCTATATACCGACGTGTAAAAAGGGGCGTGGCTAGAATCCGAAATATTGATTTCGGTGATCGCTTAATTAAAATCAATAACAAACATTTAATAACATCAAGGTACAAATGTTTTATTTTTCAATACAATTGATATTGAAAGCATAACTAACTAAAGTTCCTGAAATAAAATCAATTAAAAAATTCATATTCATGATTTCTGATGAATCAATTTGCAAAAAGGGGCGTGGCACATAGCGGCCATCTTTGTTTTTAAGATAATGCAACCTGGATGATTGGCAATCATAAAAAATACATATTTATTTAACAAAACATCATCTGAAAGACACGAGTAAAGGTTAACATGTCAAAAATGACTGAAATTGAAAAGTTTTATATCTTTATATATGCTGATTTCAAAAATGATGTGTCGCACTGTGACTGGGGGGAAAAGGGGCGGGGCACAACGACATATTTTGAAAGTTTGAAGGGAACTATTTCATGTTGCATATCAAATTAAAGGTCTACAGAAGCACAATTCAACCAGGTATGTTATATTTAAATTATATAAAATCTGATGAAACTGACCAGTCTTATAATAACCAAATAAGTTTCTAAATAATTCATCAGGCAGGATCAATCAAAAAATAATAAAATAAATTAAGCTATAGGCTATACATTTCAGGAGTAAAATAACACATGATAAGGAGTTGACAGTTAGACCTTTCAACGTCACCAGTGCCTGGAAATGAAAAACCAGAAAATAAATTATGTGGACAATTTTTTGAAATTTATTAATACTATGCACTTTTATTAACTTTATTTCAATTTCAAGAAAATAATCTATATGTAACAAGTCTTGCATTTATTTCAATTTCAAGACAATAATTTATATGTAACTAGTCTTGCATTTATAATTTATTCATACTCCTCCCAGTGTATGATTCCTCGGACCATTGCTTCAGGAAATGGCATTTACTATATGTACCTTTCTTTATCTTTCAATTCATCAACTAAAGATCGTCTTTTGATACTTAGTTTTTATTCGCCCACATGGAAATGTGGTCGTATATTGCCGTCGCCCCCGTCCATCCGTCTGTCGGTCCGTCCGTCCGTCGGTCCGTCCATCGTCCACAATTTCTTGTGAACGCTCTAGAGGCTAAAGTTAATATCCGATTGACTTGAAATTTATACACGGTGTTCAAGGTTGTGAGACGAAGAAGCCTATTGATTTTCAGCGATATCCGATAATTACTACCAGAGTTATGACCCTTGATCACTTTGAAAAATCTTGTGAACACTCTAGAGGCTATAGTTAATATCCGATTGACTTTAAATTTATACACAGTGTTTAAGGTCATGAGACGAAGAAGCCTATTGATTTCCGGTGATATCTGATAATTACTGCCAGAGTTATGACCCTTGATCACTTTGAAAAATCTTGTGAACGCTTTAGAGGCTAAAGTTAATATCCAATTGACTTTAAATTTATACACAGTGTTTAAGGTCGTGAGACGAAGAAGCCTATTGATTTTCAGCGATATCTGATAATTACTACCAGAGTTGCGACCCTTGATCACTTTGAAAAATCTTGTGAACGCTCTAGAGGCTATAGTTAATATCCGATTGACTTTAAATTTATACACAGTGTTTAAGGTCAGGAGACGAAGAATCCTATTGATTTTCGGTGACCTCTGATAATTACTGCCAGAGTTATGACCCTTGATCACTTTGAAAAATCTTGTGAACGCTTTAGAGGCTAAAGTTAATATCCGATTGACTTTAAATTTATACACAGTGTTTAAGGTCATGAGACGAAGAAGCCTATTGATTTTCGGTGATATCAGATAATTACTACTAGAGTTATGACCCTTGATCACTTTGAAAAATCTTGTGAACACTCTAGAGGCTATAGTTAATATCCGATTGACTTTAAATTTATACACAGTGTTTAAGGTCATGAGACGAAGAAGCCTATTGATTTTCGGTGATATCTGATAATTACTGCTAGAGTTATTACCCTTGATCACTTTGAAAAATCTTGTGAACGCTTTAGAGGCTAAAGTTAATATCCGATTGACTTTAGATTTATACACAGTGTTTAAGGTCATGAGACGAAGAAGCCTATTGATTTTCGGTGATATCCGATAATTACTACCAGAGTTATGACCCTTGATCACTTTGAAAAATCTTGTGAACGCTCTAGAGGCTAAAGTTAATATTCGATTGACTTTAAATTTATACACAGTGTGTAAGGTCATGATAAGAAGAAGCCTGTTGATTTTCAGCAATATCCGATAATTCCTGCTCGAGTTATGACCCTTGATCACTTTGAAAAATCTTGTGAACGCTCTAGAGGCTAAAGTTAATATCCGATTGAATTTAAATTTATACACAGTGTTTAAAGTCATGATACAAAGAATCCTATTGATTTTCAGCAATATCCGATAATTACTGCCAGAGTTATGACCCTTGATCACTTTGAAAAATCTAAAGTTAATATCCGATTGACTTTAAATTTATACACACTATTTACGGTCATGATACAAAATAGCCTATTTATTTTCAGCGATATCCGATAATTACTGCCAGAGTTATGACCCTTGATCACTTTGAAAAACCCTGTGAATGCTCTAAAGGCTAAAGTTAATATCCGATTGACTTTAAATTTGTACACAGTGTTTAGGGTCATGATACGAAGAATCCTATTTGATTTTCAGTGATATCTGATAATTTCTGGCAGTTGATCACTTTGAAATATCTTGACAAAGGCCTTGAAACAAACCATCAAAACTATTCTAATCATTTCTGATAATTATTTAATGGGCTATTACTCGTAATAAGATTATCATGTGTTGTAAATGTTCTCCTTACTGATAAAAGAAACAATATGCGACAACCCTTGTTGACTGCCCGGACGACTTAGCTGTTGTGGGCGTATGTTTCGTTGCCTGGCAACCTATCTTTAATACATACAGATATTTAAAATTTAAGTTTTTGTTTTTATACGCCCACATTTTTATGTGGACGTATATTGTCGTCGCCCCTGTTCGTCCGTCCACAATTGTTTGTGAACAGTCTACAGGTCACAATTTTTATCCGATTTCAATGAAACTTAAAACATAGGTTTATCACCCTAAGATCTCGGTTCCTTTCGATATTGGCATGTATTGGACTGTAACTTCATGGGTTATGGCCCCTGATTGTACGAAAAATCATGTTTTTTAGCTTGTGAACAGTGTAGAGGTCACAATTTTGAACCGATTTGGATGAAACTTGAAATGCATGTTTATAACCCAAAGATCTTGGTTCCTTTCGATATTTGCGCCAATCGGATCGTAACTTCTTGAATTATGGCCCCTGATTGTCCGAAAAATCGCCCTTTTTAGCTTGTGGTCCCACTGGAGGACAAAATTGTTATCCGATTTAAAATACCGTTTGATTATATCACCGTTCGATGGTTATGAAGGTTGAGTTCGAATTTCGTGAAAATCGGACCAAAATTGACGGACAAAATGGCCGCCATTTGTACGCGAATAGTGTGAAAATATGTTATACCGGTGAACAGTGTAGAGGACACAATTTTGAACCGATTTGGATGAAACTTGAAATGCATGTTTATAACCCAAAGATCTTGGTTCCTTTCGATATTTGCGCCAATCGGATCGTAACTTCCTGAATTATGGCCCCTGATTGTCCGAAAAATCGCCCTTTTTAGCTTGTGGTCCCTCTGGAGGACAAAATTGTTATCCGATTTAAAAAAACGTTTGATTATATCACCGTTCGATGGTTATGAAGGTTGAGTTCGAATTTCGTGAAAATCGGACCAAAATTGATGGACAAAATGGCCGCCATTTGTACGCGAATAGTGTGAAAATATGTTATATCAAGGTTGTGAACAGTGTAGAGGACACAATTTTGAACCGATTTGGATGAAACTTGAAATGAATGTTTATAACCCAAAGATCTTGGTTCCTTTCGATATTTGGGCCATTCGGATCGTAACTTCCTGAATTATGGCCCCTGATTGTCCAAAAAATTGCCCTTTTTAGCTTGTGGTCCCTCTGGAGGTCAAAATTGTTATCCGATTTAAAAAACCGTTTGATTATATCACCGTTCCATGGTTATGAAGGGTGAGTTCAAATTTCGTTAAAATCGGACCAAAATTGACGGACAAAATGGCCGTCGTTTGTACGCGAATAGTGTGAAAATATATTATATCAAGGTTGTGGACCTTAAAGAGGTCACAATTTTGAACCAATTTTGATGAAACTTGACATGTATGTTTATAACCTAAAGATCTTGGTTCCTTTCGATATTTGCGACCATCGGATCGTAACTTCCTGAATGATGGCCCCTGATTGTCAAAAAAATCGCCCTTTTTAGCTTGTGGTCCCTCTGGAGGTCAAAATTGTTATCCGATTTAAAAAAACGTTTGATTATATCACGATTCCATGGTTATGAAGGTTGAGTATGAATTTTGTGAAAATCGGACTAAAATTGACGGACAAAATCGCCGCCGTTTGTACGTGAATATTGTGAAAATATGTTATATAAAGGTTGTGGACCCTATAGAGGTCACAATTTTGAACCGATTTTGATGAAACTTGACATGTATGTTTATAACCCAAAGATCTTGGTTACTTTCGATATTTGCGCCCATTGGATCATAACTTCCTGAATTATGTCCCTGGATTGTCCGAAAAATCGCTTTTGTTCGCTTTTGGTCACCTCTGGTGGTCAAAATTATTATCCGATTTAAAAAAACGTTTGACTATATCACCGTTACATGGTAATGAAGAGAGATTTTGAATTTCGTGAAAATCGGACCAGAATTGACGGACAAAATGGCCGCCGTTTGTACACGAATAGTGTGAAAATATGTTATATCAAGGTTGTGGACCCAATAGAGGTCACAATTTTGAATCGATTTTGATGAAACTTGACAGGTATGTTTATAACCCAAAGATCTTGTTTCCTTTCGATATTTGCGCCAACGGGTCATTACTTCCTGAATTATGTCCCCTGATTGTACGAAAAATCACCCTTTTTAGCTTGTGGTGCCTCTGGAGGTCACAATTATTATCTGATTTAAAAAAAAACGTTTGATTATAAAAACCAAACAGATTCTAATGATTTTCTGATAATTCCTTAATATGCGACAACTCTTGTTGACTGCCCGGACGATTTGGCTGCTGTGTGGGCGTATGTTTCGTTGCCTGGCAACCTATTTTTAGAAATAAAATAAATTACTTATTTTTGCTTTGAACTTAACAGTAATTTAACAGCTTCAGTTTGAGGAAGTGAAAACAGTCGGCCATCACTTGTTGGTCCAGCAAAAACATAAATTCTTATTTCATCTTCATCTTTGGGTGGTGGTCTTTTAAGATAATAAATTTTTCAAACATAATTGAATTCAGATATGTTCCAACAGCATCAGCAAAATTTCCTGTGTAATTTTGGTGGGTTTCTTTTTATACGCCCACATTTTCATGTGGACGTACATTGTCGTCGCCCCTGTTCGTCCGTCCGTCCACAATTGTTTGTGAACAGTCTACAGGTCACAATTTTTATCCGATTTTGACGAAACTTGAAATATAGGTTTATCCCCAAAAGATCTCGGCTGCTTTCGATATTGGCATGTATCGGATCAAAACTTCATGGATTATGGCCCCTGATTGTACGAAAAATCACGTTTTTAGCTTGTTGACCCTATAGAGGTCACAATTTTGAACCGATTTTGATGAAACTTGACATGCATGTTTGTAACCCAAAGATCTTGGTTCCTTTCGATATTTGCGGCTATCGGAATGTAATTTCCTGAATTATGGCCCCTGATTGTCCGAAAAATCACCCTTTTTAGCTTGTGGTCCCTCTGGAGGTCACAATTATTATTCGATTTAAAAAACCGTTTGATTATATCACCGTTACACCCTAAGGAAGGTTGAGTTCGAATTTCGGGAAAATCGGACGAAAATTGCCATACAAAATGGCCGCCGTTTGTACGCGAATACTGTTAAAAAATGGTATATCAAGGTTGTGGACCCTGTGGAGGTCACAATTTTGATTCGATTTTGATGAAACTTGAAATTCATGGTTATAACCCAAAGATCTTGCTTCCTTTTGATATTTGCGCTTATCGGATCGTAACTTCCTGAATTATGGCCCCTGATTATACGCAAAATCGCCTTTTTTTTAGCTTGGAGGTCACAATTATTATTCGATTTAAAAAAACGTTTGTTTATATCACCGTTACACCCTTTCGATATTTGCGCATATCGGATCGTAACTTCCTGAATTATGGCCCCTGATTATACGCAAAATCGCCTTTTTATACGCCCACATTTTCATGTGGACGTATATTGTCGTCGCCCCTTTTCTTCCGTCCGTCCACAATTGTTTGTGAACAGTCTACAGGTCACAATTTTTATACGATTTCAATGAAACTTAAAATATAGGTTTATCACCCTAAGATCTCGGTTCCTTTCGATATTGGCATGTATCGGACCGTAACTTCATGGGTTATGGCCCCTGATTGTACGAAAAATCACGTTTTTTAGCTTGTGAACAGTGTAGAGGTCACAATTTTGAACCGAATAGTGTGAAAATATATTATATCAAGGTTGTGGACCTTAAAGAGGTCACAATTTTGAACCAATTTTGATGAAACTTGACATGTATGTTTATAACCCAAAGATCTTGGTTCCTTTCGATATTTGCGACCATCGGATCGTAACTTCCTGAATTATGGCCCCTGATTGTCCGAAAAATCACCCTTTTTAGCTTGTGGTCCCTCTGGAGGTCAAAATTGTTATCCGATTTAAAAAACCGTTTGATTATGTCACCGTGCCATGGTTATGAAGGTTGAGTTCGAATTTCGTGAAAATCGGACCAAAATTGACGGACAAAATGGCCGCCATTTGTACGCGAATAGTGTGAAAATACGTTATATCAAGGTTGTGAACAGTGTAGAGGTCACAATTTTGAACCGATTTGGATGAAACTTGAAATGCATGTTTATAACCCAAAGATCTTGGTTCCTTTCGATAGTTGCGCCAATTGGATCGTAACTTCCTGAATTATGGCCCCTGATTGTCCGAAAAATCGCCCTTTTTAGCTTGTGGTCCCTCTGGAGGTCAAAATTGTTATCCGTTTATAAAAAATGTTTGATTATATCACCGTTTCATGGTTATGAAGGTTGAGTTCGAATTTCGTGAAAATCGGACCAAAATTGACGGACAAAATGGCCGCCATTTGTACGCGAATAGTGTGAAAATATGTTATATCAAGGTTGTGGACCTTATAGAGGTCACAATTTTGAACCGATTTGGATGAAACTTGACATGTATGTTTATAACCAAAAGATCTTGGTTCCTTTCGATATTTGCGCCCATCGGATCGTAACTTCCTGAATTATGGCCCCTGATTGTCCAAAAAATTGCCCTTTTTAGCTTGTGGTCCCTCTGGAGGTCAAAATTGTTATCCGATTTAAAAAAACATTTGATTATATCACCGTTCCATGGTTATGAAGGTTAAATTCGAATTTCGTGAAAATCGAACCAAAATTGACGGACAAAATGGCCGCCGTTTGTATGCAAATAGTGTGAAAATATGTTATATCAAGGTTGTGGACCTTATAGAGGTCAAAATTTTGAACCAATTTTGATGAAACTTGACATGTATGTTTATAACCGAAAGATCTTGGTTCCTTTCGATATTTGCGCCCATCGGATCGTAACTTCCTGAATTATGGCCCCTGATTGTCCAAAAAAATCGCCCTTTTTAGCTTGTGGTGCCTCTGGAGGTCACAATTATTATCTGATTTAAAAAAAAACGTTTGATTATAAAAACCAAACAAATTCTAATGATTTTCTGATAATTCCTTAATATGCAACAACTCTTGTTGACTGCCCGGACGATTTATCTGCTGTGTGGGCTTATGTTTCGTTGCCTGGCAACCTATTTTTTTTTTAGCTTGGAAGTTACAATTATTATCCGATTTAAAAAAACGTTTGATTATATTCCCGTTACACAGTAAGGAAGGTTGAGTTTGAATTTCGGGAAAATCAGACCAAAATTGCCATACAAAATGGCCGCCGTTTGTACGCGAATACTGTTAAAAAATGGTATATCAAGGTTGTGGACCATGTGGAGGTCACAATTTTAATTTGATTTTGATGAAACTTGAAATTCATGGTTATAACCCAAAGATCTTGGTTATTTTCGATATTTGCGCATATGGGATCGTAACTTCCTGAATTATGGCCCCTGATTATACGCAAAATCCCCCTTTCTTTAGCTTGTGGTCCCTCTGGAGGTCACAATTATTATCCAATTTAAAAAAACGTTTGATTATATCACTGTTACACTGAAAGGAAGATTGATTATGAATTTCGGGAAAATCGGACCAAAATTGACAGACAAAATGGCCGCCGTTTGTACGCGAATACTGTTAAAAAAATGTTATATCATGGTTGTGGAACCTGTATAGGTCACAATTTTAATTCGATTTTGATGAGGAAGGTTGAGTTCTAATTTCGTGAAAATCATACCAAAATTGCCGGACGAAATGGTCGCCGTTTGTACGCGAATAGTGTAAAAATATGGTATATCATGGTTGTGGACTCTCTACAGGTCACAATTCTTATCCGATTTTGATGAAAAGTCACATTTCTAGGTTGTGTACTGTCACACCATAATCATTGTCGGTTTCAAATTTCATTAATATCAGACTGGAACTGACCAACTAAATGGCTGCTCCCAATACAGTATGAAATACAGGACTTAAAGATGTAGGAAAAATCACTTTCGGTATTGCTTGTTCTCTGTCCATCTCTCGAAAATTTAAATTTCTACTTCCATGCTCATCAATGTTCTATTTAAGTTAAAATATTGGTTGCATTTACAAATATTTGCAGAAAATGAAAGCGAATAACCCATAAACAAACTTACAAAGAATAATATACGTAACAACAACGCATTCGCCATTAATTTGATGATTTGACGTTATCATTACGTGTTAATTCCTTTGACGTAAACACATCTTCAACTCGTTCGTTCTACAATCATCATCAATTTTAAAAAACTTTAACAATTTCTACTTATAGATAATTTAATTGTCGTTTTAATGATGTATTTCGTGATGGGTAAAAATTGCGGTTTGTATCAAAATCTCGGAAGAATAGCGGGCCACTCGATAAAACAATTGACAGCGCGTCACGTGACAAAACGCGCTAAACATGGCCGCTTTGAACTGGTACCGTTTTCACGCTCACGGGTCTATTTCGATCGCGTTTTATACCGACTTAAATGTGTTTTATTAATTAATTCAGTGTATATAAATTAAATGGACATTATAAAATACATACCTCATCAAAAAAAATTTGACCCGCAGCACCAAATCTGTGTATTATATTGTCATCACTCCTGTCCTTCTGTCATCTACTCTTTCTTGTGAACACTGAACCCTCTACATTTATCATCTGATCTTTTTAAAGGTACAACCCTTGTTTTACTTTGTATTTGTTCTAGTGTACGGCAGAAAGTGTGACACAGGAGTTGAATATAAAATAAACATATAACTAGATCTGCAAAGCAGATATTAAAGCTTTCATATTAACAGTCACTTCCTGTCACATGTCATGTGTCATGTAAATAATCTCATCACGAAAAACATCAAAGACAAAATTCGAAAATGTGACATTTTCAAATAACAATATTTCGACCCTGATCCCGGCTATCCAGAAATGTATTCATTTTGGAAATAGGAGACATATTCTCCAAACTACGGCCTATTGCTTTCATTCACGTGCTCGTTAATGTCGATTTTTCACCTTTTCTCATATTCAGTTCGAAATGGTGACCCTCACGTGACCGAAATCAAAATATTGATGCGATAGATTTTTAGGCATTCCTTCAAAGATTCCGAAAATGTAACTCCCAGGTCTGTAAGTAAAATATCGCAAAAGCCTTTGTGATTTTTCACGTTTCAAGATGGCGGCACTTCCGGGCCGATCCACAAACTCAATATTTTGTGTACGAATCAGTATTTACTTATCTAGTATCCAAAAAAAAATCAGGTCATTCTGACCTATATTTCTTCGATTTTTTTTGAAAACTTTGATCCCTAATTTCACCAAGGGGAGATAATTTAGAAAATTTCTAAGGACATCTTTAAAGTTGCATCGGTAAGATCTACTTACATACTAAATTTCATGAAAATTGTACAACTATTAAAGAAGTTGTCAAGTTGGTCTCAACTTCCGTTTCGAAATCACAGCGACGAATTTTCGAAATTCGAAAATCTGAAACAGCAGTTGAAAATGATTTTTGTCAGGGTACTCGAATTAGTAAAATAGGTCTAATAGTCACAGAGTTACAGTAATGCAGGTCAGATTCACTCGTTCGTAAAATTCGGTGATTTCGAATGCTTTAAACGTTTTGAAAATATATTTAATCAATACTCACCACCCATTTTTGGGTGGGTAGGTCAAAGTTTCAGAAACATCCTATGGTTAGATTCTGAGAAATCCGATTTGCAGGAAACACATGTTGACTTTACGAGAAAGACCTTTAAACATGCTCCAAATTGTAAAAAATACGACTCTTTGGATTTTCAATCTCTTTTTTTTGGCTACCCCGGACATTTAAGAAAAAATGATACAATGATTTCACACAACAGGTTAGCTATTAGACTCTCGATTGACAAGAGTTTTATCGCCCTCCCTTCATTATAACCAAAGTTATCGTGCCCTAAAGAATCAACAAATCAGCTTGCTTATCTCTGCTTACCCTAGGCAGAAAATGTTCATCTTTGAACTCAATCAAGACAGTGACCTAGTGAACGTCTGCACCAAGTTTGAACATTCTAGCTCAATTAGAAGAAGTTTTATTGTGTTCCAAATTCTCAGCCCTTCAAATTGCTTCTATTTTTCACTTTCACTTCAAAATGGCGACCATCAATTGACCTAAATCAAAATTCTACTCCGAACGTTTTTTAGGCCATCCTTGAAGGATTCAGAAAATATAACTCCCGTGTCTGTAAGTAAAATAGCAAAAAAGCCTTTGTGATTTTTCACGTTTCAAGATGGCGGCACTTCCGGTTCAATCCACAAACTCAATAGTTTGGGTACGAATCAGTATTTACTTATCTAGTTTAGGTGGAAAAGGTGATTTTGAGATTATGATTATACATTTGATTTTATTAGTTTTTTAAGTAGATCTCATCATTCTTTTCACAAAACTTTTTACAGATTCAAAATCGGATGAAAATTATTTTTTTTATTGAGGTTCAAAGTTGCGATTTTTGACTTTTCGCGGAAGCAAGGTTTTTCAACACTTTGAAAAGGTCATTTTGGGTGTTTTTTGTGAAGCAATATTTCCTTTACTATCAAAACTATCAAAAATGTACATGTAAAGTCATGAAATACAACTTTAAAGCTAATTATGTTTCAATTTTCACATTTCTGTAATAATTACACCGATTTCCACAGCAACTGCAAATTACATAAGTTTTCTCAAAAATTCCATTTTTGTCGAAGTGATTTTGGTCAATTTTTCATCAAAAATGGTGAAATATTGAACCTGGGGTCTATTTCACGAAATTTTAACTAAGATAAGATCCCAATTTTAGTAATTTGATTGGATAATATTAGATTGATTTTAGTGCTTAGCCAATCAAAATTGAAGTATCTACTAAAATTGGATTTTATCTTAAGTTAAAATTTCGTGAAACAGGGCCCTGGTTGTTATGCATTTTAAAATCAGTAGCTATCAAGTGAGATTAACAGAAAAAAAAAGAGTAAAAATATCTATATGCCTTTTCTCAAGAGCTGGATTTATGTTCATTTTTGAACAATTGTCCGCGGCACACATTTGCCTATTTTTGGGGGGTATTGGGGACATTAATAAAATAAGAAAGAATTGAGATACGGAAGTGAAATTATATGAATATGTCAAAAAGTTTGTGAATTTTTAAAATTACATATTTAAAAACCGCCATATATTATCAATTTTGGTTGTCATATCAACCAAAATTGAAAAAATGCAATTTTTGACCATTTTCCACGCTATTTACCATAACCTAAAAGGTGATCACCACATTTAAAAATAAGCATTTTAAAATATTTTAAACCCAAGTAATGTCAAATGATAATGGATTTTATAAAATTGAGCCAAATATTAAGGAGTTTGAGTGCCGAAATTAAAAAGTCAGCAAAATATTTTCGGACTAATACATGTATCGGATAATCAAATGGAGGTTTATCGGGATATCGGTAAATAGCGATATTGCATGCGACCAATTTTAAGACACATGCATTTATAGTTCAGTGGTACCACAATAATGTTAACAAATGAAATCCACAAAAAGACAAGAAAAATAAATAACTGCAGCCCGCGAATAATTATTATTGAACTGCTAACATTTCTATTGTTTTTTGTATAGAGTTTTTTTTATAATAAGTTGCAATGAAACAAGTATGTGTTACGTACGTTGTACTAATTTCAACACACAAAACAATAAAATGGCTATGAGTTACGGGTTGCGCGGTACTCATTTCAAAACGCAAAACAATAAACTGACAATGAGTTACTGTTTACGTGGTACTCATGTCAACACGCACAACAATAAATTGTCAGAACAAAAGAAAATATATAGACATACGGAAAATTAAGCTTATCGATATATACCTGGATATAATCAAATTGGGGTCTGACTGCTGGATACGTATAAATGACGACATTGTTTTCGCCTTTTTACGACAGATGAATGTCTATATTTATATTTGATTATTCAATTTTATAAATGGCGTGACTATAAAACACGTACTGTGTCTTCCGTTCATCAACAAATACAAAATACGCATAGAAGAAACAGACCCATACAAAGATCCTTATACAAAGACCTATTTGCGTAAAACACACCGACGAATGCAAAATCGCACGGTAAAAACAGTTTTCCTTCCGAAGTTTTGATTTAACACTTACGCATCAAATAAAGCCTCATGGTCCTTGATTATACCCTTTTGGTGCAGTTATAACAACTATCGAGAAAACACACCAATTTGACAATACACATCGTGTCATTCGTTTTTTACCCGTCGGTTAATTAACGCACTCAGTACAGAAAACGCACCGTCCGAGAGTTGTTAAACCCTACCGATAATTAACTCGCCTTTCAGTCCATTTTCCCCCCTTGTTAATTAACACACCTTATCTAGAGATTTTAAGCCATAATGAGGAGTTATAATTGTTGTTGTTGTTCTTGGCGTTTAACGTCCGCTTCCACCGAAGGTGATATCCCAGACAAGTCTTATTTTTCATTTTCTTAGTGCACGCGCAGGGGTCTTTGCTGTGGGAGGAAACCGGAGTGCCCGGAGGAAACCCACGAGGTTGAGAAGGAGCCCCTATCTCCATGCCACATACGCTCACAGCAAGGCTCGAAACCACAGCCGCAAGCCAGAGGTGACCGGCCAGCTAGAGGTCGAAGCGCGGCACTCTAGACCACTGGGCCATCCAAACCCCCTAGGAGTTATAATCCGAATATTATGTTTTTATCCAGTTACATCGTTATTGACACTTTGAGATAGATTTTTATGAAGCAAATTTTGTTTTCCACCCTTACCGATTTCTCAGTGTCTGTATGTCTGTATCGTGCAAAAACACAACCATACTTATTGTATGTCTCTACAGACCTCCTTCTCCTGGGAAAACTGATTTTTTGAATGAGTTCAGTGATCTTCTCCATGAAGTTAACAGCAGCAAAGATATTTGCATATGTGGTGATTTCAACATTCACCTTAACAAATCTGATGACCCGATTACAGAACAGTTCAATGAAGTGTTAAAATCATTTGGACTTAAACAGCATGTTTCTGACCCCACTCACAAGAGTGGCCACGTCCTTGATCTAATAATAACCAGAGAAGATTATGAAAAGTTAAGCAGTCTTAGTGTCACAAATCATTTAATATCTGATCACTACAGCATTCTGGGAACACTATCAATAGAGAAACCACCAAACCCCACTAAAACTATCATAAACCGAAACCTGAAGAAAATTGATATTACTGAATTCAAGAAGGACATCATCAATTACGGACTCTTAGAAAAAGTATTAAAGACAGAAGATGTGAATGATAAAACTAAACTCTACAATGATACTCTTACCGCCATTCTTGATAAACATGCTCCTTTACGCACCAAGACAGTTACAATTAGACCCAACACACAGTGGTTTACTGAAGATGTCAGGTCAATGAAGAAGCTTGAACGGAAAGCTGAGCAGGTATGGAGGACTACCAAGTTAGAGATACATCGCCAATTGTATGTTAAAGCGAAATTTCAAACAACCAGATGTATTAGGGAAGTTAAACAAACTTATATCCATAACAAATTACAAGACGCATCCACTAATCCTAAACAGATTTACCAAATAATCAACAGTTTAACTAAACCTAAATCCAGCAACATCTTACCAGATACAAATAACCCCACAGGACTTGCTGACAGTTTCTCCGAATTTTTCCAGAACAAAGTTGAAAAGATAATGCAAAATTTTGACTCTAACAACATTACGGATTTAAATCCATTTGCTGGTAAGCCATTAAATCAATTCTCCGAACAGATTGCAAAACTTAACTCGTCGTCAGCCCAAAGTCATGCAGTTTAGATCCAATACCGACGAACATTACTAAGTCATGTATATCTGAACTTGCCGCGGTCATATTAGACATTGTGAACAGCTGTATTGAAATAGGTATAGTTCCAGATCAAATGAAACTAGCATTAGTAAATCCGCTTCTAAAGAAACAATCATTAGATCCAGATGAACTTAAAAACTATAGACCAGTGTCCAATCTCTCATTCATATCCAAAATTATGGAAAAAGTTGTTGCCGAACAAATGGTCTGTCATCTACGTTGCAACAATTTGATAGAGCCTTACCAATCTGCCTACAAGTCCAAACACAGTACTGAGACAGCTTTAATGAGAGTACAAAATGATATCCTTAAGGAAATGGACGCCAATAAAACTGTATTTCTTGTTTTACTGGATCTTAGTGCAGCATTTGACACTCTTGAGCATCAAAATGTGCTAAGGCGACTTTCAGCAGATTTCTGCATCACAGAAACAGCTCTATCATGGTTTACATTTTACCTATGTGGACGCTTCCAAACTGTGGTAGTTGACGGGCATAGCTCTAAACCAGGTGCCGTGAAGTATGGGGTACCACAAGGCTCCGTCTTAGGTCCTCTGCTATTCACAACGTACACATCATCTCTTGGTACTATCATACGCCACAATAACCAAAAGTATCAGCTGTATGCTGATGACACCCAGCTCTACATAGGCTTCGAGCATTCCAACAAACAAGATGAGATTGGTAAACTGGAAAAGTGTCTGTCGGAAATTCGTTACTGGATGAAGGCAAATAAGCTGAAGCTAAATGATGACAAGACTGACTTACTTAAAATTGGAAGCAAATACCATGCCAGCAAAACAAAAAGCAATTCTTTGAAAATTGTTGACACTGTAGTTGAAGCGAACACTAAGTCTGTGCGAAATTTAGGTGTGCATTTCAATTCTCTGTGCGTTATGTCTGATAACATTACCTCTGTGTGCAAGTCTGTCAACTTTCATCTTCACAACATCGGTAAAATAAGCAATTTTATTGACCAGCCAACAGCAAAGATGCTAGTTAACTCCCTTGTAACATCCAGAATTGACTACTGCAACTCACTCCTATACAATTCTCCCAAATATCAAATTGGCCGGTTGCAGAAACTACAAAATAAAGCTGCCAGGATTGTTACTAGATCAAAGACATCTGAGAATATCAGTCCAATTTTGAAAGAACTTCACTGGCTCCCAATCAAGTACAGAATCGAATTCAAGATTTTATCCATGACCTATGCAACTCTAAACTGTGAATTTGTCCCAGAATACCTAAAAGATCTCCTGATCCCATATATTCCATCCAGAACCCTGCGCTCATCTTCAAGTAATCGGCTTGTTAAACCAAAAAATAAGACAATTGCCGGAACAAGAACATTGCTCCTGAATTATGGAATGGTTTAAATGAATCCCTGAAAAATGCATCATCAATAACCACATTTCGGAAAAACCTTAAAACCGTCCTTTTCCAGAGAGCTTTCAAGTGTTGATTTTTTGAGTGTCTTACATGTGCTGTAATCGCTTGTCTCTGTTTGTAACATGTACTATGTTTATTTTATTATTTCGATTTTTTGTTTTTACGAATTGTGTTTGTAAAGCGCCACTGAGCAATACTTGTGTTTGATACTCGGCGCTATATAAATGATAAAATTAAATTAAAAATTAATTCGCCAAACATATCGCTTAAGTATTAATCACATCAACCAGAGTGGCCTGAAATGGATCAAATTCCCTTGCACAACACCAGCTACTCCATTTATTCCAGGAGCTATTGTAAGCTTGTCAGAAGCCCTCTCGTTTTATTGAGGCTGATTCTGAAACTCCTTCTGATAAGTTTCTACGCCAGAGATCTTCCATGCCGCTAATGTTAGAGTTCCTTGTTGAAAAAAGGGTCAATAATAGAGGATCGGGAGGAAGGAGAATTGGCTCCGTGATGGACATTCTCATAACCATCGGAAATCAAGGTTGGCTCTGCCAAGTTGGAGTGATCAACGTCATGGTATGCGTAGCTTGTGTGAAACACTATTGTTTTTGTTAAAATTCTTATTATTATTAAGCTTTCATATTACATATGAAAGCTTATTGTTTCTGTTAAGATTAATATTATTATTTTTTTTTTTTTTTTGTGTTTTATTTTTATCCACAAATCAGATTTCTCATAATCTAACCATAGGATCTTTCTGAAACTTTTACCTTTTCCCCCAAAAATGGGTGGTGGCTGTTGATTAAATATATTTTCAAAACGTTTTACGAATCCGAAATCACTGAATTTTACGAACGAAAAAACTGACAATGCGTAGTCGCAACTTTGTTATTTTTTGACCAATTTTACTAATTCTTTTTTCTTTGAATACCTTGAAAAAAATCATTTTCATCTGCAGTTTCACATTTTCGAAAATTCGTCGCTGTGATTTCGAACCGGAAGTTTAGACCAATTTGACAACTTCTTTAATAGTTTTACGATTTTCATGAAATTTAGTATATAAGTAGATCTTACCAATGTGACTTCAAAAATATAATTAGAAATTTTCTAAATTATCTCCCCTTGACGAGATTAAGGATCAAATTTTTCAAAAAAATCAAAGAAATGTAGGTCAGAATGACCTAATTTTTATACGCCCACATTTTTATGTGGACGTATATTGTCGTCGCCCCTGTTCGTCCGTCCGTCCACAATTGTTTGTGAACAGTCTACAGGTCACAATCTTTATCCGATTTCAATGAAACTTACAACATAGGTTTATCACCCTAAGATCTCGGTTCCTTTCGATATTGGCATGTATCGGACTGTAACTTCATGGGTTATGGCCCCTGATTGTACGAAAAATCATGTTTTTTAGCTTGTGAACAGTGTAGAGGTCACAATTTTGAACCGATTTGGATGAAACTTGATATGCATGTTTATAACCCAAAGATCTTGGTTCCTTTCGATATTTGCGCCAATCGGATCGTAACTTCCTGAATTATGGCCCCTGATTGTCCGAAAAATCACCCTTTTTAGCTTGTGGTCCCTCTGGAGGACAAAATTGTTATCCGATTTAAAAAAACGTTTGATTATATCACCGTTCGATGGTTATGAAGGTTGAGTTCGAATTTCGTGAAAATCGGACCAAAATTGACGGACAAAATGGCCGCCATTTGTACGCGAATAGTGTGAAAATATGTTATATCAAGGTTGTGGACCCTATAGAGGTCACAATTTTGAATCGATTTTGATGAAACTTGACAGGTATGTTTATAACCCAAAGATCTTGGTTCCTTTCGATATTTGCGCCCACCGGGTCATTACTTCCTGAATTATGTCCCCTGATTGTACGAAAAATCACCATTTTTAGCTTGTGGTGCCTCTGGAGGTCACAATTATTATCTGATTTAAAAAAAACCGTTTGATTATAAAAACCAAACAAATTCTAATGATTTTCTGATAATTCCTTAATATGCGACAACTCTTGTTGACTGCCCGGACGATTTGGCTGCTGTGTGGGCGTATTTTTTTTTTTCGATACTAGACAAGTAATTACTGATTCCTTCACAAAATATTGAGTTTGTGGATCGAACCGGAAGTGCCGCCATCTTGAAACGTGAAAAATCACAAAGGCTTTTGCGATATTTTACTTACAGACATGGGAGTTACATTTTCGGAATCCTTGAAGGAATGCCTAAAAATCTATCGGATCAGAATTTTGATTTCGGTCACGTGATGGTCACCATTTTGAAGTGAAAGTGAAAAATAGAAGCAATTTGAAGGGCCGAGAATTTGGAACACATTAACTCACCTTCTAATTGAGCTAGAATGTTCAAACTTGGTGTAGACGGTCACTGTCTTGATTGAGTTCAAAGATTAGCATTTTCTGCTTAGGGTAAGCAGAGATAAGCATGCTGATTTGTTGATTCTTTAAGGCACGATAACTTTGGTTATAATGAAGGGAGGGCGATGAAACTCTTGTCAATCGAGAGTCTAATAGCTAGCCTGTTGTGTGAAATCATTGTATCATTTTTTTTAAATGTCCGGGGTAGCCAAAAAAAAGAGATTGAAAATCCAAAAAGTCGTATTTTTACAATTTGGAGCATGTTTAGAGGTCATTCTCGTAAAGTCAACATGTGTTTCCTGCAAATCGGATTTCTCAGAATCTAACCATAGGATGTATCTGAAACTTTGACCTACCCCACCAGAAATGGGTGGTGAGTATTGATTAATAGTAGATCTTACCGATGCAACTTTAAAGACGTCCTTAGAATTTTTCAAAATTATCTCCACTTGGTGAAATTAAGGATCAAAGTTTGAAAAAAAAATAGAAGAAATATAGGTCAGAATGACCTGATTTTTTATTTGGATACTAGATAAGTAAATACTGATTCGTACACCAAATATTGAGTTTGTGACTTGAACCGGAAGTGCCGCCATATTGAAACGTGAAAAATCATGAAGGCTTTTGCGATATTTTACTTACAGACATGGGAGTTACATTTTCGGAATCTTTGAAGGAATGCCTAAAAATCTATGGGATCAGAATTTTGATTTCGGTCACGTGATGGTCACCATTTCGAACTGAATATGAGAAAAGGTGAAAATTCGACATTAAGGAGCACGTAAATGAAAGCAATAATTTTTTTTATGTTTTATCCACAAATCGGATTTCACAGAATCTAACCATAGGATCTTTCTGAAACTTTTACCTATCCCCCCAAAAATGGGTGGTGGCTGTGATTAAATATATTTTCAAAACCTCATTTATCATTTTTTTTTAAATAGCGGAAAAAAAAAGATCGAAAATCCAAAAAGTCGTATTTTTACGATTTGGAGCATTTTTAACGGTCCCTTTCTCTTAAAGTCAACATAATATTTTTTGAGAACTTCTTCTACAAAGAGTCTTATTGATAGTCTTTTATATGAAACCATCGATCAACAGTCCAAAATATCAGGAGTAGAAGAATAAAAGGATCGAAAATTGAAAACCGCACCCTTTCATTGTTAAGCAAAACATGCAGTGTGGGTGGCTACAATCTGCACATTTAGTCATCGTATAGAGCTTATTCAACAGTATCGAATTCCAACTGCTAAGGGATCTTTTACGTGCACTCCAATGTGTACACGGGACCTTAGTTTTTCGTCCCATCCAAACGACTAGACAGTTGTCCTTGTCAGGCCCTCCATTCTGCCTCACGCCGGAAAATCTAGATGAACTTTCTCGGTGCAGAACTTTCAATTCAGGCCAAATGTTTATTGCATACGATTAAGCTGGTCAATTGGAGCTTATTTTCTAAAGTTTTGTAATAATCGGTTGGTAATCAAAGGTACTGTAAAAGTGATAAAACAGAAAATTTCGCCCGGTTGTAATGTTTCTCACTTTAAAGTCAGAAATTTGCCGATTTTAAGGGGCAAACGTTTATTGCGAACGATTAAGCTGGTCAGGGGGAGCTTATTTTTAAAAGTTTTGTAATATTCGGTTGATAATTAAAGGTACCGTGCAAATAAAACTGTTAAAATAGAAAATTTCGCCCGGTTGAAATGTTTCACAAAATATGGAGTTTGTCGATCGAACCAGAAGTGCCACCATCTTTAAACGTGAAAAATCAATAAGGCTTTTTTGCTATTTGACTTACAGATTCGGGAGTTATATTTTCTGAATCCTTGGAGGAAGGCCTAAAAAACGTCGGAAGTAGAATTTTGATTTAGGTCAACTGGGAGTCACCATTTTGAATTGAAAATGAAAAATAGAAGCAATTTGAAGGGCCGAGACTTTGGAACACAATAACTCTCCTTCTAATTAAGCTTGAATGTTCAAACTTGGTGTAGACGTTCATTAGGTTAATGTCATGATTGAGTTCATGATTGAGCACCCTTTCATTGTTAAGCAAAACATGCAGTGTGGGTGTCTACAATCTGCACATTTAGTCATCTTATAACTTATAGAGCTTATTCAACAATATCGAATTCCAACTGCTAAGGGATCTTTTACGTGCACTCCAATTTGTACACGGGGGGTGAGGGGCACGCCAGAAAATCGAGATGAACTTTCTTGGCCAATGCAGGGATCGAACACCCGACCTCTTGGCTAGCAGGGCAACGCATTAGCCACTTTGTTTGGCCACCTATCGTACATTTCATCCGTCAAATCAAAACATTGCATTGCCATCAGACCAATAATTACTTATTCTTAATTTAAAACTTTATTTTAATATTATTAAATCCTAATTTTATTGGTAGACGTTCATCTTATTTAAAATTAAACTTTCATTTAACCCTTTGAACCCGTAGTCCCGATCTATCGGGAATTTTAGTAAGTGCTCATACACCGTAATCCCGATACACCGGGATTCAAGGTATGCTGTCATACCTATTTAAAGAACGCTAAATATAACGACCAATCAGGGGTAAGAATTGTGTGGTAATGCTGGGATAGCGTCACAAAGATGTCAGCCTCCATGCTTTTATCTTTGATTTGATTTTGAGGTTGATTTTTTGATAATATCGAAGCTAATTTCTACCTGTCAAAATGGAACCCAGTGGCAGCGGAACTAACAGGAAGCGTCAGTTCTATTCAGTCAAAGAAGTCGCTAATTTATTAGAGCTCAGACGAACAAAACTTAGACGAAGATTATCCTGCCGATGATATTTTATCGAAGAATTTGACAATGTGGTTTTAGACAATAATTCGAATAATTCGGAAGATATTGACCCAGGTATTCCTGACACGGCCGAGGCACAAGTCACGCCCCCATATAGAAAACGTAAGGCTCAACATGCTGCATGGACTGGCACAATAAGATTAAATATTATGATAATTTTAGCTAGTACATGCTATAATTATCATTTGGCATGCTTTTGAGTTGATTATAGGTTATTAAAATGAATGTTTCAACTGTTTTTCATATATGTTTGTAAATAGCTGATTTTCCTCCTGGAGGCTAGGTACCAGTACTGTTAAGTGCCAGGAGGTCAGGGTTCAAAGGGTTAACTATGAACAACCCTTAACGTGTCTCTTTAAAACAATTAAATACTCTAAAACAGTAGCTCAACCTTTTGACCTAAGCTCATTAATTTACCATTTTGTATGTGAGCGACTTGTTATTCTTATATGACATATTGCACGTGTCTGATTTCAAAGGGGAGTTGGGTGGCTGAATGGTTATCACGCCCGCGCTGTATCATAAAGCCTGTCATTGAGTCAACTAGCGTGTTTTCGAATCTCCGGGCACTTCAGTGTGTACATGGGACCTTGGTTTTTCGTCCCATCCGAACGACTAGACAGCTGTCCTTGTCAGGCCCTCTGTTCTGCCTCACTGACAAGGGGAAACCACGCTGGAAAATCGAGATGAACTTTCTCGTTGCAGATTGCATACGATTAAGCTTGTCAGTTGGGGCTTATTTTCAAAAGTTTTGTAATATTCGGTTGGTAATTAAAGTACCGTGCAAATTAAACTGTTAAAACAGAAAATTTCGACCAATTGAAATGTTTCTTGCTATAAGTCAGCAATTTCCCGATTTTAGGGAGGGTGAATGGTTAGCATACGCGCGCTGTATCGTAACGTCTGTCACTGATTTCCAGGTTGCACGTGACATGGAGTATGGTGTCCAACCTCGTGGGTTTTCTCTGTGTCCTTCGGTTTCCTTTCACGGCTAAAGACGCGTACGCGCAAGGGAAGTTTTAAATAAAATTAAAAAACATATGTTAGTCCCGAAATGACCTAGTTTGTGTCGAATGGACGTTACGCCGCATTTCTCTCTTTCTCTTTTATTTTTAAAGTTTTGTAATAATCGGTTGGTAATCAAAGGTACTGTAAAAGTGATAAAACAGAAAATTTCGCCCGGTTGTAATGTTTCTCACTTTAAAGTCAGAAATTTGCCGATTTTAAGGGGCAAACGTTTATTGCGAACGATTAAGCTGGTCAGGGGGAGCTTATTTTTAAAAGTTTTGTAATATTCGGTTGATAATTAAAGGTACCGTGCAAATAAAACTGTTAAAATAGAAAATTTCGCCCGGTTGAAATGTTTCACAAAATATGGAGTTTGTCGATCGAACCAGAAGTGCCACCATCTTTAAACTTGAAAAATCAATAAGGCTTTTTTGCTATTTGACTTACAGATTCGGGAGTTATATTTTCTGAATCCTTGGAGGAAGGCCTAAAAAACGTCGGAAGTAGAATTTTGATTTAGGTCAACTGGGAGTCACCATTTTGAATTGAAAATGAAACATAGAAGCAATTTGAAGGGCCGAGACTTTGGAACACAATAACTCTCCTTCTAATTAAGCTTGAATGTTCAAACTTGGTGTAGACGTTCATTAGGTTAATGTCATGATTGAGTTCATGATTGAGCACCCTTTCATTGTTAAGCAAAACATGCAGTGTGGGTGTCTACAATCTGCACATTTAGTCATCTTATAACTTATAGAGCTTAAAATGGGTTCGTCCGTCCGTCTGTCTGTCCGTCACACTTTTTGGGACACAATAACTCTCTTCCTAATTGAGCTAGAATTTTCAAACTTGGTGTATGTGTTTATTAGGTCGATGCCTTGATGGAGTTCGAAGATGAGCATTTTCCGCTTAGGGTAAGCAGAGATAAGCAATTTAATTGGTTGATGCTTTGGGACACGATAACTTTAGTTCTAATTAAGTGATATTGATGAAACTTGGTATATAGTTTCATTACAGTAATACCTTGACTAAGTTCGATAATGAGCATTTTCTGCTCAGGGTAAGCAGAGCGATACGCAATTTGATTGGTTGAGACTTTGGAACACAATAACTTTCCTTCTGAGTTAAAATGTTCAAACTTGGTGTATATGCTTATTAGGTCAATGCCTTGATAGAGTTCGAAGATGAGCATTTTTCGCTTAGGGTAAGCAGAGATAAGCAATTTGATTGGTTGATGCTTTGGGACACGATAACTTTAGTTCTAATTAAGTGAGAGTGATGAAACCTGTTGTATAGTTTCATTACAGTAATACCTTGACTAAGTTCGATAATGAGCATTTTCTGCTCAGGGTGAGCAGAGCGACATGCAATTTGATTGGTCGAGACTTTGGAACACCACAATAACTCTCCTTCTAATTGAGTTTAAATGTTCAAACTTGGTATATGACACAAGCCACGAAAAGGTGTAGAACTTCAGATGAAAAAGCACTTAAATTTAAATAAATTTTTTACGAATTCTTTGGGGGTTAAAAACTTGTATTAATAATTCATCTTTCAAATTTTGTAAAGGAAAAGATAACTTGTTGTTCTGTTTTTGTGCAAATGGGTCATTCCATAAATGAGGGGGCCAAAGTGGGACATGGGTACTAAAATTTTAAGTAATCTCAATCACTGATAAACTTATACCAATAAGAGGAGTAATGTATGCCATTTACGGGACAGTTAATGATTTCTCATTGTTGAGTTCCAAAAAAAAGTAATGAACGATTTTACATGACAGGTTACGTACAGATTTCTCGTGTTAAGGGACACCAAATTAGACTTTTAATGCTAAATTTCTGTGGATGTATAAGATATATTAATGTGTTTATGATGTATTATTATTCGAATGAGGCACCTTCATAAGAAATCTAAGCAGAAATAGTGAATATTTGTGCCAACACCTCTTGTCAGCCAATGTCGATTACATTAGGTGGAAAAGGTGATTTTGAGATTATGATTATACATTTCATTTTATTAGTTTTTTAAGTAGATCTCATCATTCTTTTCACAAAACTTTTTACAGATTCAAAATCGGATGAAAATTTTTTTTTTTATTGAGGTTCAAAGTTGCGATTTTTGACTTTTCGCGGAAGAAAGGTTTTTCAACACTTTGAAAAGGTCATTTTGGGTGTTTTTTGTGAAGCAATATTTCATTTACTATCAAAACTATCAAAAATGTAGATGTAAAGTCACGAAATACAACTTTAAAGCTAATTATGTTTCAATTTTCACATTTCTGTAATAATTACACCGATTTCCACAGCAACTGCAAATTACATAAGTTTTCTAAAAAATTCCATTTTTGTCGAAGTGATTTTGGTCAATTTTTTCATCAAAAATGGTATTATCCATGTTACATCTGAAATATTGAACCTGGTTGTTATGCATTTTAAAATCAGTAGCTATCAAGTGAGATTAACAGAAAAAAAAAAGAGTAAAAATATCTATATGCCTTTTCTCAAGAGCTGGATTTATGTTCATTTTTGAACAATTGTCCGCGGCACACATTTGCCTGTTTTTTGGGGGTTTTGGGGACATTAATAAAATAAGAAGGAATTGAGATACGGAAGTGAAATTATATGAATATGTCAAAAAGTTTGTGAATTTTTAAAATTACATATTTCCAATCCGCCATATATTATCAATTTTGGTTGTCATAGCAACCAAAATTGAAAAAATGCAATTTTTGACCATTTTCAACGCTATTTACCATAACCTAAAAGGTGATCACCACATTTAAAAATAAGCATTTTAAAATATTTTAAACCTAAGTAATGTCAAATGATATGGATTTTTTAGGTTTGAGCCAAATATTAAGGAGTTTGAGTGGTTACCATAGCAACCACTGTATATTTTTTAAAAAAGCATCATTTTCTCATTAATATTAATTTTTATATTATTTCAAGTCAGTAGTTGTCAGGCAATGATTGAACAAATAATATAACAAGATATTTATATGCCATCTCTTTATACGCTGGAATGGGGTTCACGTTTGAAAAACATTCTGCTACTGGAAATTGCCCAATTTTAGGCTTAAAAAAATTATGAAGGAATTGAGATTTTCAAGTGAAATTTGTGTACCGTACTGGTAAACGTAGTGAATTTTAAAAATTACTTATCTTTTCTCTTCTATAATACTTAATATTTGGTTGTTATAGCAATCAAAACACCCCCCCCCCAAAAAAAGCAATGTTATTCAATTTTCAAACCATTTGATCACCATGAAAAACCAAAAAGGTAATGTTATTCAATTTTCAAACCAATTGATCACCATGCCAAACCACATATTTACAGCCTATGTAATATAAAATATTATGAATTGTATAATTTTAGAGAAATATTAAGGATTTTCGATGGTTGCCATAGCAACCAAATAATTTTAAGAAAGGACAACTGTTTTATAATCACTGTTCTCAGCATTCGTTGCTTACATTATTGTTAGAATTCTGCTTTTACATATTATTTTCTACTCAGAAGACAACAACATTGACCAATAGAAAAATATTCTCTAGTCTAAGGACTAAATAGTAAAAGTAGGTTACTCAGTTACTGATGATAGGCTATGGCCTAGTCGTGTTTAACTTAGGCCTGGGCCTGGAACCTACCATGTTGACAAGTCAAAGATTTTTTTGTTTCTACTTCACTTTTGAATATTTCTATTATTCCTTCAAATCACTATATGTAGCCTATTGAGCAACTTTATTATTTTTTGTATATTTTAATCAATGTAAATAAATATCAAATAAAGGCCTAAAAGGCCTTACGCTTGTCGTTTCTTAGAACCGGGAATTTGTTATTGTTAACTGATTAACAAATGTGATACTTGAGGTGTTAATTAGTTCCCCTAAAAAAACAAGAATTAAAATTATAATAATTAGTATGACAACTGTAATATGATGCTAAATTATCTATAAAAAGTTTTGCAAAATTGGGTATCCGTATCGACATTGTTGACATATGACTGACCTAATTTAATTCAGATCTATGTCGGTCGGTTCTATCAATCATCTCAAAACAAAATGTTGTAAATCGCCAACGACAAATCCAGAAATAGTCATTCAAATTATTTCAACTGGCGTTGATTCTTTTGTTGATCCAACTTTATTTGGGTACAATTCTCTTTTTAAGTGGAAAGAAATCGTATGTTATGTATACGGTAGGTACCACATTATCGTCCACACGCCGACTCGCGGCTACAGTCAGTACAGACCACACGGACAGAGACCTGTGTGGATATTTTCCGGTTTCATTTCCATTCGCGTGCACAGAAATACATTAACATTGGGCTTGGATAATTCATTAAACAGCGAATTTATGATTTCAGGGCATTGAAACAGTCGACAATTTTATAGAATTTTTCCATTCTTGAAATATGTTTAGCGTTAAAAGTAGAGACGTGTGGTAGCTCGTAGGAAATTTCCATTCGATCCTCAGATCCTGTCACGTGGTTATAAAAGCGCGCGAATATGAGTCATGTGATGTAAATAAAGTCAACTCCGTGAAATACGTAAAAAAATGGATTTTAACTATGTTATTTATTTTCAGGCAAGTCTTTATACATTTAACATGACGCTTACTTCATAAATTAACATCGGATTTGCCTTTGGACGTAATTTACCGCGAATATGAGCCTTAGGAACTTGGAATACATTAATTAGTTTTGGTGTTGAAATGACGTCATAACAAGGCAAAACTACGCGATTTATTTTTGACAAAATTACTCATTGTATACAATTTTCAAATGCTCCGCTCAGGTTCTTAAAACGCCCCGATTTTGTTGATTTTAATAGCATTGAAACGACAATAAAACGAACTTTCGATCGGCGGGGGGTGATATCCTGGCAAATCGCCACAAAAAAAGATTACGTGAATTGAAGCCTTCAACTTAAAAAAAAGGCATGGTATTTCGAAAAACCAACAAAGCACCCCCCGCCGATCGAAAGATCGTTCAATCACCTTTCTAATAATATTAAAATGAAAAGAAAATATTAAAAATAAAGACCTGAGCGGAGCACTTGAAGTGAGGTACCCTCGTTTAAAAACGTGACAAAAATTTTTACCGTAACGTCAAAACACGCGAAATTGACGTTTTTCAACTTACGTTTATGAAATTAATAAGAAGAATAGGTATATAAAAATTATACCAAACAAAAGAGCAAGATATCGGCTTTCAAAATCCGTTTTAAATATTAATAAAGACTATATAACGACTGTGTGACGTTAAGTTTAAAAAAGGTTACAAATCGGGAAAAAACGACTTTCTTCCAACGCGAGCAATGGGAGTTGTGACACCTAATTACATGGATATTCCCAACTTCTCCATACAAACTTAAAAGTGTCTTTAGATGTTTAAAAAAAAAAGATTTTACAAAATTGTTGAAGTTTGTATGACCCTAACCCTCGACATGAACTACTGTACTTGAAAATCAGTATTGTATCATGAAAAATCACCAAGGAAAGGTTTAATGTGATCCGGAGTATTGCAGTTTCACGTGTAAAGGGACACCAAATGTTGACGACTTGAATACTAATAATTTAATCAAGCCATATTAAGTAGTATTTCAACTTTAAAACTTGAACAATGAATGATCTTTCAAATATTAAAAAAAAATAAAACTTTCAACAATCAAAATGAGTAGCAGTCTTTGAGAATTGCTTGTGTCCCTTTCAATAGCTTACGTTGTGAACCCGTTTAGCCAAAAAAATAATTAAAAAAGAATTGAAAGAGCAAGGTAACATTTCAAAATTGTCAGCTTGTCACAGGGAAGCAAAGAAAATAATGGAGCATTAGTTACATACGTGTATACTAATACAATATCTCGTTAATGATAGGGACACGACATTTTTGGTTTCCCATTTTTATAATAATATTCCGACACCTCAACCATTTTGTCACGTGATCCCCGAATACCAAGGAAGCGATAATTTTCAGGTATCGAAGAATACTATTATTTTAGACTCGGCAATTATAACGTTCAGCATTTATGCACCGTATGCAAGAGGAAAATTCGCGTCACAACGTAATTTCGATCACAACGTAAATACTGGGACACTAAACTTTGATTCGAACTTATTCAGAAAATATCCATTCGCCGGGCCACCGACTGCTTTGGATGTGTGTATCATGTGACCGTAAACCAAACATCTCTCTCTGACGTAATGCACAGGTAATAGACGGCGTTAGCGGTGGCATAAACAAGCACTTCGTAAATTGAACGAGGGACGCAATTTTGAATATCGATAAAGCTAATAAAATTTTTACGGACAATTTTACACTATACATCTGATTACGTATTCGAAATTTGTTATTTATTACAACGCCAACGAGATGGAATAGAGATGAAACATTTTGGTTTTATTTTTCAAGTTAATATCGTGGCTAAACTGACAAAAATACAACGTAAATATTGGGGACACAAAAATTTACGTTGTGAGGCGTGAATAAAAATCCTCCGACTGAGATTATTTAACATTTGTTTAGAAATGAAAAATTACCAAACGAAATTTTACATCTTCTGCTGCATGTCTTATGAAAATATTTGGAAATATTAGTATTTTGCTCAACATGGTCTAGTTGTTAAAATGTTAAGTAAAAAATGTCCCCAAAACGTACACAAAATTTCAGGGACACCATGAATTGCAACATAAAAATATTTAACCACAAACCGATTTTCTATGTTTTTATAGAACATAAGTATAAAATAATAAACATATTACATGATGAATTACTTTTTTAAATAATTGGTGATCAGAAAATAGGTATTTTTGCTGCTTTGAGCAATGATATGTATGAATTTTCAATTGGACCCCTCATTTATGGAATGACCCAAATACATATTTTGCGGACCATATAAGCTTGTAACAGACGTTACATGTCCAATTAATATTTGCCCCAAATTTGCTAATAACTACCAGCCCAGTTGATTTGAGTGTGATAATATCAAAATCTATATTCTAGAATGTAAAAAAATGTCTTTGTGCGCTGTTTACCCCCCAAAATTGGCAAAGATCTTTCATGGACATCTGGTTTCAAAACAGTGTGAAATGTCTGAAGTGATAACTCTTTTACACTCTTTCTTGGGCATGATTTCATTGTCATTCTTAGCCATTATGTTACAATATTTGATCAATTATTATTTTGTTATTAAATTTTACTTCTGTGTACTGTTTTGTCAATATTGCACAAAATATTTGTAACGGACGTGACTCCCTACTATGTAACGGACGTGACCTTTTGTAACGGACGTCACTATTGACCCAATTAACAGTGCGAGGTGTATCTGAGGTGTTTAACGATCTTTTCCATGCATAGTTTGAGGACATTTAAAAAAGAAGGCAATCTATGTAATTTTATTAAATTTAATAAAGAGTCGTAATTTTCTTTAGGTCATCTTAGCTCCTTGTGTAACGGTAGTGATGTTTAACATTATCAATTTCGTCCACCATCACGTCCGTTACATGTAAAACCGAAAGTCAAACTGTTATCAATCAAATTTGCATGATTCTTTCATTTTTTTTCGATCACCCGAATGTGTGGAACGGCTCTTGATTTTGAGCGCAAAGCAGGCGGCTTTGACATCTTTAATATCCTCAGTTTCTGCCAAATTCTTGTAATAATATAACGGACGTGATTTTGATATAACGGACGTGACGACAACAAAAGTTTGAGGACGGAATTTCCTTGTGGGGGTCCCGGCGTCGACCATTTTTAATTACCCGCAAAATCGTGAGGTATACGAACTGTGTGTAGAACAAGGGAGCTAATAACCGCGGAAGAGCCATGGATTCGAAACGGGAGGGGAAATATCGATCATCGTAAACGCAAATAACGGACGTGATTCTTTGACGGAATCTCGAGTGGACGATCGAAAATGCGAATAGTTTCTTCTCAAACGTCTCTAAATCAACAGAAATACTTACATCATATCACTCAGTTATGCCTCTTGATTTGTAACATAAACATACATATAGATGCAGGTGGTGAGCAACTCTTTCAATGCATTAAAAAATCGTTTTTTTTGGACGGAATTTGTCACGTCCGTTACACACTTTTTAAACAATTTTTTTTATTGAAAAATATTAAGATTTTTGGAATTTGACACTTCTGATGGATAGAAACATCCTTTATCTTCAATTTAAGAAACAACTTGTAGATTTCAATCTATGTCTTCAGTATCAAAATACTTACCCTTTTTTAACACCACCAAGAGGGACAAATTTAGACATCAAAAAAGGGGGTATTTTTATTTTTGTTTCGCAATAAATACTTTATTTGTACTATTTTGATCATGAAGTTGTGTTTATTATCTCTTTATTATATTTTGTGTATAACCATACCAAAAATTACATCGGATTTGTCCTAGCTTTGGGAAAAATCAATTTTTGCAAAACCATATGTTAGTTCTACACCTTATCGTGGCCTGTGTCATATATGCTTATTAGGTCAATGCCTTGATGGAGTTCGAGGATGAGCATTTTCCGCTTAGGGTAAGCAGAGATAAGCAATTTGATTGGTTGATGCTTTGGGACATGATAACTTTAGCTCTAATTAAGTGAGAGTGATGAAACTTGGTGTATAGTTTCATTACAGTAATACCTTGACTAAGATCAATAATGAGCATTTTCTGCTCAGGGTAAGCAGAGCGATAAGCAATTTGATTGGTCGAGACTTTGGAACACAATAACTCTCCTTCTAATTGAGTTAAAATGTCCAAACTTGGTGTATATGCTTATTATGTCAATGCCTTGATGGAGTTCGAGGATGAGCATTTTCCTCTTAGGGTAAGCAGAGATAAGCAATTTGATTGGTTGATGCTTTGGGAGACGATAACTTTAGTTCTAATTAAGTGAGAGTGATGAAACTTGGTGTATAGTTTCATTACAGTAATACCTTGACTAAGATCGATAATGAGCATTTTCTGCTAGGGGTAAGCAGAGCAATAGGCAATTTGATTTGCCGAGACTTTGGAACACATTAACTCTCCTTCGAATTGAGTTAAAATGTTCAATATTGGTGTGTATGCTTATTAGGTCAAAATGCCTTGATGGAGTTCGAAGATGAGCATTTTCTTCTTAGGGTAGGCAGAGATAAGCAATTTGATTGGTTGATACTTTGGGACAAGATAACTTAGGTTCATCTTGATTGATGATTTTTATGCCAATACAATGACTGCATTCTCATTCAGTAATGGATTCGACAGTAACAGTGTATAGAAAAGAAACGATTGACTCGGACAAAAGGGCCCTTTCCCTTGGCCAGAGGGGCCCTTTTGTCAAGTCTAGGGGTCCTTTTGTCTGCCTTTAGGGTCCCCCTAACTAGGGTACATTTTCATTTATCTCGTCGGCTTTAGCATTTTTCTTTATAAAACACTTTTAGATGACACTTCGTGTACAGTTTGATTGCTTGATACGTTTGAAAAAAATAAATGTGCGATTAATTAATATGTGTCATCTATTTATTTTGGGATTTCGGCGGGGGACATCAGCCTCACTGTTGGCTTGTTTTTAAAAGTTTTGTAATATTCGGTTGATAATTAAAGGTACCGTGCAATTAAACTGTTAAAATAGAAAATTTCGCCCGGTTGAAATGTTTCACAAAATATGGAGTTTGTCGATCGAACCAGAAGTGTCACCATCTTTAAACGTGAAAAATCAATAAGGCTTTTTTGCTATTTGACTTACAGATTCGGGAGTTATATTTTCTGAATCCTTGGAGGAAGGCCTAAAAAACGTCGGGAAGTAGAATTTTGATTTAGAATTTGATTATATTACCATTACATGGTAATGAAGATTGAGGTAAAATTTTGTGAAAATCGGACCAAAATTGACAGACAAAATGGCTGCCGTTTGTACGCAATTAGTGTGAAAATATGTTATATCAAGGTTGTGGACCCTATAGAGGTCACAATTTTGAACCGATTTTGATGAAACTTGACATGCATGTTTATAACCTAAAGATCTTGGTTCTTTTCGATATTTGCGCCCATTGGATCGTAACTTCCTGAATTATGGCCCCTGATTGTCCGAAAAATGACCTTTTTTAGCTTGTGGTCCCTCTGGAGGTCAGAATTATTATTATCCCATTTAAAAAACCGTTTGATTATATCACTGTTACATCGTGATGAAGGTTGAGGTCGAATTTCGTGAAAATCGGACCAAAATTGACTGAAAAAATGGCTGCCGCTTGTACGCGAAGAGTGTAAAAATATGGTATATATCAAGGTTGTGAACCCTGTAGAGGTCACAATCTTCATTCAATTTTGATGAAACTTGAAACACATGTTTACAACTTAACAATCTTAGTTCCTTTCAATATTTGTGCATATCGGATTTAAAAAAACGTTTGATCAGACATTTTGCAATCTTCAATAATTTGGTATACTGTTTGGGAAATATGCAGCAATCATTGAACCGTGTGAATAGAAATAAGCCGGATGTGTATAGCTGGCTGACAAGAAACAAACTGGAAGTGAGATCGGCTAACCTTTCCAGGTCATAAGCCTCTAATGTCCGCCATACTTATTTCACAAAATGGAAACAAGTATTGCAGCTTGAAGGCGTTAACTTTATTTTATTACATTATTTCGGTATTTTTGTAACCGGAGTTCAGCTAAAATGATGTAGGAAAAATCACTTTCGGTATTGCTTTTTCTCTATCCATCTCTCGAAAATGTGGGCGTATCCTGCCTGGCAGTGCCAGCCTATCTTTAAATAAAATTAAACCATATGTTATTCCTGAAATGACCTAGTTTGTGTTGAGTGGACGTTAAACCCCAATTCTCTCTCTCTCTTAAATAGAATTAAAAGACATGTTAGTCCCGAAATGACCTCGTTTGTGTCGAATGGACGTTAAGCCGCATTTCTCTTTTTCTCTTTTATTTTTAAAGTTGGTAATAATCGGTTGGTAATCAATGGTACTGAAAAATTGATAAAACAGAAAATTTCGCCTGGTTGTAATGTTTCTCACTTTAAAGTCAGCAATTTGCCGATTTTAAGGGGCAAACGTTTATTGCAAACAATTAAGCTGGTCAGGAGGAGCTTATTTTTAAAAGTTTTGTAATATTCGAAAATCCGTTGCTGTGATTTCGAACCGGAAGTTGAGACCAACTTGACAACTTCTTTAATGGTTGTACGATTTTCATGAAATTTAGTATGTAAGTGTAGACATTACTGATGCGACTTGACAAATGACTTTTAAAATTTTCTAAATTATCGCCCCTTGGTGAAATTGAGAATCAAATTTTTCAAAAAAATCATCGAAAAAAAGGTCAGAATGACCTAATTTTCATATTCGATTCTAGACAAGTAATTACTGATTCGTACACAAAACATGGAGTTTGTCGATCGAACCGGAAGTGCCACCATCTTGAAACGTAAAAAAAAAAGAGAACTTTTGCGATATTGCACTTACAGACATGGGAGTTACATTTTCTGAATCCTTGAAGGAAAACCTAAAAAACATTCAGAGCAGAATTTGGATTTTGGTCAGCTGATGGTCGCCATTTTGAAGTGAATATGAAACATAGTGAAAAATCGACATTTACAGACTTGTAAACCAACACAATAGGGCATAGTATGTTCAGTGCGTCTCCTATGTCTAAAATTTAATACATTTCAGGATAGCCGGGATACAGGTCGAATTTTTGGTATTTGAATATTTCAAAACTTCGAATTTCGTCTTTGATGTTTTTCGTGCCAACAAAGTTGTTTACGAGTGAAAAATCACAATAATTTCGCTAGATTGTGAACGATTTTAATGATTTATTTTTTCTTGTTCGGATTATTTATATGACCCACGACATGTGACAGGAAGTGACTGTGAATATGAAAGCTTTCATATCTGCATGGGACAGTAGCAGATCTAGTATTATTATTATTTTTATACGCCCACATTTTCATGTGGACGTATTATGTCGTCGCCCCTGTCCGTCTGGACGTCCACAATTTGTTTGTGGACTCTCTACAGGTCACAATTCTTATCCGATTTTGATGAAACTTGAAATATAGGTTTATCCCCATAAGATCTCGGTTCCTTTCGATATTAGCATGTATCGGATCGGGACTTCATGGATTATGGCCCCTGATTGTACGAAATATCATGTTTTTAGCTTGTGGACCCTATAGAGGTCACAATTTTAAACCGATTGTGATGAAACTTGACAAGCATGTTTATAACCCCAAAATCTTGGTTCCTTTCAATATTTGCGCCCATCGGATAGTAACTTTCTGAATTATGGCCCCTGATTGTCCAAAAAATCGCACTTTTTAGCTCGTGGTCCCTCTGGAGGTCAAAATTATTATCCAATTTAAAAAACCGTTTGATTATATCACCGTTACATGGTAATGAAGGTTGAGTTCAAATTTCGTGAAAATCGGACCAAAATTGACAAACAAAATGGCCGCCATTTGTACGCGAATAGTGTGAAAATATGTTATATCAAGGTTGTGGACCCTATCGAGGTCACAATTTTGAACCGATTTTGATGAAACTTGACATGTATGTCTATAACCCAAAGATCTTGGTTCCTTTCGATATTTGCCCCCATCGGATCGTAACTTCCTGAATTATCGCCCCTGATTGTCCCAAAAATTGCCCTTTTTAGCTTGTGGTCCCTCTGGAGGTCAAAATTATTATCCGATTTAAAAAAACGTTTGATTATATCACCGTTACATGGTAATGAAGGTTGAGTTCAAATTTCGTGAAAATCGGACCAAAATTGACAAACACAGACATGATTTTTTCCCGCTTTAAAGCGGATTTCCGCTTTTTGTCCCGTCGGGTTCTGATTTTTTGCGGTCGGTTCCGATTTTTGACAACGCTTTTGTTATGATATTGTTTCGCTTTAATTAATTCAAACACCTTGTTTCAAAAGCCTAATATCATAAATCAAACAATCATTAATTTTTTCCTGACAAATTTCTAACTGGTGAACTTCAAAATATCTATCCATAACTTTGAAATCTGCCGACCGGATGTCAGCGATGTAAACATTAACAATACCGTATCGTAGAATTGCGCGAGATTGAACGAGATCGCCTGTCATTACAAGTGACTTCATAGAACTGTATTATATACGATCTATGGTGACATAGAGTTTCTCTATCGTGCCTATGATGGTACGGTACGTAATCATCGTCAGTTCTTTCGCGCTATGGCTAAGGTCGTATATCGAGACGTCGACACCAAACTATTCGACAAAGGACTTTAAAATGGATGAAAATGGTTGGAACAGAAGTTGGAAGGCGAGCTTTTGAGACATTCTATTTGAAAAGTCAATTCCCGAAGAGTCGTGAATAATGAATTATTATTAATTACGGTCGGAGGGAGGGAGAAGTTTATTCGATTTAGACTAATTAGAGCAACATATTTTCTAGCCTAGAAAATTATACAGGATAATCAAAAGATCGCATGCGTAGTTCAAACATTATTATTTTTTTGTTTTTTTTGTTTGTTTAGTAATTGTATTCTGTAAATGAATTAAATACAAGAAAAATAAGAAATAAACTTTAGTAAATTTGAAGACAAATAAATACAAGAATATAGAAATTCAGTATGATGAGACAGCCCCCCCCCCCCTTACTTTAAAATTACCCTTGCACCACCCCCCCACCCCACCCCCTTACTTTAAAATTACCCTTGCACCACCCCACCCCCCCCTCCCCCAAACATACTGGCGTTGACACTGGACACGCTCCCCCCCCCCCTCCGCCGGATTTTTTCAGCTTTTTTGTTCAACAGCTAAAATCATGTCTGCAAACAAAATGGCCGCCATTTGTACGCGAATAGTGTGAAAATATGTTATATCAAGGTTGTGGACCCTATCGAGGTCACAATTTTGAATCGATTTTGATGAAACTTGACATGTATGTTTATAACCCAAAGATCTTGGTTCCTTTCGATATTTGCACCCATTGGATCGTAACTTCCTGAATTATGGCCCCTGATTGTACGAAAAATCACCCTTTTTATACGCCCACATTTTTATGTGGATGTATATTGTCGTCGCCCCTGTCCGTCCGTCCGTCCACAATTTGTTTGTGGACCCTCTACAGGTCACAATTCTTATCCGATTTTGACGAAACTTGAAATATAGGTTTATCTCCAAAAGATCTCGGCTGCTTTCGATATTGGCATGTATCGGATGAAAACTTCATGGATTATGGCCCCTGATTGTACGAAAAATCACGTTTTTAGCTTGTGGACCCTATAGATAGAGGTCACAATTTTGAACCGATTTTGATGAAACTTGACATGCATGTTTATAACCCAAAGATCTTGGTTCCTTTCGATATTTGCGCCTATCGGAATGTAATTTCCTGAATTATGGCCCCTGATTGTCCGAAAAATCACCCTTTTTAGCTTGTGGTCCCTCTGGAGGTCACAATTATTATCCGATTTAAAAAAACGTTTCATTATATCACCGTTACACCCTAAGGAAGGTTGAGTTCTAATTTCGGGAAAATCGGACGAAAATTGCCATACAAAATGGCCGCGTTTGTACGCGAATACTATTAAAAAATGGGATATCAAGGTTGTGGACCCTGTAGAGGTCACAATTTTGAACGGATTTTGATAAAACTTGACATGCATGTTTATAACCCGAAGATCTTGGTTCCTTTCGATATTTGCGCTCATTGATTCCTAACTTCCTGAATTATGGCTCTTGATTGTACGAAAAATCACCCTTTTTAGCTTGTGGTCCCACTGGAGGTCAAAATTATTATCCGATTTAAAAAAACGTTTGATTATAACACCGTTACATGGTAATGAAGACTGAGGTAAAATTTCGTGAACATCGGACCAAAATTGACAGACAAAGTGGCCGCCGTTTGTACGCGATTAGTGTGAAAATATGTTATATCAAGATTGTGGACCCTATAGCAGGGATGTAGTCACGCTGGGCGGCGCCCAGTCGTATTTAAATTAAACCCATTCATGATTCATCCTTCTCTCACTCTGTACAAAAACTCATCGCTCGAAAACGGCAAAGCCATAGTCATAGTAAAAGCCGACGCAAACCATGTCTGCTACAGCATAATTTAATTTTGTGTGCCGTAGTAAACCCTTTCATCCTAAATTAGTTTTTAAAAAGGAGTATTCAATTTATAATTCTGATTCTACGGTCTTTGAATGGTAAGCGTTTTTTACCGTCCACCGGAGCCTGGTCTTATGACGTCATATGTGGATTGTGGGTTAGGATAAGGGCTGTGGACTGCAGATTTCGTCACAGTCTCGAGATGTAGACAGGGCTAGCCCTAACCCTAACTCTGGGCCAAGCCTAACCCTTATCCTAACCCACAATCCACATATGACGTCTCAAATTCTTTTGATGTCATTTATATTTTCCTTCAATTGTCAGTTTGATGACTTTTTCAGCGTTATTATTAGCGCACAATAAAATTATTGCAAACCTATTTTTGTCCCACAACAGATCAGTGGCTATTTGTCCTACAGTTATTCCAATTTAAAAATGTCGCATACTTGACAGTTCTAACCATCTCCAGATATATTGATAGCGATGCCAATTGGACAAGCGGTACATGTACATTAAAACATTTTAAACAACGTAATGTTATTACTAGACGAGTCATTCCATCATTCCCAGTCCCACGGATATTCTACTAGTATATTAGTAAGTGCAGGGGACTGCACCACACACAATTCTAATCAACATCCGGCGACATATTAGGCTGTCAAGTAACAACGTATTCTATTGGCAGATTTTAGACTTCTACCCAATTAAAATGAGCCTTACATTAGCATTCAATATATTTGGTAAATGATAATGGCAGCTCTAGTTTTACCTTGGACCATATATAGGGAATGCTCATTGCTTGGAGGAGGTCAAACACATGCAGTTTTAAAAATAAACAAAAACTGAAAATACGATAGTTTATGAATCTCAATAAGGAGAGCGATTTAGCTAATTAGTAGGTGTATATTTAATGACTCCCCTGAAGTTAAGTCAAGGTTTGTCGTGAGGAGCGAAAGCGCGCCTTAAACGTGAAGGACTGAAAGTGGATTGTTGAATATATCACTTTCTTTTATCTTTTCAGATACCTTTGCCAGTAAGGTGGCTGCTATCAATGATAAGTATGCAGATTCTTCTATTGGTAATGTGACTGGAAGCAATGCCGTCAATGTATTTTTAGGTATTGGTGTCGCATGGACAATGGCTGCTATATATCATGCATCTAAAGGCGATCCATTTAGAGTAGATCCAGGTTCTCTTGCCTTCTCAGTGACAGTTTTCTGTGTCCTGGCTGTAATCTGTATAATAATTCTAGTATGTAGGAGATGCAAAATGGTTGGAGGTGAGCTTGGTGGGCCTAACAAATACAAGATACCAACAGTTTTTATGCTAGTTTCTTTCTGGATTATATACATAATGCTATCATCATTGGTATCTTACTGTTATATTCCAGCCTTTTAATGAGAGAAAGAAATGGCCCTTAGCCTTTGTTAATTATTATACCATCCAGCCCACATTCTAATTTATATGGCACGCAATACTCAGGATTGTGCAAGGATTGTGCATGGTCCTATTAATAGGCCTAGTCTTAATGACATAATATAGAGTATTTGGAAAGGAAGTGGTGTTTTAGAAATTTAATGCAGTATTGTGATGGTAAAGGTTATTTATGTTAGAGATTTTTTTGCGTATTATATTATATGTATACAATGGCTAGGGTAAAAAGACATTTGAAAGGAAAGTGACAAAGGTTTTTGGTGTTAAATTTCCCAAATAGATCATAATATACATTATATTATCATTTCAGAACAAGTGAAAAACACCTTAGTAATACCAAAAGATGAATTGTTTATATATTTAGTTTATCTATTCTGTTTATTTTCTGCAGTTTATTTTTTGTCCTCTATCAAAATGGGTTTGTCCGCCCGTCCGTTTGTCTGTTCGTCTTTTTGGAACGCAAAACTCTCCTTAATTGAGCTAAAATGTTCAAACTTGGTGTAGGTGTTTATTAGGTCAATTTCTTGATGGAGATTGCAGATAAGAATATTCTGCTTAGGGTAGGCAGAGATAAACAATTTTATTGGTTGATGCTTTGGTACACGATGACTTGAGTTCTAATTAAGTGAGAGTGATCAAACTTGGTGTATAGTTTTATTACATCAATACCTTGACTAAGTTCGCTAATGAGCATTGTTTGCTCAGGGTAAGCAGAGCAATAAGCAATTTGATTGGTTGATGCTTTGGGGCACAATAACTATGGTTATAATGAGAGTGATGAAACTCTAAGTATAGATTCATTAGGTGAATGTCGTTTGATCATGAGAATTTTCCTGCTTAGGTTAAGGAGCAATTAGTAATTTGATTGATCAAGACTTCGGAACATAACATCTCTGCTTTTAATTGAGGTAGAATGTTTTAACTTGATGTAGATGTTCTTTAGGTGAATGTCATGACTGAGTTCAATTATTAACATTTCCTGCTAAAGCTAAGCAGAGCTAATCAATTTCATTGGTCGATACTTTGGGGCAAGATAACTTTAATTTGATACTATCTGATAGAGAGTGATGAAACTTAACGTATAGTTGATAATCAGTTTGATTGCTTGTTAACTTTTGAAAGATAAATGTGCTATTAGTTTATATGTGTCATCTATTTTTATCAGGATTTTGGCAGGGGACATCAGCCTCACTGTTGACTTGATTACTTTCGGATATGCATTGTTGTTATTCTTATTGTTTTCAGTAATTAATATTCAAAATTTTGCATGTTTAATAGTACTAAAGGTAAAATATCTGAAAAAAAATCCATATCTTTTTTTCCGGGATCAGTGAATATTCGATTTGTGTTATTGGATGTACAGGAATTGAAATCACTACATTTTAGTAATTTCTAATCTCAGTTATACCATTTTGCAATGTTTTTTTTTTATTTAGATCTTTAGCGATCCCATGTACTGTAGAATTTTTAAATAAGACCATTTAATTTAATAAGGACGTATATATTGTTGTCGCTGTCATCCGTCCTTAATTTTTTGTTTATGTACATTCTATACACTCTAATTACTTTACAAAATATTGTGAATCCTCTTGTTACAAAAGTTACTATCCAGTATGCTTAGAATTTATTTGTTATGTCCAGTGTAACAAGTCAGCCAAAGCGATTTGTTAATTTCCTTCAATTACTTATTGTTAGGCCCTTGTTCGGATCAACTTGCAATTGATATGCATTGTTGAAATAAATAAAACAAAGGATTCTGTCAAAGTTCAGAATTTTTTGTTGTTTGCCTCTGGAGTTAAAGTTCCTTGCTTACTCGTAGAATTTTATCAATGCTTTAGCAACAAAATTTATAAACTGATCTACTTTAGATTTAGATTCTTTGTTGCAATTATTGTAATGAATAACAATTATCATTATTTCTCATACTGATAGCATTATTGCCCTTGATTATGTCATAGAACCTTGTCAACCTGCTAGTGATATTATGATGTGTATCAAGATTTTGCTTTTTATATGCCCACATTCAAATGTAATCGTATATTGTTGCTGCTGCCGGCCGATGTCCACAAGCTCTATATGCTAATAGTAAGTGCAGGAGGGTTGCACCACACACAATTTTACACAAAAACAAATATATGGACAAGACATCATACTCAAAAACCACAAACATAAACAAATCAAAAGGAGTGAAAGGATCCGGGGGCTAGCCGTAAGCGTCCACTGCGCTGTACAGTCCCGGGCCTGTTATGGTACAGGCTTCACTAAAAATGATTTGAAAAAGGGAAACGGAAATAATGCAACCGATCTTGACAATGGTCGTCTCTTCAATGGCGATAGTCTGCCAGTTGACGTCAGATGTTAGAACGTCAAACAATTTCAAAAATAAGGGCGATAATCCGGATAGATCTCGGAAAACGCTAAAATAATAAGTGTAGTGAGCAAACAGGAGCAAAACCCGACAACGAGAACATTCTACAGTACGAAGGGTTAAAACTCTACTCTGTTAGTTAATATCTGATTGACACTGTTTAAGGCCATGAAACGAGGCCTATTTTTTGGCAGGGATTTCCGATAATTACTGCCAGAGTTATGGCCCTTGATCACTTTGAAATATCTTGTTGACACTCTAGAAATGAAATGGGGTTTAAAGTCCTACTCTTTTGCACCTAACCTGGGCTAATGGAAGACGGGCATACGCCATACAGTGTGCTATGAGGGAAATTTTGCCCGGGCAGCGGCGCTACGGCCTACTCTTATATCAAATTCCAACTGCCAAGGAATCTTTTACATGCACTCCAATATGTACACGGGACCTCGGTTTTTCGTCCCATCTGAACGAGCAGCTGTCCTTGTCAGGCCCTCCTTCTGCATCACTGACAAGGGGAAATCACGCCCGACACACTAGAGGGTAAAGTGATTTAAATCATGAGACGTAGAAGCCTTTTGATTTTCAACGTTTTCCAATAATTATTGCCAGAGTTATGACCCTTGATCACTTTGGAATCTTGTTGACACTCTTGAGGCTAAAGTTATTGTCCAATTGACTTTAAATTTATACACAGTGTTTTAGTTTATGGGACGCAGAAGCCATTTGATTTTCATATCCAGTTGACTGTAAATCTATACAGTGTTTAAGGTCATGAGACGAAGAAGCCTATTGGTTTTCAATGGTTTCGTCTGTCTGTCCGTCACACTTTTTGGGACACAATAGCTAGAATGTCCAAACTTGGTGTATGTGTTTATTAGGTCAAGGTGTTTATTAGGGTAAACAGAGATAAGCAATTTGATTGGTTGATGCTTTGGGACACGATAACTTTAGTTCTAATTAAGTGAGATTGATGAAACTTGGTGTATAGTTTCATTACAGTAATACCTTGACTAAGTTCGATAATGAGCATTTTCTGCTCAGGGTAAGCAGAGCGATACGCAATTTGATTGGTCGAGACTTTGGAACACAATAACTCTCCTTCTAATTGAGTTAAAATGTTCAAACTTGGTGTATATGCTTATTAGGTCAATGCCTTGATGGAGTTTGAAGATGAGCATTTTCCGCGTATGGTAAGCAGAGATAAGTAATTTGATTGGTTGATGCTTTGGGACACGTTAACTTTAGTTCTAATTAAGTGAGAGTGATAAAACTTGGTGTATAGTTTCATTACAGTAATACCTTGACTAAGATCGATAATTAGCATTTTCTGCTCAGGGTAAGCAGAGCGATAAGCAATTTGATTTGCCGAGACTTTGGAACACAATAACTCTCCTTTGAATTGAGTTAAAATGTTCAAAATTGGTGTGTATTCTTATTAGGTCAATGCCTTGATGGAGTTCGAAGATGAGCATTTTCTTCTTAGGGTAGGCAGAGATAAGCAATTTGATTGGTTGATACTTTGGGACAAGATAACTTAGGTTCATTTTGATTGATGATTTTTATGCCAATACAATGACTGCATTCTCATTCAGTAATGGATTCGACAGTAATAGTGTATAGAAACGATTGACTCGGACAAGCGTGGGGGCCCTTTTGTCTGCCTTTAGGGTCCCCCTAACTAGGGTACATTTTCATTTTTCTCGTCTGTTTTAGCATTTTTCTTTATAAAACACTTTTGGATGACACTTCGTGTACAGTTTGATTGCTCGATACGTTTGAAAAAAATAAATGTGCGATTAATTAATATGTATCATCTATTTATTTTGGGATTTCGGCGGGGGACATCAGCCTCACTGTTGGGCTTGTTTTAATAATTATTGCCAGAGTTATAGCCCTTGACCTCTTTCAAAAATCTTGTAGAAGCTCTTGAGGCTAAAGTTATTATCTGATTGACTTTAAACTTATACACAGTGTTTAAGGCCACGAGACAAACAATCTTACTCATTTTAACAATTTCCGATAATTACTGTCAAAATTAAGGCCCCCTTGATCCCTTTGAAAAATCTTGTGGACGCTCTAGAGGCTAAAATTAATATAAATTCAAATGTTTTGTTGACAACCCGGACGACTTAGCTGCTATGCTTTTAACTAGAGTAAAAACTTGTTTATGAGGTCATACAAAGAATTGTATTGAATTTCAGTGTTATGGATCGAATATTTCGATGAGGTATCTTTCGTTCCCAGTCTTTAAAGCTTTGGACAGTGTTTATAGTGATGCAGGAAATCTTGACTTGAATAATTTTAAAGTGAGCTAGTGGGTGTATTAGAGGGCATGTCTTTGATATTTGATATTGTGTGTGATGGTCTAGTTGAACATCTATGTTTTGCATTCCCTTGTTAACCAAAGATCCCGACCCATAATAATATTTACATTATAAAAAGCCATTGAAATTATTTTCTATTGTGTAAAAATTGTGACATGTTAAAAAGTAAAATTTTTTTCGCAATTTTTACAAATGGTTCTCTGATAAAAACTCACCTATTGTGAAATAATCTAAAAGGCTAAAGTTTTTAGCTTTAAACAGATAATAGGAAATAATGATCTCATTTGAAATCCTTATAAACAGTAAGTTAAATTAGAAATAGCAAAATCCTTTGGTAGTTGGTGTGATGTTAATGTTTCTGTTATAGGCAATTGAGTAGTTCCACTCCTGAGTTGAAATAGAAGATAAACTGTGCTTTGTACATGAAACATTTAGTCATGGCATTGGTTTCTAAAATGTTGATGCGATACACTAATATGTTTCATTTACTTATTTTTATTTAATTTAAGTAAGTTCCAGTTGTGTGTTTATGTATTATTTTAATTGATCAATTAGTTGATCTTCTACTTGGCCTAAGCAAACATGTAAAAGGGAATGAATGAATATAATATAATGAATACTTGTTAATATCTAAAATAATTTGATGTTACATCCAGAATGATTGAATTTTTAAGTTGAATTGTTTGTTAATTTATTTATATTACTCAATTTAATTATTATTGTAGAAGTTTTTTAGTGTTAAATATAACCCATCAGTGTCAAATAAATTTACAGTGGGGTTTGTTCTTTGTATCCCAACTTTCCTGGGTAGTGCAAGAGATATTCATCTAGTCAAGTTTTCAGTATATGTCTTGAATAATTTAAGGAGTGATATTTGTGTATAGATTATAAAAATTGTTTAAACGGCATGTATAGATTGTATTCCAAGAGTGGCTAGGATAGTTCTAGTTGATAATTTTATAGCAAAAATACTAGTTGAATGGTATTGCCTAGATTGTTGAATTATATAAACATACTGTTATATAGAACCATAAATATTTTTGAGGGAAGTTGTAAAAAATAACTATGCATAATTTAACTTTATTTGCCTGGCTTAAAGAATCAGGTTAAAATTGATAAATTATTTGATTTATTTAGTAATCATTTTAAAAGGATGGGATGAAAATCTCTACAGTTTGATGTTGAATTTGAAGTAATGCTAATTAATATACACTTAAGTTATAGTTATTTAAATTCTCTTTCGGTGGTATGTATGTGATACTTTTTAAGTCTTTTTTTTTATTTTAAATGTTCAAACCCCTTGAATTAGAAGTTTATATCAGTATATGTTCAGGTAAAATTGGATATTATTATGATATCCAGCGAAAGTTTGTTATATACAGCAGTGATAATTGTTCCATCATTTTTGCTAGCAGAAGCTTTTGTTTAGCTTCAAAATGTCTTTGAATGTAGAAATTAATATGTCTAATTTAAGTGACAATTCTACACATATAATAAAGGACATATTTTCTTCCTACAATCACAATCCTAAAAGTACCATTCTGAGCTTAGTTCAACAAGGTTTGTGACTTTGTTATAATGTTATTTTAAATTATTTAATATCTATATATACATTGTTGATATGTACTAATGTATTTAATCGTAATAATGATCTCTTTAATGATTTTAGAATAATTATATTCTCCTTTATTTATTTAATCTTTGTCCCCTGTCTTTTGAAGAGAGCAGGGGGCTTTTACAATTGGTTCATCTGTCTGTCCGTCACACTCTTTTGAACCACATATCTTTTGTTTCTAATTGAGGTAAATGGTTCAAATTTGGCGTAGGTATTCATTAGGTAAATTTCTAGATGAACATATTCTGCTTTAGCTAATTAAGTAGATAAATAAGTGAAGAGTGATAAAACTTGGGGTATAATTTCATTACTTCAATACCTTGACTAACTGTGATGATGAGCAGTTCCTATGTGAGGTTAGTAGAGATAAGCCATTTGGTTCGTTGGCAGTTTGCAACACAATGACTCTCGCACTAATTTAGGTAGAATGTTCAAACTTGGTATAAATATTCATTATGTGAATGGTTTGAGTTAAATCATCAGTATTTAGACTAAGCAGGGATAAGGAATCTGATTTGTTGATGTTTTGATCGAATTGAATCAGAGTAATTAAACTTGTTGTATTGTTTGTTTATCTTTACCATTAATTAACTTTAAAGCAGCTTGATTACATCTATATCTTGCGATTGAGGCATAGAATGTCAGCCTCACACTTATTTTCCCATAGTTTTATTCACTGTTGGCTTGTTTTAACATTTCAGTGCGGGTGTTTTATTCTGTCACCCTGTTGGTCAATATATATGCTATGTACAGTTTATGATGGATTTATTAAAACTTGGTGTGAAGGGTTGAAATATTGATATTCAGTGTTTCTTGACTTTTGTTCCAGACCATACAACCCCTTTTCCACTTGTGAGGCTATAGTTTTTATATGCATACATTTTCATGTGGTCCTATATTGTCGTCGCCCCAGTCCGCCTAGCTAGGTGCCCATTACTGTTTTGTTTGTGGACTCTACAGATCATAATGTTTATTCGATTTTGACGAAATTTGAAATATTGGGTTATCTCCCAAAGATCTGGTTTCCTTTCAATATTTGCACATATTAGACTGTTGCTTCCTGGATTATGGCCCCTGATTGTACAGAAAATCATGTTTTTGCTGTTGTGGACACTCTGGAGGTCACAAATCGATATGAAACTGCTAGACAAAATGGACGCTCTATGTACACAGATAGTGTTCTAGTATTTCATATTAAGGTTGTGGACCCTCTAGAGGTCACAATTTTGATCCGATTTTGATCAAACTTTAAGCGTCTTTATGTCCATTAGATCTTTGTTCCGTTCAATATTCGCGGTTATCAGACCTTAATCGCCTGGATTATGGTCTCTGATTATACAAACAATCGCATTTTAGGACCGTGTAAGAGTCACAGATTGTATTTGATTGTAAAAATATATCATAGTTACACCATAATTGCAGTAGAGTTCAAATTTTGTGAAAATTGGACCAAAACTGTCCAACAAAATGGCCGCTCCCCTTTAAAGCATGTAATACCCAGGTTAGATTTACATATTAAGGCAGGGCACATGCAGTTTTTTTTCATTGTTACTTCAAAAAATTTGTTATTATACTGTCATTGATCAAGTGAACTTTTAATGAATTGTCCATTCCTTTAATACATACTTTTGTCCTTGAAAATTATCTACCGAATTTTCATAAGATAATTACCACTCTAAACTGCAGTGGACCTGCCAGTGGGTGTATTGTGTTTGTGATCAACACTGGAGATGTAATCTCTATTTTTCTTCTTTTTAATTATCAGTATGTTAAGTTTTTAAAGGAGGCTTGAAAAATATCAATGTATTTACCTTGTTGACCAATAACATTTATTCCTCATTTAATTATTTGATATATTGTTTGTATGCTCAATTGGTATTTGTTTCTTCTAACCTAAAAATATATATTTATATTGTGAAATTTGTTCTATTTCTTCCTAAGTTTTGTGTTAATATTCTTTATTTGAACTATATACAATTTATACTTGTCTTTTGTGATATGCATTGTCCATACCATCTACTTATAAATTAGTGTTACTTGATCATATATATCAACCACCACCATATCTTTATTTTAATTGATCACTATATTTAACCACAAAAAAAAAAATACCAGTATATATATTATTTCTCTTTTTCACTATTATTATCTTTTCCCTAATTAGAATATTAAATCAACATTTCCCTGTATATATTGTTTTAGCCAAATCTTAAAATTTGTTATGCATACATATACTAGAGAAAACAACTAGTATTTGGCATATAGGCACGTATGTAATAAGAGATTTGAGAGGGAGTGAGGTATTAAAAATGTTGCCATGTTTTTGTATCCCAAAGTAGAAATTTTGTCGCCCAGGTCCATGATGCATTTGAAATACAAGGTTAGTCATGGTAACAAGTGATGTCATAATGTAAATATGACGTCATAACATTGATGCTAAAATCAAATTCACTATGAATATCAGTAATACTGAAGTCTCATTTTTAGACGTTAAAGTCATCAATCATAACAAACTGGAAACTAATTTATTCTGCAAAGAAACAGCCAGTCATCAATACCTTAAACCATCCAGCTGCCATCCTCATCATATCTTCAATTCAATAATTTACAGTGGAGCCATCCGCATTAAGCGTATTTGCAGCAAACCTGAATGGACCAGCTACCATATAACTAAATTTGAAACCTACCTTAAACAATGCGGATATAAAAATAAAGTCATCAAAAAAGAATTTAACAAAGTCAATCAAAAAAGCAGAAATGAATTACTACAATATACTATTAAAGATTTTAATGTTAAGAAAGTTATACCTTGGGTAACTACCTATGACCCCCGTCAACCTAATTTACGTACCTTAGCTCAATACACTTCAATTTTAGAGACTAGCGCCCGTATGTCTAAACTACTGGATAATTCTAAAATTGTAATTTCACAGAAAAAATGCAGGATCATTGGTCAGTGGATAGAAGTAAACAGATTGAAAAAAACAGAAGTGCCTGTAATTAATAATAATTTTTATAGAGGATGCAAACCTTGTAATAGACCGAAATGCAAAGCATGTGCAACTATGGAAACCACCAATCATATTACTAGTATAAACCAAAAAAATTTTTATATTAAAGGTAATTGTTTAAATTGCCACAGTTCTTATGTAATATACTGTATAACTTGTCAATTTTGTTAAAAACAATATGTAGGCCAAACAATCACTCCTTTTAGCACGAGACTCAACAGCCATAGAAGTAACATTAAACTAAAAAAAATTGGAAAATCCCCCCACTTTGCCCCACATTTTAATACACTCGGTCACGAATCTTATGTTTGCACTGTACTCGATAAAATCCTTCAGAATGATAGAACTAAACTTGCTGAATCACTTTGGATCCACAGATTAAATACTGTATGGTTTACTGTAAATTAATTCTAACATTTTTTAACTTTACACCCTTTATAATTATTATGTCATCAATGTTATGACGTCATATTTACATTATGACATCACTTGTTACCATGACTAACCTTGTATTTCAACTGCATCATTTTTGTAGCTTATATTCTCTGAAGAAGTAGGATTTTACCTACGAAACGTTACATACTTTAAAAGATGGTTTTGTGATACCTTTGACTTTGTTTTTATCCACATTTTCATGTGGACGTATATTGTCATCGCCCACGGTCTGTCCAGACATAATTGTTTGTGAACAGTCTACAGGTCACAATCTTTATCCCATTTCAATGAAACTTGAAATATGGATCTCGGTTCCTTTCGATATTGGCAAGTATCGGACTGTAACTTCAGGGATTATGGCCCCTGATTGTACGAAAAATCACGTTTTTAGCTTGTGAACACTGAAGAGGTCACAATTTTGAATCTATTTTGATGAAACTTGAAATGCATCTTTATAACCTAAAGATCTTGGTTCCTTTCGATCTTTGTGCATATCAGATCGTTATTTCCTGAATTATGGTCCTGATTGTATGAAAAATTACCTTTTTTTACGCCCACATTGAAAAGTGGTTATATATTGTCGTCGCCCCCGTCCGGCATCCACAATTGCTTTTGGACGCTCTACAGGCTAAAGTTAATATCTGATTGACTTTAAATTTATACACGTTGTTTTTAAGGTCGTGAGAGAGAGAGAAATGGGGTTTAACTTACACTCAACACAAACTAGGTCATTTCGGGACTAACATATGGGTTAATTTTATTTCAATAATCCGCTTGCGCGTAGGGGTCTTTAGCAGTGGGAGGAAACCAGAGGAAACCCACGAGGTTGAAAAGGCGCCCCTATCACCATGCCACATACGCTCACACCAGGGCTTGAAACCACAGCCGCAAGCCAGAGGTGACCGGCCAGCTAGAGATTGAAGCGCGGCACTCTAGACCACTAGGCCATCCCAACCCCCTGTTTCAGGTCGTGAGAAGCCTATGGATTTTCAGTGATTTCTGATAATTACTGCCAGAGTTATAACCCTTCAAAGAATTTTCTGGACGCTCTAGTGGCGAAAGTTAATATCCGATTGACTTTAAATTTATACACAGTGTTTAAGGTTAGAGACAAAGAAGCCTATTGATTTTCAGTGATTTCCGATAATTACTGCCAGAGTTATGGCCCTTGATCACTTCAAAAAATCTTTTGGATGCTCAAGATGCCAAAATTAATATCAGATTGACCATAAATTTACACAATGTTTAAGGTCATGAGACGAAAGAATAAGAATCCTATTGATTTTCAGCGAATTCTGATAATTACTGCCAGTGTTATCTCCCTTGATCACTTTGAAAAATCTTTCGTAACGCTCTAGAGGCCAAACTTATCATCCAATTGACTTCAGATTGATACACAGTGTTTAAGGTCTTGAGAGGAACAAGTATATTGATTTTCAATGAATTTTGATAACTGAACAGCAAAATCCATGATTTAAAATGTTTCGTATACTAAGATTAGCATGCGGCAGAACTATATAAAAACCAAACAAATTCTAATGATTTTCTGATTATTATTTTACGAGTTATTAATCTTAATCAGATTTCAGAGTATTAAAAATGTTTCATTACCGAAAAAAGTAAGAATATGCGAAAAATCTTGTTGACTGCCTGGACGATTAAGCAGCTGTGGGCGTATGTTTCGTTGCCTGGGAACCTATCTGTTAGCTTGTAGTCCCTCTGAAGGTCACGATTATTATCCAATTTATAAAAAACATTTGAATATATCACCTTTACACCGTAAGGAAGGTTGAGTTAGAATTTCGTGAAAATCTGACCAAAATGGACGCTGCTGGTGTAAAAATATGGTTTATCAAGGTTGTGGACCCTGTAGAGTTCAAAATTTTAAATCAATTTTGATGAAACTTGAAATGCTTTTTTATAACCTAACGATCTTGATTCCTTTCGATATTTGCCCACATCCGATCGTAACTTACTGAATTATAGCCACTGATTGTACGTGTCCCTGTGAAAGTCACAATTATTAACCGATTTAAAAAAAACAAAATGAAGGTTCCGTTCCAATTTCATTAATATCGGACCTAAATTGCCAGACAAAATAGCCGAAGCTTTTACACGAATAGTGTATAAATATGGTTGTGGACCCTGTAGAGGTCACAATTATAATCTGATTTTGATGAAACTTGAAATGCATGTTTATAACCCATTTGCGAATTGTAACTTCATGAATTATGGCCCTTGATAGTAGGGAAAATCACTTTCTTTTTTGTTCTCTATCCATCTCTCGAAAATGTGGGCGTATCCTGCCTGCCAACCGCTGGTTATCAGATATATATATTATAGGCTATCCCTGTTAAACCATAAGTGAAAATCAGAACAAAACTGCTCAACAAAATGACAGCTCATGTATGCAATTGGTGGAAAAATATGTAATACCAAACCTGTTGTCTCTCTACTATCAAAATATTTATCCGATGTTAAAAACCGTTAAAATATATCAACGTCACACCATAATGATATTTGGGTCTGATATTTTTGAAAATTGTAACAAACTTGCTGTCAAAATGCCGCTTGCTGTCTGCAAATAGTTTAAAAGGACCTATTTACTAAGGTTGTGTCACAATTTGTATCCAACTTGATGAAACTTAAAACATATGTTTATATCCCAAAGATCTTGATTCCTTTTAATATTGAAGTGTGTCGAACCTTAACATACTGGATTATGGTCCCTATTGTAAGCTTTTTATACGTCCACTGGAAATGTGGTCGTAGATTGCTGTCGCCTCCGTCCATCATCCACAGTTTTCTTGCGAATACTCTACAGACTACATTTATTATATGAATGTCTCGAAATTGATGTCATTTACATTAGTGAGATGAAGGAGCCTATTTAATTATCGTTAATTTTTTCTGGAGTTACGACGTTTCGCTTTGTGAATGCTCGAACAACAAAAGTTATCACACGATCTTTATGAAACAAAGATGAAGAATCCTATTGAAGTTTTTGTGTATTGCATCTAAGAGTATTGGCCTTTGTGAACGTTCTAACGACAAAACTTATGATCCAATTTGTATGAAATTTATGTTCATAATTTGGATTAATAAAATAAACAATACTATTGAATTTCAACGATTTCCATTCATTTCTTCTCTAGTTATGGCTCTTGTTTCACTTTATTGAACTTGAGAAGGCTTCATATGTATCATTATCTGATCTTCTTTCAGTTCTTTTTTTTTCGATTGTTACGATGAATAGAAATGACAACAGTTTGTGATAATTGCCTATAAGTTACTTCCCTTGATTCTGTCATAGAATGGTGTCATCACGCCATTGATACATGTATTATACAGTATGGTATTAAGAGTATGCTTTTTATTTACTTAAACTAAATTCATTGTGCGATTAAATGTATGGAGTTCTCTGACTACCTAGCTACTGAGTGTATATCTGTTGTTGCCTGGCAACCTACCTTTTTTTTCTCCACAAGGCAACAAATCTTATTTTATTGTATGTTTTTCAATTTCAAGCCAGTCTAAAGGATTTTTTCGGTTTTTTTAATTCTCTACACAAGTTGAATCAATTTTTATACGCCCACTTGGAAATGTGGTAGTATATTGTCATCGCCCTTTCCGTCCGTCCTTCTGTCGGTCGTCCACAATTTCTTGTGAACACTGTAGAGGCTAAAGTTAATATCCGATTGTCCTTAAATTTATACATAGTGTTAAAGGCCATGAGACGAAGAAGCCTATTGATTTTCAGCGATATCTGATAAATACTGCCAGAATTATGACCCTAGATCACTTTGGAAAATCTTGTGAACGCTCTAGAGGCTAAAGTTAATATACAATTGACTTTAAATTTGTACACAGTGTTTAAGGTCACAGGGCGAAGAAGCCTATTGATTTTCAGCGATATCCGATAATTATTGCCAGAGTTATAGCCCTTGTGGATGCTCTAAAGGCTAAAGTTAATATCCTATTGATTTTAAATTTTAGTGTTTAACGTCATGAGACGAAGCATACTCCTGCGCAGTGTTTCGTTTGATTAGAACTAATCCACTTCACACTGCTGTCTTGAGTGAACATTGTTGTCCTAAATTATTATTGGTCAGTAGTGCCATTACCAACCAATGACCTACATTGTAACAAACAATATCGGGGTTAACCAGACCTCAAAATATGTTACCGCAGTGTATATAGTGACAATCGCGACTTGTTTACGTCATAACCCACGAAATTTATTATGCCCGATTATCCAGTGCCAACATGTTTTCTTTGTCGGCCATTTTGAAAATTATGCCAAATGCGAGAAGAGAGGAGGGATTTGATTTGGACGGTAAAAAGAGACACGCCCCGCCCAATTTCAAGAATATGACTTCTATCCAGCAATGGTAAGAGAGGGATTTCTCGCGCCATTGCTTCAGGAATATGGAGACGAAGAAGCCTATCCATTTTCAAAACAATCGGATTCTTTCTGCCAGAGTTATGGCCCTTGATCACTTTGAAATGTCTTGGGGACGAAGGCCATGAGACAAACAATCGAAACAATTCCAACCATTTCTGATAATTACTTAATGGGCTATCTATTGTAATACTGACAATGGAAAAAATATGTGACAAACCTTGTTGACTGCCCGGATGACTGTGGGCGTATGTTTCGTTGCCTGGCAATCTATCTTTAAATAATTATGGGCAGTTGATTATCAATAATATGCATTCACCACCTCTTCTAACATCAGTTTAGGCTCATCCCTAAACTACAATATGCATTTATGTCTGATAAAAACTTTGTCAGAAGAAAGAATTTTACCGCCAAGCAATATGTAGTATAATATTTGGTTACTTTTTGAATAAAACAAGATGTTATTTAATTTTCAATTTATTATTATTTTAATGAAATACCTCATTATGTTTGTATAATGTCCCCCATTCCATCAGTGTTTAAATGGGAGAGATATTTTATGGTACTGTTTGTTTCCCATAATTATTATACAGTTGATCAGGTCCTGTTGAATTGTCTATTGAATAAAGGGTTGAAAACTGCTGGGTTCTGCGTTTTTAATAGTTAATGAGTTAATGCCTTCCAAGTCACCTAACATGGACAAGAACTGTGTTGCATACACCACTCTCTGTACCAGTGGAAATGAAATGGAGTTTCATGTCTTACTGTTTTGCTCCAAACTGGACTAATGATGACGGGCATATGCCATCCAGTGTGCTATGAGGGAAATTTTGCCCAGACAGCGGCGCTACGGCCTACTCTATATCAAATTCCGACTGCCAAGGGTTCATTTACGCGCTGTCAAACCTTCCAATGCAGGAGTCGAACACCTGCCCCGCGAGCCAGCATCTTACCCACTAAGCCAACGTGACCCTCTATACCATGGGGCAGTGGAACCATTTAACAGATTTCCATAAACGTATGGCACAAGTGTTGAATAAAAAACCGGCGGCTATCAGGCAGGATACACCAACATTTTCCAAGAGATGGACAGAGAACAAATTAAATAAAAAGCAAATTTTCGTACAATCAGGGGCCATAATCCAGATAGTTATGGGCTGAAGTGTGCAAATATGGGAGGGGACTGAAACCTTTGGGACATAAACATATATACTATTCAAAAAAAGTAGGGGATATTTGATTTTGGGGGCATAATACTAAAATATGCAAATGACTACGAAAAAAGTCACTATAGAACCTAACAGAAGAAACATTTCCAGTTACATATGACGCCCAAACGCACCAATAGCTACCGCATGGAATGCAGGTGATGCTTGGGATCATCATGGGGGTCCAACCCAAGATTTGCACGACTCTGACTTTGAATGTTACAGTCATTGTGGCATTGAATTCCAGGGTAGAAACATCAGTTTAATTGTTTTAGTGACCAGAAAACAAATTTTGATATGCGTGGGTGTTAGGTGTTAAGTAAACATTGCACTAGCCGTTGAGCCAATGACTACAAGGCGTGCAGTCAACGCACGTGTTTTGTTCAGGCATCCGTTACAGAGATAATTCGTAAGTAATTCTCTTTGAAACAGATTGCACAGGCGGTTGTGGCGCGGACGATGAATGTTTCTCAGTCTGTCATAAGCAGGCTATGGTCCAGATACCGTGATACACAATCTGTACAGGACAGACCACGCTCAGGTCGACCAAGGGCAACAACTCAAGCCCAGGATCGATTTATCCGTACCTTGGCCTTGAGAAATCGTGTCATCACAGCAAATCAGATCTGCGCTCGTCTTCAAACAGACACTGGTGTGAGAGTGAGTGGCCAGACGATTCGGAATCGACTGCATAGGGGTCACATTCGCGCCCGACGTCCTCGCGTGATCCCTTGCTTGAGAGATCATCACATTCAGACAAGACGTCGTTGGTGTAGGGATCGTCAACACTGGGATAATCGACGCTGGAGCAATGTGATGTTTACAGATGAGTCAAGGTTCACTGTTGATTTTTTGGACAGACGTAGGAGGGTGTGGCGTCATCGAAACTAGCGCTTCCAAGACGTTAACGTCATCAGACATGATCGATTTGGGGGTGGTTATGTTATGGTATGGGGAGGCATCACTGTTGCTTGAAGAACGGCTTTACATGTTGTTGCAGGACGTGTTACAGGCGAGTACTACCGGGACAACATCTTCGCTGTCCATGTTGTGCCGTTCGTACGACGTCATGGCCGCCGTTTCATCTTCCAGGATGACAACGCAAGATGTCACAGGGCCAGGATCGTTACAGGTTACCTCCAACAACAGAACATCACCACATTACCTTGGCCAGCACTGAGTCCCGACCTCTCCCCCATCGAGCATGTCTGGGACATGCTTGGACAGAGGTTACGTCAACGTCAACAACGTCCTGCCAATGTCCAAGAACTTGCTGCTGCGTTGCAACAGGAATGGGACAGTCTGGACCAAAATGACCTTAGACGTCTCATTAGGAGTATGTCACGTCGGATGAATGCTTGTTTGGCAAACAGAGGAGGATTTACCCGTTACTGACTTTGGTGTGATGCTGTGGTAACTTTGCTGTTTGACCCCGGGTATCATTTTACCCTTATAATGGTCAGTCTGTGCCTTACTTAGTCTAACGATCATTTGGAATAAATCGATGAATGTGAACTTCATTTCATTTTGTCATTTGTTTCTTCGTCAGTTTCATTAGGTGACTTTAATAACACTTAAAAATCAAATATCCCCTACTTTTTTTGAATAGTATATGTGCCATGTCTCCGACTATGCCAAAATGTATTGAAAGTTAAAATCCAATGATTATTGTTAAGATTACTGCAATAATTTTAAAAACGATAACTTCGGTGATTTCGGACATTTCGCATTGTCGCAGAACGTTCAAAATAGCTTTATCTTCTAAGTCACACCCACTTTCCCAGTAAAACCGAAGAAATCGTAACGATGCGACAAGCAGTTGCTGAGATCTACTCAAAACAATAGAAGAATAATAATAATAACTAGACCTGCATGCAGGAATGACGGGTTTCACTGGTGCCACGTTACCTTTGAACTTGTGTCACTTTCGGTGCCACGTTACCCTTGAACATATGTCACTTCCGGTACCAAAGAAACCAATAAACTGGTTTCCACATAAGCATTGCACACATCAAATAAAATGGACACAGAATCAACCAAACCCAGCAATATCAATTCATTTTATACATTTGTTGCATGTAAGTGTACAGTACTTCCGGTGATAATGAAAATGTTCAATTACTTTTATGAAATCAGAAATGGCAAAAGGCATCACATGGTGAAAATTTTATGCAAATCGAATAATATATGCCACTTTTATAGACCCAAAACCTTGAAAAGTGACTTGTAGAAAATCGGCTATTTCTCGGCAACCGTACAAGTTAAAAACGATTTGGTGGCATCTGTATGATTGTATTGGTCCATTCATTCTATTTGTTGATTGGCATCAAATATCATAATTTTAAAAAACATTACAAATGAGACTCATTTGAATAAAATATCTTTTTTGAAGGCTAAAAATACAGTTTTTGCCAAAATGACGTTACTTCCGGTGATGATGAAAATTTTAAATTACTTGTATGAAATCCTAAATGGCATTAGGTATAACATGGTGTAAAGTTTATGAAAATCGAATAATAATTGATACTTTTATGGCTCCCAAACCTTCAAAAGTGACCTGTAAAAAACCGTCTATTTCTCGGCAACCGAACAAATTAGAAACAATTTTATGATATCTATATGACCATATGAGTTGTGTTTATATGTGAATTTAAACCAAAAGTTAAAATTAATAATAAGGCTGGGAATCGATATTAAATTTCTATATCGATTATTGACCAGAATTTGTCAGCGATTATCGATAATAATCGATTATCATTCTTCCGGAAAAACCAAACTTTACCGACCTGTTATTTGTGTTGATCGAGTTCAGTAGTGTTATTATCCTAGTCTAATACTGTGCCGATGTACGTTAAAAAATCAATTAATGTAAAATAATTAGTTGCTAAATGTAGGATTAACTTGAGTTAACTAGTAATAACAACAAAAACAACGAAAATATTAAAATAATGTATTTAATCTTAAAGTTTAGTTTTTTTTACAATAATATATATGTAAAATGTGCCAGTTTGTAGGCAGAGGGGGAAAATAGTTATTGTGTTGACGTTGTGTATCAACCTGTTTCACAGAGAATTACTAGCGGCCAAGCGAATATTCACTGCGGGATCAGTTTGGTTGTGTATTCGTTCATTCGTCTGCATGCCAGACTACGGCAAGTTCAGTTATGTGAAAGTGAACGTAACTTGCCGTCAGAAGGTAAATATACCGATAATCGATATTTGAATTTCAATATCGATTATCGTATTGCTAAATAACTTCTTCCGATTATTGATTATATCGATATTTTTGCACAGCCTCAATTATTAATACATATTAAATAATTCTTGGTTGAATAAAACATTGATTTAAAAAGTTAAAAATGCAGTTTTTGACCAAATGACGTCACTTCCGATGTCAATTTTAAATTGTAATCAACTTGATATGATGCTACATGCTTTTTGAATCAAATGATGTCACTTTTATAAAAAATCCAATAATAATTGACTATTTTACAGGCAAAATTACGAAAACAGTGACTTATGCAAAACTGCCCTTTTCTCGGCAACTGCCTATATTACAAACTAATTTTCACATACATTCTCTTCGTATGGATTATAGCTACAAGTTTATAAAAGTTATGTAAAAATATTTTAAAATCTGAAAAGCCTGAATGGGTTGTAAATAGGTCAATTTTACGCCTTTTTTCACCTCTTAATCCAATTTGCTAGAAAATGAAATAGAAATTAAAAAAACTGCTTCCGCCATTTTTTGCGCCCTGAAAGGACACACTCTTTGAGTCATAATTTTTCAAAAAATAATATTTGTTTTCGAAGATTGTAACTAACTGTCAAAATTGTAGTTTTTGGTAAAATTATGCCACTTTCGGTGCCGACAGATAACACTATCGGTAACAAAAAAAATGACAATTTGCTTTCAAAAAATGGTACCGAACTGTCAAAATTGTAGTTTTTGTTAATATTACGTCACTTCCGTTGCCGATAGAAAAATTTCACCGTAACAAAAAAAATTACAATTGGGACCACGGAGCATATGAACTTTGTTTTATACAAATCGAACAATAAAAATAAAAATAATCTAGGACTGAAAAACTGAATTAGCCAATGGCGGTCAATGTAAATAACTGAGACAAAATTGCGCAAGTCAGATGACTCTTTAATTCTGTGTACAACACGACTAAAAAATATTCATAAATAAAAAAGTTTTTTGTAAAATTTTAAATTTTCAAAATTTGGCGCCTAATATCTTCGAAGATTTGCCGAAAATCAAAAATCGAAAGTAGCGTAGCTATGTGCCCTGTCTCCGGCTATGCCAAAATGTATCGAAAGTTAAAATCCCATGATTATTGTTAAAATTACTGCAATATTTTTAAAGATAGGTTGCCAGGCAACGAAACATACGCCCACAGCAGCTAAATCGTCCGGGCAGTCAACAATGGTTGTCGCATATTTTTACTTTTTTTTTGGTAATACACTAAAATCTGATTAAGAGTAACAACTCATTATGTAATCATCTGAATATCATTAGAATGTGTTTGCTTTTTATAAAAGTTTTGCCTCACGCTAACAATTAGTATAGGAAACATTTAATATCATGGATTTAGCAGTTCAGTTATCAAAATTCATTGAAAATCAAAATACTTGTTCGTTTCAACACCTTAAACTCTGTGTATCAATCTGAAGTCAATCAGATCACAAGGTTTTTTGAAGTGATCAAGGGAGGCAACTCTGGAAGTAGTTATTCGAAAACGCTCAAAATCAGTAGGCTTCTTCGTCTCATGACCTTAAACAGTGTGTGTGTATTTAAAGTCAATCGGGTATTAACTTTGGCCTCTACAGCGTCCACAGGATTTTTTGATGTGATCAAGGGCCATAACTCTAGCACTAATTACTAGAAATCGCTGAAAATCAATAGGCTTCTTCGTCTCAGGACCTTAAACACTGTGTATAAATTTAAAGTCAATCGGATATTAACTTTGGCCTCTACAGCGTCCACAAGATTTTTTTGAAGTGATCAAGGGCCATAACTCTGGCACTAATTATCGGAAATCGTTTATTCGTTGGTATTGGACTATAGCTTCATGTTCCAGAAGTTTCAGAAACGTCAATTCTGCCATAAAACGAAACCCGAGCTCACAAAATGGGAAGAAAATTCGAAAAAAATCGAAAAATAAAGGGCGATAACTGAATGAAACTTATATTTCTGGAATCGCATGGACTTCAGGTATCCAAAAATGTAGGTCAAATTTGAAAATTTTGAAAAATAACAAAAATTGTCTCGTAAACAACGTGTTTTCAATTTTCGAACGCTAAAAGTCATAGACGAATGTTCGAAATCGAAAAATGTGAGATAGCCATTGTCTAAGAAAAGAAGCAGGGATTCCAAAAAGGTAATTTGTTTAAATATGGATAAAGAATTGACAAAACTATGGCCAATTTTCAATTTTTAGACAAAATACAAAGTTCGGTCACTTCCGGTATGCGCAGAAATTTCAAAAATATTTTATCAAGTAGCCACCACATGGTTTCCCGACAGAAAATCTAATTCCAGATCGATATCTGTTTTCGATCATGAAGATCTAGGCTCCCGCGGTAAATAATAATAATAATAACTAGACCTGCAAGCAGCACTGAACCGGCTTTCAGGAATCACACAGGAAGCTTATTATACCATAGCCGATCCATTGAGCTACCAAATTTTAATTGTTTTGCTTCAGTGACACCCTCTATCATATGTAAAAGTAATATTTGCTGGCGAAAAAAACGGTCAAAATTGTAAATTATGGCAAAATTACGTCACTTCCGGTGCCGAAAGAAATTTTTATAGGTGAAAAATAAGTCGAAAATTCGCAACATACAAAATACAAACTTTGTTTTATACATATCGGGCGCTCACAAAATGGGAAGAAAATTCGAAAAAAATAGGAAAATAAAGGGCGATAACCCTTATTGAAACTTATGGAGGCAGACCACCATTAATTTCCCCATTGACTTCAATGTTAATTCTGGACTCTTTGCCCACCTCCAACTTATCCCCAAATTTTCGTTGGGCGAAATGCTTTTCACTACAGACAGAGGAACAAATGGTCATGTCTTTGCACTAAAATTTTTATGAGGTTGACCACCAAAATTTTGAGATACACGAACTTGAAGAAGCATACTCAAAACATGTATCTAGTTGCCGTACATATCACCGTAGCCAACCTCATAACGCCGTTATCCTTCCGCCTCAAAATCGTGAATATTTACCAAAACCTAGCAGAAAATATTAATTCAAACCCTCTTAGTCCATTCTAGGCCAAAAAATCAACAAAAATCGGCATGCAAAAGGGGAGAAAAGAGACAGAGAGAGAACTGCTATAAATAGACGAACTACAATTTGTGGGTACCGAGATGTAAAATTTAATGGTGGTCTGCCTCCTATATGTTTTTAAAAGTTCATATATCATCAAAATTCTTTTCTTTATAGCTTCACATTTATTTTTGCAAAATTATTATAATACAGAATCAAAAAAAAATAATTGCAGAAGAAATGGTGACCCTTTAAAGTTATGTACTGGGTTGCAGATCAGGTCCATGGGCCTTTTGTTCTAGAATTGAAGACTCTTTCTTAATTTTGTCAAAATGTGAGTTTCGCAAAAAGATTTAAAGAGTTTCAAACAAGTCTCATCAAAAATATTCAAAATATTGGGATATTTTTCAAAAATTGACCTTATTTTACCTTTTTTTACAAAATGGCCCATTCTTTGACACTTTGTATGTCTCAAAATGCCAATAATTCCCTATTTCTTGGAAACTCTGAGGTGAAAGGCATTTATTTCTAGAAACCTTGGCCAGTATACAAGAAGACAAGCTGCAAATTGGTTGCATTGAGGGTAACTGTAAGGAACTATAATGAAACTTGTAAGCCCACCCCCTGAAAATGTTGCTGTGATAACAAATCCAACCTGTGTCCACATAAGTAATACTGTTGATGGAATATGGCTAAAAGCCACATTTTTCTATCCCTGGCTTGTATACATACATACAAACACAGGTACTTGTAAGAAATATGAATCATTTATTAAAATATGGATTGATAAATGTAAAATAAATGCTGTATTTAGTTGACAACCAGCCACTCCAACAAAAGGGAATTTTTCAGTATTTAAAACACTTTAACAATCAGAGGTATCCTTGGAATTATATAGTGTCAATATTTTGTGGAAGCAAGTTGTTTTAATCTTTACATCAATTTCCTGACAAAATGAGGTGGAAAAAGGGAGTTATGACATAATTCATTGCATAAAAGGAGTATGAAAAGGCTATTAATTAATATTTCATTGCTCTGTAAGTGCCACATTTTAAAAGATCACCACAAATAATAGATTTACATCAAAAATGTCAAATATTAAGCTGCAAAAGACACATCTACAACATATCCATTTTGGGGTGTGGACTCATTTGGGGAAAATGTCATAGAATAACATGTTTGGCCATAAACAAAAAGTCTTAAAAATTCATGGAATCTTTTATGTAACTATTTGTTTGAGCAAAATAAAATGCTCGGTTTCAAGCACAAAATCCAATTACTGTTAATTCGGAGTCAATATATTTTCAGTTGAATATCCAAATATCATGTTCAAGAAAATGGGTGGGGTGGGGAGGTTGAGCCAGTCTAAATGAAATGAAGACAGAAAAATTTCCCTGCAGACACACAGATTTTACTTTCTCGAGAAGGGAAATGCAACAATTGCAGGTTTTAAAAGATTAAAATTGTGTTAAGTCTGAGGAACACCCAAGCAAAATGCAGTTCACTCATGTTTTGAAAATTCTAACATGCCTCAGACCAAATTTCTTAATTTTTAAATTTCTATTAAAATCATAGATACTTTTTCAATATCTGACAAACACATGGCTCCTTTCCAAGTTATTTAACAATGGAAATAAAGACATGCAAGACATTTTGTTTCATTTTAAAACAGATGAATAATTAAAATTTTGACAGTAATATTGGGGGTAATCTGAAGAATTTCAGACAAATTATCATGATTTTTAGGCAAAATTGAGTGAAATTATTATACTTTCTTCCCATCTAACCTGCAGAAAAAGTCAAAATTACACATTAAAATATTTTTCACTAATTTTGAAAAGCAAATAAACACTGAAAATCACAAAATTTGGACTAAAATCAAATATTCCCCTCACAAATTTGTCAAATATTTTAGAAATTTTACCATTTCACTTTTTTATTATCAAAATGTCTCATCAAAAATATTCAAAATATTGGGATATTTTTCAAAAATTGACCTTATTTTACCTTTTTTTACAAAATGGCCCATTCTTTGACACTTTGTATGTCTCAAAATGCCAATAATTCCCTATTTCTTGGAAACTCTGAGGTGAAAGGCATTTATTTCTAGAAACCTTGGCCAGTATACAAGAATGTATTTTGGAAATAGGAGACATATTCTCCAAACTATGGCCTATTGCTTTCATTCGCGTGCTCGTTAATGTCGATTTTTCACCTTTTCTCATATTCAGTTCGAAATGGTGACCATCACGTGACCGAAATCAAAATTCTGATCCGATAGATTTTTAGGCATTCCTTCAATGTAACTCCAATGTCTGTAAGTAAACTATCGCAAAAGCCTTTGTCATTTTTCACGTTTCAAGATGGCGGCACTTCCAGTTCGATCCACAAACTCAATATTTTGTGTACGAATCAGTATTTACTTATCTAGTATCCAAAAAAAAAAATCAGATCATTCTGACCTATATTTCTTCGATTTTTTTGAAAACTTTGATCCCTAATTTCACCAAGGGGAGATAATTTAGAAAATTTCTAAGGACATTTTTAAAGTTGCATCGGTAAGATCTACTTACATTTTCAAATAAAATTATTTTGACCGTGATCCCGCCGGCTATCCAGAAATGTATTCATTTTGGAAATAGGAGACATATTCTCCAAACTATGGCCTATTGCTTTCATTCACGTGCTCGTTAATGTCGATTTTTCACCTTTTCTCATATTCAGTTCGAAATGGTGACCATCACGTGACCGAAATCAAAATTCTGATCCGATAGATTTTTAGGCATTCCTTCAAGGATTCCGAAAATGTAACTCCCATGTCTGTAAGTAAAATATCGCAAAAGCCTTTGTGATTTTTCACGTTTCAAGATGGCGGCACTTCCGGTTCGATCCACAAACTCAATATTTTGTGTACGAATCAGTATTTATTTATCTAGTTTCCAAAAAAAAAATCAGATCATTCTGACCTATATTTCTTTGATTTTTTTGAAAACTTTGATCCCTAATTTCACCAAGGGGAGATAATTTAGAAAATTTCTAAGGACATTTTTAAAGTTGCATCGGTAAGATCTACTTACATACTAAATTTCATGAAAATCGTACAACTATTAAAGAAGTTGTCAAGTTGGTCTCAACTTCCGGTTCGAAATCACAGCGACGAATTTTCGAAATTCGAAAATTGCAGTTGAAAATGATTTTTGTCAGGGTACTCAAAGAAAAAAGAAGTAGTAAAATAGGTCAAATTGTCACAGAGTTACAGTAATGCAGGTCAAATTCACTCGTTCGTAAAATTTGGTGATTTCGAATGCTTTAAACGTTTTGAAAATATATTTAATCAATACTCACCACCCATTTTTGGGGGGGTAGGTCAAAGTTTCAGAAACATCCTATGGTTAGATTCTGAGAAATCCGATTTGCAGGAAACACATGTTGACTTTACGAGAAAGACCTTTAAACATGCTCTAAATTGTAAAAATACGACACTTTGGATTTTCAATCTCTTTTTTTCGGCTACCCCGGACATTTAAGAAAAAATGATACAACGATTTCACACAACAGGTTAGCTATTAGACTCTCGATTGGCAAGAGTTTCATCGCCCTCCCTTCATTATAACCAAAGTTATCATACCTAAAAAATCAACAAATCAGCTTGCTTATCTCTGCTTACCCTAGGCAGAAAATGCTCATCTTTGCACTCAATCAAGACAGTGACCTAGTGAACGTCTACAAGTTTGAACATCCTAGCTCAATTAGAAGGAGAGTTATTGTGTTCCAAATTCTCGGCCCTTCAAATTGCTTCTATTTTTCACTTTCACTTCAAAATGGCGACCATCAATTGACCTAAATCAAAATTCTACTCCGAATGTTTTTTAGGCCATCCTTGAGGGATTCAGAAAATATAACTCCCGTGTCTGTAAGTAAAATAGCAAAAAAGCCTTTGTGATTTTTCACGTTTCAAGATGGCGGCACTTCCGGTTCAATCCACAAACTCAATATTTTGTGTACGAATCAGTATTTACTTATCTAGTATCCAAAAAAAATATCAGGTCATTCTGACCTATATTTCTTCAATTTTTTTGATAACTTTGATCATTAATTTCACCAAGGGGAGATAATTTAGAAAATTTCTATTTATATTTTTGAAGTCACATGGGTAAGATCTACTTACATACTAAATTTCATGAAAATCGTAGAACTATTAAAGAAGGTGTCATGTTGGTCTCAACTTCCGGTTCGAAATCACAGCGACGACTTTTCGAAATTCGAAAATCTGAAACTGCAGTTGAAAATGATTTTTGTCAACAGAGTTACAGTAATACAGGTCAAATTCACTCGTTCGTAAAATTCGGTGATTTCGAATTCGTAAAACGTTTTGAAAATATATTTAATCAAAAACTGCCACCCAGTTTTGGGGGGGTAGGTCAAAGTTTCAGAAAGATCCCATGGTTAGATTCTTAGAAATCCGATTTGCAGAAATGACACAAAAAAAAATAATAACTAGACCTGCAAGCAGCACTGAACCGGCTTTCAGGAATCATACAGGAAGTTCATTATACCCTAACCGATCCATTGAGCTACCAAACTATACTTTAATTGTTTTGCTTCAGTGACACCTTCTATCATATGTAAAAGTAATATTTGCTGGCGAAAAGACCGATCAAAATTGTAAATTATGGCAAAATTACGTGACTTCCGGTGCCGAAAGAAATTTTTATAGGTGAAAAATAAGTCGAAAATTCGCAACATACAAAATACAAACTTTGTTTTATACATATCGGGCAATAAATAATCAACCTATAACCCATAAACTGAAATTAAGAAGGTATAAAACTTAAAAGTGACACTGGGAAAATTGGCTATTATTCGACAAGGGAACATGCTAGAAGCCTTTACTTGATATCAATATGATGGTATTGATTCAATCTTACTGCCCATTAGAGTCAGACGTTATAAAGTTAAACGAATAATAAATATAAATCCCTTCAAAAAAATGTTTGTTTTGAGGGCTAAAAATACGTTTTTTTGCAAAAATTACATTACTTCCGGAGATATTGAAAATGTTAATTTAGTTCATAGAAGTCATAAATGGCATAAGGCATCAAATGGTAAAAAAATGATAAAAATCGAATAATAATTGACACTTTTATAGACCAAAAACCTTGAAAAGTGACTTATAGAAGATCGCCTATTTCTCTGTAACCGTACAAGTTAGAAACCATTTTGTGGTATCCGTATGGTCGTATGGCTTCATTCTATTCGTTGATGGGAATCAAATATCATAATTTCAAGAATATTATAAGGCAGACTCATTTGAATAAAATATTTGTTTTTTAAGTTAAAAATACAGTTTTTGCCCAAATGACGTCATTTCCGGTCACAGTGAAAATGTAAAATTGGCTTGACCTAGTCCAAATTGGCATTAAGCATCAAATGGAAAAAAATATTGCAAATCGAATAATAATTCACTCTTTTATAGGCAAAATAACGTGAAAAGTGATGCATGCAAAATTGCATATTTCTCGGCAACTGCTCATATTACAAACTAATTTGCGCATACATTCTCTTCGTCTGGATTATTGCTACGAGTTTATGAAAATTACAAATAAATATTTCAAAATATGAAGACGCTGAATGAATTGTAAATAACTGAATTTTACACTTTATTTTACATTTTATTCGAAATTGCCCGAAAATGAAATTGAAATTAAAAAATCTGAGCTAAGGATTTTGTGCACCTTTGCAGGGTGCATCCTTTTAGTTATATCAGTTTTGAAAAAAAATAATATTTGCTTTCAAAAAAAGGTACTGAACGGTCAAAATTGTAGTTTTTGTTAATATTACGTCACTTCCGTTGCCGCCAGAAAAATTTCACCGTAACAAAAAAAATTACAATTGGGACCAAGGAGCATATGAACTTTGTTTTATACAAATCGAACAATAAATAATTTTTCTGGGTACAAATAACTAAATTAGCCGATGGCGGCTAACGCAAATTACCGAGACAATTTTTTTTCTCATTTCTGCTCAAGTAGGATGATATTTTTAACCCTGTGTAAAATATCATCAAAAAATATTCATAAATAAAAAAGGTTTTCGTAAAAAAATTAATTTTTTTCAAAATATCGGACATTTTTTCGACTACTTCCGGTTTTACGATCGTTGTCGTGATAGCTTTACGAAGTTCTTTGGATAATTAACTTTCTGTACCAGAAGTGTCAGAAACATCCATTGAGTAGTTTTGGAAAAAAAGATAACTTAAAGTGCGTTTCCAAAAATTTAACGATTTTTCAATTTTTTTCAAAGTTTGAGGCCATTTTTGGACCATTTATATTATTTCAATGCTTTTCATTTTGGATTCACTATATAGACAACCGATAGGACTTTGAGTAAGAAAAGTTTAAGAAAAATCTGCGGCGTCGTTTTCGAGAAAAGGGCGTCCCAGAATGTTAAAAAATCGGAAAATACTAGATTTTTGTTATACAATAATTTATTTCCTTACCATCGAAATCGTATTATTTAGATACCATATGATGGTCCATTAATAGGGCTATCCAGCGACACTTTAGTTCTTTTGGTCCGCTATTACCTAAGGGAGAAATCAAGTTTCTCGCAAGTGCGACAATGTTTTTAACCTTTTTATTTCATTTTTTGAATACTTCTGGTATGGTTATTATTGTCGGAATAGTTTTAATAGCCGGTTTGGGCACTAAAATAGCCACGGGGCTCTGTAATGATATATTACATTATCTGATCAGATAAAATGCCTCTGAGAAATCCTATGTTCAAAAGTGCCAAAAATGCAAAAAATTTAAAATATCGAAAATTAAATTTCAATAACTACATACATATTATACATAGTTAGAATCGTAATTAGGTCAGCTATCTGAATATACAACCTTTTTTGAAAATCTCTTCAAATAAAAAAATAGTAGAGCATTTCCCAAAATTTCACGATTTTTCGACTTTTTTTGATTTTCAGTCCCTTTTTTATCGTATTCCAGACATTTCAAAGTCTTATTGGGTGGCATAATTCACAAGACTATCGAAAGTTGCGGTTAAGTTTTCGAGATACAGGCGTCCAAAAACGCTCCAAATCAGAAAATACTTGCTTTTCAGCGTGCCATATTTTGCTTCCTGCTCGTCGTATCCGTACAAATTGGGTATCATACGATAGCACAATACTATTGCAGTCCAATGGTACCCTAATTTGTTTAATCCATTGATATCGGACGGAGAAATCGCGTTTTTCCCCAAAATACCCATTTTTTTGCATTTTTTTCAAAATATCGGACATTATTTCGACCACTTCCGGTGTACAGATTATTGTTGAAATTGCTTTATTCCTTGCAATGGTCATTTGGCTTCATGCCTCAGAAATTTCAGAAACGTCAATTTGGCCATAAAACGGAACCCGAGCTCACAAAATGGGTAGAAAATTCGAAAAAAATCGAAAAATAAAGGGCGATAACTCTGAATGAAACTTATATTACTGGAATCGGATGGACTTCAGGTATCCAAAAATGTAGGTCAAATTTCAAAATTTAAAAAAAAAATAACAAAAATTGTCTCTCAAACAACATTTTTCATTTTTCGATCGCAAGAAGTCAGCGATGAAGTTTCGAAATATCGAAATTTTCAACTGCTATCGTCCGAGAAAAGACTCAGGGTTTCCGAAAATGTCATTTGTATGAAAAAAGGTACAGAATTGACGAAACTACGGCCATTTTTATACGCCCACATTTTCATGTGGACGTATATTGTCGTCGCCCCTGTTCGTCCGTCCGTCCGTCCGTCCGTCCGTCCGTCCGTTCACAATTGTTTGTGAACAGTCTACAGGTCACAATTTTTATCCGATTTCAATGAAACTTAAAACATAGGTTTATCACCCTAAGATCTCGGTTCCTTTCGATATTGGCATGTATCGGACTGTAACTTCATGGATTATGGCCCCTGATTGTACGAAAAATCACGTTTTTTAGCTTGTGAACAGTTTAGAGGTCACAATTTTGAACCGATTTGGACGAAACTTGAAATGCATGTTTATAACCCAAAGACCTTGGTTCCTTTCGATATTTGCGCCAATCGGATCGTAACTTCCTGAATTATGGCCCCTGATTGTCCGAAAAATCGCCCTTTTTAGCTTGTGGTCCCTCTGGAGGTCAAAATTGTTATCCGATTTAAAAAACCGTTTGATTATATCACCGTTCCATGGTTATGAAGGTTGAGTTCGAATTTCGTGAAAATCGGACCAAAATTGACGGACAAAATGGCCGCCATTTGTACGCGAATAGTATGAAAATATGTTAAATCAAGGTTGTGAACAGTGTAGAGGACACAATTTTGAACCGATTTGGATGAAACTTGAAATGCATGTTTATAACCCAAAGATCTTGGTTCCTTTCGATATTTGCGCCAATCGGATCGTAACTTCCTGAATTATGGCCCCTGATTGTCCGAAAAATTGCCCTTTTTAGCTTGTGGTCCCTCTGGAGGTCAAAATTGTTATCCGATTTAAAAAACCGTTTGATTATATCATTGTTCCATGGTTATGAAGGTCGAGTTCGAATTTCGTGAAAATCGGACCAAAATTGACGGACAAAATGGCCGCCATTTGTACGCGAATAGTGTGCAAATATGTTATATCAAGGTTGTGAACAGTGTAGAGGACACAATTTTGAACCGATTTGGATGAAACTTGAAATGCATGTTTATAACCCAAAGATCTTGATTCCTTTCGATATTTGCGCCAATTGGATCGTAACTTCCTGAATTATGGCCCCTGATTGTCCGAAAAAATGCCCTTTTTAGCTTGTGGTCCCTCTGGAGGTCAAAATTGTTATCCGATTTAAAAAAACGTTTGATTATATCAACGTTCCATGGTTATGAAGGTTGAGTATGAATTGTGTGAAAATCGGACCAAAATTGACGGACAAAATGGCCGCCGTTTGTAAGCGAATATTGTGAAAATATGTTATATAAAGGTTGTGGACCTTATAGAGGTCACAATTTTGAACCGATTTTGATGAAACTTGACATGTATGTTTATAACCCAAAGATCCTGGTTCCTTTAGATATTTGCGCCCATTGGATCATAACTTCCTGAATTATGTCCCCGGATTGTCAGAAAAATCGCTTTTGTTCGCTTTTGGTGCCTCTGGAGGTCAAAATTATTATCCGATTTAAAGATCTTGGTTCCTTTCGATATTTGCGCCCATCGGGTCATTACTTCCTGAATTATGTCCCCTGATTGTACGAAAAATCACCCTTTTTAGCTTGTGGTGCCTCTGGAGGTCACAATTATTATATGATTTAAAAAAAAACGTTTGATTATAAAAACCAAACAAATTCTAATGATTTTCTGATAATTCCTTAATATGCGACAATTCTTGTTGGCTGCTGTGTGGGCGTATGTTTCGTTGCCTGGCAACCTATTTTTTGATTTTTTGACACCGCACGAAATTCGACCACTTCCGGTCTGCGCAGAAGTTTCAAATATAGTTTATCAAGTAGCCAACACATGGCTTTCCCGATAGAGAATTAGGTCCCAGATCGGTATCTGTTACAGGCACTGAGAAATAGGCTCCGGCGAAAAAAAAAAAAATAATAACTAGACCTGCAAGCAGCACTGAACCGGCTTTCAGGAATCATACAGGAAGTTTATTATACCATAGCCGATCCATTGAGCTACCGAACTATACTTTAGTTGTTTTGTTTTAGTGACACCCTCTATCATATGTAAAAGTAATATTTGCTGGCGAAAAGACCGGTCAAAATTATGGCAAAATTACGTCACTTCCGGTGCCGAAAGAAATTTTTATAGGTGAAAAATATGTCGAAAATTTGCAACATACAAAATACAAACTTTTCAAGAAAAGGGCGTCTCAGAACGTTAAAAAATCGGAAAATACTAGATTTTTGGCATACAATAATTTATTTCCTTATCATCGAAATCGTATTATTTAGACACCATATGATGGTCCATTAACAGGGCTAACCAGCGACACTTTAGTTCTTTTGGTCTGCTATTACCTAAGGGAGAAATCAAGTTTTTCGCAAGTGCGACAATGTTTTTAACATTTTTTTCATTTTTTGAATACTTCTGGTATGGCTATTATTGTCGGAATAGTTTTTGTCCCCCGCCTTTCGAAGAAAGTTGGGGGACTATTAAAATGGGTTCGTCCGTCCGTCTGTCTGTCTGTCTGTCTGTCTGTCTGTCTGTCTGTCTGTCTGTCTGTCTGTCTGTCTGTCTGTCTGTCTGTCTGTCTGTCTGTCTGTCTGTCTGTCTGTCTGTCTGTCTGTCTGTCTGTCTGTCTGTCTGTCTGTCTGTCTGTCCGTCCGTCTGTCCGTCTGTCCGTCACACTTTTCGGGACACAATAACTCTCTTCCTAATTGAGCTAGAATGTTCAAACTTGGTGTATGTGTTTATTAGGTCAATGCCTTGATGGAGGACAAAGATGAGCATTTTCCGCTTAGGGTAAGCAGAGATAAGCAATTTGATTGGTTGATGCTTTGGGACACGATAACTTTAGTTCTAATTAAGTGAGAGTGATGAAACTTAGTGTATAGTTTCATTACAGTAATACCTTGAATAAGTTCGATAATGAGCATTTTCCGCTCAGGGTAAGCAGAGCAATTTGATTGGTCGAGACTTTGGAACACAATAACTCTCCTTCTAATTGAGTTAAAATGTTCAAACTTGGTGTACATGCTTATTAGGTCAATGCCTTGATGGAGTTCGGAGATGAGCATTTTCCGCTTAGGGTAAGCAGAGCGATACGCAATTTAATTGGTCGAGACTTTGGAACACAATAACTCTTCTTCTAATTGAGTAAAAATGTTCAAACTTGGTGTATATGCTTATAAGGTCAATGCCTTGATGGAGTTCGAAGATGAGCATTTTCCACTTAGGGTAAGCAGAGATAAGCAATTTGATTGGTTGATGCTTTGGGACACGATAACTTTAGTTCTAATTAAGTGAGAGTGATGAAACTTGGTGTATAGTTTCATTACAGTAATACCTTGACTAAGTTCGATAATGAGCATTTTCTGCTCAAGGTAAGCAGAGCGATACGCAATTTGATTGGTCAAGAGTAGTCGAGACTTTGGAACACAATAACTCTCCTTCTAATTGAGTTAAAATGTTCAAACTTGGTGTATATGCTTATTAGGTCAATGCCTTGATGGAGTTCGAAGATGAGCATTTTCCGCTTAGGGTAAGCAGAGATAAGCAATTTGATTGGTTGATACTTTGGGACAAGATAACTTAGGTTCATCTTGATTGATGATTTTTATGCCAATACAATGACTGCATTCTCATTTAGTAATCGATTCGACAGTAACAGTGTATAGAAACGATTGACTTGGACACGAGGGCCCCTTCCCTTGGCCAGAGGGGCCCTTTTGTCTGCCTTTAGGGTCCACCTAACTAGGGTACATTTTCATTTTTCTCGTCGGTTTTAGCATTTTTCTTTATAAAACACTTTTGGATGACACTTTGTATACAGTTTGATTGCTCGATACATTGAAAAAAATAAATGTGCGATTAATTAATATGTGTCTTCTATTTATTTTGGGATTTCGGCGGGGGACATCAGCCTCACTGTTGGCTTGTAATATCCGGTTTGGGCACTAAATTAGCCACAGGGCTCTGTAATGACATATTACATTATCTGATCAGATAAAATGCCCCTGAGAAATCCTATGTTCAAAAGTGCTAAAAATGCAAAAAAATTAAAATATCGAAAATTAAATTTCAATAACTACATACATATTATACATCGTTATAATCGTAATTAGGTCAGCTATCTGATTATACAACCTTTTTTTGAAAATCTCTTAAAATAAAAAAATAGTAGAGCATTTTCCAAAATTTCACGATTTTTCGACTTTTTTTCGATTTTCAGTCCGTTATTTCACCTATTCCACATATTTCAAAGTCTTACTGGATGGTTTCATGCAAAATAACTCCGAAAGGACTCTCGATAGAAAATTTTTTTAAAAAAGTTGCGGTTAAGTTTTCGAGCTACAGGCATCCAAAAACGCTCCAAATCAGAAAATACTTGATTTTCAGCGTGCCATATTGTGCTTCCTGCTCATCGTATCCGTACGAATTGGGTATCATATGATAGTACAATCCTAGTGCAATCCAATGGTACCCTAATTTGTCTAATCCATTGATATCGGACGGAGAAATCGCGTTTTCCCCAAAATACCCATTTTTTGCATTTTTTTCAAAATATCGGACATTATTTCGACCACTTCCGGTGTACAGATTATTGTTGAAATTGCTTTATTCCTTGCAATGGTCATTTGGCTTCATGCCTCAGAAGTTTCAGAAACGTCAATTCGGCCATAAAACGAAACCCGAGCTCACAAAATGGGTAGAAAATTCGAAAAAAATCGAAAAATAAAGGGCGATAACTCTGAATGAAACTTATATTACTGGAATCGGATGGACTTCAGGTATCCAAAAATGTAGGTCATATTTCAAAATTTTGAAAAATAACAAAAATTGTCTCTCAAACAACATTTTTTATTTTTCGATCGCAAGAAGTCAGCGATGAAGTTTCGAAATATCGAAATTTTCAACTGCTATCGTCCGAGAAAAGACTCAGGGTTTCCTAAAATGTCATTTGTATGAAAATAGGTACAGAATTGACGAACCTACGGCCGTTTTTTAATTTTTTGACACCGCACGAAATTCGACAACTTCCGGTCTGCGCAGAAGTTTCAAATATAGTTTATCAAGTAGCCAACACATGGTTTCCCGATAGAGAATTAGGTCCCAGATCGGTATCTGTTACAGGCACTGAGAAATAGGCTCCGGCGAAAAAAAAAATAATAATAATAAACTAGACCTGCAGACCTGCAGTGCTGAATCGGCTTTCAGGAATCAGACAGGAAGTGCGTCATACAATAGCCGATCCATCGAGCTACCAAACGATACTGTAGTTGTTATGATTCAGTGACACCCTCTATCAGATTTGTAAAAGTAATATTTGCTTGCAAATAAATACACCGGTCAAAATTGTAAAATCTGGCAAAAAAACTTAACTTCCGGTGCCAAAAGAAATCATTATCGATAACAAATAAGTTGAGAATTCGCAATTGAGAATTGTTTTATACATATCAGCCAATAACATAATAAACTTAGAACCCATAAACTGAAATTAAAAAGGTAAAAAACTTAAAAAGTGATCCTTAGAAAATTGGTTATTCCTCGACAAGGGAATATGCTAGAAGCAATTTTTTGATATCTGTATGATTATATTGATCCAATCTAAATGGCCATTAGAATCAAACGTTATAACGTTAAACAAATAATAAATATAACTCACTTCAAAAAAATATTTGTTTTGAAGTCTAAAAATACGGTTTTTGCAAATATGACATTACTTCCGGTGATAATGGAAATGTTAAATCAGATCATTGCAATCATAAATGGCATAAGGCATCACATGGTGAAAATTGTATGAAAATTGAATAATAATTGACACTTTTACAGATAAAAAAGCTTGAAAAGTGACATGTAGAAAATCGTCTATTTCTCGGCAACCGTACAAGTTAGAAACTTTTTTGTGGTATCTGTATGATCGTATGGGTTCATGCTATTCGTTGATAGGATTTAAATATCATAATTTAAAAAATATTATAAAAGAGACTCATTTGAATAAAATATTTGTTTTTTAGGTTAAAAATACAGTTTTTGCCAAAATGACGTCATTTCCGGTAACAGTGAAACTGTAAAATTGGCTTAATCTAGTCCAAATTGGCATTAGGCATCAAATAAAAGAAAAATATTGAAAATCGGATAATAATTTACTCTTTTATAGGCAAAATAACTTGAAAAGTGATGCATGCAAAATTGCATATTTCTCGGCAACTGCTCATATCACAAACTATTTTTGGCATACATTCTCTTCGTCTGGATTATGGCTACGAGTTTATGAAAGTTACGAATAAATAGTTCAAAATATAAAGACGTTGAATGGGTTGTAATAACTGAATTTTACCTTTCTTTTTACATTTTATTCGAAATTGCCCGAAAATGAAATTGAAATTTAAGAATCTGAGCCAAACATTTTATGCGCCTTTACAGGGCGCATACTTTTTGCTATATCAGTTTTCGAAAAAAAATAATATTTGCTGTTAAAAAGTGGTACTTAACTCTCAAAATTGTAGTTTTTGTTAATATTACCCCACTTCCGTTGCGTGCAGAAAAATGTCACCGTAACAAAAAATATTACAATTGACATCACGAAGCATATGCACTTTGTTTTATACAAATCGAACAATAAATAATTAATCTAGGTACGAAAAACTAAATTAGCCAATGGCGACTAAAGAAAATTACTGAGACAAAATTCTTTCTCACTTATGCTCAAGTAGGGTGATACTTGAACTCTGTGTAAACTACCATCAAAAAATATTCATAAATAAAAAAGTTATCTGTAAAAATGTAAAAAAAATTCAAAATATCGGAGATTTTTTCGACTACTTCCGGTTTTTCGATCATTGTCGGAATTGCTTTAACAAGTTGATTAGATACTTAACTTCCTGTAGCAGAAATATCAGAAACATTCATTAAGTAATTTTTGAAAAAAAGATAAATAAAAGCATTTTCAATAATTTAATGATTTTTCAACTTTTTTCAAAGATTGATGTCATTTTTGGACCACCTATAATATTGCAACGCTTTTATTATTAGATGCACACGCTAGGCCACCGATAGGACTCTGAGTAAAAAATGTTTAAAGGGCCAATCCCGATAACTTTCTGAGGAATAAAACTGCTTAATTTTGTGTTAAAATCCCTTAAAACCCATTACCTAAGGCCGAACAACTAACACGATATTTGTGATACGCTTGTAAATAACTTAAATCTGACAGTCTTCATCTGGAAATGGAGACCGTTGTATTATACAGTATCTGCAGAAAACCAGACTTTTTTCTATAAAAATAATATGTAGGTGAAATTTACCTTTTGTTATCAAGTACAGTACATGGGTCATTCACTGTATAGACCTCTCAAGAAATGTGAATCGATTATCAGGTCACCCAATGAAAAAATTGACCCGAAATCTTAAAAGGGTTACGTGTCCGGATAAGCAGTGTTGACGTTCACGTCCAAACGACTCAATATTTTGAGCTGAAATTTTGAGACAAGATAAATACACCATGCCTCTATATTTTGGTCCATAAATTTCATAAACTCTCGGACTTTAATTTTTGAGACTCTGTTCTTATCGGGATTGTCCCTTTAAGAAAAATCGTAAGTGTCGTTTTCGAGAAAAAGGCGTCTCAGAATGCTCCAAAACGGAAAATACGTAGTTTTCAGCGTACCATAATTTATTTCCTAAGAATCAAATTCGTGTTATTGAGATGTTATACGATCGTCTATTAATGGAACTATCCAGCGACACTTTAATTGTTTTGGTCCGCTAATATGTGACGGAGAATTCGAACTTTTGGCAAGAGCTCCAATTCTTTTTTATCTTTTTTACATTTTTCGTCGTTTTTTGAACTACTTCCGGTATACGAATCATTGTCGAGTAGTTTTCACATCCAGTTTTGGAGTTTGCATGGGAACAGGGCTCTCTAATGATATACGACACTATACGATCAAATAAAATACTTCTGAGAAATCCTATGTTCAAAAGTGTTAAAAATGTCAAAATGTCAAAATATTGAAAATCAAATTTCAATAACTGCATACATATTATACACCATTAGAATCGTAATTAGGTCAGCTTTTTAAATATATATCTTTTTTTTGAAAATCTCTTCAAATACAAAAATAGTGGAGCATTTTCCAAAATTTCACGATTTTTTGACTTTTTTCAATTTTCAGTCCCTTTTTTGTCTTATTCCAATTATATATAGGTCTTAATGGATGGATCCATGCTAAAGATTACCGGAAGGACCATCGATAGATAAAGTTTAAGAAAAATCGCTGGAGCAGTTTTCGAGATAAAGGCGTCCAAAAACGCTCCAAATCAAAAAATGCTTGATTTTCAGCGTGTCATATTTTACTTCTGGATCATCGTATCTGTATGAATTGGGTATCACACGATACTCCAATTCCGATGTAAACCAACGATACCTTAATCCATTTGATCGGTTGATATGGGACGAAAAAATCACGTTTTTCCCAAAGACCCCATTTTTTGAGTTTTTTTCGAAAAATCTGACATTATTTCGACTACTTCCGGTTCACGAATCGTTGTTGAAATTGCTTTATGCAACTGTCTGGCAATATGGCTTTATGTTTCAGGGGTTTCAGAAATATCGTTTTATCCTTTCCAAAAAATATATGGGGCACAAAATGGGCAGAAAATTCGAAAAAATTCGAAAAATAAAGGGCGATAACTCTGAATGAAACTTATATTACTGGAATCGCATAGACTTCAGGAATCCAAAAATGTAGGTCAAATTTGCAAATTTTGAAAAATAACAAAAATTGTCTCATAAACAACGTCTTTTCAATTTTCGAACGATAGAAGTCATAGACGAATGTTCGAAATTGAAAAATGTGAGATAGCCATTATCTTGCAAAAGATTCAGGGTTTCCGAAAATGTCATTTGTTTAAAAATGGGTAAAGAATTGACGAAATTATGGCCGATTTTCAATATCCCGACAACTTACAAAGTTCGGCCACTTCCGGTATGCGCAGAAGTTTGAAAAATAGTTTATGCACTAGCCACCACATGTTTTCCCGATAGAAAAGTTTGTTGCAGATCGATATCTGTTTTCGATCATGGAGAAATAGGCTCCCGCGGAAAAAAATAATAATAACTAGACCTGCATAGCAGTGCTGAATCGGCTTTCAGGGTCCTTTATATCATTGCCATGCTTTTAAATTTACCTTTATACTGTAAACGACCGATAGGACTCGGGGTAACAGAAGTTTAAGAAGTGAAATAGAAGTAGTTTTCGAGATAAACGGGTCTGAAAAGGCTCCAAAAAAAGAGGAAAATACTACATTTTCGGCATCTCATAATCTATTGCCTAACCATCGAATTTGTATCATTCTGATATCATATAAAAGTCCAAAAAGGAAAATACTAGATCTTCAGCGTCCCGTAATATTTGTCATTGAACACGCCATCTTGAGTCGGATCGCGCAAAATCTAATTTTGGAGTAGAGGCAAATTAGTAAAAATATTGATGAGATATTCTCAAAAATGAGTCTATAAATATACTATCTATCGACACAAAAGATCAAAATAGCAATAAAAGATTTTAGAACACCTTTATTTGAACGTTTTGTAAGAGTACCGTATTTTTAAATCTGTCCTATTCTCGGCGAAATTAGTTATGTTTCTTCGCTCGCTATGGAACGACCTCTGCAGACCTGCAGTGCTAAATCGGCTTTCAGGAATCAGACAGGAAGTGCGTCATGCAATAGCCGATCCATCTAGCTACCAAACGATACTTTAGTTGTTATGATTCAGTGACACCCTTTATCAGATTTGTAAAAGTAATATATGCTTGCAAATACACCGGTCAAAATTGTAAAATCTGGCAAAATTACTCCACTTCCGGTGCCAAAAGAAATCATTATCGGTGACAAATAAGTTGAGAATTCGCAATCGAGAATTGTTTTATACATATCAGGCAATAAATAATAAACTTGGAACCCATCAACTGAAATTAAAAGGTAAAAAAACTTAAAAAGTGATCCTTAGAAAATTGGTTATTTCTCGACAAGGGAACATGCTAGAAGCAATTTTTTGATATCAGTATGATTATATTGATCCAATCTAAATCGCCATTAGAATCAAACGTTATAACGTTAAACAAATAACAAATATAACTCACTTCAAAAAAACATTTGTTTTGAAGTCTAAAAATACGGTTTTTGCAAAAAAGACATTACTTCCGTTGAAAATAAAAATCTTAAATTAGTTTAATGCAATCATAAATGGCATAAGGCATAAAATGGTGAAAATTGTATGAAAATTGAATAATAATTGACACTTTTATAGACCAAAAAGCTTGAAAAGTGACTTGTAGAAAATCGTCTATTTCTCGGCAACCGTACAAGTTAGAAACTTTTTTGTGGTATCTGTATGATCGTATGGGTTCATGCTATTCGTTGATGGGATTCAAATATCATAATTTTAAAAATATGATAAACAAGACTCATTTGAATAAAATATTTGTTTTTTAGGTTAAAAATATAGTTTTTGCCAAAATGACGTCATTTCCGGTCACAGTGAAACTGTAAAATTGGCTTAACCTAGTCCAAATTGGCATTAGGCATCGAATAAAAGAAAAATATTGAAAATCGGATAATAATTTACTCTTTTATAGGCAAAATAACTTGAAAAGTGATGCATGCAAAAATGCATATTTCTCGGCAACTGCTCATATTACAAACTATTTTTCGCATACATTCCCTTCGTCTGGATTATGGCTACGAGTTTATGAAAGTTACGAATAAATAGTTCAAAATATGAAGACGTTGAATGAGTTGTAATAACTGAATTTTACCCTTTTTTTACATTTTATTCGAAATTGCCCGAAAATGAAATTGAAATTTAAGAATCTGGGCCAAACATTTTATGCGCCTTTACAGGGCGCATACTTTTTGTTATATCAGTTTTAGAAAAAAATAATATTTGCTGTCAAAAAGTGGTACTTAACTGTCAAAATTGTAGTTTTTGTTAATATTACGCCACTTCCGTTGCGTGCAGAAAAATTTCACGGTAACAAAAAAAATTACAATTGAGACCACGGAGCATATGCACTTTGTTTTATACAAATCGAATAATAAATAATTAATCTAGGTACGAAAAATTAAATTAGCCAATGGCGACTAAAGAAAATTACTGAGACGAAATTCTTTCTCACTTCTGCTCAAGTAGGGTGATACTTTAACTCTGTGTAAACTACCATCAAAAAATATTCACAAATAAAAAAGTTTTCTGTAAAAATGTAAAAAAAATTCAAAATATCGGAGATCTTTTCGACTACTTCCGGTTTTACGATCATTGTCGGAATAGCTTTAACACGTTGATTAGATACTTAACTTCCTGTACCAGAAATGTCAGAAACATTCATTGAGTAATTTTCGAAAAAAAGATAAATAAAAGAGCATTTTCAATAATTTAATGATTTTTCAACTTTTTTCAAAGATTGAGGTCATTTTTGGACCACCTATAATATTGCAACGCTTTTATTTTTAAATGCACACGCTAGGCCACCGATAGGACTCTGGGTAAAAAATATTTTAGAAAAATCGTAGGCGTCGTTTTCGAGAAAAAGGCGTCTCAGAATGCTCCAAAACGGAAAATACTTAGTTTTCGGCGTACCATAATTTATTTCCTAAGAATCAAATTCGTGTTATTTAGATGTTATACGACCGTCTATTAATGGAACTATCCAACGACACTTTAATTGTTTTGGTCCGCTAATATGTGACGGAGAATTCGAACTTTTGGCAAGAGCTCCAATTTTTTTTCATCTTTTTAACATTTTTCTTCGTTTTTTGAACTACTTCCGGTATACGAATCATTGTCGAGTAGTTTTCACATCCAGTTTTGGAGTTTGCATGGGAACAGGACTCTCTAATGGTATACTACACTATACGATCAAATAAATTACTTCTGAGAAATCCTATGTTCAAAAGTGTTAAAAATGTCAAAATGTCAAAATATTGAAAATTAAATTTCAATAACTGCATACATATTACACATCATTAGAATCGTAATTAGGTCAGCTTTTTAAATATATATCCTTTTTTTGAAAATCTCTTAAAATAAAAAAATAGTAGAGCATTTTCCAAAATTTCACGATTTTTCGACTTTTTTCGATTTTCAGTCCCTTTTTGGTCCTATTCCAATTATTGGAAGATTTTAATGGATGGCTTCATGCTAAAGACCACCGAAGGGACTCTCGATAGAGAAAGTTTAAGATAAATCGCTGACGCAGTTTTCGAGATAAAGGCGTCCAAAAACGCTCCAAATCAGAAAATACTTGGTTTTCAGCGTGCGATATTTTACTTCCGGGTGATCGTATCTTTATGAAATGGGTATCATACGATACTTCAATTCCCGTGCAACCCAACGATACCCTAATCTCTTTAATCCGTTGATATCGGACGAAATAATCACGTTTTTCCCCAAAGCACCCATTTTTTGCATTTTTTTCCAAACATCAGAAATTATTTGGACTACTTCCGGTTTACGGATCGTTGTTGAAATTGCTTTATCCGGATGTCTGACTATATAGCTTTATGTTCTAGAGGTTTCAGAAATATCTTTTTATCCTTTCCAAAAAATATAAGGGTTTGAAAATGGGCAGAAAATTCGAAAAAATTCGAAAAATAAAGGGCGATAACTCTGAATGAATCTTATATTACTGGAATCGCTTGGACCTGAGGAATCCAAAAATGAAGGTCAAATTTGTAAATTTTGAAAAATAACAAAAAATGTCTCATAAACAACGTCTTTTCAATTTTCGAACGATAGAAGTCATAGACGAATGTTCGAAATTGAAAAATGTGAGATAGCCATTATCTCGCAAAAGATTCAGGGTTTCCGAAAATGTCATTTGATTACAAATGGGTTAAGAATTGACGAAATTATGGCCGATTTTCAATATCATGACAACCTACAAAGTTCGGCCACTTCCGGTATGCGCAGAAGTTTGAAAAATAGTTTATGCACTAGCCACCACATGTTTTTCCGATAGAAAAGTTTGTTCCAGATCGATATCTGTTTTTGATCATGGAGAAATAGGCTCCCGCGGAAAAAAATAATAATAATAAGAATAATAATAATAATAATTTTAGTAAAAACAATAGTCTTTCAGACGAAAGTCTGAAAGCCTAATAATAACTAGATCTGCTACTGTCCCATGCAGATATGAAAGCTTTCATATTCATCGCCACGTGTCATTGATTGTATCAAGTATCCTAAATAAAAGGATAAGAAGAAAAAATTATCAAAATTCGTCAAAAACTCGCAAAATTACAAGTCATAATATAGTATGAAACATTGCACCCAGGCATAACAATAATCTGAAAACTAAAGGGAAATAACCGAAACTTGTATTACTGTAATGAGACGGATGAGAAAATGAAATGAAAATTGCCGGAAAAAAATTAAAAATGACAGGTTGGACAGGCGACTTTACTCCTTGTCACGTACTAACGAGCATTCAAAAACACGCGCGTGCTAACCATTCAGCCGCCCAACCCCCCTTTGAAATCAGACACGTACAAGCCACTCACAACAAAATGGTAAATTAATGAGTTTAGGGCAAAAAGGCGTCTACAGCACCCGGTGTTCCCAGGCGGTCACCCATCCTAGTACTAACCGGGCCCGACGTTGCTTAAAGCCCCAATAACACTCTAGTTGTAACTGAATAATATGTCCCAATCTTCATTCTGGTCAACAAATCGTATTATTTTAGAATATTCCAATTAAATGATGATATAAATTTCATCTTAACACACCTATTTTAAAAAATTGGAAAAATTCAACCAATTGATTTGAAAAGTCTAACGTAAACCTTTTCAAATGTGACTTGGATTTTAAAATATTTTCGAACCCTCTGGACAAGTAAAATAGGTTGTAATGGATAATTTACACAACAGGTAGGACACTTAATATCTAGTACTTAGAATAAGGGTTTTATTTATTTTCTGGAGCTACCAAGCCAGCAAGAATGTTATTGTCCCTTTAACTTGAGTGATCGGACGAGAACTGGTGTTTTCAACATGGTATGACCGTAGACGAGAGAAGGTGGACAGAACCCGTAGTAATATATACTTGAATTGACCCGCTTATTGATTTTTTTGGGGGGTGTTCCCAGGCGGTCACCCATCCAAGTACTAACCGGGCCCGACGTTGCTTAACTTCAGTGATCGGACGAGTACTGCTGTTTACAACGTGGTATGGCCGTAGACGAGAGAAGCTGGACAGAACCCGTAGTTATACTTACCTGAATTGACCCGCTTATTGATTTTTTGTTTTGTTTTTTGTTTTAGAGTATTTAATTGTTTTAAAGAGACACGTTAAGGGTTGTTCATAGTTAAATTAAAGTTTAATTTTAAATAAGACCAATAAAATTAGGATTTAATAATGCCAGACTAATATTAAATAAAGTTTTAAATTAAGAATAATTAATTATTGGTCTAATGCAATGAAATGTACGATGGGTGTTCACACTATGTGGCTAAGGCGTTGGCATGCTAGCCAGGAGGTCGGGTGTTCGATCCCTGCATTGGCCGAGAAAGTTCATCTCGATATTCTGGCGTGTCCCCCCATCCGCCGTGTACACATTGGAGTGCACGTAAAAGATTCCTTAGCAGTTGGAATTCTATATTGTTGAATAAGCTCTATACGATGACTAAATGTGCAGATTGTAGCCACCCACACTGCATGTTTTGCTTAACAATGAAAGGGTGCGGTTTTCAATTTTCGATCCTTTTATTCTACTACTCCTGATATTTTGGACTGTTGATCTATGGTTTCATATAAAAGACTACCGATAAGAATCTTTGTAGAAGAAGTTCCCCAAAAATATTATGTTGACTTTAAGAGAAAAGGACCTTTAAAAATGCTCCAAATCGTAAAAATACGACTTTTTGGATTTTCGATCTCTTTTTTCTGCTACCCCTGATATTTAAAAAAAAAATGATACAATGATTTCACACAACGGGCTAGCTATTAGACTCTCGATTGACAAGAGTTTCATCACCCTCCCTTCATTATAACCGAAGTTATTGTGCCCTAAAGAATCAACAAATCGGCATGCTAATCTCTGCTTACCCTAGGCAGAAAATGTTCATCTTTGCACTCAATCATGACATTGACCTAGTGAACGTCTACACCAAGATTGAACATTCTAGCTCAATTAGAAGGAGAGTTATTGTGTTTCAAAGTCTCGGCCATTCAAATTGCTACTACTTTTCATATTCACTTCAAAATGGCAACCATCAGTTGACCTAAATTTAAATTCTGCTCCCTACGATTTTCGGGCCATCCCTCAAGGATTCAGAAAATATAACTCCCGTGTCTGTAAGTAAGATAGCAAAAAAGCCTTAGGGATTTTTCATGTTTCAAGATGGTGGCATTTCCGGTTTGATCGACAAACTCAATATTTTGTGTAGGAATCAGTAATTACCTGTCGAGTATCGAAAAAAAATTTCAGGTCATTCTGACCTATATTTCGACGATTTTTTTTAAAACTTTGATCCTTAATTTCACCAAGGGGAGATAATTTAGAAAATTTCTAATTATATTTTTGAAGTCACATCGGTAAGATCTACTTATATACTAAATTTCATGAAAATCGTACAACTATTAAAGAAGTTGTCAAATTGGTCTAAACTTCCGGTTCGAAATCACAGCGACGAATTTTCGAAATTCAAAAATGTGAAACTGCAGATGAAAATGATTTTTTTCAAGGTATTCAAAGAAAAAAGAATTAGTAAAATCGGTCAAAAAATAACAAAGTTACGACTATGCATTGTCAGTTTTTTCGTTCGTAAAATTCGGTGATTTCGGATTCGTAAAACGTTTTGAAAATATATTTAAACAACGTTCGCACCCCATTTTGGGGTCAAAGTTTCAGAAAGATCCCATGGTTAGATTCTGAGAAATCCGATTTGCAGAAAATACACAAAAAAAAAAAATAACTAGACCTGCATGCAGGAATGACGGGTTTCACTGTTGCCAAGTTACTCTTAAGCATGTCACTTCCGGTGCCAAGTTACCCTTGAACATATGTCACTTCCGGTACCAGCGAAACCACTAAACAGGTTTCCAAATTAACATTGCACACAAATAAAATGGACGCAGAATCAACAAAATCCAGCAATATCAATTCATTTTATACATTTGTTACTTGTAAATGATCTTGACAAAATTAAATTACTCCCGGTGTTAATGCAAATGTTCAATTAGTTTTATGAAATCAGAAATGGCATACGATATCATGTAGTGAAAATTTTATGTAAATCGAATAATAATTGCCACTTTTAAAGACCAAAAAACTTGAAAAGTGACTTGTAGAAAATCGGCTATTTCTCGGCAACCGTACAAGTTAGAAACGATTTTGTGGTATCTGTATGATCGTATGGGTTCATTCTATTTGTTGATTGGCATCAAATACCATAATTTGAAAAAGATTTCAAAACAGGCTCATTTGAATAAAATATCTGTTTTGGAGGCTAAAAATACAGTTTTTGCCAAAATGACGTTACTTCCGGTGATAATGAAAATCTTAAATTACTTGTATAAAATCCCAAATGGCATTAGGTATAACATGGTGTGACGTTTATGAAAATCGAATAATAATTGACACTTTTATGGCCCCGAAACCTTCAAAAGTGACCTGTAGAAAACCGTCTATTTCTCGGCAACCGAACAAGTTAGAAACCATTTTAAGATATCTATATGACCATATGAGTTTTGTTTATATGTGAATTTAAACCAAAAGTTAAAATTATAAATACATATTAAGTTATTCTTGGTTGAATAAAACATTGATTTAAAAAAGTTTAAAATGCATTTTTTGACCAAATGATGTCACTTCCGGTGTCAATTTTAAATTGTAATCAACTTGATATGACGCTACGTGCTTTTTGAATCAATTGATGTCACTTTTATAAAAATCCAATCATAATTGACTATTTTACAGGCAAAATAACGAAAACAGTGACTTGTACAGAACTGCCCATTTCTTGGTAACTGCTTATATTACAAACGAATTTTAACATACATTTTCTTCGTATGGATTATAGCTACAAGTTTATAAAAGTTACGAAGAAATATTTTGAAATCTGAAAAGCCTGAATAGGTTGTAAATAGGCCAATTTTACACCATTTTTAGCCTCTTAATCGAATTTGCTCGAAAATGAAATCGAAATTAAAAAAACTGCTTCCTACATTTTTTGCGCCTTGAAAGGGCACACTCTTTGAGTCAAATAATTTTTCCCAAAAATAATATTTGTTTTCGAAGAAGGAAAATAACTGTCAAAATTGTAGTTTTTGGTAAAATTATGCCACTTCCGGTGCCGACAGATAACACTTTCGGTAATAAAAAAAATGACAATTGATACAACGAAGCATATGAAATTTGTTTTATACAAATCGAACAATAAAAAATTAATCTAGGACTGAAAAACTGAATTAGCCAATGGCGGCCAAGGTAAATTACTGAGACAAAATTTTTTAACATTTTTGCACTAGTCAGATGACTCTTTAATTCTGTGCATAATACGACTAAAAAATATTCATAAATAAAAAAGTTTTTTGTAAAATTTTAAATTTTCGAAATTTGGCGCCTAATATCTTCGAAGATTTGCCGAAAATCAAAAATCGAAAGTAGCGTAGCTATGTGCCCTGTCTCAGGCTATGCCAAAATGTATCGAAAGTTAAAATCCAATGATTATTGTTAAAATTACTGCAATATTTTCAAAAACGATAACTTCGGTGATTTCGGACTTTTCGCATTGTCGCAGAACGTTCAAAATAGCTTTATCCTCTAAGTCACACCCACTTTCCCAGTAAAACCGAAGAAATCGTAACGATGCGACACGTAGTTGCTGAGATCTATTCAAATTGGAATCTGAATAATAATAATAATAATAACTAGACCTGCATGCAGGAATGACGGGTTTCACTGGTGCCACGTTACCCTTAAACATGTCACTTCCGGTGCCAAGTTACCCTTGAACATATGTCACTTCCGGTACCAGCGAAACCACTAAACAGGTTTCCAAATTAACATTGCACACAAATAAAATGGACGCAGAATCAACAAAATCCAGCAATATCAATTCATTTTATACATTTGTTACTTGTAAATGATCTTGACAAAATTAAATTACTCCCGGTGCTAATGGAAATGTTCAATTAGTCTTATGAAATCAGAAATGGCATACGATATCATATAGTGAAAATTTTATGTAAATCGAATAATAATTGCCACTTTTAAAGACCAAAAAACTTGAAAAGTGACTTGTAGAAAATCGGCTATTTCTCTGCAACCGTACAAGTTAGAAACCATTTTGTGGTATCTGTATGATCGTATGGGTTCATTCTATTTGTTGATTGGCATCAAATACCATACTTTGAAAAAGATTTCAAAACAGATTCATTTGAATAAAATATCTGTTTTAGAGGCTAAAAATACAGTTTTTGCCAAAATGACGTTACTTCCGGTGATAATGAAAATCTTAAATTACTTGTATGAAATCCCAAATGGCATTAGGTATAACATGGTGTGACGTTTATGAAAATCGAATAATAATTGACCCTTTTATGGCCCCGAAACCTTCAAAAGTGACCTGTAGAAAACCGTCTATTTCTCGGCAACCGAACAAGTTAGAAACCATTTTATGATATCTATATGACCATATGAGTTTTGTTTATATGTGAATTTAAACCAAAAGTTAAAATTATTAATACATATTAAGTTATTCTTGGTTGAATAAAACATTGATTTAAAAAGTTTAAAATGCATTTTTTGACCAAATGATGTCACTTCCGGTGTCAATTTTAAATTGTAATCAACTTGATATGACGCTACGTGCTTTTTGAATCAAATGATGTCACTTTTATAAAAATCCAATCATAATTGACTATTTTACAGGTAAAATAATGAAAACAGTGACTTGTACAGAACTGCCCATTTCTTGGTAACTGCTTATAGTACAAACGAATTTTAACATACATTTTCTTCGTATGGATTATAGCTACAAGTTTATAAAAGTTACGAAGAAATATTTTAAAATCTGAAAAGCCTGAAAAGGTTGTAAATAGGCCAATTTTACACCATTTTTAGCCTCTTAATCGAATTTGCTCGAAAATAAAATCGAAATTAAAAAAACTGCTTCCTACATTTTTTGCGCCTTGAAAGGGCACACTCTTTGAGTCAAATAATTTTTCCAAAAAATAATATTTGTTTTCGAAGAAGGAAAATAACTGTCAAAATTGTAGTTTTTGGTAAAATTATGCCACTTCCGGTGCCGACAGATAAAACTTTTGGTAATAAAAAAAATGACAATTGATACAACGAAGCATATGAACTTTGTTTTATACAAATCGAACAATAAAAAAATAATCTAGGACTTAAAAACTGAATTAGCCAATGGCGGCCAAGGTAAATTACTGAGACAAAATTCTTTAACATTTTTGCACTAGTCAGATGACCCTTTAATTCTGTGCATAATACGACTAAAAAATATTCATAAATAAAAAAGTTTTTTGTAAAATTTTAAATTTTCAAAATTTGGCGCCTAATATCTTTGAAGATTTACCGAAAATCAAAAATCGAAAGTAGTGTAGCTATGTGCCCTGTCTCTGGCTATGCCAAAATGTATCGAAAGTTAAAATTCAATGATTATTGTTAAAATTACTGCAATATTTTAAAAAACGATAATTTGGTGATTTCGGACATTTCGCATTGTCGCAGAACGTTCAAAATAGCTTTATCCTCTAAGTCACACCCACTTTCCCAGTAAAACCGAAGAAATCGTAACGATGCGACAAGCAGTTGCTGAGATCTACTCAAAACAAAAGAAGAATAATAATAATAAGAACTAGACCTGCAAGCAGCACTGAACCGGCTTTCAGGAATCATACAGGAAGTTTATTATACCATAGCCGATCCATTGAGCTACCGAACTATACTTTAGATGTTTTGCTACAGTGAAACCTTCTATCATATATAAAAGTAATATGTGCTGGCGAAAAGACGGGCCAAAATTGTAAATTATCGCAAAATTACGTCACTTCCGGTGCCGAAAGAAATTTTTATAGGGGAAAAATAAGTCGAAAATTCGTAACATACAAAATACAAACTTTGTTTTATACGTATCGGGCAATAAATAACTAACCTGTAACCCATCAACTGAAATTAAGAAGGTAAAAAAATTAAAAGTGACCCTGGGAAAATTGACTATTATTCGACAAGGGAACATGCTAGAAGCCTTTTCTTGATATCAATATGATGGTATTGATTCAATCTTACTGCCCATTAGAGTCAGACGTTATAAAGTTAATTGAATAATAAATATAAATCCCTTCAAAAAAATGTTTTGTTTTGAAGGCTAAAAATACGTTTTTTGCAAAAATTACATTACTTCCGGTGATATTGAAAATGTTAACTTAGTTCATCGAAGTCATAAATGGCATAAGGCATCAAATGGTAAAAATATTATAAAAATCGAATAATAATTGACACTTTTATAGACCAAAAACCTTGAAAAGTGACTTATAGAAGATCGCCTATTTCTCTGTAACCGTACACGTTAGAAACAATTTTGTGGCATCTGTATGGTCGTATGGCTTGATTCTATTCGTTGATGGGAATCAAATATCATAATTCTAAAAATATTATAAGGCAGACTCATTTGAATAAAATATTTGTTTTTTAGGTTAAAAATACAGTTTTTGCCCAAATGACGTCATTTCCGGTCACAATGAAAATGTAAAATTGGCTTGACCTAGTCCAAAATGGCATTAAGCATCAAATGGGGAAAAGAAATTGCAAATCGAATAATAATTCATTCTTTTATAGGCAAAATAACGTGAAAAGTGATGCATGCAAAATTGCATATTTCTCGGCAACTGTTCACATTACAAACTAATTTTCGCATGCATTCTCTTCGTCTGGATTATTGCTACGAGTTTATGAAAATTACAAATAAATATTTCAAAATATGAAGAGCTGAATGAATTGCAAACAACTGAATTTTACACTTTATTTTACATTTTATTCGAAATTGCCCGAAAATGAAATTGAAATTAAAAAGTCTGAGCTAAGGATATTGTGCACCTTTGCAGGGTGCATCATTTTAGTTATATCAGTTTTGAAAAAAATTAATATATGCTTTCAAAAAGTGGTACCGAACTGTCAAAATTGTAGTTTTTATTAATATTACGTCATTTCCGTTGCCGACAGAAAAATTTCACCGTAACAAAAAAAATTACAATTGGGACCACGGAGCTTATGAACTTTGTTTTATATAAATTGAACAAAAAATAATTTTTCTGGGTAGGAAAAACGAAATTAGCCGATGGCGGCTAATGCAAATTACCGAGACAATTTTTTTTCTCATTTCTGCTCAAGTAGGATGATATTTTAACCCAGTGTAAAATATCGTCAAAAAATATTCATAAATAAAAAAGGTTTTTGTAAAAAAAAAAATTTTTTTCAAAATATCGGACATTTTTTCGACTACTTCCGGTTTTACGATTGTTGTCGTGATAGCTTTACGAAGTTCTTTGGATACTTAACTTTCTGTACCAGAAGTGTCAGAAACATCTATTGAGTAGTTTTGGAAGAAAAGATAAAATAAAGAGCGTTTACAAAAATTTAACGATTTTTGAATTTTTTTCAAAGTTTGATGCTATTTTTGGACCACCTATATTATTTCAATGCTTTTCATTTTGGATTCACTATATAGACAATCGATAGGACTTTGAGTAAGAAAAGTTTGAGAAAAATCGTAGGCGTCGTTTTCGAGAAAAGGGCGTCTCAGAATGTTAAAAAATCGGAAAATACTGGATATTTGGCATACAATAATTTATTTCCTTGCCATCGAAATCGTATTATTTACATACCGTATGATGGTCCATTAATAGGCTATCCAACGACACTTTAGTTCTTTTGGTCCGCTATTACCTAAGGGAGAACTCAAGTTTTTCGCAAGTGCGACAATGTTTTTAACCTTTTTTTTTTATTTTTTGAATACATCCGGTGTGGTTATTATTGTCGGAATAGTTTAAATAGCCGGTTTGGGTACTAAAATAGTCATAGGGCTCTGTAATGATATATTACATTTACTGATCAGATAAAATGCCCCTGAGAAATCCTATGTCCAAAAGTGAGAAAAATGCAAAAAATTTAAAATATCGAAAATTAACTTTCAATAACTACATACATATTATACATCGTTAGAATCGTAATTAGGTCAGCTATCTGAAAATACAACCTTCTTTCGAAAATCTCTTAAAATAAAAAAATAGTAGAGCATTTTCCAAAATTTCACGATTTTTCGACTTTTTTCGATTTTCAGTCCGTTATTTCACCTATTCCAGATATTTCAAAGTCGTAATGGAATGTTTCGTACTTCAGACTACCACAAGGTCTCTCGATAGAGAGAGTTTCATAAAAATCGCTGGAGTAGTTTTCGAGATACAGGCGTCCAAAAATGCTAAAAATCAGAAAATACTTGATTTTCAGCGTGCCATATTTTGCTGCCTGTTCATAGTATCCGTATGAATTTGGTATCATACGATAGTGCAATCCCAGTGCAGTCCAATGGTACCCTAATTTCTTTAATCCATTTATATCGGGCGGAGAAATCGCGTTTTTCCCACAAATATCCATTTTTTGCATTTTTTTCAAAATATTGCACATTATTTCGACCACTTCCGGTTTAAGGATTCTTGTCGAAATTGCTTTATTTGTTGGTATTGGACTATAACTTCATGTTCCAGAAGTTTCAGAAACGTCAATTCTGCCATAAAACGAAACCCGAGCTCACAAAATGGGAAGAAAATTCGAAAAAAATCGAAAAACAAAGGGCGATAACTCTGAATAAAACTTATATCACTTGAATCGGATGGACTTCAGGTATCCAAAAATGTAGGTCAAATTTGAAAATTTTGAAAAATAACAAAAATTGTCTCGTAAGCAACATGTTTTCAATTTTCGAACGCTAAAAGTCATAGACGAATGTTCGAAATCGAAAAATGTGAGATAGCCATTGTCTAAGAAAAGATTCAGGGATTCCAAAAAGGTAATTTGTTTGAAAATGGATAAACAATTGACGAAACTATGGCCTATTTTCAATTTTTAGACAAAATACAAAGTTCGGTCACTTCCGGTATGCGCAGAAATTTCAAAAATATTTTATCAAGTAGCCACCACATGGTTTCCCGACAGAAAATCTAATTCCAGATCGATATCTGTTTTCGATCATGGTGATCTAGGCTCCCGCGGTAAATAATAATAATAACTAGATCTGCTACTGTCCCATGCAGATATGAAAGCTTTCATATTCATCGTCACGTGTCATTGATTGTATCAAGTATCCTAAATAAAAGGATAAGAAGAAAAAATTATTACAATTGGTCAAAAACTCGCGAAGTTACAAGTCTAAATATAGTATGAAACATTGCACCCAGGCATAACAATAATCTGAAAACTAAAGGGAAATAACTGAAACTTGTATTACTGTAATGAGACGAATGAGAAAATGAAATGAAAATGGCGGGAAAAAAAATTAAAAATGGCAGGTTGGACAGGCGACCTTACTCCTTGTCACGTACAACCGGGCATTCGAAAACACGCTAGTTAACTCAATGACAGGCGCGCGTGCTAACCATTCAGGCACCCAACCCCCTTTGAAATCAGACACGTGCAATATGTCATATTGGAAGAATAAGAAGTCGCTCACAACAAAATGGTAAATTAATGAGTTTAGGTCAAAAGGTTGAGCTACTGTTTTAGAGTACTTAATAGTTTTAAAGAGACACGTTAAGGGTTGTTCATAGTTAAATGAAAGTTTAATTTTAAATAAGACCAATAAAATTAGGATTTAATAATGCCAGACTAATATTTCCAATATGTTTGGTTATAAGTAGGAAATCGTGACGACTTCTTAAGCATGTTTTAAACAAAGGATCATGTTTGTTTAAACAAGAATGGCACTCTGCAATAAAAAAAACTGGCAAAAGCAAGATTTCTTTGCAGAAATTAAATAATTGCTAGAACCAGAAAAATATTTATCCACTATAATAAATAAGCAACATAGAGAAAATGGAATGAAATTGAATGGGGTTTAACGTCCGACTGTTCTGCTCCTAAAATGGGCTAATGAAGACGGGCATATGCCATAAAGTGTGCAATGAGGGAAATGTTACCCGGGCAGCGGCGGTTACGGCCTACGAGGTTGGACAGGCGACCATACTCCTTCACGTACAACCAAGAAATCGAAACAACGCCAGTTGACTCAATGACAGACGTTATGATACAGAGCGCACGTGCTAACCATTCAGCCACGCAACCTCCCTAAAATCGGCAAATTGCTGACCTACAGCGAGAAACATTTCAACCGGGCCAAATTTTCTATTGTAACAGTTTAATTTGCACGGTACCTTTAGTTATCAACCGAATATTACAAAACTTTTAAAAATAAGCTCCCCCTGACCAGCTTAAGCGTTCGCAATAAACGTTTGCCCCTTAAAATCGGTAAATTGCTGACTTTAAAGTGAGAAACATTACAACCGGGGGCAATTTTCTGTTTTATCACTTTTACAGTACCTTTGATTACCAACCGATTATTACAAAACTTTAAAAATAAAAGAGAAAGAGAGAAATGCGGCCTAATGTCCATTCGACACAAACTAGGTCATTTCGGGACTAACATATGTTTTTTAATTTTATTTAAAAACTCCCCTTGCGCTTACAAGTCTTTAGCCGTTGGGAGGAAACCGAAGGACACGGAGAAAACCCACGAGGTTGGACATCATACTTCATGTCACGTCCAACCTGGAGATCGAAACGACGCCCGTTGACTCAATGACAGACGTTACGATACAGTGCGCACATGCTAACCATTCAGCCATTCAGCCTCCGTGAATTCAGAAAATTGCTGACTTATAGCAAGAAACATTTCAACCGGGCGAAATTTTCTGTTTTAACAGTTTAATGTGCACGGTACTTTAATTACCAACCGATTATTACAAAACTTTTGAAAATAAGCTCCAACTGACCAGCTTAATCGTATGCAATAAACGTTTTCGCCTGAATTGAAAGTTCTGCGCGGAGAAAGTTCATCTCGATTTCCCGGCGTGGTTACCCTTGTCAGTGAGGCAGAACGGAGGGCCTGACAAGCACAGCTGTCTAGTCATTCGGATGGGACGAAAAACCAAGGTCCCGTGTACACATTGGAGTGCACGTAAAATATCCCTAAGCAGTTGGAATTCGATACTGTTGAATAAGCTCTATACGATGACTAAATGTGTAGATTGTAGTCACCCACAATGCATGTTTCGCTTAACAATGAAAGGGTGCCGTTTTCAATGTTCGATCCTTTTGTTCTTCTACTCCTGATATGTTGGACTGTTGATCGATGGTTTCATATAAAAGACTACCAATAGAAGAAGTTCCCAAAAAATATTATGTTGACTTAACGAGAAAGACCTCTAAACATGCTCCAAATTGTAAAAATACGACTTTTTGGATTTTCAATCTCTTTTTTTCGGCTATCCCTGATATTTAGAAAAAATAATACAATGATTTCACACAACAGGCTAGCTATTAGACTCTCTATTGACAAAAGTTTCACCGCCCTCCCTTCATTATAACCGAAGTTATCGTGCCCTAAAGAATCAACAAATTAGCATGCTTATCTCTGCTTACCCTAAGCAGAAAATGCTGATCTTTAAACTCAATCATAACATTGACCTAGTGAACGTCTACACCAAGTTTGAACATTCTAGCTTAATTAGAAGGAGAGTAATTGTGTTCCAAAGTCCCGACCCTTCTATTTTTCATTTTCAATTCAAAATGGTGACCATCACGTGACAGAAATCAAAATTCTATTCGCGACATTTTTTAGGCCTTCCTACAAGGATTCAGAAAATATAACTCCCGAGTCTGTAAGTAAAATAGCAAAAAAGCCTTATTGATTTTTCACTTTTAAATATGGCGGCACTTCCGGTTCGATCGACAAACTCCATATTTTGCTTACAAATCAGTAATTACTTATCTAGTATCCAAAAAAAAAATCAGGTCATTCTGACCTATATTTCGATGATTTTTTTGAAAATTTTGATCCTTAATTTCGTCAAGGGGAGATAATTTAGAAAATTTCTAATTATATTTTTGAAGTCACATCGGTAAGATCTACTTAGATACTAAATTTCATGAAAATCGTACAACTATTAAAGAAGTTGTCAAATTGGTCTAAACTTCCGGTTCGAAATCACAGCGACGAATTTTCGAAATTCGAAAATGTGAAACTGCAGATGAAAATGATTTTTTTAAAGGTATTCAAAGAAAAAAGAATTAGTAAAATCGGTCAAAAAATAACAAAGTTACGACTATGCATTGTCATTTTTTTCGTTCGTAAAATTCGGTGATTTCGGATTCGTAAAACGTTTCGAAAATATATTTAATCAAGGTTCGCACCCCATTTTTGGGGGGGTAGGTCAAAATTTCAGAAAGATCCCATGGATAGATTCTGAGAAATCCGATTTGCAGAAAACACACAAAAAAAAAAATAATAATAATAATAACTTTAACAGAAACAATAAGCTTTCATATGTAATATGAAAGCTTAATAATAATAACTAGACCTGCAAGCAGCACTGAACCGGCTTTCAGGAATCATACAGGAAGTTTCTTATACCATAGCCGATCCATTGAGCTACCAAACTATACTTTAGTTGTTTTTCTTCAGTGACACCCTCTATCATATGTAAAAGTAATATTTGCTGGCGAAAAGACCGGTCAAAATTGTAAATTATGGCAAAATTACGTCACTTCCGGTACCGAAAGATATTTTTATAGGTGAAAAATAAGTCGAAAATTCGCAACACACAAAATACAAACTTTGTTTTATACATATTGGGCAATAAATAATTACCCTATAACCCATAAACTGAAATTAAGAAGGTAAAAAACTTAAAAGTGACCCTGGGAAAATTGGCTATTATTCGACAAGGGAACATGCTAGAAGGCTTGTTTTGATATCAATATGATGGTATTGATTCAATCTTACTGCCCATTAGAGTCAGACGTTATCAAGTTAAACGAATAATAAATATAAATCCCTTCAAAATAATGTTTGTTTTGAAGGCTAAAAATAATTTTTTTGCAAAAATTACATTACTTCCGGTGATATTGAAAATGTTAACTTAGTTCATAGAAGCCATAAATGGCATAAGGCATCAAATGGTAAAAGAATTATAAAAATCGAATAATAATTGAGACTTTTATAGACCCAAAACCTTGAAAAGTGACTTATAGAAGATCGCCTATTTCTCTGTAACCATACAAGTTAGAAACCATTTTGTGGTATCTGTATGGTCGTATGGCTTCATTTTATTCGTTGATGGGAATCAAATATCATAATTTTAAAAATATTATAAGGCAGACTCATTTGAATAAAATATTTGTTTTTTTGGTTAAAAATACAGTTTTTGCCCAAATGACGTCATTTCCGGTCACAGTGAAAATGTAAAATTGACTTGACCTAGTCCAAATTGGCATTAGGCATCAAATGGAAAAAAATATTGCAAATCGAATGATAATTCACTCTTTTATAGGCAAAATAACGTGAAAAGTGATGCATGCAAAATTGCATATTTCTCGGCAACTGCTCCTATTACAAACTAATTTTCGCATACATTCTCTTCGTCTGGATTATTGCTACGAGTTTATGAAAATTACAAATAAATATTTCAAAATATGAAGACGCTGAATGAATTGTAAATAACTGAATTTTACACTTTATTTTACATTTTATTCGAAATTGCCCGAAAATGAAATTGAAATTAAAAAATCTGAGCTAAGGATTTTGTGCATCTTTGCAGGGTGCATCCTTTTAGTTATATCAGTTTTGAAAAAAAAAATATTTGCTTTCAAAAAGTGGTACCGAACTGTCAAAATTGTAGTTTTTGTTAATATTACGTCACTTTCGTTGCCGACAGAAAAATTTTACCGTAACAAAAAAAATTACAATTTCGACCACGGAGCATATGAACTTTGTTTTATACAAATCGAACAATAAATAATTTTTCTGGGTACGAAAAACTAAATTAGCCGATGGCGGCTAATGCAAATTACCCTGACAATTTTTTTTCTCATTTCTGCTCAAGTACGATGATATTTTAACCCTGTGTAAAATACCATCAAAATATATTCATAAATAAAAAAGGTATTCGTAAAAAAATTATTTTTTTTCAAAATATCGGACATTTGTTCGACTACTTCCGGTTTTACGATCATTATCGCGATAGCTTTACGAAGTTCTTTCGATACTTAACTTTCTGTACCAGAAGTGTCAGAAACATCCATTGAGTAGTTTTGGAAAAAAAGATAAATTAAAGAGCGTTTACAAAAATTTAATGATTTTTCAATTTTTTTCAAAGTTTGATGCCATTTTTGGACCACCTATATTATTTCAATGCTTTTCATTTTGGATTCACTATATAGACAACCGATAGGACTTTGAGTAAGAAAAGTTTAAGAAAAATCTGCGGCGTCGTTTTCGAGAAAAGGGCGTCTCAGAATGTTAAAAAATCGGAAAATACTAGATTTTTGGCATACAATAATTTATTTCCCTACCATCGAAATCGTATTATTTAGATACCATATGATGGTCCATTAATAGGGCTTTCCAACGACCCTTTAGTTCTTTTGGTCCGCTATTACCTAAGGGAGAAATCAAGTTTTTCGCAAGTGCGACAATGTTTTTAACCTTTTTTTTTCATTTTTTGAATACTTCCGGTATGGTTATTATTTTCGGAATAGTTTTAATAGCCGGTTTGGGCACTAAAATAGCCACAGGGCTCTGTAATGATATATTGCATTATCTGATCAGATAAAATGCCCCTGAGAAATCCTATGTTGAAAAGTGCCAAAAATGCAAAAAATTTAAAATATCGAAAATTAAATTTCAATAACTACATACATATTATACATCGTTAGAATCGTAATTAGGTCAGCTATCTGAATATACAATCTTTTTTTTGAAAATCTCTCAAAATAAAAAAATAGTAGAGCATTTTCCAAAATTTCACGATTTTTCGACTTTTTTCGATTTTCAGTCCGTTATTTCACCTATTCCAGACATTTCAAAGTCTTATTGGGTGGCATAATTCACAAGACTATCGAATGGACTCTCGATAGAGAAAGTTAAAAAAAAAGTTGCGGTTAAGTTTTCGAGATACAGGCGTCCAAAAACGCTCCAAATCAGAAAATACTTGATTTTCAGCGTGCCATATTTTGCTTCCTGCTCATCGTGTCCGTATGAATTGGGTATCATACGATAGTACAATCCTAGTGCAGTCCAATGGTACCCTAATTGCTTTAATCCGTTGATATCGGGCGGAGAAATCGCGTTTTTCCCCAAAATATCCATTTTTTGCATTTTTTTCAAAATATTGAACATTATTTCGACCACTTCCGGTTTAAAGATCCGTGTCGAAATTGCTTTATCAGTTGGTATTGGACTATAACTTCATGTTCCAGAAGTTTCAGAAACGTCAATTCTACCATAAAACGAAACCCGAGCTCGCAAAATGGGAAGAAAATTCGATAAAAATCGAAAAATAAAGGGCGATAACTCCGAATGAAACTTATATTACTGGAATCGGATGGACTTCAGGTATCCAAAAATGTAGGTCAAATTTGAAAATTTTGAAAAATGACAAAAATTGTCTCGTAAACAACATGTTTTCAATTTTCGAACGATAAAAGTCATAGACGAATGTTCGAAATTGAAAAATGTGAGATAGCCATTGTCTCGGAAAAGATTCAGGGATTCCAAAAATGTAATTTGTTTGAAAATGGATAAAGAATTGACGAAACTATGGCCGATTTTCAATTTTTAGACAACGTGCAAAGTTCGGTCACTTCCGGTATGCGCAGAAATTTCAAAAATATTTTATCAAGTAGCCACCACGTGGTTTCCCAATAGAAAATCTAATTTCAGATCGATATCTGTTTTCGATCATGGAGATCTAGGCCCCCGCGGTAAATAATAATAATAATAATAACTAGACCTGCAAGCAGCACTGAACCGGCTTTCAGGAATCATACAGAAAGTTTATTATACCATAGCCGATCCATTGAGCTACCAAACTATACTTTAGTTGTTTTGCTTCAGTGACACCCTCTACCATATGTTAAAGTAATATTTGCTGGCGAAAAGACCGGTCAAAATGGTAAATTATGGCAAAATACGTCACTTCCGGTGCCGAAAGACATTTTTATAGGTGAAAAATAAGTCGAAAATTCGCAACATACAAAATACAAACTTTGTTTTATCATATCGGGCAATAAATAATTAACCTATAATCCATAAACTGAAATTAAGAAGGTAAAAAACTTAAAAGTGACCCTGGGAAAATTGGCTACTATTCGACAAGGGAACATGCTAGAAGCCTTTTCTTGATATCAATATGATGGTATTGATTCAATCTTACTGCCTATTAGAATCAAACATTATAAAGTTAAACGAATGATAAATATAAATCCCTTCAAAAAAATGTTTGTTTTGAAGGCTAAAAATACGTTTTTTGCAAAAATTACATTACTTCCGGTGATATTGAAAATGTTAATTTAGTTCATAGAAGTCATAAATGGCATAAGGCATCAAATGGTAAAAAAATTATTAAAATCGTATAATAATTGACACTTTTATAGACGAAAACCCTTGAAAAGTGACTTATAGAAGATCGCCTATTTCTCTGTAACCGTACAAGTTAGAAACCATTTTGTGGTATCTGTATGGTCGTATGGCTTCATTCTATTCGTTGATGGGAATCAAATATCACAATTCTAAAAATATTATAAGGCAGACTCATTTTAATAAAATATTTGTTTTTTAGGTTAAAAATACAGCTTTTGCCCAAAAGACGTCATTTCCGGTCACAGTGAAAATGTAAAATTAGCTTGACCTAGTCCAAAATGGCATTAGGCATCAAATGGAAAAAAAAATATTGCAAATCGAATAATAATTCCCTCCTTTATAGGCAAAATAACGTGAAAAGTGATGCATGCAAAATTGCATATTTCTCAGCAACTGCTCATATTACAAACTAATTTTCCCATACATTCTCTTTGTCTGGATTAATGCTACGAGTTTATGAAAATAACAAATAAATATTTCAAAATATGAAGACGCTGAATGAATTGTAAATAACTGAATTTTACACTTTATTTTACATTTTATTCGAAATTGCCCGAAAATGAAATTGGAATTAAAAAATCTGAGCTAAAGATTTTGTGCACCTTTGCAGGGTGCATCCTTTTAGTTATATCAGTTTTGAAAAAAATAACATTTGCTTTCAAAAAGTGGTACAGAACTGTCAAAATTGTAGTTTTTGTAAATATTACGTCACTTCCGTTGCCGACAGAAAAATTTCACCGTAACAAAAAATATTACAATTGGGACCACGGAGCATATGAACTTTGTTTTATACAAATCGAACAATAAATAATTGTTCTGGGTACGAAAAACTAAATTAGCCGATGGCGGCTAACGCAAATTACCGAGACAATTTTTTTTCTCATTTCTGTTCAAGTAGGATGATATTTTAACCCTGTGTAAAATACCATCAAAAAATATTCATAAATGAAAAAGGTTTTCGTAAAAAAAAAATTTTTTTTCAAAATATCGGACATTTTTTCGACTACTTCCGGTTTTACGATCATTGTCGTGATAGCTTTATGAAGTTCTTTGGATACTTAACTTTCTGTACCAGAAGTGTCAGAAACATCCATTGAGTAGTTTTGGAAAAAAAGATAAATTAAAGAGCGTTTCCAAAACTTTAACGATTTTTCAATTTTTTTCAAAGTTTGAGGCCATTTTTGGACCACCTATATTATTTCAATGCTTTTCATTTTGGATTCGCTATATAGACAACCAATAGGACGTTGAGTAAGAAAAGTTTAAGAAAAATCGTAGGCGTCGTTTTCGAGAAAAGGGCGTCTCGGAATGTTAAAAAAGCGGAAAATACTTGATTTTTGGCATACAATAATTTATTTCCTTACCATTGAAATCGTATTATTTAGATACCATATGATGGTCCATTAATAGGGCTATCCAACGACACTTTAGGTCTTTTGTTCCGCTATTACCTAAGGGAGCAATGAAGTTTTTCGCAAGTGAGACAATGTTTTTAACCTTTTTTTTCATTTTTTGAATATTTCCGGTATGGTTATCATTGTCGGAATATTTTTAATAGCCGGTTTGGGCACTAAAATAGCCTCAGGGCTCTGTAATGATATATTACATTATCTGATCAGATAAAATGCCCCTGAGAAATCCTGTGTTCAAAAGTGCCAAAAATGAAAAAAATTTAAAATATCGAAAATTAAATTTCAATAACTACATACATATTATACATCGTTAGATTCTTAATTAGGTCAGCTATCTGAATATACAACCTTTTTTAAAAAATCTCTTCAAATAAAAAAATAGTAGAGCATTTTCCAAAATTTCACGATTTTTCGACTTTTTTCGATTTTCAGTCCGTTATTTCACCTATTCCAGATATTTCAAAGGCTTATTGGGTGGTTTCATGCAAATTAACTCCGAAAGGACTCTCGATAGAAAAAATTTAAGAAAAAGTTACGGTTAAGTTTTCGAGATATAGGCGTCCAAAAACGCTCCAAATCAGAAAATACTTGATTTTCAGCGTGCCATATTTTGCTGCCTGATCATAATATCCGTATGAATTGGGTATCATACGATAGTACAATCCTAGTGCAGTCCAATGGTACCCTAATTTGTTTAATCCATTGACATCGAACGGAGAAATCGCGTTTTCCCCAAAACTATCCATTTTTTGCATTTTTTTCAAAATATTGCACATTATTTCGACTACTTCCGGTCTACGGATCATTGTTGAAATGGCTTTATTCCTTGCAATGGTCATTTGGCTTCATGCCTTAGAAGTTTCAGATTCGCCAATTCAGCCATATAACGAAAGCCGAGCTCACAAAATAGGTAGAAAATTCGAAAAAAATCGAAAAATAAAGGGCGATAACTCTGAATGAAACTTATATTACTGGAATCGGATGGACTTAAGGTATCCAAAAATATAAGTCAAATTTGAAAATTTTGAAAAATGAAAAAAATTGTCTCTTAAACAAATTTTTTTAATTTTCAAACGCTAGAAGTCAGCGACGAAGTTTCGAAATTACAAAATCTTAGATTGCTATTGGCTCGGAAAAGATTCAGGGTTTCCGAAAATGTCATTTGTTTGAAAATGGGTAAATAATTGACGAAACTATGGCCAATTTTCAATTTTTTGACAACGTACAAAGATCTGCCACTTCCGGTATGCGCAGAATTTTCGAAAATACTTTATCAAGTAGCCACCACATGGTTTCCCGAAAGAAAAGTTGATTTCAGATCGATATCTGCTTTCGATCATGGAGAACTTGGCCCCCGCGGTAAATAATAATAATAATAATAATTTTAGTAATCTCAATAGGCTTTCAGACGAAAGTCTGAAAGCCTAATAATAATAATAATAATTTTAGTAATCTCAATAGGCTTTCAGACGAAAGTCTGAAAGCCTAATAATAATTTTAGTAATCTCAATAGGCTTTCAGACGAAAGTCTGAAAGCCTAATAACTAGACCTGCATGCAGGAATGACGGGTTTCACTGGTGCCACGCTACCCTTAAACATGTCACTTCCGGTGCCAAGTTACCCTTGAACATATGTCACTTCCGGTACCAGCGAAACCACTAAACAGGTTTCCAAATTAACATTGCACACAAATAAAATGGACGCAGAATCAACAAAATCCAGCAATATCAATTCATTTTATACATTTGTTACTTGTAAATGATCTTGACAAAATTAAATTACTCCCTGTGTTAATGCAAATGTTCAATTAGTCTTATGAAATCAGAAATGGCATACGATATCATATAGTGAAAATTTTATGTAAATCGAATAATAATTGCCACTTTTAAAGACCAAAAAACTTGAAAAGTGACTTGTAGGAAATCGGCTATTTCTCTGCAACCGTACAAGTTAGAAACCATTTTGTGGTATCTGTATGATCGTATGGGTTCATTCTATTTGTTGATTGGCATCAAATACCATACTTTGAAAAAGATTTCAAAACAGACTCATTTGAATAAAATATCTGTTTAAGAGGCTAAAAATACAGTTTTTGCCAAAATGACGTTACTTCCGGTGATAATGAAAATCTTGAATTACTTGTATGAAATCCCAAATGGCATTAGGTATAACATGGTGTGACGTTTATGAAAATCGAATAATAATTGACACTTTTATGGCCCCGAAACCTTCAAAAGTGACCTGTAGAAAACCGTCTATTTCTCGGCAACCGAACAAGTTAGAAACCATTTTATGATATCTATATGACCATATGAGTTTTGTTTATATGTGAATTTAAACCAAAAGTTAAAATTATTAATACATATTAAGTTATTCTTGGTTGAATAAAACATTGATTTAAAAAGTTTAAAATGCATTTTTTGACCAAATGATGTCACTTCCGGTGTCAATTTTAAATTGTAATCAACTTGATATGACGCTACATGCTTTTTGAATCAAATGATGCCACTTTTATAAAAATCCAATCATAATTGACTATTTTACAGGCAAAATAACGAAAACAGTGACTTGTACAGAACTGCCCATTTCTTGGTAACTGCTTATAGTACAAACGAATTTTAACATACATTTTCTTCGTATGGATTATAGCTACAAGTTTATAAAAGTTACGAAGAAATATTTTAAAATCTGAAAAGCCTGAATAGGTTGTAAATAGGCCAATTTTACACCATTTTTAGCCTCTTAATCGAATTTGCTCGAAAATGAAATCGAAATTAAAAAAACTGCTTCCTACATTTTTTGCGCCTTGAAAGGGCACACTCTTTGAGTCAAATAATTTTTCCAAAAAATAATATTTGTTTTCGAAGAAGGAAAATAACTGTCAAAATTGTAGTTTTTGGTAAAATTATGCCACTTCCGGTGCCGACAGATAAAACTTTTGGTAATAAAAAAAATGACAATTGATACAACGAAGCATATGAACTTTGTTTTATACAAATCGAACAATAAAAAATTAATCTAGGACTTAAAAACTGAATTAGCCAATGGCGGCCAAGGTAAATTACTGAGACAAAATTCTTTAACATTTTTGCACTAGTCAGATGACCCTTTAATTCTGTGCATAATACGACTAAAAAATATTCATAAATAAAAAAGTTTTTTGTAAAATTTTAAATTTTCAAAATTTGGCGCCTAATATCTTTGAAGATTTACCGAAAATCAAAAATCGAAAGTAGTGTAGCTATGTGCCCTGTCTCCGGCTATGCCAAAATGTATCGAAAGTTAAAATTCAATGATTATTGTTAAAATTACTGCAATATTTTAAAAAACGATAATTTGGTGATTTCGGACATTTCGCATTGTCACAGAACGTTCAAAATAGCTTTATCCTCTAAGTCACACCCACTTTCCCAGTAAAACCGAAGAAATCGTAACGATGCGACAAGCAGTTGCTGAGATCTACTCAAAACAAAAGAAGAATAATAATAATAAGAACTAGACCTGCATGCAGGAATGACGGGTTTCACTGGTGCCATGTTACCCTTAAACATGTCACTTCCGGTGCCAAGTTACCCTTGAACATATGTCACTTCCGGTACCAGCGAAACCACTAAACAGGTTTCCAAATTAACATTGCACACAAATAAAATGGACGCAGAATCAACAAAACCCAACAATATCAATTCATTTTATACATTTGTTACTTGTAAATGATCTTGACAAAATTAAATTACTTCCTGTGTTAATGAAAATGTTCAATTAGTCTTATGAAATCAGAAATGGCATACGATATCATATAGTGAAAATTTTATGTAAAATTTTAAGACCAAAAAACTTGAAAAGTGACTTGTAGAAAATCTGCTATTTCTCTGCAACCGTTAAAGTTACAAACCATTTTGTGGTATCTGTGTGATCGTATGGGTTCATTCTATTTGTTGATTAGCATCAAATACCATAATTTGAAAAAGATTTCAAAACAGACTCACTTGAATAAAATATCTGTTTTGAAGGCTAAAAATACAGTTTTTGCCAAAATGACGTTACTTCCGGTGATAATGAAAATCTTAAATTACTTGAATGAAATCCCAAATGGCAGTAGGTATAACACGGTGTAACGTTTATGAAAATCGAATAATAATTGACACTTTTATGGCCCCGAAACCTTCAAAAGTGACCTGTAGAAAACCGTCTATTTCTCGGCAACCGAACAAGTTAGAAACAATTTTATGATATCTATATGACCATATGAGTTTTGTTTATATGTGAATTTAAACCAAAAGTTAAAATTATTAATACATATTAAGTTATTCTTGGTTGAATAAAACATTGATTTAAAAAGTTTAAAATGCAGTTTTTGACCAAATGATGTCACTTCCGGTGTCAATTTTAAATTGTAATCAACTTGATATGACGCTACATGCTTTTTGAATCAAATGATGTCACTTTTATAAAAATCCAATAATAATTGACTATTTTACAGGCAAAATAACGAAAACAGTGACTTGTACAGAACTGCCCATTTCTTGGTAACTGCTTATATTACAAACGAATATTAACATACATTTTCTTCGTATGGATTATAGCTACAAGTTTATAAAAGTTACGAAGAAATATTTTAAAATCTGAAAAGCCTGAATAGGTTGTAAATAGGTAAATTTTACACCATTTTTAGCCTCTTAATCGAATTTGCTCGAAAGTGAAGTCGAAATTAAAAAAACTGCTTCCTACATTTTGTGCGCCTTGAAAGGGCACACTCTTTGAGTCAAATAATTTTTCCAAAAAATAATATTTGTTTTCGAAGTAGGAAAATAACTGTCAAAATTGTAGTTTTTGGTAAAATTATGCCACTTCCGGTGCCGACAGATAACACTTTTGGTAATAAAAAAAATGACAATTGATACAACGAAGCATATGAATTTTGTTTTATACAAATCGGACAATAAAAAATTAATCTAGGACTGAAAAACTGAATTAGCCAATGGCGGCCAAGGAAAATTACTGAGACAAATTTTTTTAACATTTTTGCACTAGTCAGATGACTCTTTAATTCTGTGCACAATACGACTAAAAAATATTCATAAATAAAAAAATTTTTTGTAAAATTTTAAATTTTCGAAATTTGGCGCCTAATATCTTCGAAGATTTGCCGAAAATCAAAAATCGAAAGTAGCGTAGCTATGTGCCCTGTCTCAGGCTATGCCAAAATGTATCGAAAGTTAAAATCCAATGATTATTGTTAAAATTACTGCAATATTTTCAAAAACGATAACTTCGGTGATTTCGGACATTTCGCATTGTCGCAGAACGTTCAAAATAGCTTTATCCTCTAAGTCACACCCACTTTCACAGTAAAACCGAAGAGATCGTAACGATGCGACACGTAGTTGCTGAGATCTATTCAAATTGGAATCTGAATAATAATAATAATAAGAACTAGACCTGCAAGCAGCACTGAACCGGCTTTCAGGAATCATACAGGAAGTTTATTATACCATAGCCGACCCATTGAGTTACCAAACTATACTCTAGTTGTTTTGCTTCAGTGACACCCTCTATCATATGTAAAAGTAATATTTGGTGGCGAAAAGACCGTTCAAAATTGTAAATTATGGCAAAATTACGTCACTTCCGGTACCGAAAGAAATTTTTATAGGTGAAGAATAAGTCGAAAATTCGCAACATACAAAATACAAACTTTGTTTTATACATATCGGGCAATAAATAATTAACATATAACCCATAAGCTGAAATTAAGAAGGTAAAAAACTTAAAAGTGACCCTGGGAAAATTGGTTATTATTCGACAAGGGAACATGCTAGAAGCCCTTTCTTGATATCAATATGATGGTATTGATCCAATCTTACTGCCCATTAGAGTCAGACGCTATAAAGTTAAACGAATAATAAATATAAATCCCTTCAAAAAAAATGTTTGTTTTGAAGGCTAAAAATACGTTTTTTGCAAAAATTACATTACTTCCGGTGATATTGAAAATGTTAACTTGGTTCATAGAAGTCATAGATGGCATAAGGCAACAAATGGTAAAAAAAATATAAAAATCGAATAATAATTGACACTTTTATAGACCAAAAACCTTGAAAAGTGACTTATAGAAGATCGCCTATTTCTCTGTAACCGTACAAGTTAGAAACCATTTTGTGGTATCTGTATGGTCGTATGGCTTCATTCTATTCTTTGATGGGAATCAAATATCATAATTTTGAAAATATTATAAGGCAGACTCATTTGAATAAAATATTAGTTTTTTAGGTTAAAAATACAGTTTTTGCCCAAATGACGTCATTTCCGTTCACAGTGAAAATGTAAAATTGGCTTAACCAAGTCCAAATTGGCATTTGGCATCAAATGGAAAAAAATATTGCAAATCGAATAATAATTCACTCTTTTATAGGCAAAATAACGTGAAAAGTGATGCATGCAAAATTGCACATTTGTCGGTAACTGCTCATATTACAAACTGGATTATTGCTACGAGTTTATGAAAATTACAAATCAATATTTCAAAATATGAAGACGCTGAATGAATTGTAAATAACTGAATTTTACACTTTATTTTACATTTTATTCGAAATTGCCCGAAAATGAAATTGAAATTAAAAAATAGGAGCTAAGGATTTTATGCACCTTTGCAGGGTGCATCCTTTTAGTTATATCATTTTTGAAAAAAAATAATATTTGCTTTCAAAAAGTGGTACCGAACTGTCAAAATTGTAGTTTTTGTTAATATTAGGTCACTTCCGTTGCCAACAGAAAAATTTCACCGTAACCAAAAAAATTACAATTGGGACCACGGAGCATATATGAACTTTGTTTTATACAAATCGAACAATAAATAATTTTTCTGGATACGAAAAATTAAATTAGCCGATAGCAGCTAACGCAAATTACCGAGACAATTTTTTTTCTCATTTCTGCTCAAGTACGATGATATTTTAACCCTGTGTAAAATATCATCAAAAAATATTCATAAATAAAAAAGGTTTTCGTAAAAGAAATATTTTTTTTTCAAAATATCGGACATTTTTTCGACTACTTCCGTCTTTACGATCGTTGTTGTGATAGCTTTACGAAGTTCTTTGGATACTTAACTTTCTATACCAGAAGTGTCAGAAACATCCATTGAGTAGTTTTGGAAAAAAAGATAAATTAAAGAGCGTTTACAAAAATTTAACGATTTTTCAACTTTTTTTAAAGTTTGATGCCATTTTTGGACCACCTATATTATTTCAATGCTTTTCATTTTGGATTCACTATATAGACAACCGATAGGAATTTGAGTAAGAAAAGTTTCAGAAAAATCTGCGGCGTCGTTTTCGAGAAAAGGGCGTCTCAGAATGTTAAAAAATCGGAAAATACTAGATTTTTGGCATACAATAATGTATTTCCTTACCATCGAAATCGTATTATTTAGATACCATATGATGGTCCATTAATAGGGCTATCCAACGACACTTTAGTTCTTTTGGTCCGCTATTACCTAAGGGAGCAATCAAGTTTTTCGCAAGTGAGACAATGTTTTTAACCTTTTTTTTTTCATTTTTTTAATACTTCCGGCATGGTTATTATTGTTGGAATTGATTTATAGCCGGTTTGAGCACTAAAATAGCCAGAGGGCTCTGTAATGATATATTACATTATCTGATCAGATAAAATGCCCCTGAGAAATCCTGTGTTCAATAGTGCCAAAAATGAAAAAAATTTAAAATATCGAAAATTAAATTTCAATAATTACATACATATTATACATCGTTAGAATCGTAATTAGGTCAGCTATCTGAATATACAGCCTTTTTTAAAAAATCTCTTCAAATAAAAAAATAGTAGAGCATTTTCCAAAATTTCACGATTTTTCGACTTTTTTCGATTTTCAGTCCGTTATTTCACCTATTCCAGATATTTCAAAGGCTTATTGGGTGGTTTCATGCAAATTAACTCCGAAAGGACTCTCGATAGAAAAAATTTAAAAAAAAGTTGCGGTTAAGTTTTCGAGATATAGGCGTCCAAAAACGCTCCAAATCAGAAAATACTTGATTTTCAGCGTGCCATATTTTGCTGCCTGGTCATAGTATCCGTATGAATTGGGTATCATACGATAGTACAATCCTAGTGCAATCCAATGGTACCCTAATTTCTTTAATCCATTGATATCGGGCGGAGAAATCGCGTTTTTCCCCAAAATATCCATTTTTTGCATTTTTTTCAAAATATTGCACATTATTTCGACCACTTCCGGTTAAAGGATTCTTGTCGAAATTGCTTTATCAGTTGGTATTGGACTATAACTTCATGTTCCGTAAGTTTCAGAAACATCATTTTGGCTGTAAAACGACACCACAGCTCACAAAATGGGAAGAAAATTCGAAAAAAATCGAAAAATAAAGGGCGATAACTCTGAATGAAACTTATATTACTGGAATCGGATTGACGTCAGGTATCCAAAAATATAGGTCAAATTTGCAAATTTTGAAAAATAACAAAAAATGTCTCGTAGGCGACGTGTTTTGAATTTTCGAACGATAGAAGTCAGCGACGAAGTTTCGAAATTGCGAAATGTGAGATTGCTATTGTCTTGTAAATGTCTCAGACTTTCCAAAAATGTGATTTGTTTGAATATAGGTAGAGAATTGACGAAACCACGACCGATTTTTTATTTTTTACAAACGTTCAAAATTCGACCACTTCCGGTCTGCGCAGAAGTTCAAAAATTGCTTTATTGAGTACCCACCACATGGTTTCCCGATAGAAAGATGAACCGCAGATCGGTATCTCTTTTCGATCATAGAGAAATAGGCTCCGGCGGTAAATAATAATAATAAAAAAAAAAATAATAATTTTAGTAATCTCAATAGGCTTTCAGACGAAAGTCTGAAAGCCTAATAATTTTAGTAATCTCAATAGGCTTTCAGACGAAAGTCTGAAAGCCTAATAATAATAACTAGACCTGCAAGCAGCACTGAACCGGCTTTCAGGAATCATACAGGAAGTTCATTATACCCTAACCGATCCATTGAGCTACCAAACTATACTTTAATTGTTTTGCTTCAGTGACACCTTCTATCATATGTAAAAGTAATATTTGCTGGCGAAAAGACCGATCAAAATTGTAAATTATGGCAAAATTACGTCACTTCCGGTGCCGAAAGAAATTTTTATAGGTGAAAAATAAGTCGAAAATTCGCAACATACAAAATACAAACTTTGTTTTATACATATCGGGCAATAAATAATCAACCTATAACCCATAAACTGAAATTAAGAAGGTATAAAACTTAAAAGTGACACTGGGAAAATTGGCTATTATTCGACAAGGGAACATGCTAGAAGCCTTTTCTTGATATCAATATGATGGTATTGATTCAATCTTACTGCCCATTAGAGTCAGACGTTATAAAGTTAAACGAATAATAAATATAAATCCCTTCAAAAAAATGTTTGTTTTGAGGGCTAAAAATATGTTTTTTGCAAAAATTACATTACTTCCGGAGATATTGAAAATGTTAATTTAGTTCATAGAAGTCATAAATGGCATAAGGCATCAAATGGTAAAAAAATGATAAAAATCGAATAATAATTGACACTTTTATAGACCAAAAACCTTGAAAAGTGACTTATAGAAGATCGCCTATTTCTCTGTAACCGTACAAGTTAGAAACCATTTTGTGGTATCCGTATGGTCGTATGGCTTCATTCTATTCGTTGATGGGAATCAAATATCATAATTTCAAGAATATTATAAGGCAGACTCATTTGAATAAAATATTTGTTTTTTAAGTTAAAAATACAGTTTTTGCCCAAATGACGTCATTTCCGGTCACAGTGAAAATGTAAAATTGGCTTGACCTAGTCCAAATTGGCATTAAGCATCAAATGGAAAAAAATATTGCAAATCGAATAATAATTCACTCTTTTATAGGCAAAATAACGTGAAAAGTGATGCATGCAAAATTGCATATTTCTCGGCAACTGCTCATATTACAAACTAATTTGCGCATACATTCTCTTCGTCTGGATTATTGCTACGAGTTTATGAAAATTACAAATAAATATTTCAAAATATGAAGACGCTGAATGAATTGTAAATAACTGAATTTTACACTTTATTTTACATTTTATTCGAAATTGCCCGAAAATGAAATTGAAATTAAAAAATCTGAGCTAAGGATTTTGTGCACCTTTGCAGGGTGCATCCTTTTAGTTATATCAGTTTTGAAAAAAAATAATATTTGCTTTCAAAAAGTGGTACTGAACGGTCAAAATTGTAGTTTTTGTTAATATTACGTCACTTCCGTTGCCGCCAGAAAAATTTCACCGTAACAAAAAAAATTACAATTGGGACCACGGAGCATATGAACTTTGTTTTATACAAATCGAACAATAAATAATTTTTCTGGGTACAAAAAACTAAATTAGCCGATGGCGGCTAACGCAAATTACCGAGACAATTTTTTTTCTCATTTCTGCTCAAGTAGGATGATATTTTTAACCCTGTGTAAAATATAATCAAAAAATATTCATAAATAAAAAAGGTTTTCGTAAAAAAATTATTTTTTTTCAAAATATCGGACATTTTTTCGACTACTTCCGGTTTTACGATCGTTGTCGTGATAGCTTTACGAAGTTCTTTGGATAATTAACTTTCTGTACCAGAAGTGTCAGAAACATCCATTGAGTAGTTTTGGAAAAAAAGATAACTTAAAGTGCGTTTCCAAAAATTTAACGATTTTTCAATTTTTTTCAAAGTTTGAGGCCATTTTTGGACCATTTATATTATTTCAATGCTTTTCATTTTGGATTCACTATATAGACAACCGATAGGACTTTGAGTAAGAAAAGTTTAAGAAAAATCTGCGGCGTCGTTTTCGAGAAAAGGGCGTCCCAGAATGTTAAAAAATCGGAAAATACTAGATTTTTGTTATACAATAATTTATTTCCTTACCATCGAAATCGTATTATTTAGATACCATATGATGGTCCATTAATAGGGCTATCCAGCGACACTTTAGTTCTTTTGGTCCGCTATTACCTAAGGGAGAAATCAAGTTTCTCGCAAGTGCGACAATGTTTTTAACCTTTTTTTTCATTTTTTGAATACTTCTGGTATGGTTATTATTGTCGGAATAGTTTTAATAGCCGGTTTGGGCACTAAAATAGCCACGGGGCTCTGTAATGATATATTACATTATCTGATCAGATAAAATGCCTCTGAGAAATCCTATGTTCAAAAGTGCCAAAAATGCAAAAAATTTAAAATATCGAAAATTAAATTTCAATAACTACATACATATTATACATCGTTAGAATCGTAATTAGGTCAGCTATCTGAATATACAACCTTTTTTTGAAAATCTCTTCAAATAAAAAAATAGTAGAGCATTTTCCAAAATTTCACGATTTTTCGACTTTTTTTGATTTTCAGTCCGTTATTTCACCTATTCCAGACATTTCAAAGTCGTAATGGAATGTTTCGTACTTCAGACTACCACAAGGTCTCTCGATAGAGAAAGTTTCATAAAAATCGCTGGAGTAGTTTTCGAGATACAGGCGTCCAAAAATGCTAAAAATCAGAAAATACTTGATTTTCAGCGTGCCATATTTTGCTGCCTGTTCATAGTATCCGTAAGAATTTGGTACATACGATAGTGAAATCCCAGTGCAGTCCAATGGTACCCTAATTTCTTTAATCCATTTATATCGGACGGAGAAATCGCGTTTTTCCCCAAAATACCCATTTTTTGCATTTTTTTCAAAATATCCGACATTATTTCGACCACTTCCGGTGTACAGATTATTGTTGAAATTGCTTTATTCCTTGCAATGGTCATTTGGCTTCATGCCTCGGAAATTTCAGAAACGTCAATTTGGCCATAAAACGGAACCCGAGCTCACAAAATGGGTAGAAAATTCGAAAAAAATCGAAAAATAAAGGGCGATAACTCTGAATGAAACTTATATTACTGGAATCGGATGGACTTCAGGTATCCAAAAATGTAGGTCAAATTTCAAAATTTTGAAAAATAACAAAAATTGTCTCGCAAACAACATGTTTTCAATTTTCGAACGATAAAAGTCATAGACGAATGTTCGAAATTGAAAAATGTGAGATAGCCATTGTCTCAGAAAAGATTCAGGGATTCCAAAAATGTAATTTGTTTGAAAATGGATAAAGAATTGACGAAACTATGGCCGATTTTCAATTTTTAGATAACGTACAAATTTCGGTCACTTCCGGTATGCGCAGAAATTTCAAAAATATTTTATCAAGTAGCCACCACATGGTTTCCCAATAGAAAATCTAATTCCAGGTCGATATCTGTTTTCGATCATGGAGATCTAGGCCCCCGCGGTAAATAATAATAATAATAATAATAACTAGACCTGCATGCAGGAATGACGGGTTTCACTGGTGCCACGTCACTTTCGGTGCCACGTTACCCTTAAACATATGTCACTTCCGATACCAATGAAACCATCAAACAGGTTTCCACATAAGCATTGTAAACATCAAATAAAATGGACGAAGAATCAACCAAATCCAGCAATATCAATTCATTTTATATATATGTTACTTGTAAGTGATCCTGGCAAAATTTCATTACTTCCGGTGATAATGAAAATGTTCAATTAGTTTTATGAAATCAGAAATGGCATAAGGCAGCATAATGGCGAAAATTGTATGTAAATCGAATGAGAATTGCCACTTTTATAGACCAAAAACCTTGAAAAGTGACTTGTAGAAAATCGTCTATTTCTCGGCAACCGTACACGATAAAAACTATCTTTTGGTATCTATATGATCGTATAGGTTCAATCCATTTGTTGATTGGAATCAAATATCATAATTTGAAATATATTACAAATCAGACTCATTTGAAAAAAATGTCTGTTTTGAAGGCTAAAAATACAGTTTTTGCCAAAATGACATTACTTCCGGTGATACTGAAAATGTTAAATTAGTTCTATGAAATCATAAATGACACAAGATATCATATGGTGAAAATTTTATGAAAATCGAATAATAACTGACACTTTTATAGACCAAAAACCTTGAAAAGTGACTTGTAGAAAATCGACTATTTCTCTGCAACCGTACAAGTTAGAAACCATTTTGTGGTATCTGTATGATCGTATGGGTTCAATCTATTTGATCAATAGAATCAAATATCACAATTTGAAAAAAATAACAGATACGACTCATTTGAATAAAATATTGTTTTTTGAAGGCTAAAATTTAAGTTTTGAGCAAATGACGTCATTTCCGGTGGCAGCGCAAGGGGTAAAATGGTTTGACATAGTCCACTATGGCATTAGGCATCCAATGGCGAAAGAAAATTGAAAATCGAATAATAATTGATTCTTTTACAGCCAAAATTACGTGAAAAGTGACTCATGCAAAATTGCCTATTTCTCGGCAACTGCTTATATTACAAACTAATTTTCACATACATTCTCTTCGTATGGATTATAGCTACAAGTTTATAAAAGTTACGTAAAAATATTTTAAAATCTGAAAAGCCTGAATGAGTTGTAAATAGGTCAATTTTACGCCTTTTTTCACCTCTTAATCCAATTTGCTAGAAAATGAAAAAGAAATTAAAAAAACTGCTTCCGACATTTTTTGCGCCTTTAAAGGACACACTCTTTGAGTCATATAATTTTTCAAAAAAATAATATTTGTTTTCAAAAAATGTACCTAACTGTCAAAATTGTAGTTTTTGGTAAAATTATGCTACTTCCGGTGCCGACAGATAACACTTTTGGTAATAAAAAAAATGACAATTGAGACAACGAAGCATATGAACTTTGTTTTATACAAATCGAACAATAAAAAATTAATCTAGGACTGAAAAACTGAATTAGCCAATGGAGGCCAAGGAAAATTACTGAGACAAAATTTTTTAACATTTTTGCGCAAGTCAGATGACTCTTTAATTCTGTGCACAACACGACTAAAAAATATTCATAAATAAAAAAGTTTTTTGTAAAATTATAAATTTCCGAAATTTGGCGCCTAATATCTTCGAAGATTTGCCGAAAATCAAAAATCGAAAGCAGCGCAGCTATGTGCCCTGTCTCCAGCTATGCCAAAATGTATCGAAAGTTAAAATCCCATGATTATTGTTAAAATTACCGCAATATTTGTAAAAACGATAACTTCGGTGATTTCGGACATTTCGCATTGTCGCAGAACGTTCAAAATAGCTTTATCCTCTAAGTCACACCCACTTTCTCAGTAAAACCGAAGAAATCGTAACGATGCGACACGTAGTTGCTGAGATCTACTCAAAACAAAAGAAGAATAATAATAATAATAATAAGAATAATAATTTTAACAAAAACAATAGTGTTTCACACAAGCTTCGCAGTGTGAAACCCTAATAATAATAATTTTAGTAATCTCAATAGGCTTTCAGACGAAAGTCTGAAAGCCTAACTAGACCTGCAAGCAGCACTGAACCGGCTTTCAGGAATCATACAGGAGGTTTATTATACCATAGCCGATCCATTGAGCTACCAAACTATACTTTAGTTGTTTTGCTTCAGTGACACCCTCTATCATATGTAAAAGTAATATTTGCTGGCTAAAAGACCGGTCAAAATTGTAAATTATGGCAAAAGTATGTCACTTCCGGTGCCGAAAGAAATTTTTATAGATGAAAAATAAGTCGAAAATTCGCAACATACAAAATACAAACTTTTTTTTATAAATATCGGACAATAAATAATTAACCTATAACCCATAAACTGAAATTAAGAAGGTAAAAAACTGAAAAGTGACCCTCGGAAAATTGGTTATTATTCGGCAAGGGAACATGCTAGAAGATTTTTCTTGATATCAATATGATGGTATTGATTCAGTCTTACTGCCCATTAGAGTCAGACGTTATAAAGTTATACGAATAATAAATATAAATCCCTTCAAAAAAATGTTTGTTTTAAAGGCTAAAAATACGTTTTTTGCAAAAATTACATTACTTCCGGTGATATTGAAAATTTTAACTTGGTTCATAGAAGTCATAAATAGCATAAGGCATGAAATGGTAAATAAATTGTAAAAATCGAATAATAATTGACAGTTTTACAGACCAAAAACCTTGAAAAGTGACTTATAGAAGATCGCCTATTTCTCTGTAACCGTACAAGTTAGAAACCATTTTGTGGTATCTGTATGGTCGTATGGCTTCATTTTATTCGTTGATGGGAATCAAATATCATAATTTTAAAAATATTATAAGGCAGACTCATTTGAATAAAATATTTGTTTTTTAGGTTAAAAATACAGTTTTTGCCCAAATGACGTCATTTCCGGTCACAGTGAAAATGTAAAATTGGCTTGACCTAGTCCAAATTGGCATTAGGCATCAAATGGAAAAAAAATATTGCAAATCGAATAATAATTAACTCTTTTATAGGCAAAATAACGTGAAAAGTGATGCATGCAAAATTGCATATTTCTCGGCAACTGCTCATATTACAAACTAATTTTCGCATACATTCTCTTCGTCTGGATTATTGCTACGAGTTTATGAAAATTACAAATAAATATTTCAAAATATGAAGACGCTGAATGAATTGTAAATAACTGAATTTTACACTTTATTTTACATTTTATTCGAAATTGCCCGAAAATGAAGTTGAAATTAAAAAATATGAGCTAAGGTTTTTGTGCACCTTTGCAGGGTGCATCCTTTTAGTTATATCAGTTTTGAAAAAAAATAATATTTGCTTTCAAAAAGTGGTACCGAACTGTCAAAATTGTAGTTTTTGTTAATATTACGTCACTTCCGTTGCCGACAGAAAAATTTCACCGTAACAAAAAAAATTACAATTGGGACCATGGTGCATATGAACTTTGTTTTATACAAATCGAACAATAAATAATTTTTCTGGGTACGAAAAACTAAATTAGCCGATGGCGGCTAACGCAAATTACCGAGACAATTTTTTTTCTCATTTCTGCTCAAGTACGATGATATTTTAACCCTGTGTAAAATATCATCAAAAAATATTCATAAATAAAAAAGGTTTTCGTAAAAAAATTATTTTTTTTCAAAATATCGGACATTTTTTCGACTACTTCCGGTTTTACGATCGTTGTTGTGATAGCTTTACGAAGTCCTTTGGATACTTAACTTTCTGTACCAAAAGTGTCAGAAACATCCATTGAGTAGTTTTAGAAAAAAAGATAAATTAAAGAGCGTTTCAAAAAATTTAACGATTTTTCAATTTTTTTCAAAGTTTGAGGCCATTTTTCGACCACTTATATTATTTCAATGCTTTTCATTTTGGATTCCCTATATAGACAACTAACAGGACTTTGAGTAAGAAAAGTTTAAGAAAAATCATAGGCGTCGTTTTCGAGAAAAGGGCGTCTCAGAATGTTAAAAAATCGGAAAATACTAGATTTTTGGCATACAATAATTTATTTCCTTACCATCGAAATCGTATTATTTAGATACCATATGATGGTCCATTAATAGGGCTATCCAGCGACACTTTAGTTCTTTTGGTCCGCTATTACCTAAGGGAGAAATCAAGTTTTTCGCAAGTGCGACAATGTTTTTACTCTTTTTTTTCATTTTTTGAATACTTCCGGTATGGTTATTATTGTCGGAATAGTTCTAATAGCCGGTTTGGGCACTAAAATAGCCACAGGGCTCTGTAATGATATATTACATTATCTGATCAGATAAAATGCCCCTGAGAAATCCTATGTTCAAAAGTGCCAAAAATGCAAAAAATTTAAAATATCGAAAATTAATTTTTAATAATTACATACATATTATACATCGTTAGAATCGTAATTAGGTCAGCTATCTGAATATACAACCTTTTTTTAAAAATCTCTTAAAATAAAAAAATAGTAGAGCATTTTCCAAAATTTCACGATTTTTCGACTTTTTTCGATTTTCAGTCCCTTTTTTATCCTATTCCAGACATTTCAAAGTCCTATTGGATGGCTTCATGCCAAATACCTCCAAAAGGACTCTCGATAGAAAAAAAATAAAAAAAATTGTAGGTTAAGTTTTCGAGATACAGGCATCCAAAAACGCTCCAAATCAGAAAATACTTGATTTTCAGCGTGCCATATTTTGCTACTTTTTCATAGTATCTGTATGATTTGGGTATCATACGATAGTCCATTCTTCATGCAACCCAACGATACCTTAATCCCTTTAATCCGTTGATATCGGGCGAAGAAATCACGTTTTTCCCAAAACCACCCATTTTTTTCGTTTTTTTGCAAATTTTGCACATTATTTCGACCACTTCCGGTTTAAGGAGTCTTGTCGAAATTGCTTTACCTGTTGATATTGGACTTTAACTTCATGTTCCAGAAGTTTCAGAAACGTCAATTCTGCCATAAAACGAAACCCGAGCTCACAAAATGGGAAGAAAATTCGAAAAAAATCGAAAAATAAAGGGCGATAACTCTGAATGAAACTTATATTACTGGAATCGGATGGACTTCAGGTATCCAAAAATGTAGGTCAAATTTGAAAATTTTGAAAAATAACAAAAATTGTCTCGTAAACAACATGTGTTCAATTTTCGAACTATAAAAGTCATAGACGAATGTTCGAAATTGAAAAATGTGAGATAGCCATTTTCTCAGAAAAGATCCAGGGATTCCAAAAATGTAATTTGTTTGAAAATGGATAAAGAATTGACGAAACTATAGCCGATTTTCAATTTTTAGAGAAAGTACAAAGTTCGGTCACTTCCGGTATGCGCAGAAATTTCAAAAATATTTTATCAAGTAGCCACCACATGGTTTCCCAGTAGAAAAGCTAATTCCAGATCGATATCTGTTTTCGATCATGGCGATCTAGGCCCTCGCGGTAAATAATAATAATAACTAGACCTGCATGCAGGAATGACGGGTTTCACTGGTGCCACGTCACTTTCGGTGCCACGTTACCCTTAAACATATGTCACTTCCGATACCAATGAAACCGTCAAACAGGTTTCCACATAAGCATTGTAAACATCAAATAAAATGGACGAAGAATCAACCAAATCCAGCAATATCAATTCATTTTATATATATGTTACTTGTAAGTGATCCTGGCAAAATTTCATTACTTCCGGTGATAATGAAAATGTTCAATTAGTTTTATGAAATCAGAAATGGCATAAGGCAGCATAATGGCGAAAACTGTATGTAAATCGAATGAGAATTGCCACTTTTATAGACCAAAAACCTTGAAAAGTGACTTGTAGAAAATCGTCTATTTCTCGGCAACCGTACACGATAAAAACTATCTTTTGGTATCTATATGATCGTATGGGTTCAATCCATTTGTTGATTGGAATCAAATATCATAATTTGAAATATATTACAAATCAGACTCATTTGAAAAAAATGTCTGTTTTGAAGGCTAAAAATACAGTTTTTGCCAAAATGACATTACTTCCGGTGATACTGAAAATGTTAAATTAGTTCTATGAAATCATAAATGACACAAGATATCATATGGTGAAAATTTTATGAAAATCGAATAATAACTGACACTTTTATAGACCAAAAACCTTGAAAAGTGACTTAAGGAAAATCGCCCATTTCTCTGCAACCGTACAAGTTAGAAACCATTTTGTGGTATCTGTATGATCGTATGGGTTCAATCTATTTGATCAATAGAATTAAATATCACAATTTGAAAAAAATAACAAATACGACTCATTTGAATAAAATATTGTTTTTTGAAGGCTAAAATTTAAGTTTTGAGCAAATGACGTCATTTCCGGTGGCAGCGCAAGGGGTAAAATGGTTTGACATAGTCCACTATGGAATTAGGCATCCAATGGCGAAAGAAAATTGAAAATCGAATAATAATTGATTCTTTTACAGCCAAAATTACGTGAAAAGTGACTCATGCAAAATTGCCTATTTCTCGGCAACTGCTTATATTACAAACTAATTTTCACATACATTCTCTTCGTATGGATTATAGCTACAAGTTTATAAAAGTTACGTAAAAATATTTTAAAATCTGAAAAGCCTGAATGAGTTGTAAATAGGTCAATTTTACGCCTTTTTTCACCTCTTAATCCAATTTGCTAGAAAATGAAAAAGAAATTAAAAAAACTGCTTCCGACATTTTTTGCGCCTTTAAAGGACACACTCTTTGAGTCATATAATTTTTCAAAAAAATAATATTTGTTTTCAAAAAATGTACCTAACTGTCAAAATTGTAGTTTTTGGTAAAATTATGCCACTTCCGGTGCCGACAGATAACACTTTTGGTAATAAAAAAAATGACAATTGAGACAACGAAGCATATGAACTTTGTTTTATACAAATCGAACAATAAAAAATTAATCTAGGACTGAAAAACTGAATTAGCCAATGGAGGCCAAGGAAAATTACGGAGACAAAATTTTTTAACATTTTTGCGCAAGTCAGATGACTCTTTAATTCTGTGCACAACACGACTAAAAAATATTCATAAATAAAAAAGTTTTTTGTAAAATTTTAAATTTCCGAAATTTGGCGCCTAATATCTTCGAAGATTTGCCGAAAATCAAAAATCGAAAGTAGCGCAGCTATGTGCCCTGTCTCCAGCTATGCCAAAATGTATCGAAAGTTAAAATCCCATGATTATTGTTAAAATTACCGCAATATTTGTAAAAACGATAACTTCGGTGATTTCGGACATTTCGCATTGTCGCAGAACGTTCAAAATAGCTTTATCCTCTAAGTCACACCCACTTTCCCAGTAAAACCGAAGAAATCGTAACGATGCGACACGTAGTTGCTGAGATCTACTCAAAACAAAAGAAGAATAATAATAATAATAATAAGAATAATAATTTTAACAAAAACAATAGTGTTTCACACAAGCTTCGCAGTGTGAAACCCTAATAATAATAATAATAATAATAACTAGACCTGCAAGCAGCACTGAACCGGCTTTCAGGAATCATACAGGAAGTTTATTATACCATAGCCGATCCATTGAGCTACCGAACTATACTTTAGTTGTTCTGCTTCAGTGACACCCTCTATCATATGTATAAGTAAAATTTGCTGGCGAAAAGACTGGTCAAAATTGTAAATTATGGCAAAATTACGTCACTTCCGGTGCCGAAAGAAATTTTTATAGGTGAAAAATAAGTCGAAAATTCGCAACATACAAAATACAAACTTTGTTTTATACATATCGGGCAATAAATAATTAACCTATAACCCATAAACTGAAATTAAGAAGGTAAAAAACTTAAAAGTGGCCCTGGGAAAATTGGTTATTATTCGACAAGGGAACATGCTAGAAGCCTTTTCTTGATATCAATATGATGGTATTGATTCAATCTTACTGCCCATTAGAGTCAGACGTTATAAAGTTAAACGAATAAAGAATATAAATCACTTCAAAAAAATGTTTGTTTTGAATGCTAAAAATACGTTTTTTGCAAAAATTACATTACTTCCGGTGATATTGAAAATGTTAACTTGGTTCATAGAAGTCATAAATGGCATAAGGCATCAAATGTTAAAAAAATTATAAAAATCGAATAATAATTGACACTTTTATAGACCAAAAACCTTGAAAAGTGACTTATAGAAGATCGCCTATTTCTCTGTAACCGTACAAGTTAGAAACCATTTTGTGGTATCTGTATGGTCGTATGGCTTCATTCTATTCGTTGATGGGAATCAAATATCATAATTTTAAAAACATTATAAAGCAGACTCATTTCAATAAAATATTCGTTTTTTAGGTTAGAAATACAGTTTTTGCCCAAAAGACGTCATTTCCGGTCACAGTGAAAATGTATATTGACTTGACCTAGTCCAAATTGGCATTAGGCATCAAATGGAAAAAAAATATTGCAAATCGAATAATAATTCACTCTTTTATAGGCAAAATAACGTGAAAAGTGATGCATGCTCAATTGCATATTTCTCGGCAACTGCTCATATTACAAACTAATTTTCGCATACATTCTCTTCGTCTGGATTATTGCTACGAGTTTATGAAAATTACAAATAAATATTTCAAAATATGAAGACGCTGAATGAATTGTAAATAACTGAATTTTACACTTTATTTTACATTTTATTCGAAATTGCCCGAAAATGAAATTGAAATTAAAAAATATGAGCTAAGGATTTTGTGCACCTTTGCAGGGTGCATCCTTTTAGTTATATCAGTTTTGAAAAAAAATAATATTTGCTTTCAAAATGTGGTACCGAACTGTCAAAATTGTAGTTTTTGTTAATATTACGTCACTTCCGTTGCCGACAGAAAAACTTCACCGTAACAAAAAAAATTACAATTGGGACCACGGTGCATATGAACTTTGTTTTATACAAATCGAACAATAAATAATTTTTCGGGGTACGAAAAACTAAATTAGCCGATGGCGGCTAACGCAAATTACCGAGACAATTTTTTTTCTTATTTCTGCTCAAGTACGATGATATTTTAACCCTGTGTGAAAGATCATCAAAAAATATTCATAAATAAAAAAGGTTTTCGTAAAAAAAATATTTTTTTTCAAAATATCGGACATTTTTTTCGACTACTTCCGATTTTACGATCGTTGTTGTGATAGCTTTACGAAGTTCTTTGGATACTTAACTTTCTGTACCAGAAGTGTCAGAAACACCCATTGAGTAGTTTTGGAAAAAAAGATAAATTAAAGAGCGTTTCCAAAAATTTAACGATTTTTCAATTTTTTTCAAAGTTTGAGGCCATTTTTCGACCACTTATGTTATTTCAATGCTTTACATTTTGGATTCCCTATATAGACAACCGATAGGACTTTGAGTAAGAAAAGTTTAAGAAAAATCGTAGGCGTCGTTTTCGAGAAAAAGGCGTCTCAGCATGTTAAAAAATTGGAAAATACTACATTTTTGGCATACAATAGTTTATTTCCTTACCATCGAAATCGTATTATTTAGATACCATATGATGGTCCATTAATAGGGCTATCCAGCGACACTTTAGTTCTTTTGGTCCGCTATTGCCTAAGAGAGAAATCAAGTTTTTCGCAAGTGCGACAATGTTTTTACTCTTTTTTTTCATTTTTTGAATACTTCCGGTATGGTTATTATTGTCGAAATAGTTTTAATGGCCGGTTTGGGCACTAAAATAGCCACAGGGCTCTGTAATGATATATTACATTATCTGATCAGATAAAATGCCCCTGAGAAATCCTATGTTCAAAAGTGCCAAAAATGCAAAAAATTTAAAATATCGAAAATTAAATTTTAATAATTACATACATATTATACATCTTTAGAATCGTAATTAGGTCAGCTATCTGAATATACAACGTCTTTTTAAAAATCTCTTAAAATAAAAAAATAGTAGAGCATTTTCCAAAATTTCACGATTTTTCGACTTTTTTCGATTTTCAGTCCCTTTTTTATCCTATTCCAGACATTTCAAAGTCTTATTGGATGGCTTTAGGCAAAATACCTCCACAAGGACTCTCGATAGAAAAAATTTAAAAAAAATTGCAGGTTAAGTTTTCGAGATACAGGCGTCCAAAAACGATCCAAATCAGAAAATACTTGATTTTCAGCGTGCCATATTTTGCTGTCTGTTCATAGTATCCGTACGAATTGGGTAGCATACGATAGCACAATCCTAGTGCAGTCCAATGGTACCCTAATTTCTTTAATCCGTTGATATCGGGCGGAGAAATCGCGTTTTTCCCCAAAATATCCATTTTTTGCATTTTTTTCAAAATATTGAACATTATATCGACCACTTCCGGTTTAAAGATCCGTGTCGAAATTGCTTTATCAGTTGGTATTGGACTATAACTTCATGTTCCAGAAGTTTCAGAAACGTCAATTCTGCCATAAAACGAAACCCGAGCTCACAAAATGGGAAGAAAATTCGAAAAAAATCGAAAAATAAAGGGCGATAACTCTGAATGAAACTTATATTACTGGAATCGGATGGACTTCAGGTATCCAAATTTGTAGGTCAAATTTGAAAATTTTGAAAAATAACAAAAATTGTCTCGTAAACAACATGTTTTCAATTTTCGAACGATAAAAATCACAGACGAATGTTCGAAATTGAAAAATGTGAGATAGCCATTGTCTCAGAAAAGATTCAGGGATTCCAAAAATGTAATTTGTTTGAAAATGGATAAAGAATTGACGAAACTATGGCCGATTTTCAATTTTTAGGGAAAGTACAAAGTTCGGTCACTTCCGGTATGCGCAGAAATTTCAAAAATATTTTATCAAGTAGCCACCACATGGTTTCCCGATAGAAAAGCTAATTCCAGATCGATATCTGTTTTCGGTCATGGAGATCTAGGCCCTCGCGGTAAATAATAATAATAATAATAACTAGACCTGCAAGCAGCACTGAACCGGCTTTCAGGAATTATACAGGAAGTTCATTATACCATAGCCGATCCATTGAGCTACCAAAGTATACTTTAGTTGTTTAGCTTCAGTGACACCCTCTATCATATGTAAAAGTAATATTTGCTGGCGAAAAGACCGGTCAAAATTGTAAATTATGGCTAAATTACGTCACTTCCGGTACCGAAAGAAATTTTTATAGGTGAAAAATAAGTCGAAAATTCGCAACACACAAAATACAAACTTTGTTTTATACATATCGGGCAATAAATAATTAACCTATAACCCATAAACTGAAATTAAGAAGGTAAAAAACTTAAAAGTGACCCTGGGAAAATTGGTTATTATTCGACAAGGGAACATGCTAGAAGCCTTTTCTTGATATCAATATGATGGTATTGATTCAATCTTACTGCCCATTAGAGCCAGACGTTATAAAGTTAAAGGAATAATGAATATAAATCACTTCAAAAAAATGTTTGTTTTGAAGGCTAAAAATACGTTTTTTGCAAAAATTACATTACTTCCGGTGATATTGAAAATGTTAACTTGGTTCATAGAAGTCATAAATGGCATAAGGCATCAAATGGTAAAAAAATTATAAAAATCGAATAATAATTGACACTTTTATAGACCAAAAATCTTGAAAAGTGACTTATAGAAGATCGCCTATTTCTCTGTAACCGTACAAGTTAGAAACCATTTTGTGGTATCTGTATGGTCGTATGGCTTCATTCTATTCGTTGATGGGAATAAAATATCATAATTTTAAAAATATTATAAGGGAGACTGATTTGAATAAAATATTAGTTTTTTAGGTTAAAAATACAGTTTTTGCCCAAATGACGCCATTTCCGGTCACAGTGAAAATGTAAAATTGGCTTGACCTAGTCCAAATTGGCATTAGACATCAAATGGAAAAAAAATATTGCAAATCGAATAATAATTCACTTTTGTATAGGCAAAATAACGTGAAAAGTGATGCATGCAAAATTGCATATTTCTCGACAACTGCTCATATTACAAACTTATTTTCGCATACATTCTCTTCGTCTGGATTATCACTACGAGTTTATGAAAATTACAAATAAATATTTCAAAATATGAAGACGCTGAATGAATTGTAAATAGCTGAATTTTACACTTTATTTTACATTTTATTCGAAATTGCCCGAAAATGAAATTGAAATTTAAAAATATGAGCTAAGGATTTTGTGCACCTTCGCAGGGTGCATCCTTTTAGTTATATCAGTTTTGAAAAAAAATAATATTTTCTTTCAAAAAGTGGTACCGAACTGTCAAAGTTGTAATTTTTGTTAATATTACGTCACTTCCGTTGCCGACAGAAAAATTTCACCGTAACATAAAAAATAACAATTGGGACCACGGAGCATATGAACTTTGTTTTATACAAATCGAACAATAAATAATTTTTCTGGGTACGAAAAACTAAATTCGCCGATGGCGGCTAACGCAAATTACCCAGACAATTTTTTTTCTCATTTCTGATCAAGTACGATGATATTTTAACCCAGTGTAAAATATCACCAAAATATATTCATAAATAAAAAAGATTTTCGTAAAAAAAATAATTTTTTTCAAAATATCGGACATTTTTTCGACTACTTCCAGTTTTACGATCGTTGTTGTGATAGCTTTACGAAGTTCTTTGGATACTTAACTTTCTGTACCAGAAGTGTCAGAAACATCCATTGAGCAGTTTTGGAAAAAAAGATAAATAAAAGAGCGTTTACAAAAATTTATCGATTTTTCAATTTTTTTCAAAGTTTGATGCCATTTTTGGACCACCTATATTATTTCAATGCTTTTCATTTTGGATTCACTATATAGACAACCGATGGGACTTTGAGTTAGAAAAGTTTAAGAAAAATCTGCGGCGTCGTTTTCGAGAAAAGGGCGTCTCAGAATGTTCAAAAATCGGAAAATACTAGATTTTTGGCATACAATAATTTATTTCCTTACCATCGATATCGTATTATTTAGATACCATATGATGGTCCATTAATAGGGCTATCCAACGACACTTTAGTTCTTTTGGTCCGCTATTACCTAAGGGAGAAATCAAGTTTTTCGCAAGTGCGACAATGTTTTTAACCTTTTTTTTCATTTTTTGAATACTTCCGGTATGGTTTTTATTGTCGGTATAGTTTTAATAACCGGTTTGGGCACTAAAATAGCCACAGTGCTCTGTAATGATATATTACATTATCTGATCAGATAAAATGCCCTTGAGAAATCCTAGGTTCAAAAGTGCCAAAAATGCAAAAAATTTAAAATATCGAAAATTAAATTTCAATAACTACATACATATTATACATCGTTAGAATCGTAATTAGGTCAGCTATCTGAATATACAATCGTTTTTTGGAAATCTTTGAAAATAAAAAAATAGCAGAGCATTTTCCAAAATTTCACGATTTTTCGACTTTTTTCGATTTTCAGTCCGTTATTTCACCTATTCCAGATATTTCAAAGTCTTATTGGATGGCTTCATGCAAAATACCTCCGAAAGGACTCTCGATAGAAAAAATTACAAAAAAAGTTGCGGTTAAGTTTTCGAGATACAGGCGTCCAAAAACGCTCCAAATCAGAAAATACTTGATTTTCAGCGTGCCATATTTTGCTGCCTCCTCATCGTATCCGTACGAGTTGGGTATCATACGATAGCACAATCCTAGTGCAGTCCAATGGTACCCTAATTTCTTTAATCCATTGATATCGGGCGGAGAATTCGCGTTTTTCCCCAAAATATCCATTTTTTGCATTTTTTTCAAAATATTGCACATTATTTCGACCACTTCCGGTTTAAGGATTCTTGTCGAAATTGCTTTATACGTTGGTATTGGACTATAACTTCATGTTCTAGAAGTTTCAGAAACGTCAATTCTACCATAAAACGAAACCCGAGCTGACAAAATGGGAAGAAAATTCGAAAAAAATCGAAAAATAAAGGGCGATAACTCTGAATGAAACTTATATTACTGGAATCGGATGGACTTCAGGTATCCAAAAATGTAGGTCAAATTTGAAAATTTTGAAAAATGACAAAAATGGTCTCGTAAACAACATGTTTTCAATTTTCGAACGATAAAAGTAATAGACGAATGTTCGAAATTGAAAAATGTGAGATAGCCATTGTCTCAGAAAAGATTCAGGGATTCCAAAAATGTAATTTGTTTGAAAATGGATAACGAATTGACGAAACTATGGCCGATTTTCAATTTTTAGACAACGTGCAAAGTTCGGTCACTTCCGGTATGCGCAGAAATTTCAAAAATATTTTATCAAGTAGCCACCACATGGTTTCCCAATAGAAAATCTAATTCCAGATCGATATCTGTTTTCGATCATGGAGATCTAGGCCCCCGCGGTAAATAATAATAATAATAATAATAACTAGACCTGCAAGCAGCACTGAACCGGCTTTCAGGAATCATACAGAAAGTTTATTATACCATAGCCGATCCATTGAGCTACCAAACTATACTTTAGTTGTTTTGCTTCAGAGACACCCTATACCATATGTTAAAGTAATATTTGCTGGCGAAAAGACCGGTCAAAATTGTAAATTATGGCAAAATTACGTCACTTCCGGTGCCGAAAGAAATTTTTATAGGTGAAAAATAAGTCGAAAATTCGCGACATACAAAATACAAACTTTGTTTTATCATATCGGGCATTAAGGTAAAAAACTTAAAAGTGACCCTGGGAAAATTGGCTATTATTCAACAAGGGAACATGCTAGAAGCCTTTTCTTGATATCAATATGATGGTATTGATTCAATCTTACTGCCCATTAGAGTTAGACGTTATAAAGTTAAACGAATGATGAATATAAATCCCTTCAAAAAAATGTTTGTTTTGAAGGCTATTAATGTTTTTTTTTGCAAAAATTACATTACTTCCGGTTATATTGAAAATGTTAATTTAGTTCACAGAAGTCATAAATGGCATAAGGCATCAAATGGTAAAAAAATTATTAAAATCGTATAATTATTGACACTTTTATGGACGAAAACCCTTGAAAAGTAACTTATAGAAGATCGCCTATTTCTCTGTAACCGTACAAGTTAGAAACCATTTTGTGGTATCTGTATGGCCGTATGGCTTCATTCTATTCGTTGATGGGAATCAAATATCATAATTCTAAAAATATTATAAGGCAGGCTCATTTTAATAAAATATTTGTTTTTTAGGTTAAAAATACAGTTTTTGACCAAATGACGTCATTTCCGGTCACAGTGAAATTGTAAAATTGGCTTGACCTAGTCCAAATTGGCATTAAGCATCAAATGGAAAAAAAAATTGCAAATCGAATAATAATTCCCTCCTTTATAGGCAAAATAACGTGAAAAGTGATGCATGCAAAATTGCATATTTCTCGGCAACTGCTCATATTACAAACTAATTTTCCCATACATTCTCTTCGTCTGGATTAATGCTACGAGTTTATGAAAATAACAAATGAATATTTCAAAATATGAAGACGCTGAATGATTTGTAAATAACTGAATTTTACACTTTATTTTACATTTTATTCGAAATTGCCCGAAAATGAAATTGGAATTAAAAAATCTGAGCTAAAGATTTTGTGCACCTTTGCAGGGTGCATCCTTTTAGTTATATCAGTTTTGAAAAAAATAACATTTGCTTTCAAAAAGTGTTACAGAACTGTCCAAATTGTAGTTTTTGTTAATATTACGTCACTTCCGTTGCCGACAGAAAAATTTCACCGTAACAAAAAATATTACAATTGGGACCACGGAGCATATGAACTTTGTTTCATACAATTCGAACAATAAATAATTGTTCTGGGTACGAAAAACTAAATTAGCCGATGGCGGCTAACGCAAATTACCGAGACAATTTTTTTTCTCATTTCTGTTCAAGTATTTTGATATTTTAACCCTGTGTAAAATACCATCAAACAATATTCATAAATGAAAAAGGTTTTCGTCAAAAAAATTTTTTTTTTTTCAAAATATCGGACATTTTTTCGACTACTTCCGGTTTTACGATCATTGTCGTGATAGCTTTACGAAGTTCTTTGGATACTTAACTTTACGTACCAGAAGTGTCAGAAACATCCATTGAGTAGTCTTGGAAAAAAAGATAAATTAAAGAGCGTTTCCAAAAATTTAACGATTTTTCAATTTTTTTCAAAGTTTGAGGCCATTTTTGGACCACCTACATTATTTCAATGCTTTTCATTTTGGATTCACTATATAGACAACCGATAGGACTTTGAGTAAGGAAAGTTTAAGAAAAATCGTAGGCGTCGTTTTCGAGAAAAGGGCGTCTCGGAATGTTAAAAAATCGGAAAATACTAGATTTTTGGCATACAATAATTTATTTCCTTACCATCGAAATCGTATTATTTAGATACCATATGATGGTCCATTAATAGGGCTATCCAACGACACTTTAGTTCTTTTGGTCCGCTATTACCTAAGGGAGAAATCAAGTTTTTCGCAAGTGCGACAATTTTTTTAACCTTTTTTTTTCATTTTTTGAATACTTCCGGTGTGGTTATTATTGTCGGAATAGTTTTAATAGCCGGTTTGGGCACTAAAATAGCCACAGGGCTCTGTAATGATGTATTACATTATATGATCAGATAAAGTGCCCCTGGGAAATCTGGTGTTCAAAAGTGCCAAAAATGCAAAAAAATTAAAATATCGAAATTAAATTTCAATAACCACATACATATTATACATCGTTAGAATCGTAATTAGGTCAGCTATCTGAATATACAACCTTTTTTTGAAAATCTCTTAAAATAAAAAAATGGTGGAGCATTTTCCAAAATTTCACGATTTTTCGACTTTTTTCGATTTTCAGTCCCTTTTTTATCCTATTCCAGACATTTCAAAGTCTTATTGAATGGCTTCATGCAAAATACCTCCAAAAGGACTCTCAATAGAAAAAATTAAAAAAAAATTGTAGGTTAAGTTTTCGAGATACAGGCGTCCAAAAATGCTAAAAATCAGAAAATACTTGATTTTCAGCGTGCCATATTTTGCTGCCTGATCATAGTATCTGTATGAATTGGGTATCATACGATAGTACAATCCTAGTGCAGTCCAATGGTACCCTAATTTGTTTAATCCATTGATATCGGACGGAGAAATCGCGTTTTCCCCAAAACTATCCATTTTTTTGCATTTTTTCAAAATATTGCACATTATTTCGACTACTTCCGGTCTACGGATCATTGTTGAAATTGCTTTATTCCTTGCAATGGTCATTTGGCTTCATGCCTTAGAAGTTTCAGATTCGCCAATTCGGCCATATAACGAAACCCGAGCTCACAAAATAGGTAGAAAATTCGAAAAAAATCGAAAAATAAAGGGCGATAACTCTGAATGAAACTTATATTACTGGAATCGGATGGACTTAAGGTATCCAAAAATATAAGTCAAATTTGAAAATTTTGAAAAATGAAAAAAATTGTCTCTTAAACAAAATTTTTCAATTTTCGAACGCTAGAAGTCAGCGACGAAGTTTCGAAATTACAAAATCTTAGATTGCTATTGACTCGAAAAAGATTCAGGGTTTCCGAAAATGTCATTTGTTTGAAAATGGGTAAATAATTGACGAAACTATGGCCAATTTTCCATTTTTTGACAACGTACAAAGATCTGCCACTTCCGGTATGCGCAGAATTTTCGAAAATACTTTATCAAGTAGCCACCACATGGTTTCCCGAAAGAAAAGTTGATTTCAGATCGATATCTGCTTTCGATCATGGAGAACTTGGCCCCCGCGGTAAATAATAATAATAATAATAATTTTAGTAATCTCAATAGGCTTTCAGACGAAAGTCTGAAAGCCTAATAACTAGACCTGCAAGCAGCACTGAATCGGCTTTCAGGAATCATACAGGAAGTTTATTATACCATAGCCGATCCATTGAGCTACCGAACTATACTTTAGTTGTTCTGCTTCAGTGACACCCTCTATCATATGTATAAGTAATATTTGCATGCGAAAAGACCGGTCAAAATTGTATATCATGGCAAAATTACGTCACTTCCGGTGCCGAAAGAAATTTTTATAGGTGAAAAATAAGTCGAAAATTCGCAACATACAAAATACAAACTTTGTTTTATACATATCGGGCAATAAATAATTAACCTATAACCCATAAACTGAAATTAAGAAGGTAAAAAACTTAAAAGTGACCCTGGGAAAATTGGTTATTATTCGACAAGGGAACATGCTAGAAGCCTTTTCTTGATATCAATATGATGGTATTGATTCAATCTTACTGCCCATTAGAGTCAGACGTTATAAAGTTAAACGAATAAAGAATATAAATCACTTCAAAAAATGTTTGTTTTGAAGGCTAAAAATACGTTTTTAGCAAAAATTACATTACTTCCGGTGATATTGAAAATGTTAACTTGGTTCATAGAAGTCATAAATGGCATAAGGCATCAAATGTTAAAAAAATTATAAAAATCGAATAATAATTGACACTTTTATAGACCAAAAAACCTTGAAAAGTGACTTATAGAAGATCGCCTATTTCTCTGTAACCGTACAAGTTAGAAACCATTTTGTGGTATCTGTATGGTCGTATGGCTTCATTCTATTCGTTGATGGGAATCAAATATCATAATTTTTAAAACATTATAAGGCAGACTCATTTCAATAAAATATTTGTTTTTTAGGTTAGAAATACAGTTTTTGTCCAAAAGACGTCATTTCCGGTCACAGTGAAAATGTAAAATTGGCTTGACCTAGTCCAAATTGGCATTAGGCATCAAATGGAAAAAAAATATTGCAAATCGAATAATAATTCACTCTTTTATAGGCAAAATAACGTGAAAAGTGATGCATGCACAATTGCATATTTCTCGGCAACTGCTCATATTACAAACTAATTTTCGCATACATTCTCTTCGTATGGATTATTGCTACGAGTTTATGAAAATTACAAATAAATATTTCAAAATATGAAGACGCTGAATGAATTGTAAATAACTGAATTTTACACTTTATTTTACATTTTATTCGAAATTGCCCGAAAATGAAATTGAAATTAAAAAATATGAGCTAAGGATTTTGTGCACCTTTGCAGGGTGCATCCTTTTAGTTATATCAGTTTTGAAAAAAAATAATATTTGCTTTCAAAATGTGGTACCGAACTGTTAAAATTGTAGTTTTTGTTAATATTACGTCACTTCCGTTGCCGACAGAAAAACTTCGCCGTAACAAAAAAAATTACAATTGGGACCACGGTGCATATGAACTTTGTTTTATACAAATCGAACAATAAATAATTTTTCTGGGTACGAAAAACTAAATTAGCCGATGGCGGCTAACGCAAATTACCGAGACAATTTTTTTTCTTATTTCTGCTCAAGTACGATGATATTTTAACCCTGTGTGAAAGATCATCAAAAAATATTCATAAATAAAAAAGGTTTTCGTAAAAAAAATATTTTTTTTCAAAATATCGGACATTTTTTCGACTACTTCCGATTTTACGATCGTTGTTGTAATAGCTTTACGAAGTTCTTTGGATACTTAACTTTCTGTACCAGAAGTGTCAGAAACATCCATTGAGTAGTTTTGGAAAAAAAGATAAATTAAAGAGCGTTTCCAAAAATTTAACGATTTTTCAATTTTTTTCAAAGTTTGAGGCCATTTTTCGACCACTTATATTATTTCAATGCTTTTCATTTTGGATTCCCTATATAGACAACCGATAGGACTTTGAGTAAGAAAAGTTTAAGAAAAATCGTAGGCGTCGTTTTCGAGAAAAAGGCGTCTCAGAATGTTAAAAAATTGGAAAATACTACATTTTTGGCATACAATAGTTTATTTCCTTACCATCGAAATCGTATTACTTAGATACCATATGATGGTCCATTGATAGGGCTATCCAGCGACACTTTAGTTCTTTTGGTCCGCTATTACCTAAGAGAGAAATCAAGTTTTTCGCAAGTGCGACAATGTTTTTACTCTTTTTTTTCATTTTTTGAATACTTCCGGTATGGTTATTATTGTCGAAATAGTTCTAATAGCCGGTTTGGGCACTAAAATAGCCACAGGGCTCTGTAATGATATATTACATTATCTGATCAGATAAAATGCCCCTGAGAAATCCTATGTTCAAAAGTGCCAAAAATGCAAAAAATTTAAAATATCGAAAATTACATTTTAATAATTACATACATATTATACATCGTTAGAATCGTAATTAGGTCAGCTATCTGAATATACAATCTTTTAAAAATTTCTTAAAATAAAAAAATAGTAGAGCATTTTCCAAAATTTCACGATTTTTCGACTTTTTTCGATTTTCAGTCCCTTTTTTATCCTATTCCAGACATTTCAAAGTCCTATTGGATGGCTTCATGCCAAATACCTCCAAAAGGACTCTCGATAGAAAAAAAATAAAAAAAATTGTAGGTTAAGTTTTCGAGATACAGGCATCCAAAAACGCTCCAAATCAGAAAATACTTGATTTTCAGCGTGCCATATTTTGCTGTCTGTTCATAGTATCCATATGAATGGGGTATCATATGTTAGTCCAGCAATCGTGCCATCAAACGATACCTTCATTCGTTTAATCCATTGATATCGGACAGAGAAATAGCGTTTTCCCCAAAAATATCCATTTTTTGCATTTTTTTCAAAATATTGCACATTATTTCGACCACTTCCGGTTTAAGGAGTCTTGTCGAAATTGCTTTACCTGTTGATATTGGACTTTAACTTCATGTTCCAGAAGTTTCAGAAACGTCAATTCTGCCATAAAACGAAACCCGAGCTCACAAAATGGGAAGAAAATTCGAAAAAAATCGAAAAATAAAGGGCGATAACTCTGAATGAAACTTATATTACTGGAATCGGATGGACTTCAGGTATCCAAAAATGTAGGTCAAATTTGAAAATTTTGAAAAATAACAAAAATTGTCTCGTAAACAACATGTGTTCAATTTTCGAACTATAAAAGTCATAGACGAATGTTCGAAATTGAAAAATGTGAGATAGCCATTTTCTCAGAAAAGATCCAGGGATTCCAAAAATGTAATTTGTTTGAAAATGGATAAAGAATTGACGAAACTATAGCCGATTTTCAATTTTTAGAGAAAGTACAAAGTTCGGTCACTTCCGGTATGCGCAGAAATTTCAAAAATATTTTATCAAGTAGCCACCACATGGTTTCCCAATAGAAAAGCTAATTCCAGATCGATATCTGTTTTCGATCATGGAGATCTAGGCCCTCGCGGTAAATAATAATAATAATAACTAGACCTGCATGCAGGAATGACGGGTTTCACTTTTGCCATGTTACCTTTGAACTTGAACTTGTGTCACTTTTGGTGCTACGTTACCCTTGAACATATGTCCTTTCCGGTACCAATGAAACCAATATACAGGTTTCCACATAAGCATTGCACACATCAAATAAAATGGAAACAGAATCAAACAAATCCAGCAATTTTATTTTATACATTTGTTACATGTAATTGATCCTGACAAAATAACAGTACTTCCGGTGATAATGTAAATGTTCCCTTAGTCTTATGAAATCAGAAATGGCATAAGGCATCATATGGTGAAAATTTTATGTAAATCGAATAATAATTTCCACTTTTATAGACCAAAAACCTTGAAAAGTGACGTGTAGAAAATCGTCTATTTCTCGGCAACCGTACAAGTTAGAAACCATTTTTTGGTATTTATATGACCGTATGGGTTTAATCTATTTGTTGATTGGAATCAAATATCATAATTGTATAAACATTACAAATCAGACTCATTTGAATAAAATATCGGTTTTGAAGGCTTAAAATACAGTTTTTGCCAAAATGACGCTACTTCCGGTGATAATGAAAACGTTAAATTAGTTTTATAACATCGTCTATGACATTAGGCTTCAAAGGGTGAAAATTTTATGAAAATCAAATAATAATTGACACTTTTATGGGCCAAAAACCTTCAAAAGTGACTTTCAGAAAATCGCCTATATCTCGACAACCGAACAAGTTAGAAACAATTTTATGATATCTATTTGACCGTATGAGTTTTGTTAATATGTGAATTTAAACCAAAAGTTAATTTTATTATTACATGTGACATAATTCTTGGTTGAAAAAAAGATCGATTTTAAAAGTTAAAAATTGAGTTTTTGACTAAATGACGTCACTTCCGGTGTCAATTTTAAATAGTAATCAACATGATATGACGCACACTTGCTTTTTGAATCAAATGATGTCACTTTTGTGAATATCCATTAATAATTGACTATTTTACAGGCAACATTACGAAAACAGTGACTTATGCAAAACTGCCCATTTCTCGGCAACTGCTTATATTAGAAACTAATTTTAACATACATTCTCTTCGTATGGATTATAGTGACAGGTTTATAAAAGTTAAGTAAAAAAAATTTAAAATCTGAAAAGCCTGAATGGGTTGTAAATAGGTAAATTTTACGCCTTTTTTCACCCCTTAATCCAATTTGCTAGATAACACTTTTGGTAATAAAAAAAATAACAATTGGGACAACGAAGCATATGAACTTTGTTTTATACAAATCGAACAATAAAAAATTAATCTAGGACTGAAAAACTGAATTAGCTAATGGCGGCCAAGGAAAATTACTGAGACAAATTTTTTTAACATTTTTGCGCTAGTCAGATGACTCTTTAATTCTGTGCACAACACGACTAAATAATATTTATAAATAAAAACGTTAAATCGAATAATAATTGCCACTTTTAAAGACCAAAAAACTTGAAAAGTGACTTGTAGAAAATCGGCTATTTCTCGGCAACCGTACAAGTTAGAAACCATTTTGTGGTATCTGTATGATCGTATGGGTTCATTCTATTTGTTGATTGGCATCAAATACCATAATTTGAAAAAGATTTCAAAACAGACTCATTTGAATAAAATATCTGTTTTGGAGGCTAAAAATACAGTTTTTGCCAAAATGACGTTACTTCCGGTGATAATGAAAATCTTAAATTACTTGTATGAAATCCCAAATGGCATTAGGTATAACATGGTGTGACGTTTATGAAAATCGAATAATAATTGACCCTTTTGTGGCCCCGAAACCTTCAAAAGTGACCTGTAGAAAACCGTCTATTTCTCGGCAACCGAACAAGTTAGAAACCATTTTATGATATCTATATGACCATATGAGTTTTGTTTATATGTGAATTTAAACCAAAAGTTAAAATTATTAATACATATTAAGTTATTCTTGGTTGAATAAAACATTGATTTAAAAAAGTGTAAAATGCATTTTTTGACCAAATGATGTCACTTCCGGTGTCAATTTTAAATTGTAATCAACTTGATATGACGCTACGTGCTTTTTGAATCAAATGATGTCACTTTTATAAAAATCCAATAATAATTGACTATTTTACAGGCAAAATAACGAAAACAGTGACTTATGCAGAACTGCCCATTTCTTGGCAACTGCTTATATTACAAACGAATTTTAACATACATTTTCTTCGTATGGATTATAGCTACAAGTTTATAAAAGTTACGAAGAAATATTTTAAAATCTGAAAAGCCTGAATAGGTTGTAAATAGGCCAATTTTACACCATTTTTGGCCTCTTAATCGAATTTGCTCGAAAATGAAATCGAAATTAAAAAAACTGCTTCCTACATTTTTTGCGCCTTGAAAGGGCACACTCTTTGAGTCATATAATTTTTCAAAAAAATAATATTTGTTTATGAAGATCGTAAATAACTGTCAAAATTGTAGTTTTTGGTAAAATTATGCCACTTCCGGTGCCGACAGATAACACTTTCGGTAATAAAAAAAACGACAATTGATACAACGAAGCATATGAACTTTGTTTTATACAAATCGAACAATAAAAAATTAATCTAGGACTGAAAAACTGAATTAGCCAATGGCGGCCAAGGTAAATTACTGAGACAAAATTTTTTAACATTTTTGCACTAGTCAGATGACCCTTTAATTCTGTGCACAATACGACTAAAAAATATTCATAAATAAAAAAGTTTTTTGTAAAATTTTAAATTTTCGAAATTTGGCGCCTAATATCTTCGAAGATTTGCCGAAAATCAAAAATCGAAAGTAGCGTAGCTATGTGCCCTGTCTCAGGCTATGCCAAAATGTATCGAAAGTTAAAATCCAATGATTATTGTTAAAATTACTGTAATATTTTTAAAAACGATAACTTCGGTGATTTCGGACATTTCGCATTGTCGCAGAACGTTCAAAATAGCTTTATCCTCTAAGTCACACCCACTTTCCCAGTAAAACCGAAGAAATCGTAACGATGCGACACGTAGTTGCTGAGATCTATTCAAATTGGAATCTGAATAATAATAATAATAATAATAATAAGAATAATAATTTTAACAAAAACAATAGTGTTTCACACAAGCTACGCAGTGTGAAACCCTAATAATAATAATAATAATAATAATAATAATTTTAGTAATCTCAATAGGCTTTCAGACGAAAGTCTGAAAGCCTAATAATAATAATAATAATAATAATTTTAGTAATCTCAATAGGCTTTCAGACGAAAGTCTGAAAGCCTAATAATAACTAGACCTGCAAGCAGCACTGAACCGGCTTTCAGGAATCATACAGGAAGTTTATTATACCATAGCCGATCCATTGAGCTACCAAAGTATACTTTAGTTGTTTTGCTTCAGTGACACCCTCTATCATATGTAAAAGTAATATTTGCTGGCGAAAAGACAGGTCAAAATTGTAAATTATGGCAAAATTACGTCACTTCCGGTACCGAAAAAATTTTTTATAGGTGAAAAATAAGTCGAAAATTCGCAACACACAAAATACAAACTTTGTTTTATACATATCGGGCAATAAATAATTAACCTATAACCCATAAACTGAAATTAAGAAGGTAAAAAACTTAAAAGTGACCCTGGGAAAATTGGTTATTATTCGACAAGGGAACATGCTAGAAGCCTTTTCTTGATATCAATATGATGGTATTGATTCAATCTTACTGCCCATTAGAGCCAGACGTTATAAAGTTAAACGAATAATGAATATAAATCACTTCAAAAAAATGTTTGTTTTGAAGGCTAAAAATACGTTTTTTGCAAAAATTACATTACTTCCGGTGATATTGAAAATGTTAACTTGGTTCATAGAAGTCATAAATGGCATAAGGCATCAAATGGTAAAAAAATTATAAAAATCGAATAATAATTGACACTTTTATAGACCAAAAACCTTGAAAAGTGACTTATAGAAGATCGCCTATTTCTCTGTAACCGTACAAGTTAGAAACCATTTTGTGGTATCTGTATGGTCGTATGGCTTCATTCTATTCGTTGATGGGAATAAAATATCATAATTTTAAAAATATTATAAGGGAGACTGATTTGAATAAAATATTAGTTTTTTAGGTTAAAAATACAGTTTTTGCCCAAATGACGTCATTTCCGGTCACAGTGAAAATGTAAAATTGGCTTGACCTAGTCCAAATTGGCATTAGACATCAAATGGAAAAAAAATATTGCAAATCGAATAATAATTCACTCTTGTAAAGGCAAAATAACGTGAAAAGTGATGCATGCAAAATTGCATATTTCTCGACAACTGCTCATATTACAAACTAATTTTCGCATACATTCTCTTCGTCTGGATTATTGCTACGAGTTTATGAAAATTACAAATAAATATTTAAAAATATGAAGACGCTGAATGAATTGTAAATAGCTGAATTTTACACTTTATTTTACATTTTATTCGAAATTGCCCGAAAATGAAATTGAAATTTAAAAATATGAGCTAAGGATTTTGTGCACCTTCGCAGGGTGCATCCTTTTAGTTATATCAGTTTTGAAAAAAAATAATATTTTCTTTCAAAAAGTGGTACCGAACTGTCAAAATTGTAGTTTTTGTTAATATTACGTCACTTCCGTTGGCGACAGAAAAATTTCACCGTAACATAAAAAATAACAATTGGGACCACGGAGCATATGAACTTTGTTTTATACAAATCGAACAATAAATAATTTTTCTGGGTACGAAAAACTAAATTCGCCGATGGCGGCTAACGCAAATTACCCAGACAATTTTTTTTCTCATTTCTGCTCAAGTACGATGATATTTTAACCCATTGTAAACTATCACTAAAAAATATTCATAAATAAAAAAGATTTTCGTAAAAAAAATATTTTTTTTCAAAATATCGGACATTTTTTCGACTACTTCTAGTTTTACGATCGTTGTTGTGATAGCTTTACGAAGTTCTTTGGATACTTAACTTTCTGTACCAGAAGTGTCAGAAACATCCATTGAGCAGTTTTGGAAAAAAAGATAAATAAAAGAGCGTTTACAAAAATTTAACGATTTTTCAATTTTTTTCAAAGTTTGATGCCATTTTTGGACCACCTATATTATTTCAATGCTTTTCATTTTGGATTCACTATATAGACAACCGATGGGACTTTGAGTTAGAAAAGTTTAAGAAAAATCTGCGGCGTCGTTTTCGAGAAAAGGGCGTCTCAGAATGTTAAAAAATCGGAAAATACTAGATTTTTGGCATACAATAATTTATTTCCTTACCATCGATATCGTATTATTTAGATACCATATGATGGTCCATTGATAGTGCTATCCAACGACACTTTAGTTCTTTTGGTCCGCTATTACCTAAGGGAGAAATCAAGTTTTTCGCAAGTGCGACAATGTTTTTAACCTTTTTTTTCATTTTTTGAATACTTCCGGTATGGTTATTATTGTCGGTATAGTTTTAATAACCGGTTTGGGCACTAAAATAGCCACAGTGCTCTGTAATGATATATTACATTATCTGATCAGATAAAATGCCCCTGAGAAATCCTAGGTTCAAAAGTGCCAAAAATGCAAAAAATTTAAAATATCGAAAATTAAATTTCAATAACTACATACATATTATACATCGTTAGAATCGTAATTAGGTCAGCTATCTGAATATACAATCGTTTTTTGGAAATCTTTGAAAATAAAAAAATAGCAGAGCATTTTCCAAAATTTCACGATTTTTCGACTTTTTTCGATTTTCAGTCCGTTATTTCACCTATTCCAGATATTTCAAAGTCTTATTGGATGGCTTCATGCAAAGTACCTCCGAAAGGTCTCTCGATAGAAAAAATTACAAAAAAAGTTGCGGTTAAGTTTTCGAGATACAGGCGTCCAAAAACGCTCCAAATCAGAAAATACTTGATTTTCAGCGTGCCATATTTTGCTGCCTGCTCATCGTATCCGTACGAGTTGGGTATCATACGATAGCACAATCCTAGTGCAGTCCAATGGTACCCTAATTTGTTTAATCCATTGATATCGGGCGGAGAATTCGCGTTTTTCCCCAAAATATCCATTTTTTGCATTTTTTTCAAAATATTGCACATTATTTCGACCACTTCCGGTTTAAGGATTCTTGTCGAAATTGCTTTATACGTTGGTATTGGACTATAACTTCATGTTCTAGAAGTTTCAGAAACGTCAATTCTACCATAAAACGAAACCCGAGCTGACAAAATGGGAAGAAAATTCGAAAAAAATCGAAAAATAAAGGGCGATAACTCTGAATGAAACTTATATTACTGGAATCGGATGGACTTCAGGTATCCAAAAATGTAGGTCAAATTTGAAAATTTGGAAAAATGACAAAAATGGTCTCGTAAACAACATGTTTTCAATTTTCGAACGATAAAAGTCATAGACGAATGTTCGAAATTGAAAAATGTGAGATAGCCATTGTCTCAGAAAAGATTCAGGGATTCCAAAAATGTAATTTGTTTGAAAATGGATAACGAATTGACGAAACTATGGCCGATTTTCAATTTTTAGACAACGTGCAAAGTTCGGTCACTTCCGGTATGCGCAGAAATTTCAAAAATATTTTATCAAGTAGCCACCACATGGTTTCCCAATAGAAAATCTAATTCCAGATCGATATCTGTTTTCGATCATGGAGATCTAGGCCCCCGCGGTAAATAATAATAATAATAATAATAACTAGACCTGCAAGCAGCACTGAACCGGCTTTCAGGAATCATACAGGAAGTTTATTATACCATAGCCGATCCATTGAGCTACCGAACTATACTTTAGATGTTTTGCTACAGTGAAACCTTCTATCATATATAAAAGTAATATGTGCTGGCGAAAAGACGGGCCAAAATTGTAAATTATCGCAAAATTACGTCACTTCCGGTGCCGAAAGAAATTTTTATAGGGGAAAAATAAGTCGAAAATTCATAACATACAAAATACAAACTTTGTTTTATACGTATCGGGCAATAAATAACTAACCTGTAACCCATCAACTGAAATTAAGAAGGTAAAAAAATTAAAAGTGACCCTGGGAAAATTGGCTATTATTCGACAAGGGAACATGCTAGAAGCCTTTTCTTGATATCGATATGATGGTATTGATTCAATCTTACTGCCCATTAGAGTCAGACGTTATAAAGTTAATTGAATAATAAATATAAATCCCTTCAAAAAAATGTTTTGTTTTGAAGGCTAAAAATACGTTTTTTGCAAAAATTACATTACTTCCGGTGATATTGAAAATGTTAACTTAGTTCATTGAAGTCATAAATGGCATAAGGCATCAAATGGTAAAAATATTATAAAAATCGAATAATAATTGACACTTTTATAGACCAAAAACCTTGAAAAGTGACTTATAGAAGATCGCCTATTTCTCTGTAACCATACAAGTTAGAAACCATTTTGTGGCATCTGTATGGTCGTATGGCTTGATTCTATTCGTTGACGGGAATAAAATATCATAATTCTAAAAATATTATAAGGCAGACTCATTTGAATAAAATATTTGTTTTTTAGGTTAAAAATACAGTTTTTGCCCAAATGACGTCATTTCCGGTCACAATGAAAATGTAAAATTGGCTTGACCTAGTCCAAAATGGCATTAAGCATCAAATGGGGAAAATAAATTGCAAATCGAATAATAATTCATTCTTTTATAGGCAAAATAACGTGAAAAGTGATGCATGCAAAATTGCATATTTCTCGGCAACTGTTCACATTACAAACTAATTTTCGCATGCATTCTCTTCGTCTGGATTATTGCTACGAGTTTATGAAAATTACAAATAAATATTTCAAAATATGAAGAGCTGAATGAATTGCAAACAACTGAATTTTACACTTTATTTTACATTTTATTCGAAATTGCCCGAAAATGAAATTGAAATTAAAAAGTCTGAGCTAAGGATATCGTGCACCTTTGCAGGGTGCATCATTTTAGTTATATCAGTTTTGAAAAAATTAATATATGCTTTCAAAAAGTGGTACCGAACTGTCAAAATTGTAGTTTTTATTAATATTACGTCATTTCCGTTGCCGACAGAAAAATTTCACCGTAACAAAAAAAATTACAATTGGGACCACGGAGCTTATGAACTTTGTTTTATATAAATTGAACAATAAATAATTTTTCTGGGTACGAAAAACTAAATTAGCCGATGGCGGCTAATGCAAATTACCGAGACAATTTTTTTTCTCATTTCTGCTCAAGTAGGATGATATTTTAACCCAGTGTAAAATATCGTCAAAAAATATTCATAAATAAAAAAGGTTTTCGTAAAAAAAAAAAATATTTTCAAAATATCGGACATTTTTTCGACTACTTCCGGTTTTACGATTGTTGTCGTGATAGCTTTACGAAGTTCTTTGGATACTTAACTTTCTGTACCAGAAGTGTCAGAAACATCTATTGAGTAGTTTTGGAAGAAAAGATAAAATAAAGAGCGTTTACAAAAATTTAACGATTTTTGAATTTTTTTCAAAGTTTGATGCTATTTTTGGACCACCTATATTATTTCAATGCTTTTCATTTTGGATTCACTATATAGACAATCGATAGGACTTTGAGTAAGAAAAGTTTGAGAAAAATCGTAGGCGTCGTTTTCGAGAAAAGGGCGTCTCAGAATGTTAAAAAATCGGAAAATACTGGATATTTGGCATACAATAATTTATTTCCTTGCCATCGAAATCGTATTATTTACATACCGTATGATGGTCCATTAATAGGCTATCCAACGACACTTTAGTTCTTTTAGTCCGCTATTACCTAAGGGAGAAATCAAGTTTTTCGCAAGTGCGACAATGTTTTTAACCTTTTTTTTTATTTTTTGAATACTTCCGGTATGGTTATTATTGTCGGAATAGTTTAAATAGCCGGTTTGGGTACTAAAATAGTCATAGGGCTCTGTAATGATATATTACATTTACTGATCAGATAAAATGCCACTGAGAAATCCTATGTCCAAAAGTTAGAAAAATGCAAAAAATTTAAAATATCGAAAATTAACTTTCAATAACTACATACATATTATACATCGTTAGAATCGTAATTAGGTCAGCTATCTGAAAATACAACCTTTTTTCGAAAATCTTTTAAAATAAAAAAATAGTAGAGCATTTTCCAAAATTTCACGATTTTTCGACTTTTTTCGATTTTCAGTCCGTTATTTCACCTATTCCAGATATTTCAAAGTCGTAATGGAATGTTTCGTACTTCAGACTACCACAAGGTCTCTTGATAGAGAAAGTTTCATAAAAATCGCTGGAGTAGTTTTCGAGATACAGGCGTCCAAAAATGCTAAAAATCAGAAAATACTTGATTTTCAGCGTGCCATATTTTGCTGCCTGTTCATAGTATCCGTATGAATTTGGTATCATACGATAGTGCAATCCCAGTGCAGGCCAATGGTACCCTAATGTCTTTAATCCATTTATATCGGGCGGAGAAATCGCGTTTTTCCCAAAAATATCCATTTTTTGCATTTTTTTCAAAATATTGCACATTATTTCGACTACTTCCGGTTTAAGGATTCTTGTCGAAATTGCTTTATTTGTTGGTATTGGACTATAACTTCATGTTCCAGAAGTTTCAGAAACGTCAATTCTGCCATAAAACGAAACCCGAGCTCACAAAATGGGAAGAAAATTCGAAAAAAATCGAAAAATAAAGGGCGATAACTCTGAATGAAACTTATATTACTGGAATTGCATGGACGTCAGGTATCCAAAAATATAGGTCAAATTTGAAAATTTTGAAAAATAACAAAAATTGTCTCGTAAGCAACATGTTTTCAATTTTCGAACGCTAAAAGTCATAGACGAATGTTCGAAATCGAAAAATGTGAGATAGCCATTGTCTAAGAAAAGATTCAGGGATTCCAAAAAGGTAATTTGTTTGAATATGGATAAAGAATTGACGAAACTATGGCCTATTTTCAATTTTTAGACAAAATACAAAGTTCGGTCACTTCCGGTATGCGCAGAAATTTGAAAAATATTTTATCAAGTAGCCACCACATGGTTTCCCGACAGAAAATCTAATTCCAGATCGATATCTGTTTTCGATCATGGTGATCTAGGCTCCCGCGGTAAATAATAATAATAATAATAATAATAATAATTTTAGTAATCTCAATAGGCTTTCAGACGAAAGTCTGAAAGCCTAATAATAATAACTAGACCTGCAAGCAGCACTGAACCGGCTTTCAGGAATCATACAGGAAGTTCATTATACCATAGCCGATCCATTGAGCTACCAAAGTATACTTTAGTTGTTTTGCTTCAGTGACACCCTCTATCATATGTAAAAGTAATATTTGCTGGCGAAAAGACCGGTCAAAATTGTAAATTATGGCAAAATTACGTCACTTCCGGTGCCGAAAGAAATTTTTATAGGTGAAAAATAAGTCGAAAATTCGCAACATACAAAATACAAACTTTGTTTTATACATATCGGGCAATAAATAATCAACCTATAACCCATAAACTGAAATTAAGAAGGTATAAAATTTAAAAGTGACCCTGAGAAAATTGGCTATTATTCGACAAGGGAACATGCTAGAAGCCTTTTCTTGATATCAATATGATGGTATTGATTCAATCTTACTGCCCATTAGAGTCAGACGTTATAAAGTTAAACGAATAATAAATATAAATCCCTTCAATATAATGTTTGTTTTGATGGCTAAAAATACGTTTTTTGCAAAAATTACATTACTTCCGGAGATATTGAAAATGTTAATTTAGTTTATAGAAGTCATAAATGGCATAAGGCATCAAATGGTAAAAAAATTATAAAAATCGAATAATAATTGACACTTTTATAGACCAAAAACCTTGAAAAGTGACTTATAGAAGATCGCCTATTTCTCTGTAACCGTACAAGTTAGAAACCATTTTGTGGTATCCGTATGGTCGTATGGCTTTATTCTATTCGTTGGTGGGAATCAAATATCATGATTTTAAAAATATTATAAGGCAGACTCATTTGAATAAAATATTTGTTTTTTAGGTTAAAAATACAGTTTTTGCCCAAATGACGTCATTTCCGGTCACAGTGAAAATTTAAAATTGGCTTGACCTATTCCAAATTGGCATTAGGCATCAAATGGCAAAAAATTATTGCAAATCGAATAATAATTCACTCTTTTATAGGCAAAATAACGTGAAAAGTGATGCATGCAAAATTGCATATTTCTCGGCAACTGCTCATATTACAAACTAATTTTCGCATACACTCTCTTCGTCTGGATTATTGCTACGAGTTTATGAAAATTACAAATAAATATTTCAAAATATGAAGACGCTGAATGAATTGTAAATAACTGAATTTTACACTTTAGTTTACATTTTATTCGAAATTGCCCGAAAATGAAATTGAAATTAAAAAATATGAGCTAAGGATTTTGTGCACCTTTGCAGGGTGCATCCTTTTAGTTATATCAGTTTTGAAAAAAAAATAATATTTGCTTTCAAAAAGTGGTACCGAACTGTCAAAATTGTAGTTTTTGTTAATATTACGTCACTTCCGTTGCCGACAGAAAAATTTCACCGTAACAAAAAAAATTACAAATGTGACCACGGTGCATATGAACTTTGTTTTATACAAATCGAACAATAAATAATTTTTCTGGGTACGAAAAACTAAATTAGCCGATGGCGGCTAACGCAAATTACCGAGACAATTTTTTTTCTCATTTCTGCTCAAGTAGGATGATATTTTTAACCCTGTGTAAAATATCATCAAAAAATATTCATAAATAAAAAAGGTTTTCGTAAAAAAAATATTTTTTTTCAAAATATCGGACATTTTTTCGACTACTTCCGGTTTTACGATCGTTGTCATGATAGCTTTACGAAGTTCTCTGGATAATTAACTTTCTGTACCAGAAGTGTCAGAAACATCCATTGAGTAGTTTGGGAAAAAAAGATAAATTAAAGAGCGTTTCCAAAAATTTAACGATTTTTCAGTTTTTTTCAAAGTTTGAGGCCATTTTTCGACCACTTATATTATTTCAATGCTTTTCATTTTGGATTCACTATATAGACAACCGATAGGACTTTGAGTAAGAAAAGTTTAAGAAAAATCTGCGGCGTCGTTTTCGAGAAAAGGACGTCTCAGAATGTTAAAAAATCGGAAAATACTAGATTTTTGGCACACAATAATTTATTTCCTTACCATCGATATCGTATTATTTAGATACCATATGATGGTCCATTAATAGGGCTATCCAACGACACTTTAGTTCTTTTGGTCCGCTATTACCTAAGGGAGAAATCAAGTTTTTTGCAAGTGCGACAATGTTTTTAACCTTTTTTTTTACATTTTTTGAATACTTCCGGTATGGTTATTATTGTCGATATAGTTTTGATAACCGGTTTAGGCACTAAAATAGCCACAGGGCTCTGTAATGATATATTACATTTTCTGATCAGATAAAATGCCCCTGAGAAATCCTAGGTTCAAAAGTGCCAAAAATGCAAAAAATTTAAAATATCAAAAATTAAATTTCAATAACTACATACATATTATACATCGTTAGAATTGTAATTAGGTCAGCGATCTGAATATACAATTTTTTTTTGAAAATCTCTTTAAATAAAAAAATAGCAGAGCATTTTCCAAAATTTCACGATTTTTCGACTTTTTTCGATTTTCAGTCCGTTATTTCACCTTTTCCAGATATTTCAAAGTCGTAATGGAATGTTTCGTACACAAGATTACTGCAAGGTCTCTCGATAGAGAAAGTTTCATAAAAAACTGTGGAGCAGTTTTCGAGATACAGGCATCTAAAAACGCTCCAAATCAGAAAATACTTGATTTTCAGCGAGCCATATTTTGCTTCCTGCTGATCGTATCCGTACGAATTGGGTATCATTCAGTGGTCCAATTACCGCCCGACCAAATGATACCTTAATTTGTTTAATCCGTTGATATCGGACGGAAAAATCGTGTTTTTACCCAAAACACCAATTTTTCACGTTTTTTTTCAAAATATCGCATAGTATTTCGACTACTTCCGGTTTACGGATTGTTGTTGAAATTGCTTTAAACGGTGGTTTGACCATATTACTTCATGTTCCAGGAATTTCAGAAACGTCGATCCGGCCGTAAAACGAAACTTAAGCTCACAAAATGTGAAGAAAATTCGAAAAAAATCGAAAAATAAAGGGCGATGACTCTGAATGAAACTTATATTACTGGAACCGGATTGCCTTCAGGTATCCAAAAATGTAGGTCAAATTTGAAAATTTTGAAAAATAACAAAAAATGTGTCTTAAACAACATATTTTCATTTTTCGAATGCTAGAAGTCAGCGGCGAAGTTTCTAAATTGCAAAATTTTCAACTGCTATCGTCCGACAAAAGACTCAGGGTTTCCAAAAATGTAATTTGTATGAAAATAGGTACAGAATTGACGAATCTACGGCCGTTTTTTAATTTTTTGGCAACGCACAAAATTCGGCCACTTCCGGTCTGCGCAGAAGTTTCAAATACAGTGGAAGGGATGGCCACTATATGGTTTCCTGATAGAAAATTACGTCCCAGATCTGTATCTGTTACAGACACTGAGAAATAGGCTCCCCCGAAAAATAAAATAATAATAATAAATAACTAGACCTGCAAGCAGCACTGAACCGGCTTTCAGGAATCATACAGGAAGTTTATTATACCATAACCGATCCAGTGACCTACCAAACTATACTTTAGTTGTTTTGCTTCAGTGACACCCTCTATCATATGTAAAAGTAATATTTGCTGGCGAAAGGACCGATCAAAATTGTAAATTATGGCAAATTTACGTCACTTCCGGTGCCGAAAGAAATTTTTATAGGTGAAAAATAAGTCGAAAATTCGCAACATACAAAATACAAACTTTGTTTTATACATATCGGGCAATAAATAATTAATGTATAACCCATAAACTGAAATTAAGAAGGTAAAAAAACTTAAAAGTGACACTGGGAAAATTGGCTATTATTCGACAAGGGAACATGCTAAAAGCCTTTTCTTGATATCAATATGATGGTATTGATTCAATCTTACTGCCCATTAGAGTCGTACGTTATAAAGTTAAACGAATGATAAAAATAAATCCCTTCAAAAAAATGTTTGTTTTGAAGGCTAAAAATACGTTTTTTGCAAAAATTACATTACTTCCGGTGATATTGAAAATGTTAACTTAGTTCATAGAAGTCATAAATGGCATAAGGCATCAAATGGTAAAAAAAACATCAAAATCGAATAATAATTGACACTTTTATAGACCAAAAACCTTGAAAAGTTACTTATAGAAGATCGCCTATTTCTCTGTAACCGTACAAGTTAGAAACCATTTTGTGGTATCTGTATGGTCGTATGGCTTCATTCTATTCGTTGATGGGAATCAAATATCATAATTTCAAAAATATTATAAGGCAGACTCATTTGAATAAAATATTTGTTTTTTAGGTTAAAAATACAGTTTTTGCCTAAATGACGTCATTTCCGGTCACAGTGAAAATGTAAAATTGGCTTGACCTAGTCCAAATTGGCATTAGGCATCAAATGGAAAGAAAATATTGCAAATCGAATAATAATTCACTCTTTTATAGGCAAAAAAGGTGAAAAGTGATGCATGCAAAATTGCATATTTCTCGGCAACTGCTCATATTACAAACTAATTTTCGCATACATTCTCTTCGTCATGATTATTGCTACGAGTTTATGAAAATTACAAATAAATATTTCAAAATATGAAGACGCTGTATGAATTGTAAATAACTGAATTTTACACTTTATTTTACATTTTATTCGAAATTGCCCGAAAATGAAGTTGAAATTAAAAAATATGAGCTAAGGTTTTTGTGCACCTTTGCAGGGTGCATCCTTTTAGTTATATCAGTTTTGAAAAAAAATAATATTTGCTTTCAAAAAGTGGTATCGAACTGTCAAAATTGTAGTTTTTGTTAATATTACGTCACTTCCGTTGCCGACAGAAAAATTTCACCGTAACTAAAAAAATTACAATTGGGACCACGGAGCATATGAACTTTGTTTTATACAAATCGAACAATAAATAATTTTTCAGGGTACGAAAAACTAAATTAGCCGATGGCGGCTAACGCAAATTACCGAGACAATTTTTTTTCTCATTTCTGCCCAAGTACGATGATATTTTATCCCTGTGTAAAATATCATCAAAAAATATTCATAAATAAAAAAGCTTTTCGTAAAAAAAAAAATTTTTTTTCAAAATATCGGGCATTTTTTCGACTACTTCCGGTTTTACGATCATTGTAGTGATAACTTTACGAAGTTCTTTGGATACTTAACTTTCTGTACCAGAAGTGTCAGAAACATCCACTGAGTAGTTTTGGAAAAAAAGATAAATTAAAGAGCATTTACAAAAATTTAACGATTTTTCAATTTTTTTCAAAGTTTGAGGCCATTTTTGGACCACCTATATTATTTCAATGCTTTTCATTTTGGATTCACTATATAGACAACCGATAGGACTTTGAGTAAGAAAAGTTTAAGAAAAATCTGCGGTGTCGTTTTCGAGAAAAGGGCGTCTCAGAATGTTAAAAAATCGGAAAATACTAGATTTTTGGCATACAATAATTTATTTCCTTACCATCGAAATCGTATTATTTAGATACCATATGATGGTCCATTAATAGGGCTATCCAACGACACTTTAGTTCTTTTGGTCCGCTATTACCTAAGGGAGAAATCAAGTTTTTCGCAAGTGCGACAATGTTTTTAACCTTTTTTTTCATTTTTTGAATACTTCCGGTATGGTTATTATTGTCGGAATAGTTTTAATGGCCGGTTTGGGCACTAAAATAGCCACAGGGCTCTGTAATGATATATTACATTATCTGATCAGATAAAATGCCCCTGAGATTTCCTATGTTCAAAAGTGCCAAAAATGCAAAAAATTTAAAATATCGAAAATTAAACTTCAATAACTACATACATATTATACATCGTTAGAATCATAATTAGGTCAGCTATCTGAATATACAATCTTTTTTTGAAAATCTCTTAAAATAAAAAAATAGCAGAGCATTTTCCAAAATTTCACGAATTTTCGACTTTTTTCGATTTTCAGTCCGTTATTTTACCTATTCCAGATATTTCAAAGTCTTATTGGACGGGTTCATGCAAAATACCTCCGAAAGGACTCTCGACAGAAAAAATTTAAAAAAAAGTTGCGGTTAAGTTTCCGAGATACAGGCGTCCAAAAATGCTAAAAATCAGAAAATACTTGATTTTGAGCGTGCCATATTTTGCTGCCTGATCATAGTATCCGTATGAATTGGGTATCATACGATAGCACAATACTAGTGCAGTCCAATGGTACCCTAATTTCTTTAATCCATTGATATCGGACGGAGAAATCGCGTTTTCCCCAAAAATACCCATTTTTTGCATTTTTTTCAAAATGTCGGACAATATTTCGACCACTTCCGGTGTACAGATTATTGTTGAAATTGCTTTATTCCTTGCAATGGCCATTTGGCTTCATGCCTCATAAGTTTCAGAAACGTCAATTCGGCCATAAAACGAAACCCGAGCTCACAAAATGGGTAGAAAATTCGAAAAAAATCGAAAAATAAAGGGCGATAACTCTGAACGAATCTTATATTACTGGAATCGGGTGGACTTCAGGTATCCAAAAATGTAGGTCAAATTTCAAAATTTTGAAAAATAACAAAAATTGTCTCTCAAACAACATTTTTCATTTTTCGATCGCAAGAAGTCAGCGATGAAGTTTCGAAATATCCAAATTCTCAACTGCTATCGTTCGAGAAAAGACTCAGGGTTTCCGAAAATGTCATTTGTATGAAAATAGGTACAGAATTGACGAATCTACGGCCGTTTTTTAATTTTTTGACACCGCACGAAATTCGACCACTTCCGGTCTGCGCAGAAGTTTCAAAAATAGTTTATCAAGTAGCCAACACATGGTTTCCCGATAGAGAATTAGGTCCCAGATCGGTATCTGTTACAGGCACTGAGAAATAGGCTCCGGCGAAAAAAAAAATAATAATAATAAATAACTAGACCTGCAAGCAGCACTGAACCGGCTTTCAGGAATCATACAGGAAGTTCATTATACCCTAACCGATCCATTGAGCTACCAAACTATACTTTAATTGTTTTGCTTCAGTGACACCTTCTATCATATGTAAAAGTAATATTTGCTGGCGAAAAGACCGATCAAAATTGTAAATTATGGCAAAATTACGTCACTTCCGGTGCCGAAAGAAATTTTTATAGGTGAAAAATAAGTCGAAAATTCGCAACATACAAAATACAAACTTTGTTTTATACATATCGGGCAATAAATAATCAACCTATAACCCATAAACTGAAATTAAGAAGGTATAAAACTTAAAAGTGACACTGGGAAAATTGGCTATTATTCGACAAGGGAACATGCTAGAAGCCTTTTCTTGATATCAATATGATGGTATTGATTCAATCTTACTGCCCATTAGAGTCAGACGTTATAAAGTTAAACGAATAATAAATATAAATCCCTTCAAAAAAATGTTTGTTTTGAGGGCTAAAAATATGTTTTTTGCAAAAATTACATTACTTCCGGAGATATTGAAAATGTTAATTTAGTTCATAGAAGTCATAAATGGCATAAGGCATCAAATGGTAAAAAAATGATAAAAATCGAATAATAATTGACACTTTTATAGACCAAAAACCTTGAAAAGTGACTTATAGAAGATCGCCTATTTCTCTGTAACCGTACAAGTTAGAAACCATTTTGTGGTATCCGTATGGTCGTATGGCTTCATTCTATTCGTTGATGGGAATCAAATATCATAATTTCAAGAATATTATAAGGCAGACTCATTTGAATAAAATATTTGTTTTTTAAGTTAAAAATACAGTTTTTGCCCAAATGACGTCATTTCCGGTCACAGTGAAAATGTAAAATTGGCTTGACCTAGTCCAAATTGGCATTAAGCATCAAATGGAAAAAAATATTGCAAATCGAATAATAATTCACTCTTTTATAGGCAAAATAACGTGAAAAGTGATGCATGCAAAATTGCATATTTCTCGGCAACTGCTCATATTACAAACTAATTTGCGCATACATTCTCTTCGTCTGGATTATTGCTACGAGTTTATGAAAATTACAAATAAATATTTCAAAATATGAAGACGCTGAATGAATTGTAAATAACTGAATTTTACACTTTATTTTACATTTTATTCGAAATTGCCCGAAAATGAAATTGAAATTAAAAAATCTGAGCTAAGGATTTTGTGCACCTTTGCAGGGTGCATCCTTTTAGTTATATCAGTTTTGAAAAAAAATAATATTTGCTTTCAAAAAGTGGTACTGAACGGTCAAAATTGTAGTTTTTGTTAATATTACGTCACTTCCGTTGCCGCCAGAAAAATTTCACCGTAACAAAAAAAATTACAATTGGGACCACGGAGCATATGAACTTTGTTTTATACAAATCGAACAATAAATAATTTTTCTGGGTACAAAAAACTAAATTAGCCGATGGCGGCTAACGCAAATTACCGAGACAATTTTTTTTCTCATTTCTGCTCAAGTAGGATGATATTTTTAACCCTGTGTAAAATATAATCAAAAAATATTCATAAATAAAAAAGGTTTTCGTAAAAAAATTAATTTTTTTCAAAATATCGGACATTTTTTCGACTACTTCCGGTTTTACGATCGTTGTCGTGATAGCTTTACGAAGTTCTTTGGATAATTAACTTTCTGTACCAGAAGTGTCAGAAACATCCATTGAGTAGTTTTGGAAATAAAGATAACTTAAAGTGCGTTTCCAAAAATTTAACGATTTTTCAATTTTTTTCAAAGTTTGAGGCCATTTTTGGACCATTTATATTATTTCAATGCTTTTCATTTTGGATTCACTATATAGACAACCGATAGGACTTTGAGTAAGAAAAGTTTAAGAAAAATCTGCGGCGTCGTTTTCGAGAAAAGGGCGTCCCAGAATGTTAAAAAATCGGAAAATACTAGATTTTTGTTATACAATAATTTATTTCCTTACCATCGAAATCGTATTATTTAGATACCATATGATGGTCCATTAATAGGGCTATCCAGCGACACTTTAGTTCTTTTGGTCCGCTATTACCTAAGGGAGAAATCAAGTTTCTCGCAAGTGCGACAATGTTTTTAACCTTTTTTTTTCATTTTTTGAATACTTCTGGTATGGTTATTATTGTCGGAATAGTTTTAATAGCCGGTTTGGGCACTAAAATAGCCACGGGGCTCTGTAATGATATATTACATTATCTGATCAGATAAAATGCCTCTGAGAAATCCTATGTTCAAAAGTGCCAAAAATGCAAAAAATTTAAAATATCGAAAATTAAATTTCAATAACTACATACATATTATACATCGTTAGAATCGTAATTAGGTCAGCTATCTGAATATACAACCTTTTTTTGAAAATCTCTTCAAATAAAAAAATAGTAGAGCATTTTCCAAAATTTCACGATTTTTCGACTTTTTTTGATTTTCAGTCCGTTATTTCACCTATTCCAGACATTTCAAAGTCGTAATGTAATGTTTCGTACTTCAGACTACCACAAGGTCTCTCGATAGAGAAAGTTTCATAAAAATCGCTGGAGTAGTTTTCGAGATACAGGCGTCCAAAAATGCTAAAAATCAGAAAATACTTGATTTTCAGCGTGCCATATTTTGCTGCCTGTTCATAGTATCCGTATGAATTTGGTATCATACGATAGTGAAATCCCAGTGCAGTCAAATGGTACCCTAATTTCTTTAATCCATTTATATCGGACGGAGAAATCGCGTTTTTCCCCAAAATACCCATTTTTTGCATTTTTTTCAAAATATCCGACATTATTTCGACCACTTCCGGTGTACAGATTATTGTTGAAATTGCTTTATTCCTTGCAATGGTCATTTGGCTTCATGCCTCGGAAATTTCAGAAACGTCAATTTGGCCATAAAACGGAACCCGAGCTCACAAAATGGGTAGAAAATTCGAAAAAAATCGAAAAATAAAGGGCGATAACTCTTAATGAAACTTATATTACTGGAATCGGATGGACTTCAGGTATCCAAAAATGTAGGTCAAATTTCAAAATTTTGAAAAATAACAAAAATTGTCTCGCAAACAACATGTTTTCAATTTTCGAACGATAAAAGTCATAGACGAATGTTCGAAATTGAAAAATGTGAGATAGCCATTGTCTCAGAAAAGATTCAGGGATTCCAAAAATGTAATTTGTTTGAAAATGGATAAAGAATTGACGAAACTATGGCCGATTTTCAATTTTTAGACAACGTGCAAAGTTCGGTCACTTCCGGTATGCGCAGAAATTTCAAAAATATTTTATCAAGTAGCCACCACATGGTTTCCCAATAGAAAATCTAATTCCAGGTCGATATCTGTTTTCGATCATGGAGATCTAGGCCCCCGCGGTAAATAATAATAATAATAATAATAATAATAATTTTAGTAATCTCAATAGGCTTTCAGACGAAAGTCTGAAAGCCTAATAATAATTTTAGTAATCACAATAGGCTTTCAGACGAAAGTCTGAAAGCCTAATAATAATAATAATTTTAGTAATCTCAATAGGCTTTCAGACGAAAGTCTGAAAGCCTAATAATAATAATTTTAGTAATCTCAATAGGCTTTCAGACGAAAGTCTGAAAGCCTAATAATAATTTTAACAAAAACAATAGTGTTTCACACAAGCTACGCAGTGTGAAACCCTAATAATAATTTTAACAAAAACAATAGTGTTTCACACAAGCTTCGCAGTGTGAAACCCTAATAATTTTAACAAAAACAATAGTGTTTCACACAAGCTTCGCAGTGTGAAACCCTAATAATAATAACTAGACCTGCAAGCAGCACTGAACCGGCTTTCAGGAATCATACAGGAAGTTTATTATACCATAACCGATCCAGTGACCTACCAAACTATACTTTAGTTGTTTTGCTTCAGTGACACCCTCTATCATATGTAAAAGTAATATTTGCTGGCGAAAGGACCGATCAAAATTGTAAATTATGGCAAAATTACGTCACTTCCGGTGCCGGAAGAAATTTTTATATGTGAAAAATAAGTGGAAAATTCGCAACATACAAAATACAAACTTTGTTTTATACATATCGGGTAATAAATAATTAATGTATAACCCATAAACTGAAATTAAGAAGGTAAAAAACTTAAAAGTGACACTGGGAAAATTGGCTATTATTCGACAAGGGAACATGCTAGAAGCCTTTTCTTGATATCAATATGATGGTATTGATTCAATCTTACTGCCCATTAGAGTCGGACGTTATAAAGTTAAACGAATGATAAAAATAAATCCCTTCAAAAAAATGTTTGTTTTGAAGGCTAAAAATACGTTTTTTGCAAAAATTACATTACTTCCGGTGATATTGAAAATGTTAACTTAGTTCATAGAAGTCATAAATGGCATAAGGCATCAAATGGTAAAAAAAACATAAAAATCGAATAATAATTGACACTTTTATAGACCAAAAACCTTGAAAAGTGACTTATAGAAGATCGCCTATTTCTCTGTAACCGTACAAGTTAGAAACCATTTTGTGGTATCTGTATGGTCGTATGGCTTCATTCTATTCGTTGATGGGAATCAAATATCATAATTTTAGAAATATTATAAGGCAGACTCATTTGAATAAGATATTTGTTTTTTAGGTTAAAAATACAGTTTTTGCCTAAATGACGTCATTTCCGGTCACAGTGAAAATGTAAAATTGGCTTGACCTAGTCCAAATTGGCATTAGGCATCAAATGGAAAGAAAATATTGCAAATCGAATAATAATTCACTCTTTTATAGGCAAAAAAAGGTGAAAAGTGATGCATGCAAAATTGCATATTTCTCGGCAACTGCTCATATTACAAACTAATTTTCGCATACATTCTCTTCGTCTGGATTATTGCTACGAGTTTATGAAAATTACAAATAAATATTTCAAAATATGAAGACGCTGTATGAATTGTAAATAACTGAATTTTACACTTTATTTTACATTTTATTCGAAATTGCCCGAAAATGAAATTGAAATTAAAAAATATGAGCTAAGGATTTTGTGCACCTTTGCAGGGTACATCCTTTTAGTTATATCAGTTTTGAAAAAAAATAATATTTGCTTTCAAAAAGTGGTATCGAACTGTCAAAATTGTAGTTTTTGTTAATATTACGTCACTTCCGTTGCCGACAGAAAAATTTCACCGTAACTAAAAAAATTACAATTGGGACCACGGAGCATATGAACTTTGTTTTATACAAATCGAACAATAAATAATTTTTCAGGGTACGAAAAACTAAATTAGCCGATGGCGGCTAACGCAAATTACCGAGACAATTTTTTTTCTCATTTCTGCCCAAGTACGATGATATTTTATCCCTGTGTAAAATATCATCAAAAAATAGTCATAAATAAAAAAGCTTTTCGTAAAAAAAAAAATTTTTTTCAAAATATCGGGCATTTTTTCGACTACTTCCGGTTTTACGATCATTGTCGTGATAACTTTACGAAGTTCTTTGGATACTTAACTTTCTGTACCAGAAGTGTCAGAAACATCCATTGAGTAGTTTTGGAAAAAAAGATAAATTAAAGAGCATTTACAAAAATTTAACGATTTTTCAATTTTTTTCAAAGTTTGAGGCCATTTTTGGACCACCTATATTATTTCAATGCTTTTCATTTTGGATTCACTATATAGACAACCGATAGGACTTTGAGTAAGACAAGTTTAAGACAAATCTGCGGTGTCGTTTTCGAGAAAAGGGCGTCTCAGAATGTTAAAAAATCGGAAAATACTAGATTTTTGGCATACAATAATTTATTTCCTTACCATCGAAATCGTATCATTTAGATACCATATGATGGTCCATTAATAGGGCTATCCAACGACACTTTAGTTCTTTTGGTCCGCTATTACCTAAGGGAGAAATCAAGTTTTTCGCAAGTGCGACAATGTTTTTAACCTTTTTTTTCATTTTTTGAATACTTCCGGTATGGTTATTATTGTCGGAATAGTTTTAATGGCCGTTTTGGGCACTAAAATAGCCACAGGGCTCTGTAATGATATATTACATTATCTGATCAGATAAAATGCCCCTGAGATTTCCTATGTTCAAAAGTGCCAAAAATGCAAAAAATTTAAAATTTCGAAAATTAAACTTCAATAACTACATACATATTATACATCGTTAGAATCATAATTAGGTCAGCTATTTGAATATACAATCTTTTTTTGAAAATCTCTTAAAATAAAAAAATAGCAGAGCATTTTCCAAAATTTCACGAATTTTCGACTTTTTTCGATTTTCAATCCGTTATTTTACCTATTCCAGATATTTCAAAGTCTTATTGGACGGGTTCATGCAAAATACCTCCGAAAGGACTCTCGATAGAAAATTTTTTAAAAAAAGTTGCGGTTAAGTTTCCGAGATACAGGCGTCCAAAAATGCTAAAAATCAGAAAATACTTGATTTTCAGCGTGCCATATTTTGCTGCCTGATCATAGTGTCCGTATGAATTGGGTATCATACGATAGCACAATAGTAGTGCAGTCCAATGGTACCCTAATTTGTTTAATCCATTGATATCGGACGGAGAAATCGCGTTTTTCCCCAAAATACCCATTTTTTGCATTTTTTTCAAAATGTCGGACAATATTTCGACCACTTCCGGTGTACAGATTATTGTTGAAATTGCTTTATTCCTTGCAATGGCCATTTGGCTTCATGCCTCAGAAGTTTCAGAAACGTCAATTCTGCCATAAAACGAAACCCGAGCTCACAAAATGGGTAGAAAATTCGAAAAAAATCGAAAAATAAAGGGCGATAACTCTGAACGAATCTTATATTACTGGAATCGGGTGGACTTCAGGTATCCAAAAATGTAGGTCAAATTTCAAAATTTTGAAAAATAACAAAAATTGTCTCTCAAACAACATTTTTTATTTTTCGATCGCAAGAAGTCAGCGATGAAGTTTCGAAATATCCAAATTTTCAACTGCTATCGTTCGAGAAAAGACTCAGGGTTTCCGAAAATGTCATTTGTATGAAAATAGGTACAGAATTGACGAATCTACGGCCGTTTTTTAATTTTTTGACACCGCACGAAATTCGACCACTTCCGGTCTGCGCAGAAGTTTCAAAAATAGTTTATCAAGTAGCCAACACATGGTTTCCCGATAGAGAATTAGGTCCCAGATCGGTATCTGTTACAGGCACTGAGAAATAGGCTCCGGCGAAAAAAAAAATAATAATAACTAGACCTGCAAGCAGCACTGAACCGGCTTTCAGGAATCATACATCAAGTTTCTTATACCATAGCCGATCCATTGAGCTACCAAACTATACTTTAGTTGTTTTGCTTCAGTGACACCCTCTACCATATGTTAAAGTAATGTTTGCTGGCGAAAAGACCGGTCAAAATGGTAAATTATGGCAAAATACGTCACTTCCGGTGCCGAAAGAAATTTTTATAGGTGAAAAATAAGTCGAAAATTCGCAACATACAAAATACAAACTTTGTTTTATCATATCGGGCAATAAATAATTAACCTATAATCCATAAATTGAAATTAAGAAGGTAAAAAACTTAAAAGTGACCCTGGGAAAATTGGCTATTATTCGACAAGGGAACATGCTAGAAGCCTTTTCTTGATATCAATATGATGGTATTGATTCAATCTTACTGCCAATTGGAATCAAACATTATAAAGTTAAACGAATGATAAATATAAATCCCTTCAAAAAAATGTTTGTTTTGAAGGCTAAAAATACGTTTTTTGCAAAAATTACATTACTTCCGGTGATATTGAAAATGTTAATTTAGTTCATAGAAATCATAAATGGCATAAGGCATCAAATGGTAAAAAAATGATTAAAATCGTATAATAATTGACACTTTTATAGACGAAAACCCTTGAAAAGTGACTTATAGAAGATCGCCTATTTCTCTGTAACCGTACAAGTTAGAAACCATTTTGTGGTATCTGTATGGTCGTATGGCTTCATTCTATTCGTTGATGGGAATCAAATATCACAATTCTAAAAATATTATAAGGCAGACTCATTTTAATAAAATATTTGTTTTTTAGGTTAAAAATACAGTTTTTGCCCAAAAGACGTCATTTCCGGTCACAGTGAAAATGTAAAATTGGCTTGACCTAGTCCAAAATGGCATTAGGCATCAAATGGAAAAAAAATATTGCAAATCCAATAATAATTCCCTCCTTTATAGGCAAAATAACGTGAAAAGTGATGCATGCAAAATTGCATATTTCTCAGCAACTGCTCATATTACAAACTAATTTTCCCATACATTCCCTTTGTCTGGATTAATGCTACGAGTTTATGAAAATAACAAATAAATATTTCAAAATATGAAGACGCTGAATGAATTGTAAATAACTGAATTTTACACTTTATTTTACATTTTATTCGAAATTGCCCGAAAATGAAATTGGAATTAAAAAATCTGAGCTAAAGATTTTGTGCACCTTTGCAGGGTGCATCCTTTTAGTTATATCAGTTTTGAAAAAAATAACATTTGCTTTCAAAAAGTGGTACAGAACTGTCAAAATTGTAGTTTTTGTTAATATTACGTCACTTCCGTTGCCGACAGAAAAATTTCACCGTAACAAAAAATATTACAATTGGGACCACGGAGCATATGAACTTTGTTTTATACAAATCGAACAATAAATAATTGTTCTGGGTACGAAAAACTAAATTAGCCGATGGCGGCTAACGCAAATTACCGAGACAATTTTTTTTCTCATTTCTGTTCAAGTAGGATGATATTTTAACCCTGTGTAAAATACCATCAAAAAATATTCATAAATGAAAAAGGTTTTCGTAAAAAAAAAATTTTTTTTCAAAATATCGGACATTTTTTCGACTACTTCCGGTTTTACGATCATTGTCGTGATAGCTTTACGAAGTTCTTTGGATACTTAACTTTCTGTACCAGTTTGAGGCCATTTTTGGACCACCTATATTATTTCAATGCTTTTCATTTTGGATTCACTATATAGACAACCGGTAGGACTTTGAGTAAGAAAAGTTTAAGAAAAATCGTAGGCGTCGTTTTCGAGAAAAGGGCGTCTCGGAATGTTAAAAAAGCGGAAAATACTTGATTTTTGGCATACAATAATTTATTTCCTTACCATTGAAATCGTATTATTTAGATACCATATGATGGCCCATTAATACGGCTATCCAACGACACTTTAGTTCTTTTGGTCCGCTATTACCTAAGGGAGCAATCAAGTTTTTCGCAAGTGAGACAATGTTTTTAACCTTTTTTTGCATTTTTTGAATACTTCCGGTATGGTTAATATTGTCGGAATATTTTTAATAGCCGGTTTGGGCACTAAAATGGCCACAGTGCTCTGTAATGATATATTACATTATCTGATCAGATAAAATGCCCCTGAGAAATCCTGTGTTCAAAAGTGACAAAAATGAAAAAAATTTAAAATATCGAAAATTAAATTTCAATAATTACATACATATTATACATCGTTAGAATCTTAATTATGTCAGCTATCTGAATATACAATCTTTTTTAAAAAATCTCTTCAAATAAAAAAAAAATAGAGCATTTTCCAAAATTTCACGATTTTTCGACTTTTTTCGATTTTCAGTCCGTTATTTCACCTATTCCAGATATTTCAAAGGCTTATTGGGTGGTTTCATGCAAATTAACTCCGAAAGGACTCTCGATAGAAAAAATTTAAGAAAAAGTTACGGTTAAGTTTTCGAGATATAGGCGTCCAAAAACGCTCCAAATCAGAAAATACTTGATTTTCAGCGTGCCATATTTTGCTGCCTGATCATAATATCCGTATGAATTGGGTATCATACGATAGTACAATCCTAATGCAGTCCAATGGTACCCTAATTTGTTTAATCCATTGACATCGGACGGAGAAATCGCGTTTTCCCCAAAACTATCCATTTTTTGCATTTTTTCAAAATATTGCACATTATTTCGACTACTTCCGGTCTACGGATCATTGTTGAAATTGCTTTATTCCTTGCAATGGTCATTTGGCTTCATGCCTTAGAAGTTTCAGATTCGCCAATTCAGCCATATAACGAAACCCGAGCTCACAAAATAGGTAGAAAATTCGAAAAAAATCGAAAAATAAAGGGCGATAACTCTGAATGAAACTTATATTACTGGAATCGGATGGACTTAAGGTATCCAAAAATATAAGTCAAATTTGAAAATTTTGAAAAATGAAAAAAATTGTCTCTTAAACAAATTTTTTTAATTTTCGAACGCTAGAAGTCAGCGACGAAGTTTCGAAATTACAAAATCTTAGATTGCTATTAGCTCGGAAAAGATTCAGGGTTTCCGAAAATGTCATTTGTTTGAAAATGGGTAAATAATTGACGAAACTATGGCCAATTTTCAATTTTTTGACAACGTACAAAGATCTGCCACTTCCGGTATGCGCAGAATTTTCGAAAATACTTTATCAAGTAGCCACCACATGGTTTCTCGAAAGAAAAGTTGATTTCAGATCGATATCTGCTTTCGATCATGGAGAACTTGGCCCCCGCGGTAAATAATAATAATAATAATAATTTTAGTAATCTCAATAGGCTTTCAGACGAAAGTCTGAAAGCCTAACTAGACCTGCAAGCAGCACTGAACCGGCTTTCAGGAATCATACAAGAAGTTTATTATACCCTAGCCAATCCATTGAGCTACCAAACTATACTTTAGTTGTTTTGCTTCAGTGACACCCTCTATCATATGTACAAGTAATATTTGCTGGCGAAAAGACCGGTCAAAATTGTAAATTATGGCAAAATTACGTCACTTCCGGTGCCGAAAGAAATTTTTATAGGTGAAAAATAAGTCGAAAATTCGCAACATACAAAATACAAACTTTGTTTTATACATATCGGGAAATAAATAATTAACCTATAACCCATAAACTGAAATTAAGAAAGTAAAAAACTTAAAAGTGGCTCTAGAAAAATTGGTTATTATTCGACAAGTGAACATGCTAGAAGCCTTTTCTTGATATCAATATGATGGCATTGATGCAGTCTTACTACCCATTAGAGTCAGACGTTATAAAGTTAAACGAATAATAAATATAAATCCCTTCAAAAAAATGTTTGTTTTGAAGGCTAAAAATACGTTTTTTGCAAAAATTACATTACTTCCGGTGATATTGAAAATGTTAACTTGGTTCATAGAAGTCATAAATGGCATAAGGCATCAAATTGTAAAAAAATTATAAAAATCGAATAATAATTGACACTTTTATAGACCAAAAACCTTGAAAAGTGACTTATAGAAGATCGCCTATTTCTCTGTAACCGTACAAGTTAGAAACCATTTTGTGGTATCTGTATGGTCGTATGGCTTCATTCTATTCGTTGATGGGAATCAAATATCATAATTTTAAAAATATTATAAGGCAGACTCATTTGAATAAAATATTTGTTTTTTAGGTTAAAAATACAGTTTTTGCCCAAATGACGCCATTTCCGGTCACAGTGAAAATGTAAAATTGGCTTGACCTAGTCCAAATTGGCATTAGGCATCAAATGGAAAAAAAATATTGCAAATCGAATAATAATTCACTCTTTTATAGGCAAAATAACGTGAAAAGTGATGCATGCAAAATTGCATATTTCTCGGCAACTGCTCATATTACAAACTAATTTTCGCATACATTCTCTTCGTCTGGATTATTGCTACGAGTTTATGAAAATTACAAATAAATATTTCAAAATATGAGGACGCTGAATGAATTGTAAATAACTGAATTTTACACTTTATTTTACATATTATTCGAAATTGCCCGAAAATGAAATTGAAATTAAAAAATATGAGCTAAGGATTTTGTGCACCTTTGCAGGGTGCATCCTTTTAGTTATATCAGTTTTGAAAAAAAATAATATTTGCTTTCAAAAAGTGGTACCGAACTGTCAAAATTGTAGTTTTTGTTAATATTACGTCACTTCCGTTGCCGACAAAAAAATTTCACCGTAACAAAAAAAATTACAATTGGGACCACGGAGCATATGAACTTTGTTTTATACAAATCGAATAATAAATAATTTTTCTGGGTACGAAAAACTAAATTAGCCGATGCCGGCTAACGCAAATTACCGAGACAATTTTTTTTCTCATTTCTGCTCAAGTACGATGATATTTTAACCCTTTGTAAAATATCATCAAAAAATATTAATAAATAAAAAAGGTTTTCGTAAAAAAATTAATTTTTTTCAAAATATCGGACATTTTTTCGACTACTTCCGGTTTTACGACCATTGTCGCGATAGCTTTACGAAGTTTTTTGGATACTTAACTTTCTGTACCAGAAGTGTCAGAAACATCCATTGAGTAGTTTTGGAAAAAAAGATAAATTAAAGAGCGTTTACAAAAATTTAACGATTTTTCAATTTTGTTCAAAGTTTGATGCCATTTTTGGACCACTTATATTATATAAATGCTTTTCATTTTGGATTCACTATATAGACAACCGATAGGACTTTGAGTAAGAAAAGTTTAAGAAAAATCTGCGGCGTCGTTTTCGAGAAAAGGGCGTCTCAGTATGTTAAAAAATCGGAAAATACTAGATTTTTGGCATACAATAATTTATTTCCTTACCATCGAAATCGTATTATTTAGATACCATATGATGGTCCATTAATAGGGCTATCCAACGACACTTTAGTTCTTTTGGTCCGCTATTACCTAAGGGAGAAATCAAGTTTTTCGCAAGTGCGACAATGTTTTTAACCTTTTTTTCATTTTTTGAATACTTCCGCTATGGTTATTATTGTCGGAATAGTTTTAATAGCCGGTTTGGGCACAAAAATAGCCACAGGGCTCTGTAATGATATATTACATTATCTGATCAGATAAAATGTCCCTGAGAAATCATATGTTCAAAAGTGCCAAAAATGAAAAAAATTTAAAATATCGAAAATTAAATTTCAATAACTACATACATATTATACATCGTTAGAATCGTAATTAGGTCAGCTATCTGAATATACAATCTTTTTTTGAAAATCTCTTAAAATAAAAAAATAGCAGAGCATTTTCCAAAATTTCACGATTTTTCGACTTTTTTCGATTTTCAGTCCGTTATTTCACCTATTCCAGATATTTCAAAGTCGTAATGGAATGTTTCATACACAAGACTACCACAAGGTCTCTCGATAGAAAAAATTTAAAAAAAAGTTGCGGTTAAGTTTTCGAGATACAGGCATCCAAAAACGCTCCAAATCAGAAAATACTTGATTTTCAGAGTGCTATATTTTACTTCCGGGTCATCGTATCTGTATGAATTGGGTATCATACGATACCCAAATTCCCGTGCAACCCAACGATACCCTAATCCCTTTAATCCGTTGATATCGGACAAAATAATCACGTTTTTCCCCAAAGCACCCATTTTTTGCATTTTTTTCCAAACATCAGAAATTATTTCGACTACTTCCGGTTTACGGATCGGTGTTGAAATTGCTTTATCCAACTGTCGGACTATATGACTTTATGTTCCAGAGGTTTCAGAAATATCGATCTATCCTTTCCAAAAAATATAAGGGTTACAAAATGGGCAGAAAATTCGAAAAAATTCGAAAAAAAAAGGGCGATAACTCTGAATGAAACTTATATTACTGGAATCGCATAGACTACAGGAATCCAAAAATGTAGGTCAAATTTGAAAATTTTGAAAAATAACAAAAATTGTCTCATAAACAACGTGTTTTCAATTTTAGAATGATAGAAGTCCTAGACGAATTTTCGAAATTGAAAAATGTGAGATAGCCATTATCTCAGAAAAGATTCAGGGTTCCCGAAAATGTCATTTGTTTTAAAATGGGTAAAGAATTGATGAAACTATGGCCTATTTTCAATTTTTAGACGACGTACAAAGTTCGGCCACTTCCGGTATGCGCAGAGGTTTGAAAAATAGTTTATCAAGTAGCCACCACATGTTTTCTCGATAGAAATGTTGGTTCCAGATCGATATCTGTTTTCGATCATGGAGAAATAGGCTCCCGCGGAAAAAAATAATAATAATAATAATAATTTTTGTAAAAACAATAGTCTTTCAGACGAAAGTCTGAAAGCCTAACTAGACCTGCAAGCAGCACTGAACCGGCTTTCAGGAATCATACAGGAAGTTTCTTATACCATAGCCGATCCATTGAGCTACCAAACTATACTTTAGTTGTTTTGCTTCAGTGACACCCTCTATCATATGTAAAAGTAATATTTGCTGGCGAAAAGACCGGTCAATATTGTAAATTATGGCAAAATTACGTCACTTCCGGTACCGAAAGATATTTTTATAGGTGAAAAATAAGTCGAAAATTCGCAACACACAAAATACAAACTTTGTTTTATACACATTGGGCAATAAATAATTACCCTATAACCCATAAACTGAAATTAAGAAGGTAAAAAACTTAAAAGTGACCCTGGGAAAATTGGCTATTATTCGACAAGGGAACATGCTAGAAGGCTTTTTTTGATATCAATATGATGGTATTGATTCAATCTTACTGCCCATTAGAGTCAGACGTTATCAAGTTAAACGAATAATAAATATAAATCCCTTCAAAAAAATGTTTGTTTTGAAGGCTAAAAATACGTTTTTTGCAAAAATTACATTACTTCCGGTGATATTGAAAATGTTAACTTAGTTCATAGAAGCCATAAATGGCATAAGGCATCAAATGGTAAAAAAATTATAAAAATCGAATAATAATTGAGACTTTTATAGACCAAAAACCTTGAAAAGTGACTTATAGAAGATCGCCTATTTCTCTGTAACCATACAAGTTAGAAACCATTTTGTGGTATCTGTATGGTCGTATGGCTTCATTCTATTCGTTGATGGGAATCAAATATCATAATTTTAAAAATATTATAAGGCAGACTCATTTGAATAAAATATTTGTTTTTTGGGTTAAAAATACAGTTTTTGCCCAAATGACGTCATTTCCGGTCACAGTGAAAATGTAAAATTGACTTGACCTAGTCCAAATTGGCATTAGGCATCAAATGGAAAAAAAATATTGCAAATCGAATGATAATTCACTCTTTTATAGGCAAAATAACGTGAAAAGTGATGCATGCAAAATTGCATATTTCTCGGCAACTGCTCATATTACAAACTAATTTTCGCATACATTCTCTTCGTCTGGATTATTGCTACGAGTTTATGAAAATTACAAATAAATATTTCAAAATATGAAGACGCTGAATGAATTGTAAATAACTGAATTTTACACTTTATTTTACATTTTATTCGAAATTGCCCGAAAATGAAATTGAAATTAAAAAATCTGAGCTAAGGATTTTGTGCATCTTTGCAGGGTGCATCCTTTTAGTTATATCAGTTTTGAAAAAAAAAAATATTTGCTTTCAAAAAGTGGTACCGAACTGTCAAAATTGTAGTTTTTGTTAATATTACGTCACTTTCGTTGCCGACAGAAAAATGTTACCGTAACAAAAAAAATTACAATTGGGACCACGGAGCATATGAACTTTGTTTTATACAAATCGAACAATAAATAATTTTTCTGGGTACGAAAAACTAAATTAGCCGATGGCGGCTAACGCAAATTACCCTGACAATTGTTTTTCTCATTTCTGCTCAAGTACGATGATATTTTAACCCTGTGTAAAATACCATCAAAATATATTCATAAATAAAAAAGGTATTCGTAAAAAAATTATTTTTTTTCAAAATATCGGACATTTGTTCGACTACTTCCGGTTTTACGATCATTGTCGCGATAGCTTTACGAAGTTCTTTCGATACTTAACTTTCTGTACCAGAAGTGTCAGAAACATCCATTGAGTAGTTTTGGAAAAAAAGATAAATTAAAGAGCGTTTACAAAAATTTAATGATTTTTCATTTTTTTTCAAAGTTTGATGCCATTTTTGGACCACCTATATTATTTCAATGCTTTTCATTTTGGATTCACTATATAGACAACCGATAGGACTTTGAGTAAGAGAAGTTTAAGAAAAATCTGCGGCGTCGTTTTCGAGAAAAGGGCGTCTCAGAATGTTAAAAAATCGGAAAATACTAGATTTTTGGCATACAATAATTTATTTCCCTACCATCGAAATCCTATTATTTAGATACCATATGATGGTCCATTAATAGGGCTTTCCAACGACCCTTTAGTTCTTTTGGTCCGCTATTACCTAAGGGAGAAATCAAGTTTTTCGCAAGTGCGACAATGTTTTTAACCTTTTTTTTTCATTTTTTGAATACTTCCGGTATGGTTATTATTTTCGGAATAGTTTTAGTAGCCGGTTTGGGCACTAAAATAGCCACAGGGCTCTGTAATGATATATTGCATTATCTGATCAGATAAAATGCCCCTGAGAAATCCTATGTTGAAAAGTGCCAAAAATGCAAAAAATTTAAAATATCGAAAATTAAATTTCAATAACTACATACATATTATACATCGTTAGAATCGTAATTAAGTCAGCTATCTGAATATACAATCTTTTTTTGAAAATCTCTCAAAATAAAAAAATAGTAGAGCATTTTCCAAAATTTCACGATTTTTCGACTTTTTTCGATTTTCAGTCCGTTATTTCACCTATTCCAGACATTTCAAAGTCTTATTGGGTGGCATAATTCACAAGACTATCGAATGGACTCTCGATAGAGAAAGTTAAAAAAAAAGTTGCTATTAAGTTTTCGAGATACAGGCGTCCAAAAACGCTCCAAATCAGAAAATACTTGATTTTCAGCGTGCCATATTTTGCTTCCTGCTCATCGTATCCGTATGAATTGGGTATCATACGATAGTACAATCCTAGTGCAGTCCAATGGTACCCTAATTTCTTTAATCCGTTGATATCGGGCGGAGAAATCGCGTTTTTCCCCAAAATATCCATTTTTTGCATTTTTTTCAAAATATTGAACATTATTTCGACCACTTCCGGTGTAAAGATCCGTGTCGAAATTGCTTTATCAGTTGGTATTGGACTATAACTTCATGTTCCAGAAGTTTCAGAAACGTCAATTCTACCATAAAACGAAACCCGAGCTCGCAAAATGGGAAGAAAATTCGATAAAAATCGAAAAATAAAGGGCGATAACTCTGAATGAAACTTATATTACTGGAATCGGATGGACTTCAGTTATCCAAAAATGTAGGTCAAATTTGAAAATTTTGAAAAATGACAAAAATTGTCTCGTAAACAACATGTTTTCAATTTTCGAACGATAAAAGTCATAGACGAATGTTCGAAATTGAAAAATGTGAGATAGCCATTGTCTCAGAAAAGATTCAGGGATTCCAAAAATGTAATTTGTTTGAAAATGGATAAAGAATTGACGAAACTATGGCCGATTTTCAATTTTTAGACAACGTGCAAAGTTCGGTCACTTCCGGTATGCGCAGAAATTTCAAATATATTTTATCAAGTAGCCACCACGTGGTTTCCCAATAGAAAATCTAATTTCAGATCGATATCTGTTTTCGATCATGGAGATATAGGCCCCCGCGGTAAATAATAATAATAATAATAATAATAATAACTAGACCTGCAAGCAGCACTGAACCGGCTTTCAGGAATCATACAGGAAGTTTATTATACCATAGCCGATCCATTGAGCTACCAAACTATACTTTAGTTGTTTTACTTCAGCGACACCCTCTATCATATGTAAAAGTAATATTTGCTGGCGAAAAGACCGGTCAAAATTGTAAATTAAGGCAAAATTACGTCACTTCCGGTACCGAAAGAAATTTTTATAGGTGAAAAATAAGTCGAAAATTCGCAACATACAAAATACAAACTTTGTTTTATACATATCGGGCAATAAATAATTAACCTATAACCCATAAACTGAAATTAAGAAGGTAAAAAACTTAAAAGTGACCCTGGGAAAATTGGTTATTATTCGACAAGGGAACATGCTAGAAGCCTTTTCTTGATATCAATATGATGGTATTGATTCAATCTTACTGCCCATTAGAGTCAGACGTTATAAAGTTAAACGAATAATGAATATAAATCACTTCAAAAAAATGTTTGTTTTGAAGGCTAAAAATACGTTTTTTGCAAAAATTACATTACTTCCGGTGATATTGAAAATGTTAACTTGGTTCATAGAAGTCATAAATGGCATAAGGCATCAAATGGTAAAAAGATTATAAAAATCGAATAATAATTGACACTTTTATACACCAAAAACCTTGAAAAGTGACTTATAGAAGATCGCCTATTTCTCTGAAACCGTACAAGTTAGAAACCATTTTGTGGTATCTGTATGGTCGTATGGCTTCATTCTATTCGTTGATGGGAATCAAATATCGTAATTTTAAAAATATTATAAGGCAGACTCATTTGAATACAATTTTAGTTTTTTAGATTAAAAATACAGTTTTTGCCCAAATGACGTCATTTCCGGTCACAGTGAAAATGTAAAATTGGCTTGACCTAGTCCAAATTGGCATTAGGCATCAAATGGAAAAAAAATATTGCAAATCGAATAATAATTCACTTTTAAATAGGCAAAATAACGTGAAAAGTGATGCATGCAAAATTGCATATTTCTCGGCAACTGCTCATATCATAAACTAATTTTCGCATACATTCTCTTCGTCTGGATTATTGCTACAAGTTTATGAAAATTACAAATAAATATTTCAAAATATGAAGACGCTGAATGAATTGTAAATAACTGAATTTTACACTTTATTTTACATTTTATTCGAAATTGCCCGAAAATGAAATTGAAATTTAAAAATATGAGCTAAGGATTTTGTGCACCTTTGCAGGGTGCATCCTTTTAGTTATATCAGTTTTGGAAAAAAATAATATTTGCTTTCAAAAAGTGGTACCGAACTGTCAAAATTGTAGTTTTTGTTAATACTACGTCACTTCCGTTGCCGACAGAAAAATTTCACCGTAACAAAAAAAATTACAATTGGGACCACGGAGCATATGAACTTTGTTTTTTACAAATCGAACAATAAATACTTTTTCTGGGTACGAAAAGCTAAATTGGCCGATGGCGGCTAACGCAAATTACCGAGACAATTTTTTTTCTCATTTCTGCTCAAGTACGATGATATTTTAACCCTGTGTAAAATATCATCAAAAAATATTCATAAATAAAAAAGGTTTTCGTAAAAAAATTATTTTTTTTCAAAATATCGGACATTTTTTCGACTACTTCCGGTTTTACGATCATTGTCGCGATAGCTTTACGAGGTTCTTTGGATACTTAACTTTCTGTACCAGAAGTGTCAGAAACATCCATTGAGCAGTTTTTGAAAAAAAGATAAATTAAAGAGCGTTTACAAAAATTTAACAATTTTTCAATTTTTTTCAAAGTTTGATGCCATTTTTGGACCACCTATTTTATTTCAATGGTTTTCATTTTGGATTCACTATATAGACAACCGATAGGACTTTGAGTAAGAAAAGTTTAAGAAAAATCGTAGGCGTCGTTTTCGAGAAAAGGGCGTCTCAGAATGTTAAAAAATCGGAAAATACTAGATTTTTGGCATGCAATAATTTATTTCCTTACCATGGAAATCATATTATTGAGATACCATATGATGGTCCATTAATAGTTCTATCCAGCGACACTTTAGTTCTTTTGGTCCGCTATTACCTAAGGGAGAAATCATGTTTTTCGCAAGTGCGACAATATTTTTAACTTTTTTTTTTATTTTTTGAATACTTCCGGTATGGTTATTATTTTCGGAATAGTTTTAATAGCCAGTTTGGGCACTAAAATAGCCACAGGGCTCTGTAATGATATATTACATTATCTGATCAGATAAAATGCCCCTGAGAAATCCTACGTTCAAAAGTGCCAAAAATGCAAAAAATTTAAAATATCGAAAATTAAATTTCAATAATTACATACATATTATACACTGTTAGAATCGTAATTAGGTCAGCTATCTGAATATACAACCTTTTTTAAAAATCTCTTAAAATAAAAAAATAGTAGAGCATTTTCCAAAATTTCACGATTTTTCGACTTTTTTCGATTTTCAGTCCCTTTTTTATCCTATTCCAGACATTTCAAAGGCTTATTGGATGGTTTCATGCAAAAGACTTCCAAAAGGACTCTCGATAGAAAAAATTTGAAAAAAATTGTAGGTTAAGTTTTCAAGATACAGGCGTCCAAAAACGCTCCAAATCAGAAAATACTTGATTTTCAGCGTGCCATATTTTGCTGCCTGATCATAGAATCCGTATGAATTGGGTATCATACGATAGTACAATCCTAGTGCAGTCCAATGGTACCCTAATTTCTTTAATCCATTGATATCGGGCGGAGAAATCGCGTTTTTCTCCAAAATATCCATTTTTTGCATTTTTTTCAAAATATTGCCCATTATTTCGACCACTTCCGGTTTAAGGATTCTTGTCGAAATTGCTTTATAAGTTGGTATTGGACTATAACTTCATGTTCCAGAAGTTTCAGAAACGTCAATTCTGCCATAAACCGAAACCCGAGCTCACAAAATGGGAAGAAAATTCGAAAAAATTCGAAAAATAAAGGGCGATAACTCTGAATGAAACTTATATTACTGGAATCGGATGGACTTTAGGTATCCAAAAATGTAGGTCAAATTTGAAATTTTTTAAAAATAACAAAAATTGTCTCGTAAACAACATCTTTTCAATTTTCAAACGATAAAAGTCATAGACGAATGTTCGAAATTGAAAAATGTGAGATAGCCATTGTCTCAGAAAAGATTCAGGGATTCTAAAAATGTAATTTGTTTGAAAATGGATAAAGAATTGGCGAAACTATGGCCAATTTTCAATTTTTAGACAACGTACAAAGTTCGGTCACTTCCGGTATGCGCAGAAATTTCGAAAATATTTTATCAAGTAGCCACCACATGGTTTCCCAATAGAAAATCTAATTCCAGATCGATATCTGTTTCGATCATAGAGATCTAGGCCCTCGCGGTAAATAATAATAATAATAACTAGACCTGCAAGCAGCACTGAACCGGCTTTCAGGAATCATACAGGAAGTTTATTATACCATAGCCGATCCATTGAGCTACCAAACTATACTTTAGTTGTTTTGCTTCAGTGACACCCTCTATCATATGTAAAAGTAATATTTGCTGGCTAAAAGACCGGTCAAAATTGTAAATTATGGCAAAAGTATGTCACTTCCGGTGCCGAAAGAAATTTTTATAGATGAAAAATAAGTCGAAAATTCGCAACATACAAAATACAAACTTTTTTTTATAAATATCGGACAATAAATAATTAACCTATAACCCATAAACTGAAATTAAGAAGGTAAAAAACTGAAAAGTGACCCTCGGAAAATTGGTTATTATTCGGCAAGGGAACATGCTAGAAGATTTTTCTTGATATCAATATGATGGTATTGATTCAGTCTTACTGCCCATTAGAGTCAGACGTTATAAAGTTATACGAATAATAAATATAAATCCCTTCAAAAAAATGTTTGTTTTAAAGGCTAAAAATACGTTTTTTGCAAAAATTACATTACTTCCGGTGATATTGAAAATTTTAACTTGGTTCATAGAAGTCATAAATAGCATAAGGCATGAAATGGTAAATAAATTGTAAAAATCGAATAATAATTGACAGTTTTACAGACCAAAAACCTTGAAAAGTGACTTATAGAAGATCGCCTATTTCTCTGTAACCGTACAAGTTAGAAACCATTTTGTGGTATCTGTATGGTCGTATGGCTTCATTTTATTCGTTGATGGGAATCAAATATCATAATTTTAAAAATATTATAAGGCAGACTCATTTGAATAAAATATTTGTTTTTTAGGTTAAAAATACAGTTTTTGCCCAAATGACGTCATTTCCGGTCACAGTGAAAATGTAAAATTGGCTTGACCTAGTCCAAATTGGCATTAGGCATCAAATGGAAAAAAAATATTGCAAATCGAATAATAATTAACTCTTTTATAGGCAAAATAACGTGAAAAGTGATGCATGCAAAATTGCATATTTCTCGGCAACTGCTCATATTACAAACTAATTTTCGCATACATTCTCTTCGTCTGGATTATTGCTACGAGTTTATGAAAATTACAAATAAATATTTCAAAATATGAAGACGCTGAATGAATTGTAAATAACTGAATTTTACACTTTATTTTACATTTTATTCGAAATTGCCCGAAAATGAAGTTGAAATTAAAAAATATGAGCTAAGGTTTTTGTGCACCTTTGCAGGGTGCATCCTTTTAGTTATATCAGTTTTGAAAAAAAATAATATTTGCTTTCAAAAAGTGGTACCGAACTGTCAAAATTGTAGTTTTTGTTAATATTACGTCACTTCCGTTGCCGACAGAAAAATTTCACCGTAACAAAAAAAATTACAATTGGGACCATGGTGCATATGAACTTTGTTTTATACAAATCGAACAATAAATAATTTTTCTGGGTACGAAAAACTAAATTAGCCGATGGCGGCTAACGCAAATTACCGAGACAATTTTTTTTCTCATTTCTGCTCAAGTACGATGATATTTTAACCCTGTGTAAAATATCATCAAAAAATATTCATAAATAAAAAAGGTTTTCGTAAAAAAATTATTTTTTTTCGAAATATCGGACATTTTTTCGACTACTTCCGGTTTTACGATCGTTGTTGTGATAGCTTTACGAAGTCCTTTGGATACTTAACTTTCTGTACCAAAAGTGTCAGAAACATCCATTTAGTAGTTTTAGAAAAAAAGATAAATTAAAGAGCGTTTCAAAAAATTTAACGATTTTTCAATTTTTTTCAAAGTTTGAGGCCATTTTTCGACCACTTATATTATTTCAATGCTTTTCATTTTGGATTCCCTATATAGACAACTAACAGGACTTTGAGTAAGAAAAGTTTAAGAAAAATCGTAGGCGTCGTTTTCGAGAAAAGGGCGTCTCAGAATGTTAAAAAATTGGAAAATACTAGATTTTTGGCATACAATAATTTATTTCCTTACCATCGAAATCGTATTATTTAGATACCATATGATGGTCCATTAATAGGGCTATCCAGCGACACTTTAGTTCTTTTGGTCCGCTATTACCTAAGGGAGAAATCAAGTTTTTCGCAAGTGCGACAATGTTTTTACTCTTTTTTTTCATTTTTTGAATACTTCCGGTATGGTTATTATTGTCGGAATAGTTCTAATAGCCGGTTTGGGCACTAAAATAGCCACAGGGCTCTGTAATGATATATTACATTATCTGATCAGATAAAATGCCCCTGAGAAATCCTATGTTCAAAAGTGCCAAAAATGCAAAAAATTTAAAATATCGAAAATTAAATTTTAATAATTACATACATATTATACATCGTTAGAATCGTAATTAGGTCAGCTATCTGAATATACAACCTTTTTTTAAAAATCTCTTAAAATAAAAAAATAGTAGAGCATTTTCCAAAATTTCACGATTTTTCGACTTTTTTCGATTTTCAGTCCCTTTTTTATCCTATTCCAGACATTTCAAAGTCCTATTGGATGGCTTCATGCCAAATACCTCCAAAAGGACTCTCGATAGAAAAAAAATAAAAAAAATTGTAGGTTAAGTTTTCGAGATACAGGCATCCAAAAACGCTCCAAATCAGAAAATACTTGATTTTCAGCGTGCCATATTTTGCTACCTTTTCATAGTATCTGTATGATTTGGGTATCATACGATAGTCCATTCTTCATGCAACCCAACGATACCTTAATCCCTTTAATCCGTTGATATCGGGCGAAGAAATCACGTTTTTCCCAAAACCACCCATTTTTTTCGTTTTTTTGCAAATTTTGCACATTATTTCGACCACTTCCGGTTTAAGGAGTCTTGTCGAAATTGCTTTACCTGTTGATATTGGACTTTAACTTCATGTTCCAGAAGTTTCAGAAACGTCAATTCTGCCATAAAACGAAACCCGAGCTCACAAAATGGGAAGAAAATTCGAAAAAAATCGAAAAATAAAGGGCGATAACTCTGAATGAAAGTTATATTACTGGAATCGGATGGACTTCAGGTATCCAAAAATGTAGGTCAAATTTGAAAATTTTGAAAAATAACAAAAATTGTCTCGTAAACAACATGTGTTCAATTTTCGAACTATAAAAGTCATAGACGAATGTTCGAAATTGAAAAATGTGAGGTAGCCATTTTCTCAGAAAAGATCCAGGGATTCCAAAAATGTAATTTGTTTGAAAATGGATAAAGAATTGACGAAACTATAGCCGATTTTCAATTTTTAGAGAAAGTACAAAGTTCGGTCACTTCCGGTATGCGCAGAAATTTCAAAAATATTTTATCAAGTAGCCACCACATGGTTTCCCAATAGAAAAGCTGATTCCAGATCGATATCTGTTTTCGATCATGGAGATCTAGGCCCTCGCGGTAAATAATAATAATAATAATAACTAGACCTGCAAGCAGCACTGAACCGGCTTTCAGGAATCATACAGGAAGTTTATTATACCATAGCCGATCCATTGAGCTACCAAACTATACTTTAGTTGTTTTGCTTCAGTGACACCCTCTATCATATGTAAAAGTAATATTTGCTGGCGAAAAGACCGGTCAAAATTGTAAATTATGGCAAAATTACGTCACTTTCGGTGCCGAAAGAAATTTTTTATAGGTGAAAAATAAGTCGAAAATTCGCAACATACAAAATACAAACTTTGTTTTATACATATCGGGCAATAAATAATTAACCTATAACCCATAAACTGAAATTAAGAAGGTAAAAAAACTTAAAAGTGACCCTCGGAAAATTGGTTATTATTCGACAAGGGAACATGCTAGAAGCCTTTTCTTGATATCAATATGATGGTATTGATTCAATCTTACTGCCCATTAGAATCAGACGTTATAAAGTTAAACGAATAATGAATATAAATCACTTCAGAAAATGTTTGTTTTGAAGGCTAAAAATACGTTTTTTGCAAAAATTACATTACTTCCGGTGATATTGAAAATGTTAACTTGGTTCATAGAAGTTATAAATGGCATAAGGCATCAAATGGTAAAAGAATTATAAAAATCGAATAATAATTGACACTTTTATAGACCAAAAACCTTGAAAAGTGACTTATAGAAGATCGCCTATTTCTCTGTAACCGTACAAGTTAGAATCCATTTTGTGGTATCTGTATGGTCGTATGGGTTCATTCTATTCGTTGATGGGAATCAAATATCATAATTTTAAAAATATTATAAGGGAGACTGATTTGAATAAAATATTAGTTTTTTAGGTTAAAAATACAGTTTTTGCCCAAATGACGTCATTTCCGGTCACAGTGAAAATGTAAAATTGGCTTGACCTAGTCCAAATTGGCATTAGGCATCAAATGGAAAAAAAATATTGCAAATCGAATAATAATTCACTCTTGTATAGGCAAAATAACGTGAAAAGTGATGCATGCAAAATTGCATATTTCTCGGCAACTGCTCATATTACAAACTAATTTTCGCATACATTCTCTTCGTCTGGATTATTGCTACGAGTTTATGAAAATTACAAATAAACATTTCAAAATATGAAGACGCTGAATGAATTGTAAATAACTGAATTTTACACTTTATTTTACATTTTATTCGAAATTGCCCGAAAATGAAATTGAAATTTAAAAATATGAGCTAAGGATTTTGTGCACCTTTGCAGGGTGCATCCTTTTAGTTATATCAGTTTTGAAAAAAAAAAATATTTGCTTTCAAAAAGTGGTACCGAACTGTCAAAATTGTAGTTTTTGTTAATATTACGTCACTTCCGTTGCCGACAGAAAAATTTCACAGTAACTAAAAAAATTACAATTGGGACCACGGAGCATATGAACTTTGTTTTATACAAATCGAACAATAAATAATTTTTCTGGGTACGAAAAACTAAATTAGCCGATGGCGGCTAACGCAAATTACCGAGACAATTTTTTTTCTCATTTCTGCTCAAGTAGGGTGATATTTTAACCCTGTGTAAAATATCATCAAAAAATATTCATAAATAAAAAAGATTTTCGTAAAAAAAATAATTTTTTCCAAAATATTGGACATTTTTTCGACTACTTCCGGTTTTACGATCGTTGTTGTGATAGCTTTACGAAGTTCTTTGGATACTTAACTTTCTGTACCAGAAGTGTCAGAAACATCCATTGAGCAGTTTTTGAAAAAAGGATAAATTAAAGAGCGTTTACAAAAATTTAACGATTTTTCAATTTTTTTCAAAGTTTGATGCCATTTTTGGACCACCTATATTATTTCAATGCTTTTCATTTTGGATTCACTATATAGACAACCGATAGGACTTTGAGTAAGAAAAGTATAAGAAAAATCTGCGGTGTCGTTTTCGAGAAAAGGGCGTCTCAGAATGTTAAAAAATCGGAAAATACTAGATTTTTGGCATACAATAATTTATTTTCTTACCATCGATATCGTATTATTTAGATACCATGTGATGGTCCATTAATAGGGCTATCCAACGACACTTTACTTCTTTTGGTCCGCTATTACCTAAGGGAGAAATCAAGTTTTTCGCAAGTGCGACAATGTTTTTAACCTTTTTTTTCATTTTTTGAATACTTCCGGTATGGTTATTATTGTCGGTATAGTTTTGATAACCGGTTTGGGCACTAAAATAGCCACAGGGCTCTGTAATGATATATTACATTATCTGATCAGATAAAATGCCCCTGAGAAATCCTAGGTTCAAAAGTGCCAAAAATGCAAAAAATTTAAAATATCGAAAATTAAATTTCAATAACCACATACATATTATACATCGTTAGAATCGTAATTAGGTCAGCTATCTGAATATACCATCTTTTTTTGAAAATCTCTTAAAATAAAAAAATAGCAGAGCATTTTCCAAAATTTCACGATTTTTCGACTTTTTTCGATTTTCAGTCCGTTATTTCACCTATTCCAGATATTTCAAAGTCTTATTGGGTGGCTTCATGCAAAATACCTCCGAAAGGACTCTCGATAGAAAAAATTACAAAAAAAGTTGCGGTTAAGTTTTCGAGATACAGGCGTCCAAAAACGCTCCAAATCACAAAATACTTGATTTTCAGCGTGCCATATTTTGCTGCCTGCTCATCGTATCCGTATGAATGGGGTATCATACGATAGCACAATCCTAGTGCAGTCCAATGGTACCCTAATTTCTTTAATCCATTGATATCGGGCGGAGAAATCGCGTTTTTCCCCAAAATATCCATTTTTTGCATTTTTTTCAAAATATTGCACATTATTTCGACCACTTCCGGTTTAAGGATTCTTGTCGAAATTGCTTTATACGTTGGTATTGGACTATAACTTCATGTTCCAGAAGTTTCAGAAACGTCAATTCTACCATAAAACGAAACCCGAGCTGACAAAATGGGAAGAAAATTCGAAAAAAATCGAAAAATAAAGGGCGATAACTCGGAATGAAACTTATATTACTGGAATCGGATGGACTTCAGGTATCCAAAAATGTAGGTCAAATTTGAAAATTTTGAAAAATGACAAAAATTGTCTCGTAAACAACATGTTTTCAATTTTCGAACGATAAAAGTCATAGACGAATGTTCGAAATTGAAAAATGTGAGATAGCCATTGTCTCAGAAAAGATTCAGGGATTCCAAAAATGTAATTTGTTTGAAAACGGTTAAAGAATTGACGAAACTATGGCCGATTTTCAATTTTTAGACAACGTGCAAAGTTCGGTCACTTCCGGTATGCGCAGAAATTTCAAAAATATTTTATCAAGTAGCCACCACATGGTTTCCCAATAGAAAATCTAATTCCAGATCCATATCTGTTTTCGATCATGGAGATCTAGGCCCCCGCGGTAAATAATAATAATAATAATAATAATAATAATAATAATAATAACTAGACCTGCATGCAGGAATGACGGGTTTCACTGGTGCCACGTCACTTTCGGTGCCACGTTACCCTTGAACATATGTCACTTCCGATACCAATGAAACCATCGAACAGGTTTCCACATAAGCATTGTAAACATCAAATAAGATTGACGAAGAATCAACCAAATCCAGCAATATCAATTCATTTTATATATATATATATATATATGTTACTTGTAAGTGATCCTGGAAAAATTTCATTACTTCCGGTGATAATGAAAATGTTCAATTAGTTTTATGAAATCAGAAATGGCATAAGGCATCATATGGCGAAAATAGTATGTAGATCGAATAAGAATTGCCACTTTTATAGACCAAAAACCTTGAAAAGTGACTTGTAGAAAATCGTCTATTTCTCGGCAACCGTACATGATAAAAACTATTTTTTGGTATCTATATGATCGTATGGGTTCAATCGATTTGTTGATTGGGTTCAAATATCACAATTTGAAATATATTACAAATCAGACTCATTTGAAAAAAATATCTGTTTTGAAGGCTAAAAATACAGTTTTTGCCAAAATGACATTACTTCCGGTGATACTGAAAATGTTAAATTAGTTCTATGAAATCATCAATGACATAAGATATCATATAGTGAAAATTTTATGAAAATCGAATAATAACTGACACTTCTATAGACCAAAAACCTTGAAAAGTGACTTAAGGAAAAATGTCCATTTCTCTGCAACCGTACAAGTTAGAAACCATTTTGTGGTATCTGTATGATCGTATGGGTTCAATCTATTTGATCAATAGAATCAAATATCATAATTTGAAAAAAATAACAAGTACGGCTCATTTGAATAAAATATTGTTTTAAAAGGCTAAAATTTAAGTTTTGAGCAAATGACGTCATTTCCGGTGGCGGCGTAAGAGGTAAAATGGTTTGAAATAGTCCACTATGGCATTAGGCATCCAATGGCGAAAGAAAATTGAAAATCGAATAATAATTGATTCTTTTACAGCCAAAATTACGTGAAAAGTGACTCATGCAAAATTGCCTATTTCTCGGCAACTGCTTATATTACAAACTAATTTTCACGCATATTCTCTTCGTATGGATGATGGCTACAAGTTTATAAAAGTTACAAAGAAATATTTTAAAATTTGAAAAGCCTGAATAGGTTGTAAATAGGTCAATTTTACACCATTTTAGCCTCTTAATCGAATTTGCTCGAAAATGAAATCGAAATTAAAAAAACTGCTTCCTACATTTTTTGCGCCTTGAAAGGGCACACTCTTTGAGTCAAATAATTTTTCCAAAACATAATATTTGTTTTCGATATAAGAAAATAACTGTCAAAATTGTAGTTTTTGGTAAAATTATGCCACTTCCGGTGCCGACAGATAACACTTTTGGTAATAAAAAAAATGACAATTGAGACAACGAAGCATATGAACGTTGTTTTATAAAAATCGAACAATAAAAAATTAATCTGGGACTGAAAAACTGAATTAGCCAATGGCGGCCAAGGAAAATTACTGAGACAAATTTTTTTACTATTTTTGCGCTAGTCAGATGACTCTTTAATTCTGTGCACAACACGACTAAAAAATATTCATAAATAAAAAAGTTTTTTGTAAAATTTTAAATTTTCGAAATTTGGCGCCTAATATCTTCGAAGATATGCCGAAAATCAAAAATCGAAAGTAGCGTAGCTATGTGTCCTGTCTCCGACTATGCCAAAATGTATCGAAAGTTAAAATCCAATGATTATTGTTAAAATTACTGCAATATTTTCAAAAACGATAACTTCGGTGATTTCGGACATTTCGCATTGTTGCAGAACGTTCAAAATAGCTTTATCCTCTAAGTCACACCCACTTTCCCAGTAAAACCGAAGAAATCGTAACGATGCGACAAGTAGTTGCTGAGATATAGTCAAAGTGGAATTGGAATAATAATAAGAATAATAATAAGAATAATAATTTTAACAAAAACAATAGTGTTTCACACAAGCTACGCAGTGTGAAACCCTAATAATAATAATTTTAGTAATCTCAATAGGCTTTCAGACGAAAGTCTGAAAGCCTAATAATAATAACTAGACCTGCAAGCAGCACTGAACCGGCTTTCAGGAATCATACAGGAAGTTTATTATACCATAGCCGATCCATTGAGCTACCAAACTATACTTTAGTTGTTTTGCTTCAGTGACACCCTCTATCATATGTAAAAGTAATATTTGCTGGCTAAAAGACCGGTCAAAATTGTAAATTATGGCAAAAGTATGTCACTTCCGGTGCCGAAAGAAATTTTTATAGATGAAAAATAAGTCGAAAATTCGCAACATACAAAATACAAACTTTTTTTTATAAATATCGGACAATAAATAATTAACCTATAACCCATAAACTGAAATTAAGAAGGTAAAAAACTGAAAAGTGACCCTCGGAAAATTGGTTATTATTCGGCAAGGGAACATGCTAGAAGATTTTTCTTGATATCAATATGATGGTATTGATTCAGTCTTACTGCCCATTAGAGTCAGACGTTATAAAGTTATACGAATAATAAATATAAATCCCTTCAAAAAAATGTTTGTTTTAAAGGCTAAAAATACGTTTTTTGCAAAAATTACATTACTTCCGGTGATATTGAAAATTTTAACTTGGTTCATAGAAGTCATAAATAGCATAAGGAATAAAATGGTAAATAAATTGTAAAAATCGAATAATAATTGACAGTTTTACAGACCAAAAACCTTGAAAAGTGACTTATAGAAGATCGCCTATTTCTCTGTAACCGTACAAGTTAGAAACCATTTTGTGGTATCTGTATGGTCGTATGGCTTCATTTTATTCGTTGATGGGAATCAAATATCATAATTTTAAAAATATTATAAGGCAGACTCATTTGAATAAAATATTTGTTTTTTAGGTTAAAAATACAGTTTTTGCCCAAATGACGTCATTTCCGGTCACAGTGAAAATGTAAAATTGGCTTGACCTAGTCCAAATTGGCATTAGGCATCAAATGGAAAAAAAATATTGCAAATCGAATAATAATTAACTCTTTTATAGGCAAAATAACGTGAAAAGTGATGCATGCAAAATTGCATATTTCTCGGCAACTGCTCATATTACAAACTAATTTTCGCATACTTTCTCTTCGTCTGGATTATTGCTACGAGTTTATGAAAATTACAAATAAATATTTCAAAATATGAAGACGCTGAATGAATTGTAAATAACTGAATTTTACACTTTATTTTACATTTTATTCGAAATTGCCCGAAAATGAAGTTGAAATTAAAAAATATGAGCTAAGGTTTTTGTGCACCTTTGCAGGGTGCATCCTTTTAGTTATATCAGTTTTGAAAAAAAATAATATTTGCTTTCAAAAAGTGGTACCGAACTGTCAAAATTGTAGTTTTTGCTAATATTACGTCACTTCCGTTGCCGACAGAAAAATTTCACCGTAACAAAAAAAATTACAATTGGGACCATGGTGCATATGCACTTTGTTTTATACAAATCGAACAATAAATAATTTTTCTGGGTACGAAAAACTAAATTAGCCGATGGCGGCTAACGCAAATTACCGAGACAATTTTTTTTCTCATTTCTGCTCAAGTACGATGATATTTTAACCCTGTGTAAAATATCATCAAAAAATATTCATAAATAAAAAAGGTTTTCGTAAAAAAAATATTTTTTTTCGAAATATCGGACATTTTTTCGACTACTTCCGGTTTTACGATCGTTGTTGTGATAGCTTTACGAAGTCTTTTGGATACTTAACTTTCTGTACCAAAAGTGTCAGAAACATCCATTGAGTAGTTTTAGAAAAAAAGATAAATTAAAGAGCGTTTCAAAAAATTTAACGATTTTTCAATTTTTTTCAAAGTTTGAGGCCATTTTTCGACCACTTATATTATTTCAATGCTTTTCATTTTGGATTCCCTATATAGACAACTAACAGGACTTTGAGTAAGAAAAGTTTAAGAAAAATCGTAGGCGTCGTTTTCGAGAAAAGGGCGTCTCAGAATGTTAAAAAATTGGAAAATACTAGATTTTTGGCATACTATAATTTATTTCCTTACCATCGAAATCGTATTATTTAGATACCATATGATGGTCCATTAATAGGGCTATCCAGCGACACTTTAGTTCTTTTGGTCCGCTATTACCTAAGGGAGAAATCAAGTTTTTCGCAAGTGCGACAACGTTTTTACTCTTTTTTTTCATTTTTTGAATACTTCCGGTATGGTTATTATTGTCGGAATAGTTCTAATAGCCGGTTTGGGCACTAAAATAGCCACAGGGCTCTGTAATGATATATTACATTATCTGATCAGATAAAATGCCCCTGAGAAATCCTATGTTCAAAAGTGCCAAAAATGCAAAAAATTTAAAATATCGAAAATTAAATTTTAATAATTACATACATATTATACATCGTTAGAATCGTAATTAGGTCAGCTATCTGAATATACAACCTTTTTTTAAAAATCTCTTAAAATAAAAAAATAGTAGAGCATTTTCCAAAATTTCACGATTTTTCGACTTTTTTCGATTTTCAGTCCCTTTTTTATCCTATTCCAGACATTTCAAAGTCCTATTGGATGGCTTCATGCCAAATACCTCCAAAAGGACTCTCGATAGAAAAAAAAATAAAAAAAATTGTAGGTTAAGTTTTCGAGATACAGGCATCCAAAAACGCTCCAAATCAGAAAATACTTGATTTTCAGCGTGCCATATTTTGCTACCTTTTCATAGTATCTGTATGATTTGGGTATCATACAATAGCCCATTCTTCATGCAACCCAACGATACCTTAATCCCTTTAATCCGTTGATATCGGGCGAAGAAATCACGTTTTTCCCAAAACCACCCATTTTTTTCGTTTTTTTGCAAATTTTGCACATTATTTCGACCACTTCCGGTTTAAGGAGTCTTGTCGAAATTGCTTTACCTGTTGATATTGGACTTTAACTTCATGTTCCAGAAGTTTCAGAAACGTCAATTCTGCCATAAAACGAAACCCGAGCTCACAAAATGGGAAGAAAATTCGAAAAAAATCGAAAAATAAAGGGCGATAACTCTGAATGAAACTTATATTACTGGAATCGGATGGACTTCAGGTATCCAAAAATGTAGGTCAAATTTGAAAATTTTGAAAAATAACAAAAATTGTCTCGTAAACAACATGTGTTCAATTTTCGAACTATAAAAGTCATAGACGAATGTTCGAAATTGAAAAATGTGAGATAGCCATTTTCTCAGAAAAGATCCAGGGATTCCAAAAATGTAATTTGTTTGAAAATGGATAAAGAATTGACGAAACTATAGCCGATTTTCAATTTTTAGAGAAAGTACAAAGTTCGGTCACTTCCGGTATGCGCAGAAATTTCAAAAATATTTTATCAAGTAGCCACCACATGGTTTCCCAATAGAAAAGCTAATTCCAGATCGATATCTGTTTTCGATCATGGAGATCTAGGCCCTCGCGGTAAATAATAATAATAATAATAATAATAATAACTAGACCTGCATGCAGGAATGACGGGTTTCACTGGTGCCATGTTACCTTTGAACTTGAACTTGTGTCACTTTCGGTGCCACGTTACCCTTGAACATATGTCACTTCCGGTACCAATGAAACCAATATACAGGTTTCCACATAAGCATTGCACACATCAAATAAAATGGAAACAGAAACAAACAAACCCAGCAATATCATTTCATTTTATACATTTGTTACATGTAATTGATCCTGACAAAATTACAGTACTTCCGGTGATAATGTAAATGTTCCATTAGTTTTATGAAATCAGAAATGGCATAAGGCATCTCATGGTGAAAATTTTATGTAAATCGAATAATAATTGCCACTTTTATAGACCAAAAACCTTGAAAAGTGACGTGTAGAAAATCGTCTATTTCTCGGCAACCGTACAAGTTAGAAACCATTTTTTGGTATTTATATGACCGTATGGGTTTAATCTATTTGTTGATTGGAATCAAATATCATAATTGTATAAACATTACAAATCAGACTCATTTGAATAAAATATCTGTTTTGAAGGCTTAAAATACAGTTTTTGCAAAAATGACGTTACTTCCGGTGATAATGAAAACGTTAAATTAGTTTTATAACATCGTCTATGACATTAGGCTTCAAAGGGTGAAAATTTTATGAAAATCGAATAATAATTAACACTTTTATGGGCCAAAAACCTTCAAAAGTGACTTTTAGAAAATCGCCTATATCTCGGCAACCGAACAAGTTAGAAACAATCTTATGATATCTTTTTGACCGTATGAGTTTTGTTAATATGTGAATTTAAACCAAAAGTTGATTTTATTATTATATGTGACATAATTCTTGGTTGAAAAAAATATCGATTTCAAAAGTTAAAAATTGAGTTTTTGACTAAATGACGTCACTTCCGGTGTCAATTTTAAATAGTAATCAACATGATATAACGCACACTTGCTTTCTGAATCAAATGATGTCACTTTTGTGAATATCCATTAATAATTGACTATTTTACAGGCAAAATTGCGAAAACAGTGACTTATGCAAAACTGCCCTTTTCTCGGCAACTGCTTATATTACAAACTAATTTTTACATACATTCTCTTCGTATGGATTATAGCTACAAGTTTATAAAAGTTATGTAAAAATATTTTAAAATCTGAAAAGCCTGAATGGGTTGTAAATAGGTCAATTTTACGCCTTTTTTCACCCCTTAATCCAATTTGCTAGAAAATGAAATAGAAATTAAAAAAACTGCTTCCGCCATTTTTTGCGCCTTGAAAGGACACACTCTTTGAGTCATATAATTTTTCAAAAAAATAATATTTGTTTTTGAAGATCGTAAAAAACTGTCAAAATTGTAGTTTTTGGTAAAATTATGCCACTTCCGGTGCCGACAGATAACACTTTCGGTAATAAAAAAAATGACAATTGAGACAACGAAGCATATGAACTTTGTTTTATACAAATCGAACAATAAAAAATTAATCTAGGACTGAAAAACTGAATTAGCCAATGGCGGCCAAGGAAAATTACTGAGACAAAAAATTTTAACATTTTTGCGCTAGTCAGATGACTCTTTAATTCTGTGCACAATACGACTAAAAAATATTCATAAATAAAAAAGTTTTTTGTAAAATTTTAAATTTTCGAAATTTGGCGCCTAATATCTTCGAAGATTTGCCGAAAATCAAAAATCGAAAGTAGCGTAGCTATGTGCCCTGTCTCAGACTATGCCAAAATGTATCGAAAGTTAAAATCCAATGATTATTGTTAAAATTACTGCAATATTTTCAAAAACGATAACTTCGGTGATTTCGGACATTTCGCATTGTCGCAGAACGTTCAAAATAGCTTTATCCTCTAAGTCACACCCACTTTCCCAGTAAAACCGAAGAAATCGTAACGATGCGACACGTAGTTGCTGAGATCTACTCAAATTGGAATCTGAATAATAATAATAATAATAATAATAATAAGAACTAGACCTGCATGCAGGAATGACGGGTTTCACTGGTGCCACGTTACCCTTAAACATGTCACTTCCGGTGCCAAGTTACCCTTGAACATATGTCACTTCCGGTACCAGCGAAACCACTAAACAGGTTTCCAAATTAACATTGCACACAAATAAAATGGACGCAGAATCAACAAAATCCAGCAATATCAATTCATTTTATACATTTGTTACTTGTAAATGATCTTGACAAAATTAAATTACTCCCGGTGTTAATGCAAATGTTCAATTAGTCTCATGAAATCAGAAATGGCATACGATATCATATAGTGAAAATTTTATGTAAATCGAATAATAATTGCCACTTTTAAAGACCAAAAAACTTGAAAAGTGACTTGTAGGAAATCGGCTATTTCTCTGCAACCGTACAAGTTAGAAACCATTTTGTGGTATCTGTATGATCGTATGGGTTCATTCTATTTGTTGATTGGCATCAAATACCATACTTTGAAAAAGATTTCAAAACAGACTCATTTGAATAAAATATCTGTTTTAGAGGCTAAAAATACAGTTTTTGCCAAAATGACGTTACTTACGGTGATAATGAAAATCTTAAATTACTTGTATGAAATCCCAAATGGCATTAGGTATAACATGGTGTGACGTTTATGAAAATCGAATAATAATTGACCCTTTTATGGCCCCGAAACCTTCAAAAGTGACCTGTAGAAAACCGTCTATTTCTCGGCAACCGAACAAGTTAGAAACCATTTTATGATATCTATATGACCATATGAGTTTTGTTTATATGTGAATTTAAACCAAAAGTTAAAATTATTAATACATATTAAGTTATTCTTGGTTGAATAAAACATTGATTTAAAAAGTTTAAAATGCATTTTTTGACCAAATGATGTCACTTCCGGTGTCAATTTTAAATTGAAATCAACTTGATATGACGCTACGTGCTTTTTGAATAATATGATGTCACTTTTATAGAAATCCAATCATAATTGACTATTTTACAGGCAAAATAACGAAAACAGTGACTTGTAGAGAACTGCCCATTTCTTGGTAACTGCTTATAGTACAAACGAATTTTAACATACATTTTCTTCGTATGGATTATAGCTACAAGTTTATAAAAGTTACGAAGAAATATTTTAAAATCTGAAAAGCCTGAATAGGTTGTAAATAGGCCAATTTTACACCATTTGTAGCCTCTTAATCGAATTTGCTCGAAAATGAAATCGAAATTAAAAAAACTGCTTCCTACATTTTTTGCGCCTTGTAAGGGCGCACTCTTTGAGTCAAATAATTTTTCCAAAAAATAATATTTGTTTTCGAAGAAGGAAAATAACTGTCAAAATTGTAGTTTTTGGTAAAATTATGCCACTTCCGGTGCCGACAGATAAAACTTTTGGTAATAAAAAAAATGACAATTGATACAACGAAGCATATGAACTTTGTTTTATACAAATCGAATAATAAAAAATTAATCTAGGACTTAAAAACTGAATTAGCCAATGGCGGCCAAGGTAAATTACTGAGACAAAATTCTTTAACATTTTTGCACTAGTCAGATGACCCTTTAATTCTGTGCATAATACGACTAAAAAATATTCATAAATAAAAAAGTTTTTTGTAAAATTTTAAATTTTCAAAATTTGGCGCCTAATATCTTTGAAGATTTACCGAAAATCAAAAATCGAAAGTAGTGTAGCTATGTGCCGTGTCTCCGGCTATGCCAAAATGTATCGAAAGTTAAAAATCAATGATTATTGTTAAAATTACTGCAATATTTTAAAAAACGATAATTTGGTGATTTCGGACATTTCGCATTGTCGCAGAACGTTCAAAATAGCTTTATCCTCTAAATCACACCCACTTTCCCAATAAAACCGAAGAAATCGTAACGATGCGACAAGCAGTTGCTGAGATCTACTGAAGACAAAAGAAGAATAATAATAATAAGAATAATAATTTTAACAAAAACAATAGTGTTTCACACAAGCTTCGCAGTGTGAAACCCTAATAATAATTTTAGTAATCTCAATAGGCTTTCAGACGAAAGTCTGAAAGCCTAACTAGACCTGCATGCAGGAATGACGGGTTTCACTTTTGCCATGTTACCTTTGAACTTGAACTTGTGTCACTTTTGGTGCTACGTTACCCTTGAACATATGTCCTTTCCGGTACCAATGAAACCAATATACAGGTTTCCACATAAGCATTGCACACATCAAATAAAATGGAAACAGAATCAAACAAATCCAGCAATTTTATTTTATACATTTGTTACATGTAATTGATCCTGACAAAATAACAGTACTTCCGGTGATAATGTAAATGTTCCCTTAGTCTTATGAAATCAGAAATGGCATAAGGCATCATATGGTGAAAATTTTATGTAAATCGAATAATAATTTCCACTTTTATAGACCAAAAACCTTGAAAAGTGACGTGTAGAAAATCGTCTATTTCTCGGCAACCGTACAAGTTAGAAACCATTTTTTGGTATTTATATGACCGTATGGGTTTAATCTATTTGTTGATTGGAATCAAATATCATAATTGTATAAACATTACAAATCAGACTCATTTGAATAAAATATCGGTTTTGAAGGCTTAAAATACAGTTTTTGCCAAAATGACGCTACTTCCGGTGATAATGGAAACGTTAATATAGTTTTATAACATCGTCTATGACATTAGGCTTCAAAGGGTGAAAATTTTATGAAAATCAAATAATAATTGACACTTTTATGGGCCAAAAACCTTCAAAAGTGACTTTCAGAAAATCGCCTATATCTCGACAACCGAACAAGTTAGAAACAATTTTATGATATCTATTTGACCGTATGAGTTTTGTTAATATGTGAATTTAAACCAAAAGTTAATTTTATTATTACATGTGACATAATTCTTGGTTGAAAAAAAGATCGATTTTAAAAGTTAAAAATTGAGTTTTTGACTAAATGACGTCACTTCCGGTGTCAATTTTAAATAGTAATCAACATGATATGACGCACACTTGCTTTTTGAATCAAATGATGTCACTTTTGTGAATATCCATTAATAATTGACTATTTTACAGGCAACATTACGAAAACAGTGACTTATGCAAAACTGCCCATTTCTCGGCAACTGCTTATATTAGAAACTAATTTTAACATACATTCTCTTCGTATGGATTATAGTGACAGGTTTATAAAAGTTAAGTAAAAAAAATTTAAAATCTGAAAAGCCTGAATGGGTTGTAAATAGGTAAATTTTACGCCTTTTTTCACCCCTTAATCCAATTTGCTAGATAACACTTTTGGTAATAAAAAAAATAACAATTGGGACAACGAAGCATATGAACTTTGTTTTATACAAATCGAACAATAAAAAATTAATCTAGGACTGAAAAACTGAATTAGCTAATGGCGGCCAAGGAAAATTACTGAGACAAATTTTTTTAACATTTTTGCGCTAGTCAGATGACTCTTTAATTCTGTGCACAACACGACTAAATAATATTTATAAATAAAAACGTTAAATCGAATAATAATTGCCACTTTTAAAGACCAAAAAACTTGAAAAGTGACTTGTAGAAAATCGGCTATTTCTCGGCAACCGTACAAGTTAGAAACCATTTTGTGGTATCTGTATGATCGTATGGGTTCATTCTATTTGTTGATTGGCATCAAATACCATAATTTGAAAAAGATTTCAAAACAGACTCATTTGAATAAAATATCTGTTTTGGAGGCTAAAAATACAGTTTTTGCCAAAATGACGTTACTTCCGGTGATAATGAAAATCTTAAATTACTTGTATGAAATCCCAAATGGCATTAGGTATAACATGGTGTGACGTTTATGAAAATCGAATAATAATTGACCCTTTTATGGCCCCGAAACCTTCAAAAGTGACCTGTAGAAAACCGTCTATTTCTCGGCAACCGAACAAGTTAGAAACCATTTTATGATATCTATATGACCATATGAGTTTTGTTTATATGTGAATTTAAACCAAAAGTTAAAATTATTAATACATATTAAGTTATTCTTGGTTGAATAAAACATTGATTTAAAAAAAGTGTAAAATGCATTTTTTGACCAAATGATGTCACTTCCGGTGTCAATTTTAAATTGTAATCAACTTGATATGACGCTACGTGCTTTTTGAATCAAATGATGTCACTTTTATAAAAATCCAATAATAATTGACTATTTTACAGGCAAAATAACGAAAACAGTGACTTATGCAGAACTGCCCATTTCTTGGCAACTGCTTATATTACAAACGAATTTTAACATACATTTTCTTCGTATGGATTATAGCTACAAGTTTATAAAAGTTACGAAGAAATATTTTAAAATCTGAAAAGCCTGAATAGGTTGTAAATAGGCCAATTTTACACCATTTTTAGCCTCTTAATCGAATTTGCTCGAAAATGAAATCGAAATTAAAAAAACTGCTTCCTACATTTTTTGCGCCTTGAAAGGGCACACTCTTTGAGTCATATAATTTTTCAAAAAAATAATATTTGTTTATGAAGATCGTAAATAACTGTCAAAATTGTAGTTTTTGGTAAAATTATGCCACTTCCGGTGCCGACAGATAACACTTTCGGTAATAAAAAAAACGACAATTGATACAACGAAGCATATGAACTTTGTTTTATACAAATCGAACAATAAAAAATTAATCTAGGACTGAAAAACTGAATTAGCCAATGGCGGCCAAGGTAAATTACTGAGACAAAATTTTTTAACATTTTTGCACTAGTCAGATGACCCTTTAATTCTGTGCACAATACGACTAAAAAATATTCATAAATAAAAAAGTTTTTTGTAAAATTTAAAATTTTCGAAATTTGGCGCCTAATATCTTCGAAGATTTGCCGAAAATCAAAAATCGAAAGTAGCGTAGCTATGTGCCCTGTCTCAGGCTATGCCAAAATGTATCGAAAGTTAAAATCCAATGATTATTGTTAAAATTACTGTAATATTTTTAAAAACGATAACTTCGGTGATTTCGGACATTTCGCATTGTCGCAGAACGTTCAAAATAGCTTTATCCTCTAAGTCACACCCACTTTCCCAGTAAAACCGAAGAAATCGTAACGATGCGACACGTAGTTGCTGAGATCTATTCAAATTGGAATCTGAATAATAATAATAATAATAATAATAATAATAAGAATAATAATTTTAACAAAAACAATAGTGTTTCACACAAGCTACGCAGTGTGAAACCCTAATAATAATTTTAACAAAAACAATAGTGTTTCACACAAGCTACGCAGTGTGAAACCCTAATAATAATAATTTTAGTAATCTCAATAGGCTTTCAGACGAAAGTCTGAAAGCCTAACTAGACTTGCTTGCAAGGCTGAAGGCTTTCACCTTACCGAAGGCAGCAAAAATTGCCTACAACTCACCCCTTAAAACACACACACACACACGCTTAAACAACTCAGACATGACACTTTCTGTGCATGCGCATTACGATAGAAGGAAAGTGAAAAATATAGTTGAACAATTATGAACATGGATTGGTAGAATCCTACAGACGCCAGAAATCGAAATACTCAATCAAAAACTCAAAAATTCTAAAAAAAATTACAAGTTCAGTACATTTTCAAATTGTTAGGAAAAAAAGAGAACTGCGTGGTATTGCAATTCGACCTATATCGCATCCGCAATATCCCCGGCTCTACAAAAATATAACTTTTTCGAATTCTATCAATTTTAGTTTCAGAAATCTAAACGACTACAGAAAAAAAAACAGTTTTCCGAATGAGACAAAAAAAATTTACCTTAAGTATCAGGTAATAATATCGCACCTTTCAACATTAATTTTTCAACATTGTAATTGAGGGGTACTTTATTTATAAATGGCTTCAACAGAGAGCTTCATTTTCACTGGTATCAAATGATGACGTCATGCAGGCATAAAACCTGGGATATTAATTTCAGGAGTAACTGTTAATTACTAAAATGAATTATTTTCATTCTAGAAGCACCAATGCAAGATATTGGTTACCATTCAAACACCCTTTGTTCAAATATTGCCAGTTTTAAAAAAAGCTCTCTATATATGCTTTATACGTATGCAAAACGTTCCATTTATAACCAATTCGGGCTTTTGTCGATGCCACACCAATGTGTTACACGGAACTTTGGAATCGCGTTCAGGCCAGCTACTTAAATATGTAACTGGTTCAAAACTAAATTGAATATTCAATGAAATATCGACAATATTTTGATTTCGTGCACGTTAATGATTTGACGTCACTAACATATAAAAATTTATCGTTAATTAGAGATAGGGCCCAAACTCAAACTACATCATGCTTTCTATCACAGGTGCAATATTCGTACTTCTGCACGATACTACTGCAAGATACAACTGCAACCTGTAGATAATTAGATTTCCTTATAAACAGCGCGAGCCGTCGATTTGTGTCGAGATGATTACGGTTATGAGGTAATTTTAACAAAGAAGAAACAATATTAATTCAAAGACTAATTATTACACACAGAAATCAATTATTTCTGTTACAGGGTCACTAAACCCATATTTTGAATATAAGTAAACACTCAAAGTTGAAATACTTTTAGCTCAAATATCGTCACTGTGATAGAAATGGGGAATTTGAAAATGCTCTAAACGTTGGTAAAACGTACAGATTGTATCAACTCTTACTGAAGGTTTCGCTTAACAATGAAAGATGATGTTTTCAATTTTCGATCCCTTTGTTCTCATACTCCTGATATTTCTAACTGTTGCGCAATGGTTTCATACCTATGACTACCGATAAAACTCTGATTTCGTGCACGTTAATGATTTGACGTCACTAACATATAAAAAATTATCTTTAATTAGAGATAGGGCCCAAGCTCAAACTACATCATGCTTTCTATCACAGGTGCAATATTCGTACTTCTGCACGATACTACTGCAAGATACAACTGCAACCTATGGATAATTGGATTTCCTTATAAACAGCGGGAGCCGTCGATTTGTGTCGAGATGATTACGGTTGAGAGATAATTTTGACAAAGAAGAAACAATATTAATTCAAAGACTAATTATTACACACAGGAATCAATTATTTCTGTTACAGGGTCACTAAACCCATATTTTGAATATAAGTAAACACTCAAAGTTGAAATACTTTTAGCTCAAATGTCGTCACTGTGAGAGAAATGGGGAATTTTGAATAGGCTCTAAACGTTGGTAAAACGTACAGATTGTATCAACTCTTACTGCATGTTTCGCTTAACAATGAAAGGTGACGTTTTCAGTTTTCGATTCCTTTGTTCTCATACTCCTGATATTTCTAAATGTTGCGCAATAGTTTCATACCTAAGACTACCGATCAAACTCTCTGTAGAAGAAGTTCCAAAAAAAAATTACGTTGACTTTTCGAGAAAAAGACGTCTAAAAATGCTCCAAATGGTAAAAATACGACGTTTTGGATTTTCAATCTCGTTTTTCGACTACTCATGACATTTAGAGAAATTGTACAATGGTTTCACACAATACACCACCCATTAGACTCTCGACTGAGAAAGTTTTAAAAAAATCGTAGGCGGCGTTTCCGAGAAACATGCGTTTAAAATTGCTCGAAATCGTAAAAAACCTTACTTTTCAAAGTCCTATAACTTTTTCAATTTATGATAGAAACTTGTCGCTGTGGTACCATCTTGTAGATATTTGACGTGGCTATCAAATGACGTTGTACTTTAACTACTCAGTAAACAGCCAATTAAAACATCGCATTTTCCGCACAAACACCCATTTTTTTAGAATTTTGTCAAAGTTTGGATACTTTTCTTGACTACTTCCGGTGATTAGAGGATTTTCATTCATAGACTAAGGACTGGAGACGACTCTTGACTTCATATGCCTGAAGTTTCAGAAAAATCGTAGGTGCCGTTTTAAAAAAATAAGAACTCTACGATTTGACCAAAATGCGTAAAAAAGTGAAAAATCAAAGTTAAAATTTCAGAACAAAACCTATATTGTTGGAATCGGATTAATGTCAGCTATCCAAAAATATAAGTCATATTTAAAAATTCCTAAAAATAACAATTTTAGAAAATTTTGAAAATTTTCCATTTTTCACCAAAAAAATGAGAGCGACAAAGTTTCTAAACTCGATGTTTTTGAACTGCCATCTACTCAGAAATGTTTTCAGCTATCCAAAAATGTAAATATCGGAAAAGTCCGATGAGAATTAGAAGAATTATGGCCGATTTTCAATTTGAGTGCACGTTAAAGATTTGACGCGTTTCCGCTATGCGCACAAATTTGGTTTTACATTTAAGCACTAACCACCACCCAGTTTCCCGACAGAAAATCAAATTTCAGACCTCTATCTCTTATAGTTGCTGAGAAATAGGCAAAGTGGAAAAAAAAAAAATAATAAATAATAACTAGACTTGCTTGCAAGGCTGAAGGCTTTCACCTTACCAAAGGCAGCACAAAATGCCTACCACTCACCCCTTAAAACACACACACACACACACACACACACTTAAACAACTCAGACATTGACACTTTCTGTGCATGCGCATTACGATAGAAGGAAAGTGAAAAATATAGTTGAACAACTATGAACTTGGATCGGTAGAATCCTACAGGCGCCAGAAATCTAAATACGCAATCAAAAACGCAAAAATTCTAAAAGAAAAAATTACAATTTTAGTACATTTTCAAATTTTCAGGAAAAAAAGAGAACCGCGTGGTATTGCAATTCGACCTATATCGCATCCGCAATATCCCCGGCTCTACAAAAATATAACTTTTTCGAAAATCGGTTGGGAATTGAGATTATTAGGACCTATTTTCATTTATGCACGTTAAAGATTTACTTCACTTCAGGTCTGTTCAGAACTTTCGCAATACTTCTAAGTAGTTACTGCTTAAAACATAGAAAAAATCATTATTCAGAACTCTATCTGCTTTAGTTTCAGAGATCTACACGAGAATGAAAAAAAAAACAGTTTTTCGAATGGGACAAAAAAAAAGATCGTGTCAGATCATAACCAAAACCAAGAATCATACCTTTCAACATCAACTTTTCAACATTTGTCCAGAGGGGTGCCTTCCTTATAAATAGTTTCGGTAAATAGCGTCATTTTCGCTGGTATCATATGATGGCGTCATGTAGACAAAAAAACCTGGGGTAATAATTTCAGGAGTAACAGTTATTGACTAAAATGAATTATTTTCACTCTAGAAGCAGCATTACCAGATATTGGTTACCAGTAAAACACCTTTAGTTCAAATATTGCCTCTTTCAAAAAAAGCTCTCTATATAATGCTTTATACGTGGGCAAAACGTTGCGATTATGACCAACTCGGACTTTTGTCAATGTCACACCAATGTGTACACGGGACTTTGGAATCACGTCCATATCAACTACTCAAATATGCAACTGGTTCAAAAATTGATTAAATATTGAATGAAATATCTACAATTTTCTGATTTCGTGCACGTTAAAGATTTGACGTCACTACATGTAATATATAAAAAATTAATATTTATTACAGATAGAGTCCATGCTCAAACTGGTTATCTCAACTGAGAACGACATGGTTATCACAATTCGACCTTTATCCCATCCGCAATATCCCCGGCTGTACAAAAATATAATTTTTTCGAAAATCGGTTGGGAATTGACATAATTAGAACCGATTTTCATTCGTGCACGTTAAAGATTTACATCACTTCCGGTCTGGTTCACAACTTTCGCAATAGTTCCAAGTACTAAATGTTTAAAACATAGGAAAAATCAATATTCAAAACTCTATCTGTTTTAGTTCCAGAGATCTACACGAGAATAAAAAAAAACGAGTTTTCCGATTGGGACAAAAAAGTATCGTAAGTGTCAAATAATAACCAAAACCCAGAATCATGCATTCAACATTAATTTTTCAACATTTATATAGAGGAGTGCCTTCCTTATAAATAGCTTCAAGAGAGAGGTTTATTTTCACTGGTATCAAATGATGACGTCATGGAGACAAAAATCCTGCGATATTAATTTGAGGGGTAACTATTATTTACTAAAACGAATTATTTTCACTCTAGAAGCACCAGTAACAGATATTGGTTACTATTAAAACACCCTTAGTTCAAATATTGCCACTTTTAAAAAAATCTCTCTATATATGCTTTATACGTATGCAAAACGTTCCAATTATGACCAATTCGGACTTTTGTCGATGTCAAACCAATGTGTACACGGGACTTCGGAATCGCGTTTTCATGTCAGCTACTCAAATATGTAACTGGTTCAAAAATTGATTTTATATTCAATGAAATATCGGCAATTTTCTGTCTGATTTCGTGCACGTTAAAGATTTGACGTCACCAACATATAAAATTTCGATATTTATTAGTAACAGAGTCCATGCTCTAACGACATAACACTTTCTATGACCGGTGCAGTATTCGTACTTCTGCACGATACTACTGCAAGATCCAACTACAACCTCTTAAAAATTGGATTTGCTTATAAACAGCGCGAGCCGTCGATTTGTGTCGAGATGATTACGGCTATGAGGTAATTTTGGCCAAGGAGAAACAATATTAATTCAAAGACTAATTATTACAAACATAAATCAAATACTTCTGCTACAGGGTCACTATACCCTTATTTTGAATAGAAGTAAAGACTCAAAGTTGAAATACTTTTTGCCCAAATATCGTCACTGTGAGAGAAAAAGGGACTTTTGAATATGCTCTAAACGTTGCTAATACGTACAGATTGTATCAACTCTTACTGCATGTTTCACTTAACAATGAAAGGTGACGTTTTCAATTTTCGATCCCTTTGTTCTCATACTCCTGATATTTCTAACTGTTGCGCAATGGTTTCATACCTAAGACTACCGATAAAACTCTCTGTAGAAGAAGTTCAAAAAAAAAATTACGTTGACTTTTCGAGAAAACGACGTCTAAAAATGCTCCAAATGGTAAAAATACGACGTTTTGGATTTTCAATCTCGTTTTTCGAATACTCATGACATTTAGAGAAATTGTACAATGGTTTCACACAATACACCACCTATAAGACTCTCGAATGAGAAAGTTTTAAAAAAAATCGTAGGCGGGGTTTGCGAGAAATACGCGTCTAAAGTTGATCGAAATAGCAAAATACCTTACTTTTCAAACTCAGATAACTTTTTTATTTTTTGATAGAAACTTCTCGCTATAGTACCATCTTGTAGATAATTCATGTGGCTATCACACGATATAATACTTTAACTACTCGGTAAATAACCAATCGATACATCTTATTTGGCGCACAGACACCCATTTTTCTGAATTTTGTCAAACTTTCGATACCTTTCTTGACCACTTCCGGTGATTAGAGGATTTTCATTTATAGTTTAAGGAACAATTCAGACATCTCTGTTCATCTTCCCAAAGTTTTAGAAAAATCGTAGGCGCGGTTTTAAAAAAATAAGCCTTACCGTTTTTGACCAAAATGCAAAAAAAAGTGAAAAATCAAAGTTAATATTTCAGAACAAAACTTATATTGTTGGAATTGGTTTGAGGTCAGCTATCCAAAAATATAAGTCAAATTTCAAAATTCCAAAAAATAACAATTTTATGAAATTTTTCAATTTTCACCAAAAAAATGAAAACAACAAAGTTTCAAAATTCAACGATTTTGAACTGCTGTCTTCTCGCCAATGTTTCCGGGTATCCAAAAATATAACTTTTTAAAAAATCGATTAAGAACTAAAAGACTTATGGCCGATTTTTAAATTTCGTGCACGTTACAGATTCTACAAAAGCGGGATGTTTTGATAATTTCGTTTTACATTTAGGCACTAATACATGAAACAGTTAATTTATTTCCAGAGTTTCAAAGCATTCGTTCAAATAGTTTCTGAGATTTAGGCTGCCCCATTTGAGTTAAACGTATAACGCGTTTTGTAATTGGTTTGGGCGGAAAACCAATTACCTACTAGACTTGCTTGCAAGGCTGAAGGCTTTCACCTTACCCAAGGCAGCACAAAATGCCTACCACTCACCCCTTAAAACACACACACACACACACTTAAACAACTCAGATATTGACACTTTCTGTGCATGCGCATTACGATAGAAGGAAAGGAAAAATATAGTTGAACAATTTACAACATTATGAACTTGGATTGGTAGAATCCAACAGACGCCAGAAATCTAAATACGCAATCAAAAACGCAAAAATTCTAAAAAAATTTACAATTTTAGTACATTTTCAAATTTTCAGGAAAAAAAAGAGAACTGCGTGGTATTGCAATTCGACCTATATCGCATCCGCAATATCCCCGGCTCTACAGAAATATATCTTTTTCGAAAATCGGTTGGAAATTGAAATTATTAGGACCTATTTTCATTTATGCACGTTAAAGATTTACTTCACTTCAGGTTTGTTCAGAACTTTCGCAATAGTTCTAAGTACTTACTGCTTAAAACATAGGAAAAATCATTATTCAGAACTCTATCTGCTTTAGTTTCAGAGATCTACACGAGAATTAAAAAAAACAGTTTTTCGAATGGGACAAAAAAAAAGATCGTGTAAGATCATAACCAGATCATAACCAAAACCAAGAATCATACCTTTCAACATCAAGTTTTCAACATTTGTCCAGAGGGGTGCCTTCCTTATAAATAGTTTCAGTAAATAGCGTCATTTTCGCTGGTATCATATGATGGCGTCATGTAGACAAAAAATCTTGGATAATAATTTCAGGAGTAACTGTTATTGACTAAAATGAATTATTTTCACATTAGAAGCAGCATTACCAGATATCGGTTACCAGTAAAACACCTTTTTTACTGTCAAGGAAAAAGAGAACGACGTGGTATCTCAATTCGATCGTTATCGCATCAGCAATATCCCCCGCAGTACAAAAATATAACTTTTTCGAAAATCGGTTGGGAATTGACATAATTAGGACCGATTTTCATTCGCGCACGTTAAAGATTTACATCACTTCCGGTCTGTTCACAACTTTCGCAATAGATCTAAGTACTAAATGTTTAAAACATAGAAAAAAAACAATATTCAGAATTCTATCAGTTTTAGTTTCAGAAATCTAAACGACTACAGAAAAAAAAAACAGTTTTCCGAATGAGACAAAAAAAAAAGTATCTTAAGTATCAGTTAATGACCAAAACCCCAAATCGCACCTTTCAACATTAATTTTTCAACATTGTAATTGAGGGGTACTTTATTCATAAATGGCTTCAACAGAGAGCTTCATTTTCACTGGTATCAAATGATGACGTCATGTAAACATAAAACCTGGGATATTAATTTCAGGAGTCGCCGTTAATTACTAATATGAATTATTTTCATTCTAGAAGCACCAATACCAGATATTGGTTACCATTCAAACACCCTTTGTTCAAATATTGCCAGTTTTAAAAAAAGCTCTCTATATATGCTTTATACGTATGCAAAACGTTCCATTTATAACCAATTCGGACTTTTGTCGATGTCACACCAATGTGTTACACGGAACTTTGGAATCGCGTTCAGGTCAGCTACTCAAATATGTAACTGGTTCAAAACTAAATTGAATATTCAATGAAATATCGACAATATTCTGATTTCGTGCACGTTAATGATTTGACGTCACTAACATATAAAAATTTATCTTTAGTTAGAGATAGGGCCCAAGCTCAAACTACATCATGCTTTCTATCACAGGTGCAATATTCGTACTTTTGCACGATACTACTGTAAGATACAACTGCAACCGTTTGATAAATGGATTTCCTTATAAACAGCGGGAGCCGTCGATTTGTGTCGAGATGATTACGGTTATGAGGTAATTTTGACAAAGAAGAAACAATATTAATTCAAAGACTAATTATTACACACAGAAATCAATTATTTCTGTTACAGGGTCACTAAACCCATATTTTGAATATAAGTAAACACTCAAAGTTGAAATACTTTTAGCTCAAATATCGTCACTGTGATAGAAATGGTGAATTTTGAATATGCTCTAAACGTTGGTAAAACGTACAGATTGTATCAACTCTTACTTCATGTTTCGCTTAACAATGAAAGATGATGTTTTCAATTTTCGATCCCTTTGTTCTCATACTTCTGATATTTCTAACTGTTGCGCAATGGTTTCATACCTAAGACTACCGATAAAACTCTGTGAGATAAAGGGGGAATTTTGAATATGCTCTAAACGTTGGTAAAACGTACAGATTGTATCAACTCTTACTGCATGTTTCGCTTAACAATGAAAGGTGACGTTTTCAGTTTTCGATCTCTTTGTTCTCATACTCCTGATATTTCTAAATGTTGCGCAATAGTTTCATACCTAAGACTACCGATAAAACTCTCTGTAGAAGAAGTTTCAAAAAAAAAATTACGTTGACTTTTCGAGAAAAAGACGTCTAAAAATGCTCCAAAAGGTAAAAATACGACGTTTTGGAATTTCAATCTCGTTTTTCGACTACTCATGACATTTAGAGAAATTGTACAATGGTTTCACACAATACACCACCTATTAGACTCTCGACTGAGAAAGTTTTTAAAAAATCGTAGGCGGCGTTTTCGAGAAACATGCGTTTAAAATTGCTCGAAATAGTAAAAAACCTTAATTTTCAAAGTCCTATAACTTTTTCAATTTTTGATAGAAACTTGTCGCTGTAGTATCATCGGATAGACAATTCAATAGGCCATTAAATGATATAAAACATTATTTAACTGGCAAAAAGACAATGAATACATCGCATTTTCCGCACAGACAACCATTTTTCTGAATTTTGCCAAAGTTCAGATACCTTTCTTGACTACTTCCGGTGATTAGAGGATTTTCATTTATAGTTTAAGGAACAATTCAGACATCTCTGTTCATCTTACCAAAGTTTCAGAAAAATCGTTGGAGTGGTTTTAAAAAAATAAGCCTTACCGTTTTTGACCAAAATGCGAAAAAAAGTGAAAAATCAAAGTTAACATTTCAGAACAAAACTTATATTGTTGGAATCGGTTTGAGGTCAGCTATCCAAAAATATAAGTCAAATTTCAAAATTCTAAAAAATAACAAATTTATGAAATTTTCCAATTTTCACCAAAAAAATGAAAAACGACAAAGTTTCAAAATTCAACGATTTTGAACTGCTGTCTTCTCGCCAATGTTTCCGGGTATCCAAAAATATAACTTTTTAAAAAATCGATTAAGAACTAAAAGACTTATGGCCGATTTTTAAATTTCGTGCACGTTACAGATTCTACTAAAGCGGGATATTTTGGTAATTTCGTTTTACATTTAAGCACTAATACATGAAACAGTTATTTTATTTCCAGAGTTTCATAGCATTCGTTCAAATAGTTTCTAAGATTTAGGCTTCCCCATTTGAGTTAAACGTATAACGCGTTTTGTAATTGGTTTGGGGGGAAAACCAATTACCTACTAGACTTGCTTGCAAGGCTGAAGGCTTTCACCTTACCCAAGGCAGCACAAAATGCCCAACACCCACCCCTTAAAACACACACAAACACACACACACTTAAACAACTCAGATATTGACACTTTCTGTTCATGCGCATTACGATAGAAGGAAAGTGAAAAATATAGTTGAACAATTTACAACATTATGAACTTGGATCGGTAGAATCCTACAGACGCCAGAAATCTAAATACGCAATCAAAAACGCAAAAATTTAAAATAAAAAAAAATTACAATTTTAGTACATTTTAAAATTTTCAGGAAAAAAAGAGAACTGTGTGGTATTGCAATTCGACATATATCGCACCCGCAATATCCCCGGCTCTGCAAAAATATAACTTTTTCGAAAATCGGTTGGGAATTGAGATTATTAGGACCTATTTTCATTTATGCACGTTAAAGATTTACTTCACTTCAGGTCTGTTCAGAACTTTCGCAATACTTCTAAGTACTTACTGCTTAAAACATAGGAAAAATCATTATTCAGAACTCTATCTGCTTTAGTTTCAGAGATCTACACGAGAATGAAAAAAAAAACAGTTTTTCGAATGGAACAAAAAAAATGATCGTGTCAGATCATAACCAAAACCAAGCAAGAATCATACCTTTCAACATCAACTTTTCAACATATGTCCAGAGGGGTGCCTTCCTTATAAATAGTTTCGGCAAATAGCGTCATTTTCGCTGGTATCATATGATGGCGTCACGTAGACAAAAAACCTGGGATAATAATTTCAGGAGTAACTGTTATTGACTAAAATGAATCATTTTCACTCTAGAAGCAGCATTACCAGATATTGGTTACCACTAAAACACCTTTAGTTCAAATATTGCCTCTTTCAAAAAAGGCTTTCTATATAATGCTTTATACGTAGGCAAAACGTTGCGATTATGACCAACTCGGACTTTTGTCAATGTCACACCAATGTGTACACGGGACTTTGGAATCACGTCCATATCAACTACTCAAATATGCAACTGGTTCAAAAATTGATTAAATATTCAATGAAATATCTACAATTTTCTAATTTCGTGCACGTTAAAGATTTGACGTCACTGCATGTAACATATAAAAATTTAATATTTATTACAGATAAAGTCCATGCTCAAACTGGTTATCTCAACCGAGAATGACATGGTTATCTCAATTCGACCTTTATCCCATCCGCAATATCCCCGGCTGTACAAAAATATAATTTTTTCGAAAATCGATTGGGAATTGACATAATTAAGACCGATTTTCATTCGTGGACGTTAAAGATTTACATCACTTCCGGTCTGCTCACACCTTTCGCAATAGATCTAAGTACTAAATGTTTAAAACATAGGAAAAACCAATATTCAGAACTCTATATCTGTTTTAGTTTCAGAGATCTAAACGAGTATTAAAAAAAAACCAGTTTTCCGAATGAGACAAAAAAATACCTTAAGTATCAGGTAATAATAACCAAAACCCAAAATCGCACCATTCAACATTAATTTTTCAACATTGTAATTGAGGGGTACCTTATTTATAAATAGCTTCAACAGAGAGCTTCATTTTCACTGGTATCAAATGATGACGTCATGTAGACAAAAATCCTGGGATATTAATTTCAGGAGTAACTGTTAATTACTAAAATGAATTATTTTCATTCTAGAAGCACCAATACCAGATATTGGTTACCATTCAAACACCCTTAGTTCAAATATTGCCAGTTTTTAAAAAAAGCTCTTTATATATGCTTTATACGTATGCAAAACGTTCCATTTATAACCAATTCGGACATTTGTCGATGTCACACCAATGTGTTACACGGAACGTTGGAATCGCGTTCAGGTCAGCTACTCAAATATGTAACTGGTTCAAAAATAAGTTGAATATTCAATGAAATATCGACAATATTCTGATTTCGTGCACGTTAATGATTTGACGTCACTAACATATAAAAATATATCTTTAATTAGAGATAGGGCCCAAGCTCAAACTACATCATGCTTTCTATCATAGGTGCAATATTCGTACTTTTGCACGATACTACTGCAAGATACAACTGCAACCTACTGATAATTGGATTTCCTTATAAACAGCGCGAGCCGTCGATTTGTGTCGAGATGATTACGGTTATGAGGTAATTTTGACAAAGAAGAAACAATATTAATTCAAAGACTAATTATTACACACAGAAATCAATTATTTCTGTTACAGGGTCACTAAACCCATATTTTGAATATAAGTAAACACTCAGAGTTGAAATATTTTTAGATGAAATATCGTCACTGTGAGAGAAATGGGGAATTTTGAATATGCTCTAAACGTTGGTAAAACGTACAGATTGTATCAACTCTTACTGCATGTTTCGCTTAACAATGAAAGGTGACGTTTTCAATTTTCGATCCCTTTGTTCTCATACTCCTGATATTTCTAAATGTTGCGCAATAGTTTCATACCTAAGACTACCGATAAAACTCTCTGTAGAAGAAGTTCCAAAAAAAAATTACGTTGACTTTTCGAGAAAAAGACGTCTAAAAATGCTCCAGATGGTAAAAATACGACGTTTTGGATTTTCAATCTCGTTTTTCGACTACTCATGACATTTAGAGAAATTGTACAATTGTTTCACACAATACACCACCTATAAGACTCTCGAATGAGAAAGTTTAAAAAAAATCGTAGGCGGCGTTTCCGAGAAATTCGGGTCTTAAGTTGATCGAAATAGCAAAATACCTTACTTTTCAAACTCAGATAACTTTTTTATTTTTTGATAGAAACTTGCCGCTATAGTACCATCTTTTAGATAATTCACGTGGCTATCAAACGATATAATACTTTAACTACTCTGTAATCAACCAAATGATAAATCGCATTTTGCGCATCGGTACCCATTTTTCAGAATTTTGTCAAACTTTGGATACTTTTCTTGACCACTTCCGGTGATTAGAGGATTTTTATTTATAGTTCATGGACTGGTTTGGACCTTCGACTTCATATTCCATAAGTTTCAGAAAAATCGTAGGCGCCGTTTTAAAAAAATAAGAACTCTACGATTTGACCAAAATTCGAAAAAAAGTGAAAAATCAAAGTTAACATTTCAGAATAAAACTAATATTGTTGGAATCGGATTGATGTCAGCTATCCAAAAATATAACTCATAATTCAAAATTCTAAAAAATAAAAAATTTTGAAATTTTTGAAAATTTTCCAATTTTCACCAAAAAAATGAAAGCGACAAAGTTTCTAAATTTGACAATTGTGAACTGCTATCTTCTTAGAAATGTCTCAAGCTATCCAAAAATGTAAATATCAGAGAAATCGGTTGACAATTACCAAAATTACGGCCGATTTTCAATTTTCGTGCACGTTAAAGATTTAACGCATTTCCGCTATGCGCACGAATTTCGTTTTACATTTAAGCACTAACTACCACCCAGTTTCCCGAGAGAAAATCAAACTTCAGACCTCTATCTCTTATAGTTGCTGAGAAATAGGCAAAATGGAAAAAAAAAGAATAATAATAAATAATAATAATAATCTTAGTAATAACAATAGTCTTTCACCATTTTCAATGGTGAAAGCCTAACTAGACTTGCTTGCAAGGCTGAAGGCTTTCACCTTGCCCAATGCAGCACAAAATGCCCACCACCCACCCCTTAAAACACACACACCCCTTAAAACACACACACACACACACTTAAACAACTCAGATATTGACACTTTCTCTGCATGCGCATTACGTTAGAAGGAAAGTGAACAATATAGTTGAACAATTTACAACATTATGAACTTGTATCGGTAGAATCCTACAGACGTCAGAAATCTAAATACGTAATCAAAAACTCAAAAATTCTAAAAAAAAATTTTACAATTTCATACATTTTCAAATTTTTAGGAAAAAAGGAGAACAGCGTGGTATTGCAATCCCCAATATCACCGGCTCTACAAAAATATAACTTTTTCGAAAATCGGTTGGGAATTGACATTATTAGGACCTATTTTCGTTTATGCACGTTAAAGATTTACTTCACTTCAGGTCTGTTCAGAACTTTCGCAATACTTCTAAGTACTTACTGCTTAAAACATAGGAAAAATCATTATTCAGAACTCTATCTGCTTTAGTTTCAGAGATCTACAAGAGAATGAAAAAAAAAAGTTTTTCGAATGGGACAAAAAAAAGATCGTGTCAGATCATAACCAAAACCAAGAATCATACCTTTCAACATCAACTTTTCAACATTGGTCCAGAGGGGTGCCTTCCTTATAAATAGTTTCGGTAAATAGCGTCATTTTCGCTGGTATCATATGATGGCGTCATGTAGACAAAAAACCTGGGATAATAATTTCAGGAGTAACTAAAATGAATTATTTTCACTCTAGAAGCAGCATTACCAGATATTGGTTACCAGTAAAACACCTTTAGTTCAAATATTGCCTCTTTCAAAAAAAAAAGCTCTCTATATAATGCTTTATACGTAGGCAAAACGTTGCGATCATGACCAACTCGGACTTTTGTCAATGTCACACCAATTTGTACACGGGACTCTGGAATCACGTCCATATCAACTACTCAAATATGCAACTGGTTCAAAAATTGATTAAATATTCAATGAAATATCTACAATTTTCTGATTTCGTGCACGTTAAAGATTTGACGTCACTACATGTAACATATAAAAATTTAATATTTATTACAGATAGAGTCCATGCTCAAACTGGTTATCTCAACTAAGAACGACATGGTTATCTCAATTCGACCTTTATCCCATCCGCAAAATCCCCGGCTGTACAAAAATATATTTTTTTCGAAAATCGGTTGGGAATTGACATAATTAGAACCGATTTTCATTCATGCACGTTAAAGATTTACATCACTCCCGGCTGTACAAAAATATAATTTTTTCGAAAATCGGTTGGGAATTGACATAATTAAAACCTATTTTCATTCGTGCACGTTAAAGATTTACATCACTTACGGTCTGGTTCACAACTTCGCAATAGTTCTAAGTACTAAATGTTTAAAACATAGGCAAAATCAATATTCAAAACTCCATCTGTTTCAGATTCAGAGATCTACACGAGAATAAAAAAAAGAGTTTTCCGATTAAGACAAAAAAGTATCGTAAGTGTCAAATAATATCCAAAATCCAGAATCCTACATTCAACATTAATTTTTCTGCATTTATGTAGAAGAGTACCTTCCTTATAAATAGCTTCAACAGAGAGGTTTATTTTCACTGGTATCAAATGGCGACGTCATGGAGACAAAAATCCTGCGATATTAATTTCAGGGGTAACTATTATTTACCAAAACGAATTATTTTCACTCTAGAAGCACCAGTAACAGATATTGGTTACTATTAAAACACCCTTAGTTCAAATATTGCCACTTTTAAAAAAATCTCTCTATATATGCTTTATACGTATGCAAAACGTTCCAATTATGACCAATTCGGACTTTTTTCGATGTCACACCAATGTGTACACGGGACTTCGGAATCGCGTTTTCATGTCAGCTACCCAAATATGTAACTTGTTCAAAAATTGATTTTATATTCAATGAAATATCGCCAATTTTCGGATTTCGTGCACGTTAAAGATTTGACGTCACCCACATATAAAATATCGATATTTATTAGAAACAGAGTCCATGCTTTAACTACATTAAACTTTCTATGACCGGTGCAATATTCGTACTTCTGCACGATACTACTGCAAGATACAACTGTAACCTCTTAAAAATTGGATTTGCTTATAAACAGCGCGAGCCGTCGATTTGTGTCGAGATGATTACGGCTATGAGGTAATTTTGGCCAAGGAGAAACAATATTAATTCAAAGACTAATTATTACACACATAAATCAAATATTTCTGCTACAGGGTCACTATACCCTTATTTTGAATAGAAGTAAAGACTCAAAGTTGAAATACTTTTTGCCCAAATATCGTCACTGTGAGAGAAAACGGGACTTTTGAATATGCTCTAAACGTTGCTAATACGTACAGATTGTATCAACTCTTACTGCATGTTTTGCTTAATAATGAAAGGTGACGTTTTCAATTTTCGATCCCTTTGTTCTCATACTCCTGATATTTCTAACTGTTGCGCAATGGTTTCATACCTAAGACTACCGATAAAACTCTCTGTAGAAGAAGTTCAAAAAAAAAATTACGTTGACTTTTCGAGAAAAAGACGTCTAAAAATGCTCCAAATGGTAAAAATACGACGTTTTGGATTTTCAATCTCGTTTTTCGACTACTCATGACATTTAGAGAAATGGTACAATGGTTTCACACAATACACCACCTATAAGACTCTCGAATGAGAAAGTTTTAAAAAAATCGTAGGCGGCGTTTTCGAGAAATACGCGTCTAAAGTTGACCGAAATAGCAAAATACCTTACTTTTCAAACTCAGATAACTTTTTTATTTTTTGATAGAAACTTGTCGCTATAGTACCATCTTGTAGGTAATTCACGTGGCTATCAAACGATATAATGCATTAACTACTCGGTAAACAACCAATCGATACATCTTATTTGTCGCACAGGCACCCATTTTTCTGAATTTTGTCAAAGTTTGGATACCTTTCTTGACCACTTCCGGTGATTAGAGGATTTTCATTTATAGTTTAAGGAACAATTCAGACATCTCTGTTCATCTTACCAAAGTTTCAGGAAAATCGTTGAAGTGGTTTTAAAAAAATAAGCCTTACCGTTTTTGACCAAAATGCGAAAAAAAGTGAAAAATCAAAGTTAACATTCCAGAACACAACTTATATTGTTGGAATCGGATCGACGTCAGCTATCCAAAAGTGTAATTAGAATTTCTAAATTCCTAAAAATAAACATTTTAGCAATTTTTTGAAAATTTTCCAGTATTCACCAAAAAAATGAGAGCGACAAAGTTTCTATATTCAACGTTTTTCAACTGCTATCTAGTCCGAAATGTCTCCCGCTATTCAAAAATATAAATGTCTGAAAAATCGATTGAGAATTAACTGAATTATGGCCGATTTTCAATTTTTGTGCACGCTAAAGATTTCACGCATTTCCGCTATGCGCACAAATCTGGAAATAGTTTTAAGGAGTAACCACCACCCATTTTCCCGAGGGAAAATCAAACTTCAGACCTCTATCTCTTATAGTTTCTGAGATCTAGCTTCCCCCAATAAAAAAAAAAATAATAATAAGAATAATCTTAGTAATAACAATAGTCTTTCACCATTGAAAAATGGTGAAAGCCTAACTAGACTTGCTTGCAAGGCTGAAGGCTTTCACCTTACCAAAGGCAGCACAAAATGCCTACCACTCACCCCTTAAAACACACACACACACACACACACACACACACACACACTTAAACAACTCAGACATTGACACTTTCTGTGCATGCGCATTACGATAGAAGGAAAGTGAAAAATATAGTTGAACAACTATGAACTTGGATCGGTAGAATCCTACAGGCGCCAGAAATCTAAATACGCAATCAAAAACGCAAAAATTCTAAAAGAAAAAATTACAATTTTAGTACATTTTCAAATTTTCAGGAAAAAAAGAGAACCGCGTGGTATTGCAATTCGACCTATATCGCATCCGCAATATCCCCGGCTCTACAAAAATATAACTTTTTCGAAAATCGGTTGGGAATTGAGATTATTAGGACCTATTTTCATTTATGCACGTTAAAGATTTACTTCACTTCAGGTCTGTTCAGAACTTTCGCAATACTTCTAAGTAGTTACTGCTTAAAACATAGAAAAAATCATTATTCAGAACTCTATCTGCTTTAGTTTCAGAGATCTACACGAGAATGAAAAAAAAAACAGTTTTTCGAATGGGACAAAAAAAAAGATCGTGTCAGATCATAACCAAAACCAAGAATCATACCTTTCAACATCAACTTTTCAACATTTGTCCAGAGGGGTGCCTTCCTTATAAATAGTTTCGGTAAATAGCGTCATTTTCGCTGGTATCATATGATGGCGTCATGTAGACAAAAAAACCTGGGGTAATAATTTCAGGAGTAACAGTTATTGACTAAAATGAATTATTTTCACTCTAGAAGCAGCATTACCAGATATTGGTTACCAGTAAAACACCTTTAGTTCAAATATTGCCTCTTTCAAAAAAAGCTCTCTATATAATGCTTTATACGTGGGCAAAACGTTGCGATTATGACCAACTCGGACTTTTGTCAATGTCACACCAATGTGTACACGGGACTTTGGAATCACGTCCATATCAACTACTCAAATATGCAACTGGTTCAAAAATTGATTAAATATTGAATGAAATATCTACAATTTTCTGATTTCGTGCACGTTAAAGATTTGACGTCACTACATGTAATATATAAAAAATTAATATTTATTACAGATAGAGTCCATGCTCAAACTGGTTATCTCAACTGAGAACGACATGGTTATCACAATTCGACCTTTATCCCATCCGCAATATCCCCGGCTGTACAAAAATATAATTTTTTCGAAAATCGGTTGGGAATTGACATAATTAGAACCGATTTTCATTCGTGCACGTTAAAGATTTACATCACTTCCGGTCTGGTTCACAACTTTCGCAATAGTTCCAAGTACTAAATGTTTAAAACATAGGAAAAATCAATATTCAAAACTCTATCTGTTTTAGTTCCAGAGATCTACACGAGAATAAAAAAAAACGAGTTTTCCGATTGGGACAAAAAAGTATCGTAAGTGTCAAATAATAACCAAAACCCAGAATCATGCATTCAACATTAATTTTTCAACATTTATATAGAGGAGTGCCTTCCTTATAAATAGCTTCAAGAGAGAGGTTTATTTTCACTGGTATCAAATGATGACGTCATGGAGACAAAAATCCTGCGATATTAATTTGAGGGGTAACTATTATTTACTAAAACGAATTATTTTCACTCTAGAAGCACCAGTAACAGATATTGGTTACTATTAAAACACCCTTAGTTCAAATATTGCCACTTTTAAAAAAATCTCTCTATATATGCTTTATACGTATGCAAAACGTTCCAATTATGACCAATTCGGACTTTTGTCGATGTCAAACCAATGTGTACACGGGACTTCGGAATCGCGTTTTCATGTCAGCTACTCAAATATGTAACTGGTTCAAAAATTGATTTTATATTCAATGAAATATCGGCAATTTTCTGTCTGATTTCGTGCACGTTAAAGATTTGACGTCACCAACATATAAAATTTCGATATTTATTAGTAACAGAGTCCATGCTCTAACGACATAACACTTTCTATGACCGGTGCAGTATTCGTACTTCTGCACGATACTACTGCAAGATCCAACTACAACCTCTTAAAAATTGGATTTGCTTATAAACAGCGCGAGCCGTCGATTTGTGTCGAGATGATTACGGCTATGAGGTAATTTTGGCCAAGGAGAAACAATATTAATTCAAAGACTAATTATTACAAACATAAATCAAATACTTCTGCTACAGGGTCACTATACCCTTATTTTGAATAGAAGTAAAGACTCAAAGTTGAAATACTTTTTGCCCAAATATCGTCACTGTGAGAGAAAAAGGGACTTTTGAATATGCTCTAAACGTTGCTAATACGTACAGATTGTATCAACTCTTACTGCATGTTTCACTTAACAATGAAAGGTGACGTTTTCAATTTTCGATCCCTTTGTTCTCATACTCCTGATATTTCTAACTGTTGCGCAATGGTTTCATACCTAAGACTACCGATAAAACTCTCTGTAGAAGAAGTTCAAAAAAAAAATTACGTTGACTTTTCGAGAAAACGACGTCTAAAAATGCTCCAAATGGTAAAAATACGACGTTTTGGATTTTCAATCTCGTTTTTCGAATACTCATGACATTTAGAGAAATTGTACAATGGTTTCACACAATACACCACCTATAAGACTCTCGAATGAGAAAGTTTTAAAAAAAATCGTAGGCGGGGTTTGCGAGAAATACGCGTCTAAAGTTGATCGAAATAGCAAAATACCTTACTTTTCAAACTCAGATAACTTTTTTATTTTTTGATAGAAACTTCTTGCTATAGTACCATCTTGTAGATAATTCATGTGGCTATCACACGATATAATACTTTAACTACTCGGTAAATAACCAATCGATACATCTTATTTGGCGCACAGACACCCATTTTTCTGAATTTTGTCAAACTTTCGATACCTTTCTTGACCACTTCCGGTGATTAGAGGATTTTCATTTATAGTTTAAGGAACAATTCAGACATCTCTGTTCATCTTCCCAAAGTTTTAGAAAAATCGTAGGCGCGGTTTTAAAAAAATAAGCCTTACCGTTTTTGACCAAAATGCAAAAAAAAGTGAAAAATCAAAGTTAATATTTCAGAACAAAACTTATATTGTTGGAATTGGTTTGAGGTCAGCTATCCAAAAATATAAGTCAAATTTCAAAATTCCAAAAAATAACAATTTTATGAAATTTTTCAATTTTCACCAAAAAAATGAAAACAACAAAGTTTCAAAATTCAACGATTTTGAACTGCTGTCTTCTCGCCAATGTTTCCGGGTATCCAAAAATATAACTTTTTAAAAAATCGATTAAGAACTAAAAGACTTATGGCCGATTTTTAAATTTCGTGCACGTTACAGATTCTACAAAAGCGGGATGTTTTGATAATTTCGTTTTACATTTAAGCACTAATACATGAAACAGTTAATTTATTTCCAGAGTTTCAAAGCATTCGTTCAAATAGTTTCTGAGATTTAGGCTGCCCCATTTGAGTTAAACGTATAACGCGTTTTGTAATTGGTTTGGGCGGAAAACCAATTACCTACTAGACTTGCTTGCAAGGCTGAAGGCTTTCACCTTACCCAAGGCAGCACAAAATGCCCACCACTCACCCCTTAAAAAATACCCACACACACTTAAACAACTCAGATATTGACACTTTTTGTGCATGCGCATCACGATAGAAAGAAAGTGAAAAATATAGTTGAATAATTTCCAACATAATGAACTTGGATCGGTAGAATCGCACAGACGTCGGAAATCTAAGCACGCAATCAAAAACCCAAAAATTCCAAGAAATTTTAATTTTAGTACATTTTCAAAATATTCAAGAAAAAAGAGAACGACGTGGTATCTCAATTCGATCGTTATCGCATCCGCAATATCCCCCGCTGTACAAAAATACAACTTTTTCGAAAATCGGTTGGGAATTGACATAATAAGGACCGATTTTCATTCGCGCACGTTAAAGATTTACATAACTTCCGGTCTGTTCACAACTTCCGCAATAGATCTAAGTACTAAATGTTTAAAACATAGAAAAAAAAACAATATTCAGAACTCTTATCAGTTTTAGTTTCAGAAATCTAAACGACTATAGAAAAAAACAGTTTTCCGAATGAGACAAAAAAATACCTTAAGTATCAGGTAATAACCAAAACCCAAAATCGCACCTTTCAACATTAATTTTTCAACATTGTAATTCAGGGGTACCTTATTTATAAATAGCTTCATTAGAAAGCTTCATTTTCACTGGTGTCAAATGATGACGTCATGTAGACAAAAAACCTGGGATATTAATTTCAGGAGTAACTGTTAATTACTAAAATGAATTATTTTCATTCTAGAAGCACCGGTACCAGATATTGGTTACCATTCAAACACCCTTAGTTCAAATATTGCCAGTTTTAAAAAAAAAGCTCTCTATATATGCTTTATACGTATGCAAAACGTTCCATTTATAACCAGTTCGGACTTTTGTCGATGTCACACCAATGTGTTACACGGGACTTTGGAATCGCGTTTTCATATCAGCTACTCAAATATGTAACTGGTTCAAAAATTGATTGAATATTTAATGAAATATCGTCAATTTTCTGATTTCGTGCACGTTAAAGATTTGACGTCACCAACATACAAAATTTCGATATTTATTACAAACAGAGTCCATGCTCAAACTACATCACACTTTCTATGACTGGTGCAATATTCGTAGTTCTGCACGATACTACTGCAAGATACAACAGCAACCTGTTGAAAATTGGATTTGCTTATAAACAGCGCGAGTCGTCGATTTATGTCGAGATGATTACGGTTATGAGGTAATTTTGACAAAGAAGAAACAATATTAATTCAAAGAATAATTATTACACGCAGCAATCAACTGTTTCTGTTACAGGGCCATTAAACCCATATTTTGAATAGAAGTAAACACTCAAAGTTGAAATGCTTTTAGCTCAAATATCGTCACTGTGAGAGAAAAGGGGGCTTTTGAATATGCTCTAAACGTATGTAATACGTACAGATTGTATCAACTCTTACTGCATGTTTCGCTTAACAATGAAAGGTGACGTTTTCAATTTTCGATCCCTTTGTTCTCATACTCCTGATATTTTTAACTGTTGCGCAATGGTTTCATACCTTAGACTACCGATCAAACTCTCTGTAGAAGAAGTTCAACCAAAATATTACGTTGACTCTTCGAGAAAAAGACGTTTAAAAATGCTCCAAATGGTAAAAATACGACGTTTTGGATTTTCAATCTCGTTTTTCGACTACTCATGACATCTAGAGAAATTGTACAATGGTTTCACACAATACACCACCTATAAGACTCTCGAATGAGAAAGTTTAAAAAAAATCGTAGGCGGCGTTTTCGAGAAATACGCGTCTAAAGTTGATTGAAATAGCAAAATACCTTAATTTTCAAACTCAGATAACTTTTTTATTTTTTCATAGAAACTTGTCGCTATAGTACCATCTTGTAGATAATTCATGTGGCTATCAATCCATATAATACTTTAACTACTCGGTAAACAACCAATCGATACATCTTATTTGGCGCACAGGCACCCATTTTTCTGAATTTTGTCAAAGTTTGGATACCTTTCTTGACCACTTCCGGTGATTAGAGGATTTTCATTTATAGTTCATCGACTGGTTTGGACCTTGGACTATATATTCAGTAAGTTTCAGAAAAATCGTAGGCGCCGTTTTAAAAAAATAAGAACTCTACGATTTGACCAAAATGCGAAAAAAAGTGAAAAATCAAAGTTAACATTTCAGAACAAAACTTATATTGTTGGAATCGGATCGATGTCAGCAATCCAAAAATATAAGCAGAAATTCAAAATGCCAAAAAATAAAAATTTTGGAAAATTTTGAAAATTTTCCAATTTTCACCAAAAAAATGAAAGCGACAGAGTTTGTAAATTCGACATTTTTGAACTGCTATCGGCTAAGAAATGTCTCCAGCTATCCAAAAATGTAAATATCAGAAAAATTGGTTGAGAATTAAAAAAAATATGGCCGATTTTCAATTTCCGTGTACGTTAAAGATTTGACGCATTTCTGCTATGCGCACAAATTTCGTTTTACATTTAAGCACTAGCCACCACCCAGTTTCTGAAGAGAAAACTAAATTTCAGACCTCTATCTCTTATAGTTGCTGAGAAATAGGCAAAGTGGAAAAAAAAAAATAATAATATTAATCTTAGTAATAACAATAGTCTTTCACCATTTTCAATGGTGAAAGCCTAACTAGACTTGCTTGCAAGGCTGAAGGCTTTCACCTTACCCAAGGCAGCACAAAATGCCTACCACTCATCCCTTAAAACACACACACACACACACACACACACACTTAAACAACTCAGACATTGACACTTTCTGTGCATGCGCATTACGATAGAAGGAAAGTGAAAAATATAGTTGAACAATTATGAACTTGGATCGGTAGAATCCTACAGACGCCAGAAATCTAAATACGCAATCAAAAACGCAAAAATTCTAAAAAAAAATTACAATTTTAGTACACTTTCAAATTTTCAGGAAAAAAAGAGAACTGTGTGGTATTGCAATTCGACCTATATCTCATCCGCAATATCCCCGGCTCTACAAAAATATAACTTTTTCGAAAATCGGTTGGGAATTGAGATTATTAGGACCTATTTTCATTTATGCACCTTAAAGATTTACTTCACTTCAGGTCTGTTCAGAACTTTCGCAATACTTCTAAGTACTTACTGCTTAAAACATAGGAAAAATCATTATTCAGAACTCTATCTGCTTTACTTTCAGAGATCTACACGAGAATGAAAAAAAAACTGTTTTTCGAATGGGACAAAAAAAAAAAGATCGTGTCAGATCGTAACCAAAACCAAGAATCATACCTTTCAACATCAACTTTTCAACATTTGTCCAGAGGGGTGCCTTCCTTATAAATAGTTTCGGCTAATAGCGTCATTTTCGCTGGTATCATATGATGGCGTCATGTAGACAAAAACCCTGGGATAATAATTTCAGGAGTAACTGTTATTGACTAAAATGAATTATTTTCACTCTAGAAGCAGCATTACCAGATATTGGTTACCAGTAAAACACCTTTAGGTCAAATATTGCCTCTTTCAAAAAAAAGCTCTCTATATAATGCTTTATACGTAGGCAAAACGTTGCGATTATGACCAACTCGGGCTTTTGTCAATGTCACACCAATGTGTACACGGGACTTTGGAATCACGTCCATATCAACTACTCAAATATGCAACTGGTTCAAAAATTGATTAAATATTCAATGAAATATCAACAATTTTCTGATTTCGTGCACGTTAAAGATTTGACGTCACTACTTGTAACATATAAAACTGGTTATCTCAACTGAGAACGACATGGTTATCTCAATTCGACCTTTATCAAATCCGCAATATCCCCGGCTGTACAAAAATATATTTTTTTCGAAAATCGGTTGGGAATTGACATAATTAGAACCGATTTTCATTCGTGCACGTTAAAGGTTTACATCACTTCCGGTCTGGTTCACAACTTTCGCAATAGTTCTAAGTACTAAATGTTTAAAATATGGGAAAAATCAATATTCAAAACTCTATCTGTTTTAGTTTCAGAGATCTACACGAGAATAAAAAAAAAACGAGTTTTCCAATTGGGACAAAAAAGTATCGTAAGTGTCAAATAATAACCAAAACCCAGAATCATACATTCAACATTAATTTTTCAGCATTTATACGGAGGAGTGCCATCGTTATAAATAGCTTCAACAGAGGGGTTTATTTTCACTGGTATCAAATGATGACGTCACGGAGACAAAAATCCTGCGATATTAATTTCAGGGGTTAACTATTATTTACTAAAACCAATTATTGTCAGTCTAGAAGCACCAGTAACAGATATTGGTTACTATTAAAACACACTTTGTTCAAATATTGCCACTTTTTAAAAAATCTCTCTATATATGCTTTATACGTATGCAAAACGTTCCAATTATGACCAATTCGGACTTTTGTCGATGTCACACCAATGTGTACACGGGACTTCGGAATCAAATATGTAACTGGTTCAAAATTTGATTTTATATTCAATGAAATATCGCCAATTTTCGGATTTCGTGCACGTTAAAGATTTGACGTCACCAACATATAAAATTTCATCTTTAATCAGAGATAGGGCCCAATCTCAAACTACATCATGCCTTCTATCACAGGTGCAATATTCGTACTTCTGCACGATACTACTGCAAGATACAACTGCAAACTATTGATAATTGTATTTCCTTTTAAACAGCGCGAGCCGTCGATTTGTGTCGAGATGATTACGGTTATGAGGTAATTTTGACAAAGAAGAAACAATATTAATTCAAAGACTAATTATTACACACAGAAATCAATTATTTCTGTTACAGGGTCACTAAACCCATATTTTGAATATAAGTCAACACTCAAAGTTGAAATACTTTTAGCTCAAATATCGTCACTGTGAGAGAAATGGGGAATTTTGAGTATGCTCTAAACGTTGGTAAAACGTACAGATTGTATCAACTCTTACTGCATGTTTCGCTTAACAATGAAAGGTGACGTTTTCAATTTTCGATCCTTTTGTTCTCATACTCCTGATATTTCCAACTGTTGCGCAATGGTTTCATACCTAAGACCACCGATAAAACTCTCTGAAGAAGAAGTTCAAAAAAGAAATTACGTTGACTTTTCGAGAAAAAGACGTCTAAAAATGCTCCAAATGGTAAAAATACGACGTTTTGGATTTTCAATCTCGTTTTTCGACTACTCATGACATTTAGAAAAATTGTACAATGGTTTCACACAATACACCATCTATAAGACTCTCGAATGAGAAAGTTTAAAAAAAATCGTAGGCGGCTTTTCCGAGAAACATGCGTTTAAAATTGCTCGAAATCGTAAAAAACCTTACTTTTCAAAGTCCTATAACTTTTTAAGTTTGAAAAAGAAACTTGTCGCTGTGGTACCATCTTGTAGATATTTTATGTGGCTATCAAATGACGTTGTACTTTAGCTACTCAGTAAACAGCCAATTGAAACATCGCACTTTGCGCACAGGCACCCATTTTTCAGAATTTTGTCAAAGTTTGGATACATTTATTGACCACTTCCGGTGATTAGAGCATTTTCATCCATAGTCTAAGGACTGGAGACGACTCCCGACTTCATATTCCTGAAGTTTCAGAAAAATCGTAGGCGTCGTTTTAAAAAAATAAGAACTCTACGATTTGACCAAAATGCGTAAAAAAGTGAAAAATCAAAGTTAATATTTCAGAACAAAACTTATATTGTTGGAATCGGATTGATGTCAGCTATCCAAAAATATAAGTTATATTTCTAAATTCCCAAAAATAACAATTTTAGAAAATTTTGAAAATTTTCCATTTTTCACCCAAAAATTGAAAGCGACAAAGTTTCCAAATTCTACGTATTTGAACTGCTGTCTTCTAGGAAATGTCTCCAGCTAACCAAAAATGTAAATTTTAAAAAAATCGGTTGAGAATTAGCAGAATTATGGTAGATTTTCAATTTGCGTGCACGCTAAAGATTTGACGCATTTCCGCTATGCGCACAAATTTCGTTTTACATTTAAGCACTAACCACCACCCAGTTTCCCGAGTGAAAATCAAATTTCAGACCTCTATCCCTTATAGTTTCTGAGATCTAGCTTCCCCCAATAAAAAAAAAATAATAATAATAATCTTAGTAATAACAATAGTCTTTCACCATTGAAAAATGGTGAAAGCCTAACTAGACTTGCTTGCAAGGCTGAAGGCTTTCACCTTACCCAAGGCAGCACAAAATGCCTACCACTCACCCCTTAAAACACACACACACACACACACACACAATTAAACAACTCAGACATTGACACTTTCTGTGCATGCGCATTACGATAGAAGGAAAGTGAAAAATATAGTTGAACAACTATGAACTTGGATCGGTAGAATCCTACAGGCGCCAGAAATCTAAATACGCAATCAAAAACGCAAAAATTCTTAAAAAAAAAATTACAATTTTAGTACATTTTCAAATTTTCAGGAAAAAAAGAGAACTGCGTGGTATTGCAATTCGACCTATATCTCATCCGCAATATTCCCGGCTCTACAAAAATATAAATTTTTCGAAAATCGGTTGGGAATTGAGATTATTAGGACCTATTTTCATTTATGCACGTTAAAGATTTACTTCACTTCAGGTCTGTTCAGAACTTTCGCAATACTTCTAAGTACTTACTGCTTAAAACATAGGAAAAATCATTATTCAGAACTCTATCTGCTTTACTTTCAGAGATCTACACGAGAATAAAAAAAAAACAGTTTTCCAAATGAGACCAAAAAAAAAATCGTGTCAGATAATAACCAAAACCAGGAATCATACCTTTCAACATAAACTTTTCAACATTTGTCCAGAGGGGTGCCTTCCTTATAAATAGCTTCAGTAAATAGCGTCATTTTCGCTGGTATCAAATGATGACGTCACGTAGACAAAAACCTGGGATAAGAATTTCCGGAGTAACTGTTATTGACTAAAATAAATTTTCATCCTAGGAGCAGCATTACCAGATATTGGTTACCAGTAAAACACCTTTAGTTCAAATATTGCCTCTTTCAAAAAAAGCTCTCTATATAATGCTTTATACGTAGGCAAAACGTTCCGATTATGACCAACTCGGACTGTTGCCAATGTCACACCAATGTGTACACGGGACTTTGGAATCACGTCCATATCAACTAATCAAATATGCAACTGGTTCAAAAATTGACTTAATATTCGATGAAATATCTACAATTTTCTGATTTCGTGCACGTTAAAGATTTGACGTCACTACATGTAACATATAAAAATTTAATATTTATTACAGATAGAGTCCATGCTCAAACTGGTTATCTCAACTGAGAACGACATGGTTATCTCAATTCGACCTTTATCAAATCCGCAATATCCCCGGCTGTACAAAAATATATTTTTTTCGAAAATCGGTTGGGAATTGACATAATTAGAACCGATTTTCATTCGTGCACGTTAAAGGTTTACATCACTTCCGGTCTGGTTCACAACTTTCGCAATAGTTCTAAGTACTAAATGTTTAAAATATGGGAAAAATCAATATTCAAAACTCTATCTGTTTTAGTTTCAGAGATCTACACGAGAATAAAAAAAAAACGAGTTTTCCAATTGGGACAAAAAAGTATCGTAAGTGTCAAATAATAACCAAAACCCAGAATCATACATTCAACATTAATTTTTCAGCATTTATACGAAGGAGTGCCATCGTTATAAATAGCTTCAACAGAGAGGTTTATTTTCACTGGTATCAAATGATGACGTCACGGAGACAAAAATCCTGCGATATTAATTTCAGGGGTTAACTATTATTTACTAAAACCAATTATTGTCACTCTAGAAGCACCAGTAACAGATATTGGTTACTATTAAAACACACTTTGTTCAAATATTGCCACTTTTTAAAAAATCTCTCTATATATGCTTTATACGTATGCAAAACGTTCCAATTATGACCAATTCGGACTTTTGTCGATGTCACACCAATGTGTACACGGGACTTCGGAATCGCGTTTTCATGTCAGCTACTCAAATATGTAACTGGGTCAAAAATTGATTTTATATTCAATGAAATATCGCCAATTTTCCGATTTCGTGCACGTTAAAGATTTGACGTCACCAACATATAAAATTTTATCTTTAATGAGAGATAGGGCCCAATCTCAAACTACATCATGCCTTCTATCACAGGTGCAATATTCGTACTTCTGCACGATACTACTGCAAGATACAATTGCAAACTATTGATAATTGTATTTCCTTTTAAACAGCGCGAGCCGTCGATTTGTGTCGAGATGATTACGGTTATGAGGTAATTTTGACAAAGAAGAAACAATATTAATTCAAAGACTAATTATTACACACAGAAATCAATTATTTCTGTTACAGGGTCACTAAACCCATATTTTGAATATAAGTCAACACTCAAAGTTGAAATACTTTTAGCTCAAATATCGTCACTGTGAGAGAAATGGGGAATTTTGAATATGCTCTAAACGTTGGTAAAACGTACAGATTGTATCAACTCTTACTGCATGTTTCGCTTAACAATGAAAGGTGACGTTTTCAATTTTCGATCCTTTTGTTCTCATACTCCTGATATTTCCAACTGTTGCGCAATGGTTTCATACCTAAGACCACCGATAAAACTCTCTGTAGAAGAAGTTCAAAAAAAAAAATTACGTTGACTTTTCGAGAAAAAGACGTCTAAAAATGCTCCAAATGGTAAAAATACGACGTTTTGGATTTTCAATCTCGTTTTTCGACTACTCATGACATTTAGAGAAATTGTACAATGGTTTCACACAATACACCACCTATAAGACTCTCGAATGAGAAAGTTTTAAAAAAATCGTAGGCGGCTTTTCCGAGAAACATGCGTTTAAAATTGCTCGAAATCGTAAAAAACCTTACTTTTCAAAGTCCTATAACTTTTTAAGTTTGAAAAAGAAACTTGTCGCTGTGGTACCATCTTGTAGATATTTTATGTGGCTATCAAATGACGTTGTACTTTAGCTACTCAGTAAACAGCCAATTGAAACATCGCACTTTGCGCACAGGCACCCATTTTTCAGAATTTTGTCAAAGTTTGGATACATTTATTGACCACTTCCGGTGATTATAGCATTTTCATCCATAGTCTAAGGACTGGAGACGACTCCCGACTTCATATTCCTGAAGTTTCAGAAAAATCGTAGGCGTCGTTTTAAAAAAATAAGAACTCTACGATTTGACCAAAATGCGTAAAAAAGTGAAAAATCAAAGTTAATATTTCAGAACAAAACTTATATTGTTGGAATCGGATTGATGTCAGCTATCCAAAAATATAAGTTATATTTCTAAATTCCCAAAAATAACAATTTTAGAAAATTTTGAAAATTTTCCATTTTTCACCCAAAAATTGAAAGCGACAAAGTTTCCAAATTCTACGTATTTGAACTGCTGTCTTCTAGGAAATGTCTCCAGCTAACCAAAAATGTAAATTTTAAAAAAATCGGTTGAGAATTAGCAGAATTATGGTAGATTTTCAATTTGCGTGCACGCTAAAGATTTGACGCATTTCCGCTATGCGCACAAATTTCGTTTTACATTTAAGCACTAACCACCACCCAGTTTCCCGAGTGAAAATCAAATTTCAGACCTCTATCCCTTATAGTTTCTGAGATCTAGCTTCCCCCAATAAAAAAAAAATAATAATAATAATCTTAGTAACTAGACTTGCTTGCAAGGCTGAAGGCTTTCACCTTACCCAAGGCAGCACAAAATGCCTACCACTCACCCCTTAAAACACACACACACACACACACACACACACACACACACACTTAAACAACTCAGACATTGACACTTTCTGTGCATGCGCATTACGATAGAAGGAAAGTGAAAAATATAGTTGAACAACTATGAACTTGGATCGATAGAATCCTACAGGCGCCAGAAATCTAAATACGCAATCAAAAACGCAAAAATTCTAAAAGAAAAAATTACAATTTTAGTACATTTTCAAATTTTCAGGAAAAAAAGAGAACCGCGTGGTATTGCAATTCGACCTATATCGCATCCGCAATATCCCCGGCTCTACAAAAATATAACTTTTTCGAAAATCGGTTGGGAATTGAGATTATTAGGACCTATTTTCATTTATGCACGTTAAAGATTTACTTCACTTCAGGTCTGTTCAGAACTTTCGCAATACTTCTAAGTAGTTACTGCTTAAAACATAGAAAAAATCATTATTCAGAACTCTATCTGCTTTAGTTTCAGAGATCTACACGAGAATGAAAAAAAAAACAGTTTTTCGAATGGGACAAAAAAAAAGATCGTGTCAGATCATAACCAAAACCAAGAATCATACCTTTCAACATCAACTTTTCAACATTTGTCCAGAGGGGTGCCTTCCTTATAAATAGTTTCGGTAAATAGCGTCATTTTCGCTGGTATCATATGATGGCGTCATGTAGACAAAAAAACCTGGGGTAATAATTTCAGGAGTAACAGTTATTGACTAAAATGAATTATTTTGACTCTAGAAGCAGCATTACCAGATATTGGTTACCAGTAAAACACCTTTAGTTCAAATATTGCCTCTTTCAAAAAAAGCTCTCTATATAATGCTTTATACGTGGGCAAAACGTTGCGATTATGACCAACTCGGACTTTTGTCAATGTCACACCAATGTGTACACGGGACTTTGGAATCACGTCCATATCAACTACTCAAATATGCAACTGGTTCAAAAATTGATTAAATATTGAATGAAATATCTACAATTTTCTGATTTCGTGCACGTTAAAGATTTGACGTCACTACATGTAATATATAAAAAATTAATATTTATTACAGATAGAGTCCATGCTCAAACTGGTTATCTCAACTGAGAACGACATGGTTATCACAATTCGACCTTTATCCCATCCGCAATATCCCCGGCTGTACAAAAATATAATTTTTTCGAAAATCGGTTGGGAATTGACATAATTAGAACCGATTTTCATTCGTGCACGTTAAAGATTTACATCACTTCCGGTCTGGTTCACAACTTTCGCAATAGTTCCAAGTACTAAATGTTTAAAACATAGGAAAAATCAATATTCAAAACTCTATCTGTTTTAGTTCCAGAGATCTACACGAGAATAAAAAAAAACGAGTTTTCCGATTGGGACAAAAAAGTATCGTAAGTGTCAAATAATAACCAAAACCCAGAATCATGCATTCAACATTAATTTTTCAACATTTATATAGAGGAGTGCCTTCCTTATAAATAGCTTCAAGAGAGAGGTTTATTTTCACTGGTATCAAATGATGACGTCATGGAGACAAAAATCCTGCGATATTAATTTGAGGGGTAACTATTATTTACTAAAACGAATTATTTTCACTCTAGAAGCACCAGTAACAGATATTGGTTACTATTAAAACACCCTTAGTTCAAATATTGCCACTTTTAAAAAAATCTCTCTATATATGCTTTATACGTATGCAAAACGTTCCAATTATGACCAATTCGGACTTTTGTCGATGTCAAACCAATGTGTACACGGGACTTCGGAATCGCGTTTTCATGTCAGCTACTCAAATATGTAACTGGTTCAAAAATTGATTTTATATTCAATGAAATATCGGCAATTTTCTGTCTGATTTCGTGCACGTTAAAGATTTGACGTCACCAACATATAAAATTTCGATATTTATTAGTAACAGAGTCCATGCTCTAACGACATTACACTTTCTATGACCGGTGCAGTATTCGTACTTCTGCACTTTTTTTTTTTTTTTTTTTTTCTTGTAAATATGTTTATTCAGATATAAAAATTATATACAGATACATCATGATATATGAATGAACAAAAATATACTAAACATATTTACACTGATACATATGAAAGAGTTAATAAGTAAAGTTTAAAAACATATTTTTGAAGGTTTTGTAGGTATACACTGTACAAGTATTTACAGAGCGTATATTAAAAGAAATTAAAAAAGTAATTTACAGAGTAAAAGACAAGGGTATATACAAACTCTTTCAAAAATCTAATTGAATATCTCCATTATCTTCATATAGCAATAGACATGACGGCTTAATGAACTTATCAATAAAATTTGACTGATTATCCTTAAAATAAATACTTATATTATATACATTTTCTTTTAATATGTTTTTAAATAAGTTAATGATATTCAATCTACAGTTTTCTTTATCTAAAGTAACCATGCGACGCTTATAAATAGCTTGTCTTGCGGATGATAAAATAACATTACAAAGTTCCATATGACTGTTGTTATTGGCGGTGGACTGAATACCTAACAGTAAACTTGTTTTAAAGACTTCATTACTCATGGGGGAATTTGTTATATCGAGTATGATCTCTTTAAGTAGATCTATAATATTTACAAGACAATTACATTCTAAAAACATATGAACAATATTTTCTATTTCTACTTTACATACAGGGCATACATTTGAATCTATAATATTTACTTTATACAATTTATCCATAGTCCATATTATATTGTGCGCTATTTTAAAATCTAGGTCAATGTTACACGGATTTTTATAATATTTAAAAACATTTTTCCATACAAGAGGCCAGTTCACCGTTATATCATTCTTCTCCCAAAAATGATAAGAAGTGGGATCGGAACTATTATTCTTAATCAATAATTTATAACAATATTTAGAAGTAATATCTTTGGATTTAACTAATACATCATTAATATTAAAAGAAATTTCATCGTGGATATCACAGGTGCTATCATACGAGTTGTTTTCAATAATATGTCTCCATTTCTCAGGAATTGAGGATTTTATTACATCATAATTCTTTAAAAGTTTATCATTATCAAAATTAGCATAAGCATCTTGAAAAATATCGAGAACAGTATGGTTCGGAATAAAACCGGGTTTAACATAATATATAATATCATAAATATAATTAATACCACATGACTGAAATAATTTAAAATTCAACGTTCGTCCATTATGTTTTATTAGGTTATTATTAAATAATGGTTGAATGGAAATATCATTAAAATTTATAGGATCTGGTCTCGTTCCATTATTTAAGTCATTCCAGGCAATTAAAATATATTTGTAAAAAGCAGGTAGATTTGACAAAGTAAGATTATCTATATTCAGTTTAAAAATATCAATACAATTATTTGAACACGTAGCTTTAGATAGATAATATTTCATAATGCTTTTCCATACATGTTTATAATTAACATCACACAACTTAATAATCCATTTTAAACATAAGGATTGGCATTTTAATTTAATATTAGGTAGATTTAGACCACCGTCTGCTTTTGTTTTGACAAGAGTTGTGTACTTAACACGGGGTGGCTTGCCTCGCCAGAGAAATTTATTGATAAGTGATGTGATTTCACGCTCTACAGCGTCAGGTAACGGTAAAACACTCGCTGTATACCACAGTTTCGATAACAATAGGGATTGTATCACAGTCACTTTACCTGCAAGGGTAATACGTCGCCTGCTCCATAGGCCTAGAAGTTGTTTAATTTTATTAACCTTACTGTCCCAGTTCAAACTATTACACACATTTTTATTCGATCCCAAATAGACACCTAAAATTTCAATAGAATCAGATACAACTTTAACATCAATATTATAATCATAGTCCAAATATTCGCTTTTACCTATAGGCAGTAATTCTGACTTAGATGTATTGATTTTTGCTCCGGAAGCTGAGCAATATATATTTAAAACCTTAAAAACAGAATTGACAGAGTCTATATTGGATAAAGTTAAATTAGTGTCATCGGCATGTTGGTATATTAAGGAGACAACATCAGAATTATATATGGGTATTCCTTTTAAGGGAGATTGCTTAATTAACAAATTTAAAGGCTCTGCAGTGATAACATATAAAATTGCTGATAAAGGACAACCCTGTCTAACAGATCTCTCTACTTTAAAAAATGGAGATAAATGGCCATTGCATTTAACTGTACTATATATATCTGAGTATAAAGTCTTGATCCAATTTATGAAATTATCCCCCACCCCAAAGCACTTTAACACATGGAATAAATATGCATGAGATACTCTATCAAAAGCCTTTTCTGCGTCTAATTTTAAGATAAATCCCTCAATATCTTCATCATCGGTATAATTAATCACATCTCTAATAGAAGCTACTGTATCTAAAATATTTCTGCCTGGAACAGAGCAAGTCTGTTCGGGGGATATAAAAGTATGTATAATTTTTCTTAATCTAATAGACAAACATTTGGATAAAATCTTATAATCTGTATTTAAAAGTGTAATGGGTCTATAATTCTTAAGATTCCTTCTATCTCCTTTATCTTTATAAATAAGGGTTATCATTCCTTTTCGCATAGAGCGAGACATAATTTGATTTACATATATAAAATTAAGTACATGTAGATATAAAGGGCCTATCAAATCCCAAAACTTTAAATAAAATTCTGGAGTAAGAGAGTCTAAACCAGGGCTTTTATTTTTAGTCAAACTTTTAAGTGTTTTAGATAATTCATCTAAAGTAATACTTTTATCGCAAAAATCTCTGTCTACAGGTAGAATATTATTATGTATTACTTTAGATAAATCATTTATAGCACTTAAATTATCATCATCTTTAGCATATAGATTACTATAAAAGTAAGAAGTTCGTACTTCTGCACGATACTACTGCAAGATCCAACTACAACCTCTTAAAAATTGGATTTGCTTATAAACAGCGCGAGCCGTCGATTTGTGTCGAGATGATTACGGCTATGAGGTAATTTTGGCCAAGGAGAAACAATATTAATTCAAAGACTAATTATTACAAACATAAATCAAATACTTCTGCTACAGGGTCACTATACCCTTATTTTGAATAGAAGTAAAGACTCAAAGTTGAAATACTTTTTGCCCAAATATCGTCACTGTGAGAGAAAAAGGGACTTTTGAATATGCTCTAAACGTTGCTAATACGTACAGATTGTATCAACTCTTACTGCATGTTTCACTTAACAATGAAAGGTGACGTTTTCAATTTTCGATCCCTTTGTTCTCATACTCCTGATATTTCTAACTGTTGCGCAATGGTTTCATACCTAAGACTACCGATAAAACTCTCTGTAGAAGAAGTTCAAAAAAAAAATTACGTTGACTTTTCGAGAAAACGACGTCTAAAAATGCTCCAAATGGTAAAAATACGACGTTTTGGATTTTCAATCTCGTTTTTCGAATACTCATGACATTTAGAGAAATTGTACAATGGTTTCACACAATACACCACCTATAAGACTCTCGAATGAGAAAGTTTTAAAAAAGATCGTAGGCGGGGTTTTCGAGAAATACGCGTCTAAAGTTGATCGAAATAGCAAAATACCTTACTTTTCAAACTCAGATAACTTTTTTATTTTTTGATAGAAACTTCTCGCTATAGTACCATCTTGTAGATAATTCATGTGGCTATCACACGATATAATACTTTAACTACTCGGTAAATAACCAATCGATACATCTTATTTGGCGCACAGACACCCATTTTTCTGAATTTTGTCAAACTTTCGATACCTTTCTTGACCACTTCCGGTGATTAGAGGATTTTCATTTATAGTTTAAGGAACAATTCAGACATCTCTGTTCATCTTCCCAAAGTTTTAGAAAAATCGTAGGCGCGGTTTTAAAAAAATAAGCCTTACCGTTTTTGACCAAAATGCAAAAAAAAGTGAAAAATCAAAGTTAATATTTCAGAACAAAACTTATATTGTTGGAATTGGTTTGAGGTCAGCTATCCAAAAATATAAGTCAAATTTCAAAATTCCAAAAAATAACAATTTTATGAAATTTTTCAATTTTCACCAAAAAAATGAAAACAACAAAGTTTCAAAATTCAACGATTTTGAACTGCTGTCTTCTCGCCAATGTTTCCGGGTATCCAAAAATATAACTTTTTAAAAAATCGATTAAGAACTAAAAGACTTATGGCCGATTTTTAAATTTCGTGCACGTTACAGATTCTACAAAAGCGGGATGTTTTGATAATTACGTTTTACATTTAAGCACTAATACATGAAACAGTTAATTTATTTCCAGAGTTTCATAGCATTCGTTCAAATAGTTTCTGAGATTTAGGCTGCCCCATTTGAGTTAAACGTATAAAGCGTTTTGTAATTGGTTTGGGGGGAAAACCAATTACCTACTAGACTTGCTTGCAAGGCTGAAGGCTTTCACCTTACCCAAGGCAGCACAAAATGCCTACCACTCACCCCTTAAAACACACACACACACACACACACACACACACACACACTTAAACAACTCAGACATTGACACTTTCTGTGCATGCGCATTACGATAGAAGGAAAGTGAAAAATATAGTTGAACAACTATGAACTTGGATCGGTAGAATCCTACAGGCGCCAGAAATCTAAATACGCAATCAAAAACGCAAAAATTCTAAAAAAAAAAAATTACAATTTTAGTACATTTTCAAATTTTCAGGAAAAAAAGAGAGCTGCGTGGTATTGCAATTAGACCTATATCTCATCCGCAATATTCCCGGCTCTACAAAAATATAACTTTTTCGAAAATCGGTTGGGAATTGAGATTATTAGGACCTATTTTCATTTATGCACGTTAAAGATTTACTTCACTTCAGGTCTGTTCAGAACTTTCGCAATACTTCTAAGTACTTACTGCTTAAAACATAGGAAAAATCATTATTCAGAACTCTATCTGCTTTACTTTCAGAGATCTACACGAGAATGAAAAAAAAAAAACAGTTTTCCAAATGGGACCAAAAAAAAAATCGTGTCAGATAATAACCAAAACCAGGAATCATACCTTTCAACATAAACTTTTCAACATTTGTACAGAGGGGTGCCTTCCTTATAAATAGCTTCAGTAAATAGCGTCATTTTCGCTGGTATCAAATGATGACGTCATGTAGACAAAAACCTGGGATAAGAATTTCCGGAGTAACTGTTATTGACTAAAATAAATTATTTTCATCCTAGGAGCAGCATTACCAGATATTGGTTACCAGTAAAACACCTTTAGTTCAAATATTGCCTCTTTCAAAAAAAGCTCTCTATATAATGCTTTATACGTAGGCAAAACGTTCCGATTATGACCAACTCGGACTGTTGCCAATGTCACACCAATGTGTACACGGGACTTTGGAATCACGTCCATATCAACTAATCAAATATGCAACTGGTTCAAAAATTGACTTAATATTCGATGAAATATCTACAATTTTCTGATTTCGTGCACGTTAAAGATTTGACGTCACTACATGTAACATATAAAAAATTAATATTTATTACAGATAGACTCCATGCTCAAACTGGTTATCTCAACTGAGAACGACATGGTTATCTCAATTCGACCTTTATCAAATCCGCAATATCCCCGGTTGTACAAAAATATATTTTTTTCGAAAATCGGTTGGGAATTGACATAATTAGAACCGATTTTCATTCGTGCACGTTAAAGGTTTACATCACTTCCGGTCTGGTTCACAACTTTCGCAATAGTTCTAAGTACTAAATGTTTAAAATATGGGAAAAATCAATATTCAAAACTATATCTGTTTTAGTTTCAGAGATCTACACGAGAATAAAAAAAAACCGAGTTTTCCAATTGGGACAAAAAAGTATCGTAAGTGTCAAATAATAACCAAAACCCAGAATCCTACATTCAACATTAATTTTTCAGCATTTATATGGAGGAGTGCCATCGTTATAAATAGCTTCAACAGAGAGGTTTATTTTCACTGGTATCAAATGATGACGTCATGGAGACAAAAATCCTGCGATATTAATTTCAGGGGTTAACTATTATTTACTAAAACCAATTATTGTCACTCTAGAAGCACCAGTAACAGATATTGGTTACTATTAAAACACACTTTGTTCAAATATTGCCACTTTTTTAAAAAATCTCTCTATATATGCTTTATACGTATGCAAAACGTTCCAATTATGACCAATTCGGACTTTTGTCGATGTCACACCAATGTGTACACGGGACTTCGGAATCGCGTTTTCATGTCAGCTACTCAAATATGTAACTGGTTCAAAAATTGATTTTATATTCAATGAAATATCGCCAATTTTCGGATTTCGTGCACGTTAAAGATTTGACGTCACCAACATATAAAATTTTATCTTTAATTAGAGATAGGGCCCAAGCTCAAACTACATCATGCTTTCTATCATAGGTGCAATATTCGTACTTCTGCACGATACTACTGCAAGATACAACTGCACACTATTGATAATTGTATTTCCTTTTAAACAGCGCGAGCCGTCGGTTTGTGTCGAGATGATTACGGTTATGAGGTAATTTTGACAAAGAAGAAACAATATTAATTCAAAGACTAATTATTACACACAGAAATCAATTATTTCTGTTACAGGGTCACTAAACCCATATTTTGAATATAAGTCAACACTCAAAGTTGAAATACTTTTAGCTCAAATATCGTCACTGTGAGAGAAATGGGGAATTTTGAATATGCTCTAAACGTTGGTAAAACGTACAGATTGTATCAACTCTTACTGCATGTTTCGCTTAACAATGAAAGGTGACGTTTTCAATTTTCGATCCTTTTGTTCTCATACTCCTGTTATTTCCAACTGTTGCGCAATGGTTTCATACCTAAGACTACCGATAAAACTCTCTGTAGAAGAATTTCAAAAAAAAAAATTACGTTGACTTTTCGAGAAAAAGACGTCTAAAAATGCTCCAAATGGTAAAAATGCGACGTTTTGGATTTTCAATCTCGTTTTTCGACTACTCATGACATTTAGAGAAATTGTACAATGGTTTCACACAATACACCACCTATAAGACTCTCGAATGAGAAAGTTTTAAAAAAATCGTAGGCGGCTTTTCCGAGAAACATGCGTTTAAAATTGCTCGATTTCGTAAAAAACCTTACTTTTCAAAGTCCTATAACTTTTTAAGTTTGAAAAAGAAACTTGTCGCAGTGGTACCATCTTGTAGATATTTTATGTGGCTATCAAATGACGTTGTACTTTAGCTACTCAGTAAACAGCCAATTGAAACATCGCACTTTGCGCACAGGCACCCATTTTTCAGAATTTTGTCAAAGTTTGGATACATTTATTGACCACTTCCGGTGATTAGAGCATTTTCATCCATAGTCTAAGGACTGGAGACGACTCCCGACTTCATATTCCTGAAGTTTCAGAAAAATCGTAGGCGTCGTTTTAAAAAAATAAGAACTCTACGATTTGACCAAAATTCGTAAAAAAGTGAAAAATCAAAGTTAATATTTCAGAACAAAATTTATATTGTTGGAATCGGATTGATGTCAGCTATCCAAAAATATAAGTTATATTTCTAAATTCCCAAAAATAACAATTTTAGAAAATTTTGAAAATTTTCCATTTTTCACCCAAAAATTGAAAGCGACAAAGTTTCCAAATTCTACGTATTTGAACTGCTGTCTTCTAGGAAATGTCTCCAGCTAACCAAAAATGTAAATTTTAAAAAAATCGGTTGAGAATTAGCAGAATTATGGTAGATTTTCAATTTGCGTGCACGCTAAAGATTTGACGCATTTCCGCTATGCGCACAAATTTCTTTTTACATTTAAGCACTAACCACCACCCAGTTTCCCCAGTGAAAATCAAATTTCAGACCTCTATCCCTTATAGTTTCTGAGATATAGCTTCCCCCAATAAAAAAAAAATAATAATAATAATCTTAGTAATAACAATAGTCTTTCACCATTGAAAAATGGTGAAAGCCTAATAACAATAGTCTTTCACCATTGAAAAATGGTGAAAGCCTAACTAGACTTGCTTGCAAGGCTGAAGGCTTTCACCTTACCCAAGGCAGCACAAAATGCCTACCACTCACCCCTTAAAACACACACACACACACACACACACACACACACACACACACACTTAAACAACTCAGACATTGACACTTTCTGTGCATGCGCATTACGATAGAAGGAAAGTGAAAAATATAGTTGAACAACTATGAACTTGGATCGGTAGAATCCTACAGGCGCCAGAAATCTAAATACGCAATCAAAAACGCAAAGATTCTAAAAAAAAAAATTACAATTTTAGTACATTTTCAAATTTTCAGGAAAAAAAGAGAACTGCGTGGTATTGCAATTCGACCTATATCTCATCCGCAATATTCCCGGCTCTACAAAAATATAACTTTTTCGAAAATCGGTTGGGAATTGAGATTATTAGGACCTATTTTCATTTATGCACGTTAAAGATTTACTTCACTTCAGGTCTGTTCAGAACTTTCGCAATACTTCTAAGTACTTACTGCTTAAAACATAGGAAAAATCATTATTCAGAACTCTATCTGTTTTACTTTCAGAGATCTACACGAGAATAAAAAAAAAAACAGTTTTCCAAATGGGACCAAAAAAAAATCGTGTCAGATAATAACCAAAACCAGGAATCATACCTTTCAACATAAACTTTTCAACATTTGTACAGAGGGGTGCCTTCCTTATAAATAGCTTCAGTAAATAGCGTCATTTTCGCTGGTATCAAATGATGACGTCATGTAGACAAAAACCTGGGATAAGAATTTCCGGAGTAACTGTTATTGACTAAAATAAATTATTTTCATCCTAGGAGCAGCATTACCAGATATTGGTTACCAGTAAAACACCTTTAGTTCAAATATTGCCTCTTTCAAAAAAAGCTCTCTATATAATGCTTTATACGTAGGCAAAACGTTCCGATTATGACCAACTCGGACTGTTGCCAATGTCACACCAATGTGTACACGGGACTTTGGAATCACGTCCATATCAACTAATCAAATATGCAACTGGTTCAAAAATTGACTTAATATTCGATGAAATATCTACAATTTTCTGATTTCGTGCACGTTAAAGATTTGACGTCACTACATGTAACATATAAAAATTTAATATTTATTACAGATAGAGTCCATGCTCAAACTGGTTATCTCAACTGAGAACGACATGGTTATCTCAATCCGACCTTTATCAAATCCGCAATATCCCCGGCTGTACAAAAATATATTTTTTTCGAAAATCGGTTGGGAATTGACATAATTAGAACCGATGTTCATTCGTGCACGTTAAAGGTTTACATCACTTCCGGTCTGGTTCACAACTTTCGCAATAGTTCTAAGTACTAAATGTTTAAAATATGGGAAAAATCAATATTCAAAACTCTATCTGTTTTAGTTTCAGAGATCTACACGAGAATAAAAAAAACCCGAGTTTTCCAATTGGGACAAAAAAGTATCGTAAGTGTCAAATAATAACCAAAACCCAGAATCATACATTCAACATTAATTTTTCAGCATTTATATGGAGGAGTGCCATCGTTATAAATAGCTTCAACAGAGAGATTTATTTTCACTGGTATCAAATGATGACGTCATGGAGACAAAAATCCTGCGATATTAATTTCAGGGGTTAACTATTATTTACTAAAACCAATTATTATCACTCTAGAAGCACCAGTAACAGATATTGGTTACTATTAAAACACACTTTGTTCAAATATTGCCACTTTTTAAAAAAATCTCTCTATATATGCTTTATACGTATGCAAAACGTTCCAATTATGACCAATTCGGACTTTTGTCGATGTCACACCAATGTGTACACGGGACTTCGGAATCGCGTTTTCATGTCAGCTACTCAAATATGTAACTGGTTCAAAAATTGATTTTATATTCAATGAAATATCGCCAATTTTCGGATTTCGTGCACGTTAAAGATTTGACGTCACCAACATATAAAATTTTATCTTTAATTAGAGATAGGGCCCAATCTCAAACTACATCATGCCTTCTATCACAGGTGCAATATTCGTACTTCTGTCTGCACGATACTACTGCAAGATACAACTGCAAACTATTGATAATTGTATTTCCTTTTAAACAGCGCGAGCCGTCGATTTGTTTCGAGATGATTACGGTTATGAGGTAATTTTGACAAAGAAGAAACAATATTAATTCAAAGACTAATTATTACACACAGAAATCAATTATTTCTGTTACAGGGTCACTAAACCCATATTTTGAATATAAGTCAACACTCAAAGTTGAAATACTTTTAGCTCAAATATCGTCACTGTGAGAGAAATGGGGAATTTTGAATATGCTCTAAACGTTGGTAAAACGTACAGATTGTATCAACTCTTACTGCATGTTTCGCTTAACAATGAAAGGTGACGTTTTCAATTTTCGATCCTTTTGTTCTCATACTCCTGATATTTCCAACTGTTGCGCAATGGTTTCATACCTAAGACTACCGATAAAACTCTCTGTAGAAGAATTTCAAAAAAAAAATTACGTTGACTTTTCGAGAAAAAGACGTCTAAAAATGCTCCAAATGGTAAAAATGCGACGTTTTGGATTTTCAATCTCGTTTTTCGACTACTCATGACATTTAGAGAAATTGTACAATGGTTTCACACAATACACCACCTATAAGACTCTCGAATGAGAAAGTTTTAAAAAAATCGTAGGCGGCTTTTCCGAGAAACATGCGTTTAAAATTGCTCGAAATCGTAAAAAACCTTACTTTTCAAAGTCCTATAACTTTTTAAGTTTGAAAAAGAAACTTGTCGCTGTGGTACCATCTTGTAGATATTTTATGTGGCTATCAAATGACATTGTACTTTAGCTACTCAGTAAACAGCCAATTGAAACATCGCACTTTGCGCACAGGCACCCATTTTTCAGAATTTTGTCAAAGTTTGGATACATTTATTGACCACTTCCGGTGATTAGAGCATTTTCATCCATAGTCAAAGGACTGGAGACGACTCCCGACTTCATATTCCTGAAGTTTCAGAAAAATCGTAGGCGTCGTTTTAAAAAAATAAGAACTCTACGATTTGACCAAAATTCGTAAAAAAGTGAAAAATCAAAGTTAATATTTCAGAACAAAACTTAGATTGTTGGAATCGGATTGATGTCAGCTATCCAAAAATATAAGTTATATTTCTAAATTCCCAAAAATAACAATTTTAGAAAATTTTGAAAATTTTCCATTTTTCACCCAAAAATTGAAAGCGACAAAGTTTCCAAATTCTACGTATTTGAACTGCTGTCTTCTAGGAAATGTCTCCAGCTAACCAAAAATGTAAATTTTAAAAAAATCGGTTAAGAATTAGCAGAATTATGGTAGATTTTCAATTTGCGTGCACGCTAAAGATTTGACGCATTTCCGCTATGCGCACAAATTTCGTTTTACATTTAAGCACTAACCACCACCCAGTTTCCCGAGTGAAAATCAAATTTCAGACCTCTATCCCTTATAGTTTCTGAGATCTAGCTTCCCCCAATAAAAAAAAAATAATAACTAGACCTGCATGCAGGAATGACGGGTTTCACTGGTGCCATGTTACCCTTAAACATGTCACTTCCGGTACCAAGTTACCCTTGAACATATGTCACTTCCGGTACCAGCGAAACCACTAAACAGGTTTCCAAAATTAACATTGCACACAAATAAAATGGACGCAGAATCAACAAAATCCAACAATATCAATTCATTTTATACATTTGTTACTTGTAAATGATCTTGACAAAATTAGATTACTTCCTGTGTTAATGAAAATGTTCAATTAGTCTTATGAAATCAGAAATGGCATACGATATCATATAGTGAAAATTTTATGTAAAATTTTAAGACCAAAAAACTTGAAAAGTGACTTGTAGAAAATCTGCTATTTCTCTGCAACCGTACAAGTTACAAACCATTTTGTGGTATCTGTGTGATCGTATGGGTTCATTCTATTTGTTGATTAGCATCAAATACCATAATTTGAAAAAGATTTCAAAACAGACTCATTTGAATAAAATATCTGTTTTGAAGGCTAAAAATACAGTTTTTGCCAAAATGACGTTACTTCCGGTGATAATGAAAATCTTAAATTACTTGAATGAAATCCCAAATGGCAGTAGGTATAACACGGTGTAACGTTTATGAAAATCGAATAATAATTGACACTTTTATGGCCCCGAAACCTTCAAAAGTGACCTGTAGAAAACCGTCTATTTCTCGGCAACCGAACAAGTTAGAAACAATTTTATGATATCTATATGACCATATGAGTTTTGTTTATATGTGAATTTAAACCAAAAGTTAGAATTATTAATACATATTAAGTTATTCTTGGTTGAATAAAACATTGATTTAAAAAGTTTAAAATGCAGTTTTTGACCAAATGATGTCACTTCCGGTGTCAATTTTAAATTGTAATCAACTTGATATGACGCTACATGCTTTTTGAATCAAATGATGTCACTTTTAAAAAAATCCAATAATAATTGACTATTTTACAGGCAAAATAACGAAAACAGTGACTTGTACAGAACTGCCCATTTCTTGGTAACTGCTTATATTACAAACGAATTTTAACATACATTTTCTTCGTATGGATTAAAGCTACAAGTTTATAAAAGTTACGAAGAAATATTTTAAAATCTGAAAAGCCCGAATAGGTTGTAAATAGGTAAATTTTACACCATTTTTAGCCTCTTAATCGAATTTGCTCGAAAGTGAAATCGAAATTAAAAAAACTGCTTCCTACATTTTTTGCGCCTTGAAAGGGCACACTCTTTGAGTCAAATAATTTTTCCAAAAAATAATATTTGTTTTCGAAGTAGGAAAATAACTGTCAAAATTGTAGTTTTTGGTAAAATTATGCCACTTCCGGTGCCGACAGATAACACTTTTGGTAATAAAAAAAATGACAATTGATACAACGAAGCATATGAATTTTGTTTTATACAAATCGGACAATAAAAAAATTAATCTAGGACTGAAAAACTGAATTAGCCAATGGCGGCCAAGGAAAATTACTGAGACAATTTTTTTTAACATTTTTGCACTAGTCAGATGACTCTTTAATTCTGTGCACAATACGACTAAAAAATATTCATAAATAAAAAAATTTTTTGTAAAATTTTAAATTTTCGAAATTTGGCGCCTAATATCTTCGAAGATTTGCCGAAAATCAAAAATCGAAAGTAGCGTAGCTATGTGCCCTGTCTCAGGCTATGCCAAAATGTATCGAAAGTTAAAATCCAATGATTATTGTTAAAATTACTGCAATATTTTCAAAAACGATAACTTCGGTGATTTCGGACATTTCGCATTGTCGCAGAACGTTCAAAATAGCTTTATCCTCTAAGTCACACCCACTTTCCCAGTAAAACCGAAGAGATCGTAACGATGCGACACGTAGTTGCTGAGATCTATTCAAATTGGAATCTGAATAATAATAATAATAAGAATAATAATTTTAACAAAAACAATAGTGTTTCACACAAGCTACGCAGTGTGAAACCCTAACTAGACTTGCTTGCAAGGCTGAAGGCTTTCACCTTACCCAAGGCAGCACAAATTGCCTACCACTCACCCCTTAAAACACACACACACACACGCTTAAACAACTCAGACATTGACACTTTCTGTGCATGTGCATTACGATAGAAGGAAAGTGAAAATATAGTTGAACAATTATGAACTTGGATCGGTAGAATCCTACAGACGCCAGAAATCTAAATACGCAATCAAAAACGCAAAAATTCTAAAAAAAAATTACAATTTTAGTACATTTTCAAATTTTCAGGAAGAAAAGAGAACTGCGTGGTATTGCAATTCGACCTATATCTCATCCGCAATATCACCGGCTCTACAAAAATGTAACTTTTTCGAAAATCGGTTGGGAATTGACATTATTAGGACCTATTTTCATTTATGCACGTTAAAGATTTACTTCACTTCCGGTCTGTTCAGAATTTTCGCAATAGTTCTAAGTACTTACTGCTTAAAACATAGGAAAAATCATTATTCTATATGCTTTAGTTTCAGAGATCTACACGAGAATCAAAAAAAACAGTTTTCCAAATGGGACAAAAAAAAGATCGTGTCAGATAATAACCAAAACCAAGAATCATACCTTTCAACATAAACTTTTCAACATTTGTACAGAGGGGTGCCTTCCTTATAAATAGCTTCAGTAAATAGAGTCATTTTCGCTGGTATCATATGATGGCGTATGTAGACAAAAAATTGATTTAATATTCGATGAAATATCAACAATTTTCTGAGTTCGTGCACGTTAAAAATTTGACGTCAATAATAGAGGTATTACAAACAGATTCCATTCTCATACTACATCATGCCTTCTATCACAGGTACAATATTCGTACTTCCGCACGATACTACTGAAAGATACATGTACAACTGCAACCTCTTAAAAATTGGACATCCTTATAAACAGCACGAGTCGTCGATTTGTGTCGAGATGATTACGGTTATGAGGTAATTTTGACCAAAGAGAAACAATACTAATTCAAAGACTAATTATTACACACATAAATCAAATATTTCTGTTTCAGGGTCACTATACCCTTATTTTGAATAGAAGTAAACACTCAAAGTTGAAATACTTTTGCCCAAATATCATCACTATGAGAGAAAAGGGAACTTTTGAATATTCTGTAAACGTTGGTAATACGTACAGATTGTATCAACTCTTACTGCATGTTTCGCTTAACAATGAAAGGTGACGTTTTCAATTTTCGATCCCTTTGTTCTCATACTCTCGATACCTCTAACTGTTGCACAGTGGTTTCATAAATAAGACTACAGACCAGACTCTTTGTAAAACAACTACCAAAATAAATATTACGTTGACTTTTCGAGAAAAAGACCTGTAAAAATGCTCCAAATCGTAAAAATACGACGGTTTGGATTTTCAATCTCGTTTTTCGAATACTCATGACATTTAGAGAAATTGTACAATGGTTTCACACAATACACCACCCATTAGGCTCTCGACTGAGAAAGTTTTAAAAAAATCGTAGGCTGCGTTTCAGAGAAACATGCGTTTAAAATTGCACGAAATCGTAAAAAACCTTACTTTTCAAAGTCCTATAACTTTTTCAATTTTTGATAGAAACTTGGCGCTGTAGTATCTTGGGATAGTTAATTCAATAGACTATTCAATGATATAAAAAGTTATATTCCGAACTCTATATATGTTTTAGTTTCAGAGATCTAAACGAGTATTAAAAAATAACAGTTTTCCGAATGAGACAAAAAAATACCTTAAGTATCAGGTAATAACCAAAACCCCAAATCGCACCATTCAACATTAATTTTTCAACATTGTAATTGAGGGGTACCTTATTTATAAATAGCTTCAACAGAGAGCTTCATTTTCACTGGTATCAAATGATGACGTCATGTAGACAAAAATCCTGGGATATTAATTTCAGGAGTAACTGTTAATTACTAGAATGAATTATTTTCATTCTAGAAGCACCGATACCAGATATTGGTTACCATTCAAACACCCTTAGTTCAAATATTGCCAGTTTTTAAAAAAGCTCTCTATATATGCTTTATACGTATGCAAAACGTTCCATTTATAACCAATTCGGACTTTTGTCGATGTCACACCAATGTGCTACACGGAACGTTGGAATCGCGTTCAGGTCAGCTACTCAAATATGTAACTGGTTCAAAAATAAGTTGAATATTCAATGAAATATCGACAATATTCTGATTTCGTGCACGTTAATGATTTGACGTCACTAACATATAAAAATGTATCTTTAATTAGAGATAGGGCCCAAGCTCAAACTACATCATGCTTTCTATAGGTGCAATATTCGTACTTCTGCACGATACTACTGCAAGATACAACTGCAACCTACAGACAATTGGATTTCCTTATAAACAGCGCGAGCCGTCGATTTGTGTCGAGATGATTACGGTTATGAGGTAATTTTGACAAGGAAGAAACAATATTAATTCAAAGACTAATTATTACACACAGACATCAATTATTTCTGTTACAGGGTCACTAAACCCATATTTTGAATATAAGTAAACACTCAGCGTTGAAATATTTTTAGCTCAAATATCGTCACTGTGAGAGAAATGGGGAATTTTGAATATGCTCTAAACGTTGGTAATACGTACAGATTGTATCAACTCTTACTGCATGTTTCGCTTAACAATGAAAGGTGACGTTTTCAATTTTCGATCCCTTTGTTCTCATACTCTCGATACCTCTAACTGTTGCACAGTGGTTTCATAAATAAGACTACAGACCAGACTCTTTGTAAAACAACTACCAAAATAAATATTACGTTGACTTTTCGAGAAAAAAACCTGTAAAAATGCTCCAAATCGTAAAAATACGACGGTTTGGATTTTCAATCTCGTTTTTCGAATACTCGTGACATTTAGAGAAATTGTACAATGGTTTCACACAATACACCACCCATTAGACTCTCGACTGAGAAAGTTTTAAAAAAATCGTAGGCGGCGTTTCAGAGAAACATGCGTTTAAAATTGCACGAAATCGTAATAAACCTTACTTTTCAAAGACCTATAACTTTTTCAATTTTTGATAGAAACTTGTCGCTGTAGTATCTTGGGATAGATAATTCAATAGACTATTCAATGATATAAAAAGTTATATTCAGAACTCTATATCTGTTTTAGTTTCAGAGATCTAAACGAGTATTAAAAAAAAACAGTTTTCCGAATGAGACAAAAAAATACCTTAAGTATCAGGTAATAACCAAAACCCAAAATCGCACCATTCAACATTAATTTTTCAACATTGTAATTGAGGGGTACCTTATTTATAAATAGCTTCAACAGAGAGCTTCATTTTCACTGGTATCAAATGATGACGTCATGTAGACAAAAATCCGGGGATATTAATTTCAGGAGTAACTGTTAATTACTAGAATGAATTATTTTCATTCTAGAAGCACCAATACCAGATATTGGTTACCATTCAAACACCCTTAGTTCAAATATTGCCAGTTTTAAAAAAAGCTCTCTATATATGCTTTATACGTATGCAAAACGTTCCATTTATAACCAATTCGGACTTTTGTCGATGTCACACCAATGTGCTACACGGAACGTTGGAATCGCATTCAGGTCAGCTACTCAAATATGTAACTGGTTCAAAAATAAGTTGAATATTCAATGAAATATCGACAATATTCTGATTTCGTGCACGTTAATCATTTGACGTCACTAACATATAAAAATTTATCTTTAATTAGAGATAGGGCCCAAGCTCAAACTACATCATGCTTTCTATCATAGGTGCAATATTCGTACTTCTGCACGATACTACTGCAAGATACAACTGCAACCTACAGACAATTGGATTTCCTTATAAACAGCGCGAGCCGTCGATTTGTGTCGAGATGATTACGGTTATGAGGTAATTTTGACAAAGAAGAAACAATATTAATTCAAAGACTAATTATTACACACAGAAATCAATTATTTCTGTTACAGGGTCACTAAACCCATATTTTGAATATCAGTAAACACTCAGAGTTGAAATATTTTTAGCTCAAATATCGTCACTGTGAGAAAAATGGGGAATTTTGAATATGCTCTAAACGTTGGTAAAACGTACAGATTGTATCAACTCTTACTGCATGTTTCGCTTAACAATGAAAGGTGACGTTTTCAGTTTTCGATCCCTTTGTTCTCATACTCCTGATATTTCTAAATGTTGCGCAATAGTTTCATACCTAAGACTACCGATAAAACTCTCTGTAGAAGAAGTTCAAAAAAAAAATTTACGTTGACTTTTCGAGAAAAAGACGTCTAAAAATGCTCCAAATGGTAAAAATACGATGTTTTGGATTTTCAATCTCGTTTTTCGACTACTCATGACATTTAGAGAAATTGTACAATGGTTTCACACAATACACCACCTATAAGACTCTCGAATGAGAAAGTTTAAAAGAAATCGTAGGCGGCGTTTCCGAGAAATTCGCGTCTTAAGTTGATCGAAATAGCAAAATACCTTACTTTTCAAACTCAGATAACTTTTTTATTTTTTGATAGAAACTTGTCGCTATAGTATCATCTTGTAGATAATTCACGTGGCTATCAAACGATATAATACTTTAACTACTCTGTAATCAACCAAATGATACATCGCATTTTGCGCATCGGTACCCATTTTTCAGAATTTTGTCAAACTTTGGATACTTTTCTTGACCACTTCCGGTGATTAGAGGATTTTTATTTATAGTTCATGGACTGGTTTGGACCTTCGACTTCATATTCCATAAGTTTCAGAAAAATCGTAGGCGCCGTTTTAAAAAAATAAGAACTCTACGATTTGACCAAAATGCGAAAAAAAGTGAAAAATCAAAGATAACATTTCAGAATAAAACTAATATTGTTGGAATCGGATTGATGTCAGCTATCCAAAAATATAACTCATAATTCAAAATTCCAAAAAATAAAAATTTGGGAAATTTTTGAAAATTTTCCAATTTTCACCAAAAAAATGAAAGCGACAAAGTTTCTAAATTTGGCAATTGTGAACTGCTATCTTCTTAGAAATGTCTCAAGCTATCCAAAAATGTAAATATCAGAGAAATCGGTTGAGAATTACCAAAATTACGGCCGATTTTCAATTTTCGTGCACGTTAAAGATTTAACGCATTTCCGCTATGCGCACGAATTTCGTTTTACATTTAAGCACTAACTACCACCCAGTTTCCCGAGAGAAAATCAAACTTCAGACCTCTATCTCTTATAGTTGCTGAGAAATAGGCAAAATGGAAAAAAAAAGAATAATAATAATATTAATCTTAGTAATAACAATAGTCTTTCACCATTTTCAATGGTGAAAGCCTAATAATAATCTTAGTAATAACAATAGTCTTTCACCATTTAAAAATGGTGAAAGCCTAACTAGACTTGCTTGCAAGGCTGAAGGCTTTCACCTTACCCAAGGCAGCACAAAATGCCTACCACTCACCCCTTAAAACACACACACACACACACACACACACACACACACACACACACACACACACTTAAACAACTCAGACATTGACACTTTCTGTGCATGCGCATTACGATAGAAGGAAAGTGAAAAATATAGCTGAACAACTATGAACTTGGATCGGTAGAATCCTACAGGCGCCAGAAATCTAAATACGCAATCAAAAACGCAAAGATTCTAAAAAAAAAAATTACAATTTTAGTACATTTTCAAATTTTCAGGAAAAAAAGAGAACTGCGTGGTATTGCAATTCGACCTATATCTCATCCGCAATATTCCCGGCTCTACAAAAATATAACTTTTTCGAAAATCGGTTGGGAATTGAGATTATTAGGACCTATTTTCATTTATGCACGTTAAAGATTTACTTCACTTCAGGTCTGTTCAGAACTTTCGCAATACTTCTAAGTACTTACTGCTTAAAACATAGGAAAAATCATTATTCAGAACTCTATCTGTTTTACTTTCAGAGATCTACACGAGAATAAAAAAAAACAGTTTTCCAAATGGGACCAAAAAAAAATCGTGTCAGATAATAACCAAAACCAGGAATCATACCTTTCAACATAAACTTTTCAACATTTGTACAGAGGGGTGCCTTCCTTATAAATAGCTTCAGTAAATAGCGTCATTTTCGCTGGTATCAAATGATGACGTCATGTAGACAAAAACATGGGATAAGAATTTCCGGAGTAACTGTTATTGACTAAAATAAATTATTTTCATCCTAGGAGCAGCATTACCAGATATTGGTTACCAGTAAAACACCTTTAGTTCAAATATTGCCTCTTTCAAAAAAAGCTCTCTATATAATGCTTTATACGTAGGCAAAACGTTCCGATTATGACCAACTCGGACTGTTGCCAATGTCACACCAATGTGTACACGGGACTTTGGAATCACGTCCATATCAACTAATCAAATATGCAACTGGTTCAAAAATTGACTTAATATTCGATGAAATATCTACAATTTTCTGATTTCGTGCACGTTAAAGATTTGACGTCACTACATGTAACATATAAAAATTTAATATTTATTACAGATAGAGTCCATGCTCAAACTGGTTATCTCAACTGAGAACGACATGGTTATCTCAATCCGACCTTTATCAAATCCGCAATATCCCCGGCTGTACAAAAATATATTTTTTTCGAAAATCGGTTGGGAATTGACATAATTAGAACCGATGTTCATTCGTGCACGTTAAAGGTTTACATCACTTCCGGTCTGGTTCACAACTTTCGCAATAGTTCTAAGTACTAAATGTTTAAAATATGGGAAAAATCAATATTCAAAACTCTATCTGTTTTAGTTTCAGAGATCTACACGAGAATAAAAAAAACCCGAGTTTTCCAATTGGGACAAAAAAGTATCGTAAGTGTCAAATAATAACCAAAACCCAGAATCATACATTCAACATTAATTTTTCAGCATTTATATGGAGGAGTGCCATCGTTATAAATAGCTTCAACAGAGAGGTTTATTTTCACTGGTATCAAATGATGACGTCATGGAGACAAAAATCCTGCGATATTAATTTCAGGGGTTAACTATTATTTACTAAAACCAATTATTATCACTCTAGAAGCACCAGTAACAGATATTGGTTACTATTAAAACACACTTTGTTCAAATATTGCCACTTTTTAAAAAATCTCTCTATATATGCTTTATACGTATGCAAAACGTTCCAATTATGACCAATTCGGACTTTTGTCGATGTCACACCAATGTGTACACGGGACTTCGGAATCGCGTTTTCATGTCAGCTACTCAAATATGTAACTGGTTCAAAAATTGATTTTATATTCAATGAAATATCGCCAATTTTCGGATTTCGTGCACGTTAAAGATTTGACGTCACCAACATATAAAATTTTATCTTTAATTAGAGATAGGGCCCAATCTCAAACTACATCATGCCTTCTATCACAGGTGCAATATTCGTACTTCTGTCTGCACGATACTACTGCAAGATACAACTGCAAACTATTGATAATTGTATTTCCTTTTAAACAGCGCGAGCCGTCGATTTGTTTCGAGATGATTACGGTTATGAGGTAATTTTGACAAAGAAGAAACAATATTAATTCAAAGACTAATTATTACACACAGAAATCAATTATTTCTGTTACAGGGTCACTAAACCCATATTTTGAATATAAGTCAACACTCAAAGTTGAAATACTTTTAGCTCAAATATCGTCACTGTGAGAGAAATGGGGAATTTTGAATATGCTCTAAACGTTGGTAAAACGTACAGATTGTATCAACTCTTACTGCATGTTTCGCTTAACAATGAAAGGTGACGTTTTCAATTTTCGATCCTTTTGTTCTCATACTCCTGATATTTCCAACTGTTGCGCAATGGTTTCATACCTAAGACTACCGATAAAACTCTCTGTAGAAGAATTTCAAAAAAAAAATTACGTTGACTTTTCGAGAAAAAGACGTCTAAAAATGCTCCAAATGGTAAAAATGCGACGTTTTGGATTTTCAATCTCGTTTTTCGACTACTCATGACATTTAGAGAAATTGTACAATGGTTTCACACAATACACCACCTATAAGACTCTCGAATGAGAAAGTTTTAAAAAAATCGTAGGCGGCTTTTCCGAGAAACATGCGTTTAAAATTGCTCGAAATCGTAAAAAACCTTACTTTTCAAAGTCCTATAACTTTTTAAGTTTGAAAAAGAAACTTGTCGCTGTGGTACCATCTTGTAGATATTTTATGTGGCTATCAAATGACATTGTACTTTAGCTACTCAGTAAACAGCCAATTGAAACATCGCACTTTGCGCACAGGCACCCATTTTTCAGAATTTTGTCAAAGTTTGGATACATTTATTGACCACTTCCGGTGATTAGAGCATTTTCATCCATAGTCAAAGGACTGGAGACGACTCCCGACTTCATATTCCTGAAGTTTCAGAAAAATCGTAGGCGTCGTTTTAAAAAAATAAGAACTCTACGATTTGACCAAAATTCGTAAAAAAGTGAAAAATCAAAGTTAATATTTCAGAACAAAACTTAGATTGTTGGAATCGGATTGATGTCAGCTATCCAAAAATATAAGTTATATTTCTAAATTCCCAAAAATAACAATTTTAGAAAATTTTGAAAATTTTCCATTTTTCACCCAAAAATTGAAAGCGACAAAGTTTCCAAATTCTACGTATTTGAACTGCTGTCTTCTAGGAAATGTCTCCAGCTAACCAAAAATGTAAATTTTAAAAAAATCGGTTAAGAATTAGCAGAATTATGGTAGATTTTCAATTTGCGTGCACGCTAAAGATTTGACGCATTTCCGCTATGCGCACAAATTTCGTTTTACATTTAAGCACTAACCACCACCCAGTTTCCCTAGTGAAAATCAAATTTCAGACCTCTATCCCTTATAGTTTCTGAGATCTAGCTTCCCCCAATAAAAAAAAAATAATAATAATAATCTTAGTAATAACAATAGTCTTTCACCATTGAAAAATGGTGAAAGCCTAATAACCTTAGTAATAACAATAGCCTTTCACCATTGAAAAATGGTGAAAGCCTAATAATAATAATAACTAGACTTGCTTGCAAGGCTGAAGGCTTTCACCTTACCGAAGGCAGCAAAAATTGCCTACAACTCACCCCTTAAAACACACACACACACACGCTTAAACAACTCAGACATGACACTTTCTGTGCATGCGCATTACGATAGAAGGAAAGTGAAAAATATAGTTGAACAATTATGAACATGGATTGGTAGAATCCTACAGACGCCAGAAATCGAAATACTCAATCAAAAACTCAAAAATTCTAAAAAAAAATTACAAGTTCAGTACATTTTCAAATTGTTAGGAAAAAAAGAGAACTGCGTGGTATTGCAATTCGACCTATATCGCATCCGCAATATCCCCGGCTCTACAAAAATATAACTTTTTCGAATTCTATCAATTTTAGTTTCAGAAATCTAAACGACTACAGAAAAAAAAACAGTTTTCCGAATGAGACAAAAAAAATTTACCTTAAGTATCAGGTAATAATATCGCACCTTTCAACATTAATTTTTCAACATTGTAATTGAGGGGTACTTTATTTATAAATGGCTTCAACAGAGAGCTTCATTTTCACTGGTATCAAATGATGACGTCATGCAGACATAAAACCTGGGATATTAATTTCAGGAGTAACTGTTAATTACTAAAATGAATTATTTTCATTCTAGAAGCACCAATGCAAGATATTGGTTACCATTCAAACACCCTTTGTTCAAATATTGCCAGTTTTAAAAAAAGCTCTCTATATATGCTTTATACGTATGCAAAACGTTCCATTTATAACCAATTCGGGCTTTTGTCGATGTCACACCAATGTGTTACACGGAACTTTGGAATCGCGTTCAGGCCAGCTACTCAAATATGTAACTGGTTCAAAACTAAATTGAATATTCAATGAAATATCGACAATATTTTGATTTCGTGCACGTTAATGATTTGACGTCACTAACATATAAAAATTTATCGTTAATTAGAGATAGGGCCCAAACTCAAACTACATCATGCTTTCTATCACAGGTGCAATATTCGTACTTCTGCACGATACTACTGCAAGATACAACTGCAACCTATAGATAATTAGATTTCCTTATAAACAGCGCGAGCCGTCGATTTGTGTCGAGATGATTACGGTTATGAGGTAATTTTAACAAAGAAGAAACAATATTAATTCAAAGACTAATTATTACACACAGAAATCAATTATTTCTGTTACAGGGTCACTAAACCCATATTTTGAATATAAGTAAACACTCAAAGTTGAAATACTTTTAGCTCAAATATCGTCACTGTGATAGAAATGGGGAATTTGAAAATGCTCTAAACGTTGGTAAAACGTACAGATTGTATCAACTCTTACTGAAGGTTTCGCTTAACAATGAAAGATGATGTTTTCAATTTTCGATCCCTTTGTTCTCATACTCCTGATATTTCTAACTGTTGCGCAATGGTTTCATACCTATGACTACCGATAAAACTCTGATTTCGTGCACGTTAATGATTTGACGTCACTAACATATAAAAAATTATCTTTAATTAGAGATAGGGCCCAAGCTCAAACTACATCATGCTTTCTATCACAGGTGCAATATTCGTACTTCTGCACGATACTACTGCAAGATACAACTGCAACCTATGGATAATTGGATTTCCTTATAAACAGCGGGAGCCGTCGATTTGTGTCGAGATGATTACGGTTGAGAGATAATTTTGACAAAGAAGAAACAATATTAATTCAAAGACTAATTATTACACACAGGAATCAATTATTTCTGTTACAGGGTCACTAAACCCATATTTTGAATATAAGTAAACACTCAAAGTTGAAATACTTTTAGCTCAAATGTCGTCACTGTGAGAGAAATGGGGAATTTTGAATAGGCTCTAAACGTTGGTAAAACGTACAGATTGTATCAACTCTTACTGCATGTTTCGCTTAACAATGAAAGGTGACGTTTTCAGTTTTCGATTCCTTTGTTCTCATACTCCTGATATTTCTAAATGTTGCGCAATAGTTTCATACCTAAGACTACCGATCAAACTCTCTGTAGAAGAAGTTCCAAAAAAAAATTACGTTGACTTTTCGAGAAAAAGACGTCTAAAAATGCTCCAAATGGTAAAAATACGACGTTTTGGATTTTCAATCTCGTTTTTCGACTACTCATGACATTTAGAGAAATTGTACAATGGTTTCACACAATACACCACCCATTAGACTCTCGACTGAGAAAGTTTTAAAAAAATCGTAGGCGGCGTTTCCGAGAAACATGCGTTTAAAATTGCTCGAAATCGTAAAAAACCTTACTTTTCAAAGTCCTATAACTTTTTCAATTTATGATAGAAACTTGTCGCTGTGGTACCATCTTGTAGATATTTTACGTGGCTATCAAATGACGTTGTACTTTAACTACTCAGTAAACAGCCAATTAAAACATCGCATTTTCCGCACAAACACCCATTTTTTAGAATTTTGTCAAAGTTTGGATACTTTTCTTGACTACTTCCGGTGATTAGAGGATTTTCATTCATAGACTAAGGACTGGAGACGACTCTTGACTTCATATGCCTGAAGTTTCAGAAAAATCGTAGGTGCCGTTTTAAAAAAATAAGAACTCTACGATTTGACCAAAATGCGTAAAAAAGTGAAAAATCAAAGTTAAAATTTCAGAACAAAACCTATATTGTTGGAATCGGATTAATGTCAGCTATCCAAAAATATAAGTCATATTTAAAAATTCCTAAAAATAACAATTTTAGAAAATTTTGAAAATTTTCCATTTTTCACCAAAAAAATGAGAGCGACAAAGTTTCTAAACTCGATGTTTTTGAACTGCCATCTACTCAGAAATGTTTTCAGCTATCCAAAAATGTAAATATCGGAAAAGTCCGATGAGAATTAGAAGAATTATGGCCGATTTTCAATTTGAGTGCACGTTAAAGATTTGACGCGTTTCCGCTATGCGCACAAATTTGGTTTTACATTTAAGCACTAACCACCACCCAGTTTCCCGACAGAAAATCAAATTTCAGACCTCTATCTCTTATAGTTGCTGAGAAATAGGCAAAGTGGAAAAAAAAAAAATAATAAATAATAATAATCTTAGTAATAACAATAGCCTTTCACCATTGAAAAATGGTGAAAGCCTAATAATAATAATTTTAGTAATCTCAATAGGCTTTCAGACGAAAGTCTGAAAGCCTAATAACTAGACCTGCAAGCAGCACTGAACCGGCTTTCAGGAATCATACAGGAAGTTTATTATACCATAGCCGATCCATTGAGCTACCAAAGTATACTTTAGTTGTTTTGCTTCAGTGACACCCTCTATCATATGTAAAAGTAATATTTGCTGGCGAAAAGACAGGTCAAAATTGAAAATTATGGCAAAATTACGTCACTTCCGGTACCGAAAGAAATTTTTATAGGTGAAAAATAAGTCGAAAATTCGCAACACACAAAATACAAACTTTGTTTTATACATATCGGGCAATAAATAATTAACCTATAACCCATAAACTGAAATTAAGAAGGTAAAAAACTTAAAAGTGACCCTGGGAAAATTGGTTATTATTCGACAAGGGAACATGCTAGAAGCCTTTTCTTGATATCAATATGATGGTATTGATTCAATCTTACTGCCCATTAGAGCCAGACGTTATAAAGTTAAACGAATAATGAATATAAATCACTTCAAAAAAATGTTTGTTTTGAAGGCTAAAAATACGTTTTTTGCAAAAATTACATTACTTCCGGTGATATTGAAAATGTTAACTTGGTTCATAGAAGTCATAAATGGCATAAGGCATCAAATGGTAAAAAAATTATAAAAATCGAATAATAATTGACACTTTTATAGACCAAAAACCTTGAAAAGTGACTTATAGAAGATCGCCTATTTCTCTGTAACCGTACAAGTTAGAAACCATTTTGTGGTATCTGTATGGTCGTATGGCTTCATTCTATTCGTTGATGGGAATAAAATATCATAATTTTAAAAATATTATAAGGGAGACTGATTTGAATAAAATATTAGTTTTTTAGGTTAAAAATACAGTTTTTGCCCAAATGACGTCATTTCCGGTCACAGTGAAAATGTAAAATTGGCTTGACCTAGTCCAAATTGGCATTAGACATCAAATGGAAAAAAAATATCGCAAATCGAATAATAATTCACTCTTGTATAGGCAAAATAACGTGAAAAGTGATGCATGCAAAATTGCATATTTCTCGACAACTGCTCATATTACAAACTAATTTTCGCATACATTCTCTTCGTCTGGATTATTGCTACGAGTTTATGAAAATTACAAATAAATATTTAAAAATATGAAGACGCTGAATGAATTGTAAATAGCTGAATTTTACACTTTATTTTACATTTTATTCGAAATTGCCCGAAAATGAAATTGAAATTTAAAAATATGAGCTAAGGATTTTGTGCACCTTCGCAGGGTGCATCCTTTTAGTTATATCAGTTTTGAAAAAAAATAATATTTTCTTTCAAAAAGTGGTACCGAACTGTCAAAATTGTAGTTTTTGTTAATATTACGTCACTTCCGTTGGCGACAAAAAAATTTCACCGTAACATAAAAAATAACAATTGGGACCACGGAGCATATGAACTTTGTTTTATACAAATCGAACAATAAATAATTTTTCTGGGTACGAAAAACTAAATTCGCCGATGGCGGCTAACGCAAATTACCCAGACAATTTTTTTTCTCATTTCTGCTCAAGTACGATGATATTTTAACCCAGTGTAAAATATCACCAAAAAATATTCATAAATAAAAAAGATTTTCGTAAAAAAAATAATTTTTTTCAAAATATCGGACATTTTTCCGACTACTTCCAGTTTTACGATCGTTGTTGTGATAGCTTTACGAAGTTCTTTGGATACTTAACTTTCTGTACCAGAAGTGTCAGAAACATCCATTGAGCAGTTTTGGAAAAAAAGATAAATAAAAGAGCGTTTACAAAAATTTAACGATTTTTCAATTTTTTTCAAAGTTTGATGCCATTTTTGGACCACCTATATTATTTCAATGCTTTTCATTTTGGATTCACTATATAGACAACCGATGGGACTTTGAGTTAGAAAAGTTTAAGAAAAATCTGCGGGGTCGTTTTCGAGAAAAGGGCGTCTCAGAATGTTAAAAAATCGGAAAATACTAGATTTTTGGCATACAATAATTTATTTCCTTACCATCGATATCGTATTATTTAGATACCATATGATGGTCCATTAATAGGGCTATCCAACGACACTTTAGTTCTTTTGGTCCGCTATTACCTAAGGGAGAAATCAAGTTTTTCGCAAGTGCGACAATGTTTTTAACCTTTTTTTTCATTTTTTGAATACTTCCGGTATGGTTATTATTGTCGGTATAGTTTTAATAACCGGTTTGGGCACTAAAATAGCCACAGTGCTCTGTAATGATATATTACATTATCTGATCAGATAAAATGCCCCTGAGAAATCCTAGGTTCAAAAGTGCCAAAAATGCAAAAAATTTAAAATATCGAAAATTAAATTTCAATAACTACATACATATTATACATCGTTAGAATCGTAATTAGGTCAGCTATCTGAATATACAATCGTTTTTTGGAAATCTTTGAAAATAAAAAAATAGCAGAGCATTTTCCAAAATTTCACGATTTTTCGACTTTTTTCGATTTTCAGTCCGTTATTTCACCTATTCCAGATATTTCAAAGTCTTATTGGATGGCTTCATGCAAAGTACCCTCCGAAAGGTCTCTCGATAGAAAAAATTACAAAAAAAGTTGCGGTTAAGTTTTCGAGATACAGGCGTCCAAAAACGCTCCAAATCAGAAAATACTTGATTTTCAGCGTGCCATATTTTGCTGCCTGCTCATCGTATCCGTACGAGTTGGGTATCATACGATAGCACAATCCTAGTGCAGTCCAATGGTACCCTAATTTCTTTAATCCATTGATATCGGGCGGAGAATTCGCGTTTTTCCCCCAAAATATCCATTTTTTTGCATTTTTTTCAAAATATTGCACATTATTTCGACCACTTCCGGTTTAAGGATTCTTGTCGAAATTGCTTTATACGTTGGTATTGGACTATAACTTCATGTTCTAGAAGTTTCAGAAACGTCAATTCTACCATAAAACGAAACCCGAGCTGACAAAATGGGAAGAAAATTCGAAAAAAATCGAAAAATAAAGGGCGATAACTCTGAATGAAACTTATATTACTGGAATCGGATGGACTTCAGGTATCCAAAAATGTAGGTCAAATTTGAAAATTTTGAAAAATGACAAAAATGGTCTCGTAAACAACATGTTTTCAATTTTCGAACGATAAAAGTCATAGACGAATGTTCGAAATTGAAAAATGTGAGATAGCCATTGTCTCAGAAAAGATTCAGGGATTCCAAAAATGTAATTTGTTTGAAAATGGATAACGAATTGACGAAACTATGGCCGATTTTCAATTTTTAGACAACGTGCAAAGTTCGGTCACTTCCGGTATGCGCAGAAATTTCAAAAATATTTTATCAAGTAGCCACCACATGGTTTCCCAATAGAAAATCTAATTCCAGATCGATATCTGTTTTCGATCATGGAGATCTAGGCCCCCGCGGTAAATAATAATAATAATAATAATAATAATAATAATAATTTTAGTAATCTCAATAGGCTTTCAGACGAAAGTCTGAAAGCCTAATAATTTTAGTAATCTCAATAGGCTTTCAGACGAAAGTCTGAAAGCCTAACTAGACCTGCAAGCAGCACTGAACCGGCTTTCAGGAATCATACAGGAAGTTTCTTATACCATAGCCGATCCATTGAGCTACCAAACTATACTTTAGTTGTTTTGCTTCAGTGACACCCTCTATCATATGTAAAAGTAATATTTGCTGGCGAAAAGACCGGTCAAAATTGTAAATTATGGCAAAATTACGTCACTTCCGGTACCGAAAGATATTTTTATAGGTGAAAAATAAGTCGAAAATTCGCAACACACAAAATACAAACTTTGTTTTATACATATTGGGCAATAAATAATTACCCTATAACCCATAAACTGAAATTAAGAAGGTAAAAAACTTTAAAATGACCCCGGGAAAATTGGCTATTATTCGACAAGGGAACATGCTAGAAGGCTTTTTTTGATATCAATATGATGGTATTGATTCAATCTTACTGCCCATTAGAGTCAGACGTTATCAAGTTAAACGAATAATAAATATAAATCCCTTCAAAAAAATGTTTGTTTTGAAGGCTAAAAATACGTTTTTTGCAAAAATTACATTACTTCCGGTGATATTGAAAATGTTAACTTGGTTCATAGAAGTCATAAATGGCATAAGGCATCAAATGGTAAAAAAATTATAAAAATCGAATAATAATTGACACTTTTATAGACCAAAAACCTTGAAAAGTGACTTATAGAAGATCGCCTATTTCTCTGTAACCGTACAAGTTAGAAACCATTTTGTGGTATCTGTATGGTCGTATGGCTTCATTCTATTCGTTGATGGGAATAAAATATCATAATTTTAAAAATATTATAAGGGAGACTGATTTGAATAAAATATTAGTTTTTTAGGTTAAAAATACAGTTTTTGCCCAAATGACGTCATTTCCGGTCACAGTGAAAATGTAAAATTGGCTTGACCTAGTCCAAATTGGCATTAGACATCAAATGGAAAAAAAATATCGCAAATCGAATAATAATTCACTCTTGTATAGGCAAAATAACGTGAAAAGTGATGCATGCAAAATTGCATATTTCTCGACAACTGCTCATATTACAAACTAATTTTCGCATACATTCTCTTCGTCTGGATTATTGCTACGAGTTTATGAAAATTACAAATAAATATTTAAAAATATGAAGACGCTGAATGAATTGTAAATAGCTGAATTTTACACTTTATTTTACATTTTATTCGAAATTGCCCGAAAATGAAATTGAAATTTAAAAATATGAGCTAAGGATTTTGTGCACCTTCGCAGGGTGCATCCTTTTAGTTATATCAGTTTTGAAAAAAAATAATATTTTCTTTCAAAAAGTGGTACCGAACTGTCAAAATTGTAGTTTTTGTTAATATTACGTCACTTCCGTTGGCGACAAAAAAATTTCACCGTAACATAAAAAATAACAATTGGGACCACGGAGCATATGAACTTTGTTTTATACAAATCGAACAATAAATAATTTTTCTGGGTACGAAAAACTAAATTCGCCGATGGCGGCTAACGCAAATTACCCAGACAATTTTTTTTCTCATTTCTGCTCAAGTACGATGATATTTTAACCCTGTGTAAAATACCATCAAAATATATTCATAAATAAAAAAGGTATTCGTAAAAAAATTATTTTTTTTCAAAATATCGGACATTTGTTCGACTACTTCCGGTTTTACGATCATTGTCGCGATAGCTTTACGAAGTTCTTTGGATACTTAACTTTCTGTACCAGAAGTGTCAGAAACATCCATTGAGTAGTTTTGGAAAAAAAGATAAATTAAAGAGCGTTTACAAAAATTTAATGATTTTTCAATTTTTTTCAAAGTTTGATGCCATTTTTGGACCACCTATATTATTTCAATGCTTTTCATTTTGGATTCACTATATAGACAACCGATAGGACTTAGAGTAAGAAAAGTTTAAGAAAAATCTGCGGCGTCGTTTTCGAGAAAAGGGCGTCTCAGAATGTTAAAAAATCGGAAAATACTAGATTTTTGGCATACAATAATTTATTTCCCTACCATCGAAATCGTATTATTTAGATACCATATGATGGTCCATTAATAGGGCTTTCCAACGACACTTTAGTTCTTTTGGTCCGCTATTACCTAAGGGAGAAATCAAGTTTTTCGCAAGTGCTACAATGTTTTTAACCTTTTTTTTCATTTTTTGAATACTTCCGGTATGGTTATTATTTTCGGAATAGTTTTAATAGCCGGTTTGGGTACTAAAATAGCCACAGGGCTCTGTAATGATATATTGCATTATCTGATCAGATAAAATGCCCCTGAGAAATCCTATGTTGAAAAGTGCCAAAAATGCCAAAAATTTAAAATATCGAAAATTAAATTTCAATAACTACATACATATTATACATCGTTAGAATCGTAATTAGGTCAGCTATCTGAATATACAATCTTTTTTTGAAAATCTCTCAAAATAAAAAAATAGTAGAGCATTTTCCAAAATTTCACGATTTTTCGACTTTTTTCGATTTTCAGTCCGTTATTTCACCTATTCAAGACATTTCAAAGTCTTATTGGGTGGCATAATTCACAAGACTATCGAATGGACTCTCGATAGAGAAAGTTAAAAAAAAAGTTGCGGTTAAGTTTTCGAGATACAGGCGTCCAAAAATGCTCCAAATCAGAAAATACTTGATTTTCAGCGTGCCATATTTTGCTTCCTGCTCATCGTATCCGTATGAATTGGGTATCATCCGATAGTACAATCCTAGTGCAGTCCAATGGTACCCTAATTTCTTTAATCCGTTGATATCGGGCGGAGAAATCGCGTTTTTCCCCAAAATATCCATTTTTTGCATTTTTTTCAAAATATTGAACATTATTTCGACCACTTCCGGTTTAAAGATCCGTGTCGAAATTGCTTTATCAGTTGGTATTGGACTATAACTTCATGTTCCAGAAGTTTCAGAAACGTCAATTCTACCATAAAACGAAACCCGAGCTTGCAAAATGGGAAGAAAATTCGATAAAAATCGAAAAATAAAGGGCGATAACTCTGAATGAAACTTATATTACTGGAATCGGATGGACTTCAGGTATCCAAAAATGTAGGTCAAATTTGAAAATTTTGAAAAATGACAAAAATTGTCTCGTAAACAACATGTTTTCAATTTTCGAACGATAAAAGTCATAGACGAATGTTCGAAATTGAAAAATGTGAGATAGCCATTGTCTCAGAAAAGATTCAGGGATTCCAAAAATGTAATTTGTTTGAAAATGGATAACGAATTGACGAAACTATGGCCGATTTTCAATTTTTAGACAACGTGCAAAGTTCGGTCACTTCCGGTATGCGCAGAAATTTCAAAAATATTTTATCAAGTAGCCACCACGTGGTTTCCCAATAGAAAATCTAATTTCAGATCGATATCTGTTTTCGATCATGGAGATCTAGGCCCCCGCGGTAAATAATAATAATAATAATAACTAGACCTGCAAGCAGCACTGAACCGGCTTTCAGGAATCATACAGGAAGTTTATTATACCATAGCCAACCCATTGAGCTACCGAACTAAACTTTAGTTGTTTTGCTTCAGTGACACCCTCTACCATATGTAAAAGTAATATTTGCTGGCGAAAAGAGCGGTCAAAATTGTAAATTATGGCAAAATTACGTCACTTCCGGTGCCGAAAGAAATTTTTATAGGTGAAAAATAAGTCGAAAATTTGCAACATACAAAATTTGTTTAATACATATCGGGCAATGGAAAATTAACCTATAACCCATAAACTGAAATTAAGAAGGTAAAATAATTAAAAGTGACCCTTTTAGAAGCCTTTTCTTGATATCAATATGATGGTATTGATTCAATCTTACTGCCCATTAGAGTCAGACGTTATAAAGTTAAACAAATAATAAATATAAATCCCTTCAAAAAAATGTTTGTTTTGAAGGCTAAAAATACGTTTTTTGCAAAAATTACATTACTTCCGATGATATTGAAAATGTTAACTTAGTTGATAGGCATCAAATGGTAAAATAATGATAAAAATCGAATAATAATATTGACACTTTTATAGAGAGAGAGAGAGAGAGAGAAATGGGGTTTAACGTCCACTCGACACAAACTAGGTCATTTTGGGACTAACATATGGTTTCAGTTTTATTTCAATAATTCGCTTGCGCGTAGGGGTCTTTAGCAGTGGGAGGAAACCGGAGTGCCCGGAGGAAACCCACGAGGTTGAGAAGGCGCCCCCATCTCCATGCCACATACGCTCGCACCAGGGCTCGAAACCACAGCCGCAAGCCAGAGGTGACCGGCCAGCTAGAGGGCGAAGCGCGGCATTCTAGACCACTAGGCCATCCCAACCCCCCGACACTTTTATAGACCAAAAACCTTGAAATGTGACTTATTTCCGGTCACAGTGAAAATGTAAAATTGGCTTGAACTAGTCCACATTGACATTAGGCATCAAATGGAAAAAAAAAATATTGCAAATCGAATAATAATTCACTCTTTTATAGGCAAAATAACGTGAATAGTGATGCATGCAAAATTGCATATTTCTCGGCAACTGCTCATATTTCAAACTAATTTTCGCATACATTCTCTTCGTCTAGATTATTGCTACGAGTTTATGAAAATCACAAATAAATATTTCAAAATATGAAGACGCTGAATGAATTGTAAATAATTGAATTTTACACTTTATTTTACATTTTATTCGAAATTGCCCGAAAATGAAATTGAAATTTAAAAAATCTGAGCTAAAAATTTTATACACCTTTGCAGGGTGTATCCTTTTAGTTATATCAGTTTAAAACAAAAAAATATTTGCTTTCAAAAAGTGGTACAGAACTGTCAAAATTGTAGTTTTTGTTAATATTACGTCACTTCCGTTTCCGACAGAAAAATTTCACCGTTACAAAAAAAAATTGCAATTGGGACCACGGAGCATATGAACTTTGTTTTATACAAATCGAACAATAAATAGTTTTTCTGGTTACGAAAAACTAAATAAGCCGATGGCGGCTAACGCAAATTACCGAGATATTTTTTTTACAATTTCTGCTCAAGTAGGATGATATTTTAACCCTGTGTAAAATACCATCAAAAAATATTCATAAATAAAAAAGGTTTTCGCAAAATAAAAAAAACAATTTTCAAAATATCGGACATTTTTTCGACTACTTCCGGTTTTACGATCATTGTCGTGACAGCTTTACGAAGTTCTTTGGATACTTAACTTTCTGTACCAGAAGTGTCAGAAACATCCATTGAGTAGTTTTGGAAAAAAAGATAAATTAAAGAGCGTTTCCAAAAATTTAACGATTTTTCAATTTTTTTCAAAGTTTGAGGCCATTTTTGGACCTCTTATATTATTTCAATGCTTTTCATTTTGGATTCACTATATAGACAACCGATAGGACTTTGAGTAAGAAAAGTTTAAGAAAAATCTGCGGCGTTATTTTCGAGAAAAGGGCGTCTCAGAATGTTAAAAAATCGGAAAATACTAGATTTTTGGCATACAATAATTTATTTACTAATCATCGAAATCGTATTATTTAGACACCATATGATGGTCCATTAATAGGGCTATCCAGCGACACTTTAGTTCTTTTGGTCCGCTATTACCTAAGGGAGAAATCAAGTTTTTCGCAAGTGCGACAATGTTTTTAACATTATTTTTTCATTTTTTGAATACTTCCGGTATGGCTATTATTGTCGGAATAGTTTTAATAGGCGGTTTGGGCACTAAAATAGCCACAGGGCTCTGTAATGACATATTACATTATCTGATCAGATAAAATGCCCCTGAGAAATCCTATGTTCAAAAGTGCCAAAAATGCAAAAAAATTAAAATATCGAAAATTAAATTTCAAAAACTACATACATATTATACATCGTTAGAATCGTAATTAGGTCAGCTATCTGAATATACAATCTTTTTTTGAAAATCTCTTAAAATAAAAAAAAAGTAGAGCATTTTCCAAAATTTCACGATTTTTCGACTTTTTTCGATTTTCAGTCCGTTATTTCACCTATTCCAGATATTTCAAAGTCTTATTGGATGGCTTCATGCAAAAAACCTCCGAAAGGACTCTAGATAGAAAAAATTAAAAAAAAAGTTGCGGTTAAGTTTTCGAGATACAGGCGTCCAAAAATGCTAAAAATCAGAAAATACTTGATTTTCAGCGTGCCATATTTTGCTTCCTGCTAATCGTATCCTTACGAATTGGGTATCATTCAGTGGTCCAATTAGCGCCCGACCAAACGATACCTTAATTCGTTTAATCCGTTGATATCGGACGGAGAAATCGTGTTTTTACCCAAAACACCCATTTTTCCCTTTTTTTTCAAAATATCGCATATTATTTCGACTACTTCCGGTTTACGGATTGTTGTTGAAATTGCTTTAAACGGTGGTTTGACCATATTACTTCATGTTCCAGGAATTTCAGAAGCGTCGATCTGGCCGTAAAACGAAACTTAAGCTCACAAAATGTGAAGAAAATTCGAAAAAAATCGAAAAATAAAGGGCGATAACTCTGAATGAAACTTATATTACTGGAACCGGATTGCCTTCAGGTATCCAAAAATGTAGGTCAAATTTTAAAATTTTGAAAAATAACAAAAAATGTGTCTTAAACAACATATTTTCATTTTTCGAACGCTAGAAGTCAGCGGCGAAGTTTCGAAATTGCAAAATTTTCAACTGCTATCGTCCGAGAAAAGACTCAGGGTTTCCAAAAATGTAATTTGTATGAAAATAGATACAGAATTGACGAATCTACGGCCGTTTTTTAAATATTTGGCACCGCACGAAATTCGGCCACTTCCGGTCTGCGCAGAAGTTTCAAATACAGTGGAAGGGATAGCCACCATATGGTTTCCTGTTAGAAAATTATGTCCCAGATCTGTATCTGTTACAGACACTGAGAAATAGGCTCCCCCGAAAAATAAAATAATAATAATAAACTAGACCTGCAAGCAGCACTGAACCGGCTTTCAGGAATCATACAGAAAGTTTATTATACCATAGCCGATCCATTGAGCTACCAAACTATACTTTAGTTGTTTTGCTTCAGTGACACCCTATACCATATGTTAAAGTAATATTGGCTGGCGAAAAAACAGGTCAAAATTGTAAATTATGGCAAAATTACGTCACTTCCGGTGCCGAAAGAAATTTTTATAGGTGAAAAATAAGTCGAAAATTCGCGACATACAAAATACAAACTTTGTTTTATCATATCGGGCAATAAATAATTAAGGTAAAAAACTTAAAAGTGACCCTGGGAAAATTGGCTATTATTCAACAAGGGAACATGCTAGAAGCCTTTTCTTGATATCAATATGATGGTATTGATTCAATCTTACTGCCCATTAGAGATAGACGTTATAAAGTTAAACGAATGATAAATATAAATCCCTTCAAATAAATGTTTGTTTTGAAGGCTAAAAATGTTTTTTTTTGCAAAAATTACATTACTTCCGGTTATATTGAAAATGTTAATTTAGTTCACAGAAGTCATAAATGGCATAAGGCATCAAATGGTAAAAAAATTATTAAAATCGTATAATTATTGACACTTTTATGGACGAAAACCCTTGAAAAGTAACTTATAGAAGATCGCCTATTTCTCTGTAACCGTACAAGTTAGAAACCATTTTGTGGTATCTGTATGGCCGTATGGCTTCATTCTATTCGTTGATGGGAATCAAATATCATAATTCTAAAAATATTATAAGGCAGACTCATTTTAATAAAATATTTGTTTTTTAGGTTAAAAATACAGTTTTTGCCCAAATGACGTCATTTCCGGTCACAGTGAAATTGTAAAATTGGCTTGACCTAGTCCAAATTGGCATTAAGCATCAAATGAAAAAAAAAATTGCAAATCGAATAATAATTCCCTCCTTTATAGGCAAAATAACGTGAAAAGTGATGCATGCAAAATTGCATATTTCTCGGCAACTGCTCATATTACAAACTAATTTTCCCATACATTCTCTTCGTCTGGATTAATGCTACGAGTTTATGAAAATAACAAATAAATATTTCAAAATATGAAGACGCTGAATGATTTGTAAATAACTGAATTTTACACTTTATTTTACATTTTATTCGAAATTGCCCGAAAATGAAATTGGAATTAAAAAATCTGAGCTAAAGATTTTGTGCACCTTTGCAGGGTGCATCCTTTTAGTTATATCAGTTTTGAAAAAAATAACATTTGCTTTCAAAAAGTGGTACAGAACTGTCCAAATTGTAGTTTTTGTTAATATTACGTCACTTCCGTTGCCGACAGAAAAATTTCACCGTAACAAAAAATATTACAATTGGGAACACGGAGCATATGAACTTTGTTTCATACAAATCGAACAATAAATAATTGTTCTGGGTACGAAAAACTAAATTAGCCGATGGCGGCTAACGCAAATTACCGAGACAATTTTTTTTCTCATTTCTGTTCAAGTAGGATGATATTTTAACCCTGTGTAAAATACCATCAAACAATATTCATAAATGAAAAAGGTTTTCGTAAAAAAAATTTTTTTTTTCAAAATATCGGACATTTTTTCGACTACTTCCGATTTTACGATCATTGTCGTGATAGCTTTACGAAGTTCTTTGGATACTTAACTTTACGTACCAGAAGTGTCAGAAACATCCATTGAGTAGTCTTGGAAAAAAAGATAAATTAAAGAGCGTTTCCAAAAATTTAACGATTTTTCAATTTTTTTCAAAGTTTGGGGCCATTTTTGGACCACCTACATTATTTCAATGCTTTTCATTTTGGATTCACTATATAGACAACCGATAGGACTTTGAGTAAGGAAAGTTTAAGAAAAATCGTAGGCGTTGTTTTCGAGAAAAGGGCGTCTCGGAATGTTAAAAAATCGGAAAATACTAGATTTTTGGCATACAATAATTTATTTCCTTACCATCGAAATCATATTATTTAGATACCATATGATGGTCCATTAATAGGGCTATCCAACGACACTTTAGTTCTTTTGGTCCGCTATTACCTAAGGGAGAAATCAAGTTTTTCGCAAGTGCGACAATTTTTTTAACCTTTTTTTTCATTTTTTGAATACTTCCGGTGTGATTATTATTGTCGGAATAGTTTTAATAGCCGGTTTGGGCACTAAAATAGCCACAGGGCTCTGTAATGATGTATTACATTATATGATCAGATAAAGTGCCCCTGGGAAATCTGGTGTTCAAAAGTGCCAAAAATGCAAAAAAATTAAAATATCGAAAATTAAATTTCAATAACCACATACATATTATACATCGTTAGAATCGTAATTAGGTCAGCTATCTGAATATACAACCTTTTTTTGAAAATCTCTTAAAATAAAAAAATGGTGGAGCATTTTCCAAAATTTCACGATTTTTTCGACTTTTTTTCGATTTTCAGTCCCTTTTTTATCCTATTCCAGACATTTCAAAGTCTTATTGGATGGCTTCATGCAAAATACCTCCAAAAGGACTCTCAATAGAAAAAATTAAAAAAAAATTGTAGGTTAAGTTTTCGAGATACAGGCGTCCAAAAATGCTAAAAATCAGAAAATACTTGATTTTCAGCGTGTCATATTTTACTGCCTGATCATAGTATCTGTATGAATTGGGTATCATACGATAGTACAATCCTAGTGCAGTCCAATGGTACCCTAATTTGTTTAATCCATTGATATCGGACGGAGAAATCGCGTTTTCCCCCAAAACTATCCATTTTTTTGCATTTTTTTCAAAATATTGCACATTATTTCGACTACTTCCGGTCTACGGATCATTGTTGAAATTGCTTTATTCCTTGCAATGGTCATTTGGCTTCATGCCTTAGAAGTTTCAGATTCGCCAATTCGGCCATATAACGAAACCCGAGCTCACAAAATAGGTAGAAAATTCGAAAAAAATCGAAAAATAAAGGGCGATAACTCTGAATGAAACTTATATTACTGGAATCGGATGGACTTAAGGTATCCAAAAATATAAGTCAAATTTGAAAATTTTGAAAAATGAAAAAAATTGTCTCTTAAACAAAATTTTTCAATTTTCGAACGCTAGAAGTCAGCGACGAAGTTTCGAAATTACAAAATCTTAGATTGCTATTGGCTCGAAAAAGATTCAGGGTTTCCGAAAATGTCATTTGTTTGAAAATGGGTAAATAATTGACGAAACTATGGCCAATTTTCCATTTTTTGACAACGTACAAAGATCTGCCACTTCCGGTATGCGCAGAATTTTCGAAAATACTTTATCAAGTAGCCACCACATGGTTTCCCGAAAGAAAAGTTGATTTCAGATCGATATCTGCTTTCGATCATGGAGAACTTGGCCCCCGCGGTAAATAATAATAATAATAATAATTTTAGTAATCTCAATAGGCTTTCAGACGAAAGTCTGAAAGCCTAATAATAATTTTAGTAATCACAATAGGCTTTCAGACGAAAGTCTGAAAGCCTAATAATAATTTTAGTAATCTCAATAGGCTTTCAGACGAAAGTCACTAGACCTGCAAGCAGCACTGAACCGGCTTTCAGAAATCATACAGGAAGTTATTTATACCATAGCCGATCCATTGAGCTACCAAACTATACATTAGTTGTTTTGCTTCAGTGACACCCTCTATCATATGTAAAAGTAATATTTGCTGGCGAAAAGACCGGTCAAAATTGTAAATTATGGCAAAATTACGTCACTTCCGGTGCCGAAAGAAATTTTTATAGGTGAAAAATAAGTCGAAAATTCGCAACATACAAAATACAAACTTTTTTTTATAGACATCGGGCAATAAATAATTAACCTATAACCCATGAACTGAAATTAAGAAGGTAAAAAACTTAAAAGTGACCCTCGGAAAATTGGTTATTATTCGACAAGGGAACATTCTAGAAGCCTTTTCTTGATATCAATATGATGGTATTGATTCAGTCTTACTGCCCATTAGAGTCAGACGTTATAAAGTTAAACGAATAATAAATATAAATCCCTTCAAAAAAATGTTTGTTTTGAAGGCTAAAAATACGTTTTTTGCAAAAATTACATTACTTCCGGTGATATTGAAAATGTTAACGTAGTTCATAGAAGTCATAAATGGCATAAGGCATCAAATGGTAAAAAAATTATAAAAATCGAATAATAATTGACACTTTTATAGACCAAAAACCTTGAAAAGTGACTTATAGAAGATCGCCTATTTCTCTGTAACCATACAAGTTAGAAACCATTTTGTGGTATCTGTATGGTCGTATGGCTTCATTCTATTCGTTGATGGGAATCAAATATCATAATTTTAAAAATATTATAAGGCAGATTCATTTGAATAAAATATTTGTTTTTTGGGTTAAAAATACAGTTTTTGTCCAAATGACGTCATTTCCGGTCACAGTGAAAATGTAAAATTGGCTTGAACTAGTCCAAATTGGCATTAGGCATCAAATGGAAAAAAAATATTGCAAATCGAATGATAATTCACTCTTTTATAGGCAAAATAACGTGAAAAGTGATGCATGCAAAATTGCATATTTCTCGGCAACTGCTCATTTTACAAACTAATTTTCGCATACATTCTCTTCGTCTGGATTATTGCTACGAGTTTATGAAAATTACAAATAAGTATTTCAAAATAGAAGACGCTGAATGAATTGTAAATAACTGAATTTTACACTATATTTTACATTTTATTTGAAATTGCCCGAAAATGAAATTGAAATTAATAAATCTGAGCTAAGGATTTTGTGCATCTTTGCAGGGTGCATCCTTTTAGTTATATCAGTTTTGAAAAAAAAAAATATTTGCTTTCAAAAAGTGGTACCGAACTGTCAAAATTGTAGTTTTTGTTAATATTACGTCACTTCCGTTGCCGACAGAAAAATTTCACCGTAACAAAAAAAATTACAATTGGGACCACGGAGCATATGAACTTTGTTTTATACAAATCGAACAATAAATAATTTTTCTGGGTACGAAAAACTAAATTAGCCGATGGCGGCTAACGCAAATTACCGAGACAATTTTTTTTCTCATTTCTGCTCAAGTACGATGATATTTTAACCCTGTGTAAAATATCATGAAAAAATATTCATAAATAAAAAAAGTATTCGTAAAAAAATTAATTTTTTTCAAAATATCGGACATTTTTTCGACTACTTCCGGTTTTACGATCATTGTCGCGATAGCTTTACGAAGTTCTTTGGATACTTAACTTTCTGTACCAGAAGTGTCAGAAACATCCATTGAGCAGTTTTGGAAAAAAAGATAAATAAAAGAGCGTTTACAAAAATTTAACGATTTTTCAATTTTTTTCAAAGTTTGATGCCATTTTTGGACCACCTATATTATTTCAATGCTTTTCATTTTGGATTCACTATATAGACAACCGATGGGACTTTGAATTAGAAAAGTTTAAGAAAAATCTGCGGCGTCGTTTTCGAGAAAAGGGCGTCTCAGAATGTTAAAAAATCGGAAAATACTAGATTTTTGGCATACAATAATTTATTTCCTTACCATCGATATCGTATTATTTAGATACCATATGATGGTCCATTAATAGGGCTATCCAACGACACTTTAGTTCTTTTGGTCCGCTATTACCTAAGGGAGAAATCAAGTTTTTCGCAAGTGCGACAATGTTTTTAACCTTTTTATTCATTTTTTGAATACTTCCGGTATGGTTATTATTGTCGGTATAGTTTTAATAACCGGTTTGGGCACTTAAATAGCCACAGTGCTCTGTAATGATATATTACATTATCTGATCAGATAAAATGCCCCTGAGAAATCCTAGGTTCAAAAGTGCCAAAAATGCAAAAAATTTAAAATATCGAAAATTAAATTTCAATAACTACATACATATTATACATCGTTAGACTCGTAATTAGGTCAGCTATCTGAATATACAATCGTTTTTTGGAAATCTTTGAAAATAAAAAAATAACAGAGCATTTTCCAAAATTTCACGATTTTTCGACTTTTTTCGATTTTCAGTCCGTTATTTCACCTATTCCAGATATTTCAAAGTCTTATTGGATGGCTTCATGCAAAATACCTCCGAAAGGACTCTCGATAGAAAAAATTACAAAAAAAGTTGCGGTTAAGTTTTCGAGATACAGGCGTCCAAAAACGCTCCAAATCAGAAAATACTTGATTTTCAGCGTGCCATATTTTGCTGCCTGCTCATCGTATCCGTACGAGTTGGGTATCATACGATAGCACAATCCTAGTGCAGTCCAATGGTACCCTAATTTCTTTAATCCATTGATATCGGGCGGAGAATTCGCGTTTTTCCCAAAAATATCCATTTTTTGCATTTTTTTCAAAATATTGCACATTATTTCGACCACTTCCGGTTTAAGGATTCTTGTCGAAATTGCTTTATACGTTGGTATTGGACTATAACTTCATGTTCTAGAAGTTTCAGAAACGTCAATTCTACCATAAAACGAAACCCGAGCTGACAAAATGGGAAGAAAATTCGAAAAAAATCGAAAAATAAAGGGAGATAACTCTGAATGAAACTTACATTACTGGAATCGGATGGACTTCAGGTATCCAAAAATGTAGGTCAAATTTAAAAATTTTGAAAAATGACAAAAATGGTCTCGTAAACAACATGTTTTCAATTTTCGAACGATAAAAGTCATAGACGAATGTTCGAAATTGAAAAATGTGAGATAGCCATTGTCTCAGAAAAGATTCAGGGATTACAAAAATGTAATTTGTTTGAAAATGGATAACGAATTGACGAAACTATGGCCGATTTTCAATTTTTAGACAACGTGCAAAGTTCGGTCACTTCCGGTATGCGCAGAAATTTCAAAAGTATTTTATCAAGTAGCCACCACATGGTTTCCCAATAGAAAATCTAATTCCAGATCGATATCTGTTTTCGATCATGGAGATCTAGGCCCCCGCGGTAAATAATAATAATAATAATAATAATAATAATAATAATAATAATAATAATAATTTTAGTAATCTCAATAGGCTTTCAGACGAAAGTCTGAAAGCCTAACTAGACCTGCAAGCAGCACTGAACCGGCTTTCAGGAATCATACAGGAAGTTTATTATACCATAGCCAACCCATTGAGCTACCGAACTATACTTTAGTTGTTTTGCTTCAGTGACACCCTCTATGATATGTAAAAGTAATATTTGCTGGCGAAAAGACCGGTCAAAGTTGTAAATTATGGCAAAATTACGTCACTTCCGGTGCCGAAAGAAATTTTTATAGGTGAAAAATAAGTCGAAAATTTGCAACATACAAAATTTGTGTAATACATATCGGGCAATGAAAAAATTAACCTATAACGGTTATAGGTTAATTTTATAGTATAACCCATAAACTGAAATTAAGAAGGTAAAATAATTAAAAGTGACCCTTGAAAAATTATTCGACAAGGGAACATGCTAGAAGCCTTTTCTTGATATCAATATGATGGTATTGATTCAATCTTACTGCCCATTAGAGTCAGACGTTATAAAGTTAAACAAATAATAAATATAAATCCCTTCAAAAAAATGTTTGTTTTGAAGGCTAAAAATACGTTTTTTGCAAAAATTACTTTACTTCCGGTGATATTGAAAATGTTAACTTAGTTGATAGAAGTCATAAATGGCATAAGGCATCAAATGGTAAAATTATAAAAATCGAATAATAATTGACACTTTTATAGACCAAAAACCTTGAAAAGCGACTTATAGAAGATCGCCTATTTCTCTGTAACCGTACAAGTTAGAAACCATTTTGTGGTATCTGTATGGGCGTATGGTTTCATTCTATTCGTTGATGGGAATCAAATATCATAATTTTAAAAATATTATAAGACAGACTCATTTGAATAAAATATTTGTTTTTTAGGTTAAAAATACAGTTTTTGCATAAATGACGTCATTTCCGGTCACAGTGAAAATGTAAAATTGGCTTGACCTAGTCCACATTGACATTAGGCATCAAATGAAAAAAAAATATTGCAAATCGAATAATAATTCACTCTTTTATAGGCAAAATAACGTGAAAAGTGATGCATGCAAAATTGCATATTTCTCGGCAACTGCTCATATTACAAACTAATTTTCGCATACATTCTCTTCGTCTGGATTATTGCTACGAGTTTATGAAAATCACAAATAAATATTTCAAAATATGAAGACGCTGAATGAATTGTAAATAATTGAATTTTACACTTTATTTTACATTTTATTCGAAATTGCCCGAAAATGAAATTGAAATTTAAAAAATCTGAGCTAAAGATTTTATACACCTTTGCAGGGTGCATCCTTTTAGTTATATCACTTTTGAAAAAAAAAATATTTGCTTTCAAAAAGTGGTACCGAACTGTCAAAATTGTAGTTTTTGTTAATATTACGTCACTTCCGTTGCCGACAGATAAATTTCACCGTCACAAAAAAAATTGCAATTGGGACCACGGAGCATATTAACTTTGTTTTATACAAATCGAACAATAAATAGTTTTTCTGGTTACGAAAAACTCAATTAGCCGATGGCGGCTAACGCAAATTACCGAGACATTTTTTTTTTATCATTTCTGCTCAAGCAAGATGATATTTTAACCCTGTGTAAAATACCATCAAAAAATATTCATAAATAAAAAAGGTTTTCGTAAAAAAATTTTTTTTTTCAAAATATCGGACATTTTTTCGACTACTTCCGGTTTTACGATCTATGTCGTGACAGCTTTACGAAGTTCTTTGGATACTTAACTTTCTGTACCAGAAGTGTCAGAAACATCCATTGAGTAGTTTTGGAAAAAAAGATAAATTAAAGAGCGTTTCCAAAAATTTAACGATTTTTCAATTTTTTTCAAAGTTTGAGGCCATTTTTGGACCTCTTATATTATTTCAATGCTTTTCATTTTGGATTCACTATATAGACAACCGATAGCACTTTGAGTAAGAAAAGTTTAAGAAAAATCTGCGGCGTTGTTTTCGAGAAAAGGGCGTCTCAGAATGTTAAAAAATCGGAAAATACTAGATTTTTGGCATACAATAATTTATTTCCTTATCATCGAAATCGTATTATTTAGACACCATATGATGGTCCATTAATAGGGCTATCCAGCGACACTTTAGTTCTTTTGGTCCGCTATTACCTAAGGGAGAAATCAAGTTTTTGGCAAGTGCGACAATGTTTTTAACATTTTTTTCATTTTTTGAATACTTCCGGTATGGCTATTATTGTCGGAATAGTTTTAATAGCCGGTTTGGGCACTAAAATAGCCACAGGGCTCTGTAATGACATATTACATTGTCTGATCAGATAAAATGCCCCTGAGAAATCCTATGTTCAAAAGTGCCAAAAATGCAAAAAAATTAAAATATCGAAAATTAAATTTCAATAACATACATATTATACATCGTTAGAATCGTAATTACGTCAGCTATCTGAATATACAATCATTTTGTGGTATCTGTATGATCGTATGGGTTCAATCTATTTGATCAATAGAATCAAATATCATAATTTGAAAAAAATAACAAGTACGACTCATTTGAATAAAATATTGTTTTTAAAGGCTAAAATTTAAGTTTTGAGCAAATGACGTCATTTCCGGTGGCGGCGTAAGAGGTAAAATGGTTTTAAATAGTCCACTATGGCATTAGGCATCCAATGGCGAAAGAAAATTGAAAATCGAATAATAATTGATTCTTTTACAGCCAAAATTACGTGAAAAGTGACTCATGCAAAATTGCCTATTTCTCGGCAACTGCTTATATTACAAACTAGTTTTCACGCATATTCTCTTCGTATGGATGATAGCTACAAGTTTATAAAAGTTACAAAGAAATATTTTAAAATTTGAAAAGCCTGAATAGGTTGTAAATAGGTCAATTTTACACCATTTTAGCCTCTTAATCGAATTTGCTCGAAAATGAAATCGAAATTAAAAAAACTGCTTCCTACATTTTTTGCGCCTTGAAAGGGCACACTCTTTGAGTCAAATAATTTTTCCAAAAAATAATATTTGTTTTCGATAAAAGAAAATAAATGTCAAAATTGTAGTTTTTGGTAAAATTATGCCACTTCCGGTGCCGACAGATAACACTTTCGGTAATAAAAAAAATGGCAATTGAGACAACGAAGCATATGAACTTTGTTTTATACAAATCGAACAATAAAAAATTAATCTGGGACTGAAAAACTGAATTAGCCAATGGCGGCCAAGGAAAATTACTGAGACAATTTTTTTTACTATTTTTGCGCTAGTCAGATGACTCTTTAATTCTGTGCACAACACGACTAAAAAATATTCATAAATAAAAAAAAATTTTGTAAAATTTTAAATTTTCGAAATTTGGCGCCTAATATCTTCGAAGATATGCCGAAAATCAAAAATCGAAAGTAGCGTAGCTATGTGCCCTCTCTCCGACTATGCCAAAATATATCGAAAGTTAAAATCCAATGATTATTGTTAAAATTACTGCAATATTTTCAAAAACGATAACTTCGGTGATTTCGGACATTTCGCATTGTCGCAGAACGTTCAAAATAGCTTTATCCCCTAAGTCACACCCACTTTCCCAGTAAAACCGAAGAAATCGTAACGATGCGACAAGTAGTTGCTGAGATATAGTCAAAGTGGAATTGGAATAATAATAAGAATAACTAGACCTGCATGCAGGAATGACGGGTTTCACTGGTGCCACGTCACTTTCGGTGCCACGTTACCCTTGAACATATGTCACTTCCGATACCAATGAAACCATCGACCAGGTTTCCACATAAGCATCGTAAACATCAAATAAAATTGACGAAGAATCAACCAAATCCAGCAATATCAATTCATTTTATATATATATATATATATATATGTTACTTGTAAGTGATCCTGGAAAAATTTCATTACTTCCGGTGATAATGAAAATGTTCAATTAGTTTTATGAAATCAGAAATGGCATAAGGCATCATATAGCGAAAATAGTATGTAGATCGAATAAGAATTGCCACTTTTATAGACCAAAAACCTTGAAAAGTGACTTGTAGAAAATCGTCTATTTCTCGGCAACCGTACATGATAAAAACTATTTTTTGGTATCTATATGATCGTATGGGTTCAATCGATTTGTTGATTGGGATCAAATATCATAATTTGAAATATATTACAAATCAGACTCATTTTAAAAAAATATCTGTTTTGAAGGCTAAAAATACAGTTTTTGCCAAAATGACATTACTTCTGGTGATACTGAAAATGTTAAATTAGTTCTATGAAATCATCAATGACATAAGATATCATACAGTGAAAATTTTATGAAAATCGAATAATAACTGACACTTTTATAGACCAAAAACCTTGAAAAGTGACTTAGGGAAAATTGTCCATTTCTCTGCAACCGTACAAGTTAGAAACCATTTTGTGGTATCTGTATGATCGTATGGGTTCAATCTATTTGATCAATAGAATCAAATATCATAATTTGAAAAAATAACAAGTACGACTCATTTGAATAAAATATTGTTTTTAAAGGCTAAAATTTAAGTTTTGAGCAAATGACGTCATTTCCGGTGGCGGCGTAAGAGGTAAAATGGTTTGAAATAGTCCACTATGGCATTAGGCATCCAATGGCGAAAGAAAATTGAAAATCGAATAATAATTGATTCTTTTACAGCCAAAATTACGTGAAAAGTGACTCATGCAAAATTGCCTATTTCTCGGCAACTGCTTATATTACAAACTAATTTTCACGCATATTCTCTTCGTATGGATGATAGCTACAAGTTTATAAAAGTTACAAAGAAATATTTTAAAATTTGAAAAGCCTGAATAGGTTGTAAATAGGTCAATTTTACACCATTTTAGCCTCTTAATCGAATTTGCTCGAAAATGAAATCGAAATTAAAAAACTGCTTCCTACATTTTTTGCGCCTTGAAAGGGCACACTCTTTGAGTCAAATAATTTTTCCAAAAAATAATATTTGTTTTCGATATAAGAAAATAAATGTCAAAATTGTAGTTTTTGGTAAAATTATGCCACTTCCGGTGCCGACAGATAACACTTTCGGTAATAAAAAAAATGGCAATTGAGACAACGAAGCATATGAACTTTGTTTTATACAAATCGAACAATAAAAAATTAATCTAGGACTGAAAAACTGAATTAGCCAATGGCGGCCAAGGAAAATTACTGAGACAAAAATTTTGAACATTTTTGCACTAGTCAGATGACTCTTTAATTCTGTGCACAATACAACTAAAAAATATTCATAAATAAAAAAGTTTTTTGTAAAATTTTAAATTTTCGAAATTTGGCGCCTAATATCTTCGAAGATTTGCCGAAAATCAAAAATCGAAAGTAGCGTAGCTATGTGCCCTGTCTCAGGCTATGCCAAAATTTATCGAAAGTTAAAATCCAATGATTATTGTTAAAATTACTGCAATATTTTCAAAAACGATAACTTCGGTGATTTCGGATATTTCGCATTGTCGCAGAACGTTCAAAATAGCTTTATCCTCTAAGTCACACCCACTTTCCCAGTAAAACCGAAGAAATCGTAACGATGCGACACGTAGTTGCTGAGATCTATTCAAATTGGAATCTGAATAATAATAATAATAATAACTAGACCTGCATGCAGGAATGACGGGTTTCACTGGTGCCACGTTACCCTTAAACATGTCACTTCCGGTGCCAAGTTACCCTTGAACATATGTCACTTCCGGTACCAGCGAAACCACTAAATAGGTTTCCAAATTAACATTGCACACAAATAAAATGGACGCAGAATCAACAAAATCCAGCAATATCAATTCATTTTATACATTTGTTACTTGTAAATGATCTTGACAAAATTAAATTACTCCCGGTGTTAATGCAAATGTTCAATTAGTCTTATGAAATCAGAAATGGCATACGATATCATATAGTGAAAATTTTATGTAAATCGAATAATAATTGCCACTTTTAAAGACCAAAAAACTTGAAAAGTGACTTGTAGAAAATCAGCTATTTCTCTGCAACCGTACAAGTTAGAAACCATTTTGTGGTATCTGTATGATCGTATGGGTTCATTCTATTTGTTGATTGGCATCAAATACCATAATTTGAAAAAGATTTCAAAACAGACCCATTTGAATAAAATATCTGTTTTGAAGGCTAAAAATACAGTTTTTGCCAAAATGACGTTACTTCCGGTGATAATGAAAATCTTAAATTACTTGTATGAAATCCCAAATGGCATTAGGTATAACATGGTGTGACGTTTATGAAAATCGAATAATAATTGACCCTTTTATGGCCCCGAAACCTTCAAAAGTGACCTGTAGAAAACCGTCTATTTCTCGGCAACCGAATAAGTTAGAAACCATTTTATGATATCTATATGACCATATGAGTTTTGTTTATATGTGAATTTAGACCAAAAGTTAAAATTATTAATACATATTAAGTTATTCTTGGTTGAATAAAACATTGATTTAAAAAGTTTAAAATGCATTTTTTGACCAAATGATGTTACTTCCGGTGTCAATTTTAAATTGTAATCAACTTGATATGACGCTACATGTTTTTGAATCAAATGATGTCACTTTTATAAAAATCCAATCATAATTGACTATTTTACAGGCAAAATAACGAAAACAGTGACTTGTACAGAACTGCCCATTTCTTGGTAACTGCTTATATTACAAACGAATTTTAACATACATTTTCTTCGTATGGATTATAGCTACAAGTTTATAAAAGTTACGAAGAAATATTTTAAAATCTGAAAAGCCTGAATAGGTTGTAAATAGGCCAATTTTACACCATTTTTAGCCTCTTAATCGAATTTGCTCGAAAATGAAATCGAAATTAAAAAAACTGCTTCCTACATTTTTTGCGCCTTGAAAGGACACACTCTTTGAGTCATATAATTTTTCAAAAAAATAATATTTGTTTTCGAAATAAGAAAATAACTGTCAAAATTGTAGTTTTTGGTAAAATTATGCCACTTCCGGTGCCGACAGATAACATTATTGGTAACAAAAAAAATGACAATTGAGACAACGAAGCATATGAACTTTGTTTTATACAAATCGAACAATAAAAAATTAATCTAGGACTGAAAAACTGAATTAGCCAATGGCGGCCAAGGAAAATTACTGAGACAAAAAATTTTAACATTTTTGCACTAGTCAGATGACTCTTTAATTCTGTGCACAATACGACTAAAAAATATTCATAAATAAAAAAAATTTTAGTAAAATTTTAAATTTTCGAAATTTGGCGCCTAATATCTTCGAAGATTTGCCGAAAATCAAAAATCAAAAGTAGCGTAGCTATGTGCCCTGTCTCAGGCTATGCCAAAATGTATCGAAAGTTAAAATCCAATGATTATTGTTAAAATTACTGCAATATTTTCAAAAACGATAAGTTCGGTGATTTCGGACATTTCGCATTGGCGCAGAACGTTCAAAATAGCTTTATCCTCTAAGTCACACCCACTTTCCCAGTAAAACCGAAGAAATCGAAACGATGCGACACGTAGTTGCTGAGATCTATTCAAATTGGAATCTGAATAATAATAATAATAATAATAAGAACTAGACCTGCATGCAGGAATGACGGGTTTCACTGGTGCCACGTTACCCTTAAACATGTCACTTCCGGTGCCAAGTTACCCTTGAACATATGTCACTTCTGGTACCAACGAAACCACTAAACAGGTTTCCAAATTAACATTGCACACAAATAAAATGGACGCAGAATCAACCAAATCCAGCAATATCAATTCATTTTATACATTTGTTACTTGTAAATGATCTTGACAAAATTAAATTACTTCCGGTGTTAATGAAAATGTTCAATTAGTCTTATGAAATCAGAAATGGCATACGATATCATATAGTGAAAATTTTATGTAAATCGAATAATAATTGTCACTTTTAAAGACCAAAAAACTTGAAAAGTGACTTGCAGAAAATCGGCTATTTCTCGGCAACCGTACAAGTTAGAAACCATTTTGTGGTATCTGTATGATCGTATGGGTTCATTCTATTTGTTGATTGGCATCAAATACCATAATTTGAAAACGATTTCAAAACAGACTCATTTGAATAAAATATCTGTTTTGAAGGCTAAAAATACAGTTTTTGCCAAAATGACGTTACTTCCGGTGATAATGAAAATCTTACATTACTTGTATGAAATCCCAAATGGCATTAGGTATAACATGGTGTAACGTTTATGAAAATCGAATAATAATTGACACTTTTATGGCCCCGAAACCTTCAAAAGTGACCTGTAGAAAACCGTCTATTTCTCGGCAACCGAACAAGTTAGAAAGAATTTTATGATATCAATATGACCATATGAGTTGTGTTTATATGTGAATTTAAACCAAAAGTTAAAATTATTAATACATATTAAGTAATTCTTGGTTGAATAAAACTTTGATTTAAAAAGTTTAAAATGCAGTTTTTGACAAAATGACGTCACTTCCGGTGTCAATTTTAAATAGTAATCAACTTGATATGACGCTACATGCTTTTTGAATCAAATGATGTCACTTTTATAAAAATCCAATAATAATTGACTATATTACAGGCAAAATAACGAAAACAGTGACTTATGCAGAACTGCCCATTTCTTGGCAACTGCTTATATTACAAACTAATTTTAACATACATTTTCTTCGTATGGATTATAGCTACAAGTTTATAAAAGTTATGTAAAAATATTTTAAAATCTGAAAAGCCTGAATGGGTTGTAAATAGGTCAATTTTACGCCTTTTTTCACCTCTTAATCCAATTTGCAAGAAAATGAAATAGAAATTAAAAAAACTGCTTCCGCCATTTTTTGCGCCTTGAAAGGACACACTCTTTGAGTCATATAATTTTTCAAAAAAATAATATTTGTTTTTGAAGATCGTAAATAACTGTCAAAATTGTAGTTTTTGGTAAAATTATGCCACTTCCGGTGTCGACAGATAACACTATCGGTAACAAAAAAAATGACAATTGAGACAACGAAGCATATGAACTTTGTTTTATACAAATCGAACAATAACAAAATAATCTAGGACTGAAAAACTGAATTAGCCAATGGCGGCCAAGGAAAATTACTGAGACAAAAAAATTTTACATTTTTGCGCTAGTCAGATGACTCTTTAATTCTGTGCACAATACGACTAAAAAATATTCATAAATAAAAAAGTTTTTTGTAAAATTTTAAATTTTCGAAATTTGGCGCCTAATATCTTCGAAGATTTGCCGAAAATCAAAAATCGAAAGTAGCGTAGCTATGTGCCCTGTCTCAGGCTATGCCAAAATGTATCGAAAGTTAAAATCCAATGATTATTGTTAAAATTACTGCAATATTTTCAAAAACGATAACTTCGGTGATTTCGGACATTTCGCATTGTCGCAGAACGTTCAAAATAGCTTTATCCTCTAAGTCACACCCACTTTCCCAGTAAAACCGAAGAAATCGTAACGATGCGACACGTAGTTGCTGAGATCTATTCAAATTGGAATCTGAATAATAATAATAATAATAATAATAATAATAAGAATAACTAGACCTGCAAGCAGCACTGAACCGGCTTTCAGGAATCATACAGGAAGTTTATTATACCATAGCCGATCCATTGAGCTACCGAACTATACTTTAGTTGTTTTGCTACAGTGAAACCTTCTATCATATATAAAAGTAATATTTGCTGGCGAAAAGACAGGCCAAAATTGTAAATTATCGCAAAATTACGTCACTTCCGGTGCCGAAAGAAATTTTTATAGGGGAAAAAAGTCGAAAATTCGTAACATACAAAATACAAACTTTGTTTTATACGTATCGGGCAATAAATAACTAACCTGTAACCCATCAACGGAAATTAAGAATGTAAAAAAATTAAAAGTGACCCTGGGAAAATTGGCTATTATTCGACAAGGGAACATGCTAGAAACCTTTTCTTGATATCAATATGATGGTATTGATTCAATCTTACTGCCCATTAGAGTCAGACGTTATAAAGTTAATTGAATAATAAATATAAATCCCTTCAAAAAAATGTTTTGTTTTGAAGGCTAAAAATACGTTTTTTGCAAAAATTACATTACTTCCGGTGATATTGAAAATGTTAACTTAGTTCATTGAAGTCATAAATGGCATAAGGCATCAAATGGTAAAAATATTATAACAATCGAATAATAATTGACACTTTTATAGACCAAAAACCTTGAAAAGTGACTTATAGAAGATCGCCTATTTCTCTGTAACCGTACAAGTTAGAAACCATTTTGTGGCATCTGTATGGTCGTATGGCTTGATTCTATTCGTTGATGGGAATCAAATATCATAATTCTAAAAATATTATAAGGCAGACTCATTTGAATAAAATATTTGTTTTTTAGGTTAAAAATACAGTTTTTGCCCAAATGACGTCATTTCCGGTCACAATGAAAATGTAAAATTGGCTTGACCTAGTCCAAAATGGCATTAAGCATCAAATGGGGAAAAAAAATGCAAATCGAATAATAATTCATTCTTTTATAGGCAAAATAACGTGAAAAGTGATGCATGCAAAATTGCATATTTCTCGGCAACTGTTCACATTACAAACTAATTTTCGCATGTATTCTCTTCGTCTGGATTATTGCTATGAGTTTATGAAAATTACAAATAAATATTTCAAAATATGAAGAGCTGAATGAATTGCAAACAACTGAATTTTACACTTTATTTTACATTTTATTCGAAATTGCCCGAAAATGAAATTGAAATTAAAAAGTCTGAGCTAAGGATATTGTGCACCTTTGCAGGGTGCATCCTTTTAGTTATATAAGTTTTGAAAAAAATTGATATTTGCTTTCAAAAAGTGGTACCGAACTGTCAAAATTGTAGTTTTTATTAATATTACGTCACGTCCGTTGCCGACAGAAAAATTTCACCGTAACAAAAAAAATTACAATTGGGACCACGGAGCTTATGAACTTTGTTTTATATAAATCGAACAATAAATAATTTTTCTGGGTACGAAAAACTTAATTAGCCGATGGCGGCTAATGCAAATTACCGAGACAATTTTTTTTCTCATTTCTGCTCAAGTAGGATGATATTTTAACCCAGTGTAAAATACCGTCAAAAAATATTCATAAATAAAAAAGGTTTTCGTAAAAAAAATAATTTTTTTCAAAATATCGGACATTTTTTCGACTACTTCCGGTTTTACGATTGTTGTCGTGATAGCTTTACGGAGTTCTTTGGATACTTAACTTTCTGTACCAGAAGTGTCAGAAACATCTATTGAGTAGTTTTGGAAAAAAAGATAAAATAAAGAGCGTTTACAAAAATTTAACGATTTTTTATTTTTTTTCAAAGTTTGATGCAATTTTTGGACCACCTATATTATTTCAATGCTTTTCATTTTGGATTCACTATATAGACAATCGATAGGACTTTGAGTAAGAAAAGTTTGAGAAAAATCGTAGGCGTCGTTTTCGAGAAAAGGGCGTCTCAGAACGTTAAAAAATCGGAAAATACTGGATTTTTGGCATACAATAATTTATTTCCTTGCCATCGAAATCGTATTATTTACATACCGTATGATGGTCCATTAATAGGCTATCCAACGACACTTTAGTTCTTTTGGTCCGCTATTACCTAAGGGAGAAATCAAGTTTTTCGCAAGTGCGACAATGTTTTTAACCTTTTTTTTTAATTTTTGAATACTTCCGGTATGGTTATTATTGTCGGAATAGTTTAAATAGCCGGTTTGGGTACTAAAATAGTCATAGGGCTCTGTAATGATATATTACATTTACTGATCAGATAAAATGCCACTGAGAAATCCTATGTCCAAAAGTGAGAAAAATGCAAAAAATTTAAAATATCGAAAATTAACTTTCAATAACTACATACATATTATACATCGTTAGAATCGTAATTAGGTCAGCTATCTGAAAATACAACCTTTTTTCGAAAATCTCTTAAAATAAAAAAATAGTAGAGCTTTTTCCAAAATTTCACGATTTTTCGACTTTTTTCGATTTTCAGTCCGTTATTTCACCTATTCCAGATATTTCAAAGTCGTAATAGATTGTTTTGTACTTAAGACTACCACAAGGTCTCTCGATAGAGAAAGTTTCATAAAAATCGCTGGAGTAGTTTTCAAGATACAGGCGTCCAAAAATGCTAAAAATCAGAAAATACTTGATTTTCAGCGTGCCGTATTTTGCTGCCTGTTCATAGTATCCGTATAAATTTGGTATCATACGATAGTGCAATCCTAGTGCAGTCCAATGGTACCCTAATTTCTTTAATCCATTTATATCGGGCGGAGAAATCGCGTTTTTCCCAAAAATATCCATTTTTTGCATTTTTTTCAAAATATTGCACATTATTTCGACCACTTCCGGTTTAAGGATTCTTGTCGAAATTGCTTTATTCGTTGGTATTGGACTATAACTTCATGTTCCAGAAGTTTCAGAAACGTCAATTCTGCCATAAAACGAAACCCGAGCTCACAAAAAGGGAAGAAAATTCGAAAAAAATCGAAAAATAAAGGGCGATAACTCTGAATGAAACTTATATTACTGGAATCGCATGGACGTCAGGTATCCAAAAATATAGGTCAAATTTGAAAATTTTGAAAAATAACAAAAATTGTCTCGTAAACAACATGTTTTCAATTTTCGAACGCTAAAAGTCATAGACGAATGTTCGAAATCGAAAAATGTGAGATAGCCATTGTCTAAGAAAAGATTCATGGATTCCAAAAAGGTAATTTGTTTGAAAATGGATAAACAATTGACGAAACTATGGCCTATTTTCAATTTTTAGACAAAATACAAAGTTCGGTCACTTCCGGTATGCGCAGAAATTTCAAAAATATTTTATCAAGTAGCCACCACATGGTTTCCCGACAGAAAATCTAATTCCAGATCGATATCTGTTTTCGATCATGGTGATCTAGGCTCCCGCGGTAAATAATAATAATAATAATAATAATAATAATTTTAGTAATCTCAATAGGCTTTCAGACGAAAGTCTGAAAGCCTAACTAGACCTGCAAGCAGCACTGAACCGGCTTTCAGGAATCATACAGAAAGTTTATTATACCATAGCCGATCCATTGAGCTACCAAACTATACTTTAGTTGTTTTGCTTCAGTGACACCCTATACCATATGTTAAAGTAATATTTGCTGGCGAAAAGACCGGTCAAAATTGTAAATTATGGCAAAATTACGTCACTTCCGGTGCCGAAAGAAATTTTTATAGGTGAAAAATAAGTCGAAAATTCGCGACATACAAAATACAAACTTTGTTTTATCATATCGGGCAATAAATAATTAAGGTAAAAAACTTAAAAGTGACCCTGGGAAAATTGGCTATTATTCAACAAGGGAACATGCTAGAATCCTTTTCTTGATATCAATATGATGGTATTGATTCAATCTTACTGCCCATTAGAGTTAGACGTTATAAAGTTAAACGAATGATAAATATAAATCCCTTCAAAAAAATGTTTGTTTTGAAGGCTAAAAATGGGTTTTTTTGCAAAAATTACATTACTTCCGGTTATATTGAAAATGTTAATTTAGTTCACAGAAGTCATAAATGGCATAAGGCATCAAATGGTAAAAAAATTATTAAAATCGTATAATTATTGACACTTTTATGGACGAAAACCCTTGAAAAGTAACTTATAGAAGATCGCCTATTTCTCTGTAACCGTACAAGTTAGAAACCATTTTGTGGTATCTGTATGGCCGTATGGCTTCATTCTATTCGTTGATGGGAATCAAATATCATAATTCTAAAAATATTATAAGGCAGACTCATTTTAATAAAATATTTGTTTTTTAGGTTAAAAATACAGTTTTTGCCCAAATGACGTCATTTCCGGTCACAGTGAAATTGTAAAATTGGCTTGACCTAGTCCAAATTGGCATTAAGCATCAAATGGAAAAAAAAAATTGCAAATCGAATAATAATTCCCTCCTTTATAGGCAAAATAACGTGAAAAGTGATGCATGCAAAATTGCATATTTCTCGGCAACTGCTCATATTACAAACTAATTTTCCCATACATTCTCTTCGTCTGGATTAATGCTACGGGTTTATGAAAATAACAAATAAATATTTCAAAATATGAAGACGCTGAATGATTTGTAAATAACTGAATTTTACACTTTATTTTACATTTTATTCGAAATTGCCCGAAAATGAAATTGGAATTAAAAAATCTGAGCTAAAGATTTTGTGCACCTTTGCAGGGTGCATCCTTTTAGTTATATCAGTTTTGAAAAAAATAACATTTATTTGCTTTCAAAAAGTGGTACAGAACTGTCCAAATTGTAGTTTTTGTTAATATTACGTCACTTCCGTTGCCGACAGAAAAATTTCACCGTAACAAAAAATATTACAATTGGGAACACGGAGCATATGAACTTTGTTTCATACAAATCGAACAATAAATAATTGTTCTGGGTACGAAAAACTAAATTAGCCGATGGCGGCTAACGCAAATTACCGAGACAATTTTTTTTCTCATTTCTGTTCAAGTAGGATGATATTTTAACCCTGTGTAAAATACCATCAAACAATATTCATAAATGAAAAAGGTTTTCGTAAAAAAAAATTTTTTTTTCAAAATATCGGACATTTTTTCGACTACTTCCGGTTTTACGATCATTGTCGTGATAGCTTTACGAAGTTCTTTGGATACTTAACTTTACGTACCAGAAGTGTCAGAAACATCCATTGAGTAGTCTTGGAAAAAAAGATAAATTAAAGAGCGTTTCCAAAAATTTAACGATTTTTCAATTTTTTTCAAAGTTTGAGGCCATTTTTGGACCACCTACATTATTTCAATGCTTTTCATTTTGGATTCACTATATAGACAACCGATAGGACTTTGAGTAAGGAAAGTTTAAGAAAAATCGTAGGCGTTGTTTACGAGAAAAGGGCGTCTCGGAATGTTAAAAAATCGGAAAATACTAGATTTTTGGCATACAATAATTTATTTCCTTACCATCGAAATCGTATTATTTAGATACCATATGATGGTCCATTAATAGGGCTATCCAACGACACTTTAGTTCTTTTGGTCCGCTATTACCTAAGGGAGAAATCAAGTTTTTCGCAAGTGCGACAATTTTTTTAACCTTTTTTTTCATTTTTTGAATACTTCCGGTGTGGTTATTATTGTCGGAATAGTTTTAATAGCCGGTTTGGGCACTAAAATAGCCACAGGGCTCTGTAATGATGTATTACATTATATGATCAGATAAAGTGCCCCTGGGAAATCTGGTGTTCAAAAGTGCCAAAAATGCAAAAAAATTAAAATATCGAAAATTAAATTTCAATAAGCACATACATATTATACATCGTTAGAATCGTAATTAGGTCAGCTATCTGAATATACAACCTTTTTTTGAAAATCTCTTAAAATAAAAAAATGGTGGAGCATTTTCCAAAATTTCACGATTTTTCGACTTTTTTCGATTTTCAGTCCCTTTTTTATCCTATTCCAGACATTTCAAAGTCTTATTGGATGACTTCATGCACAATACCTCCAAAAGGACTCTCAATAGAAAAAATTAAAAAAAAATTGTAGGTTAAGTTTTCGAGATACAGGCGTCCAAAAATGCTAAAAATCAGAAAATACTTGATTTTCAGCGTGCCATATTTTACTGCCTCATCATAGTATCTGTATGAATTGGGTATCATACGATAGTACAATCCTAGTGCAGTCCAATGGTACCCTAATTTGTTTAATCCATTGATATCGGACGGAGAAATCGCGTTTTCCCCAAAACTATCCATTTTTTTGCATTTTTTCAAAATATTGCACATTATTTCGACTACTTCCGGTCTACGGATCATTGTTGAAATTGCTTTATTCCTTGCAATGGTCATTTGGCTTCATGCCTTAGAAGTTTCAGATTCGCCAATTCGGCCATATAACGAAACCCGAGCTCACAAAATAGGTAGAAAATTCGAAAAAAATCGAAAAATAAAGGGCGATAACTCTGAATGAAACTTATATTACTGGAATCGGATGGACTTAAGGTATCCAAAAATATAAGTCAAATTTCAAAATTTTGAAAAATGAAAAAAATTGTCTCTTAAACAAAATTTTTCAATTTTCGAACGCTAGAAGTCAGCGACGAAGTTTCGAAATTACAAAATCTTAGATTGCTATTGGCTCGAAAAAGATTCGGGGTTTCCGAAAATGTCATTTGTTTGAAAATGGGTAAATAATTGACGAAACTATGGCCAATTTTCCATTTTTTGACAACGTACAAAGATCTGCCACTTCCGGTATGCGCAGAATTTTCGAAAATACTTTATCAAGTAGCCACCACATGGTTTCCCGAAAGAAAAGTTGATTTCAGATCGATATCTGCTTTCGATCATGGAGAACTTGGCCCCCGCGGTAAATAATAATAATAATAATAATTTTAGTAATCTCAATAGGCTTTCAGACGAAAGTCTGAAAGCCTAACTAGACCTGCAAGCAGCACTGAACCGGCTTTCAGGAATCATACAGGAAGTTTATTATACCCTAGCCGATCCATTGAGCTACCAAACTTTAATTGTTTTGCTTCAGTGACACCCTCTATCATATGTAAAAGTAATATTTGCTGGCGAAAAGACCTTTCAAAATTGTAAATTATGGCAAAATTACGTCACTTCCGGAATTATTATAGGTGAAAAATAAGTCGAAAATTCGCAACATACAAAATACAAACTTTGTTTTATACATATCGGGCAATAAATAATTAACCTATAACCAATAAACTGAAATTAAGAAGGTAAAAAACTTAAAAGTGACACTGGGACAATTGGCTATTTTTCGACAAGGGAACATGCTAGAAGCCTTTTCTTGATATCAATATGATGGTATTTATTCAATCTTACTGCCCATTAGAGTCAGACGTTATAAAGTTAAACGAATAATAAACATAAGGCCAAAATACGTTTTTTGAAAAAATTACATTACTTCCGGTGATATTGAAAATGTTAATTTAGTTCATAGAAGTCATAAATGGCATTACTTCCAGTGATATTGAAAATGTTAACTTGATTCATAGAAGTCATAAATTGCATAAGGTATCAAATGGTAAAAAAATTATAAAAATCGAATAATAATTGACACTTTTATAGACCAAAAACCTTGAAAAGTGACTTATCGAAGATCGCCTATTTCTCTGTAACCGTACAAGTTAGAAACCATTTTGTGGTATCTGTATGGTCGTATGGCTTCATTCTATTCGTTGATGGGAATCAAATATCATAATTTTAAAAATATTATAAGGGAGACTGATTTGAATAAAATATTAGTTTTCTGGGTAAAAAATACAGTTTTTGCCCAAGTGACGTCATTTCCGGTCACAGTGAAATTGTAAAATTGGCTTGACCTAGAACAAATTGACACTAAGCATCAAATGGAAAAATAATATTTTTTCGACTACTTCCGGTTTTACGATCGTTGTCGTGATAGCTTTACGAAGTTCTTTGGATACTTAACTTTCTGTACCAGAAGTGTCAGAAACATCCATTGAGTAGTTTTGGAAAAAAAGATAAATTAAAGAGCGTTTACAAAAATTTTACGATTTTTCAATTTTTTTCAAAGTTTGATGTCATTTTTGGACCACCTACATTATTTCAATGCTTTTCATTTTGGATTCACTATATAGACAACCGATAGGACTATGAGTAAGAAAAGTTTCAGAAAAATCGTAGGCGTCATTTTCGAGAAAAGGGCGTCTCAGAATGTTAAAAAATCGGAAAATACTAGATTTTTGGCATACAATAATTTATTTCCTTACCATCGAAATCGTATTATTTAGATACCATATGATGGTCCATTAATAAAGCTACCCAACGACACTTTAGTTCTTTTGGTCCGCTATTACCTAAGCGAGAAATCAAGTTTTTCGCAAGTGCGACAATGTTTTTAACCTTTTTTAAAATTTTTTTGAATACTTCCGGTATGGTTATTATTGTCGGAATAGTTTTAATAGCCGGTTTGGGCACTAAAATAGCCACAGGGCTCTGTAATGATATATTACATTATCTGATCAGATAAAATGCCCCTGAGAAATCCTATGTTCAAAAGTGCCAAAAAAGGAAAAAATTTAAAATATCGAAAATTAAATTTCAATAACTACATACATATTATACATCGTTAGAATCATAATTATGTCAGCTATCTGAATATACAACCTTTTTTTGAAAATCTCTTAAAATAAAAAAATAGCAGAGCATTTTCCAAAATTTCACGATTTTTCGACTTTTTTCGATTTTCAGTCCGTTATTTCACCTATTCCAGATATTTCAAAGTCTTATTGGATGGCTTCATGCAAAATACCCCCGAAAGGACTCTCGATAGAAAAAATTTAAAAAAAAGTTGCGGTTAAGTTTTCGAGATACAGGCGTCCAAAAATGCTAAAAATCAGAAAATTCGTGATTTTCAGCGTGTCATATTTTGCTGCCTGATCATAGTGTCCGTATGAATTGGGTATCATACGATAGTACAATCCTAGTGCAGTCCAATGGTACCCTAATTTGTTTAATCCATAGATATCGGACGGAGAAATCGCGTTTTTCCCCAAAATACCCATTTTTTGCATTTTTTTCAAAATATTGCACATTATTTCGACTACTTCCGGTCTACGGATCATTGTTGAAATTGCTTTATTCCTTGCAATGGTCATTTGGCTTCATGCCTCAGAAGTTTCAGATTCGCTAATTCGGCCATATAAAGAAACCCGAGCTCACAAAATAGGTAGAAAATTCGAAAAAAATCGAAAAATAAAGGGTGATAACTCCGAATAAAACTTATATTACTGGAATCAGATAGACTTAAGGTATCAAAAAATGTCAAATTTGAAAATTTTGAAAAATGAAAAAAATTGTCTCTTTAACAACATTTTTCAATTTTCGAACGCTAGAAGTCAGCGACGAAGTTTCGAAATTACAAAATCTTAGATTGCTATTGGCTCGGAAAAGATTCAGGGTTTCCGAAAATGTCATTTGTTTGAAAATGGGTAAAGAATTGACGAAACTATGGCCAATTTTCAATTTTTTGACAACGTACAAAAATCTGCCACTTCCGGTATGCGCAGAATTTTCGAAAATACTTTATCAAGTAGCCACCACATGGTTTCCCGAAAGAAAAGTTGATTTCAGATCGATATCAGCTTTCGATCATGGAGAACTTGGGTCCCGCGGTAAATAATAATAATAATAACTAGACCTGCAAGCAGCACTGAACCGGCTTTCAGGAATCAAACAGGAAGTTTATTATACCATAGCCGATCCATTAAGCTACCAAACTATACTTTAGTTGTTTTGCTTCAGTGACACCCTCTATCATATGTAAAAGTAATATTTGCTGGCGAAAAGACCGGTCAAAATTGTAAATTATGGCAAAATTACGTCACTTCCGGAATCGAAAGAAATTTTTATAGGTGAAAAATAAGTCGAAAATTCGCAACACACAAAATACAAACTTCGTTTTATACATATCGGGCAATAAATAATTAACCTATAACCCATAAAATGAAATTAAGACGGTAAAAAACTTAAAAGTGACCCTGGGAAAATTGGCTATTATTCGACAAGGGAACATGCTAGAAGGCTTTTCTTGATATCAATATGATGGTATTGATTCAATCTTACTGCCCATTAGAGTCAGACGTTATCAAGTTAAACGAATAATAAATATAAATCCCTTCAAAAAAATGTTTGTTTTGAAGGCTAAAAATACGTTTTTTGCAAAAATTACATTACTTCCGGTGATATTGAAAATGTTAACTTAGTTCATAGAAGTCATAAATGGCATAAGGCATCAAATGGTAAAAAAATTATAAAAATCGAATGATAATTGACACTTTTATAGACCAAAAACCTTGAAAAGTGACTTATAGAAGATCGCCTATTTCTCTGTAACCATACAAGTTAGAAACCATTTTGTGGTATCTGTATGGTCGTATGGCTTCATTCTATTCGTTGATGGGAATCAAATATCATAATTTTAAAAATATTATAACGCAGACTCATTTGAATAAAATATTTGTTTTTTGAGTTAAAAATACAGTTTTTGCCCAAATGACGTCATTTCCGGTCACAGAGAAAATGTAAAATTGGCTTGACATAGTCCAAATTGGCATTAGGCATCAAATGGAAAAAAAATATTGCAAATCGAATGATAATTCATTCTTTTATAGGCAAAATAACGTGAAAAGTGATGTATGCAAAATTTTATATTTCTCGGCAACTGCTCATATTACAAACTAATTTTCGCATAAATTCTCTTCGTCTGGATTATTGCTACGAGTTTATGAAAATTACAAATAAATATTTCAAAATATGAAGACGCTGAATGAATTGTAAATAACTGAATTTTACACTTTATTTTACATTTTGTTCGAAATTGCCCGAAAATGAAATTGAAATTAAAAAAACTGAGCTAATGATTTTGTGCATCTTTGCAGGGTGCATCCTTTTAGTTATATCAGTTTTGAAAAAAAAAAATATTTGCTTTCAAAAAGTGGTACCGAATTTTCAAAATTGTAGTTTTTGTTAATATTACGTCACTTCCGTTGCCGACAGAAAAATTTCACCGTAACAAAAAAAAATACAATTGGGACCACGGAGCATATGAACTTTGTTTTATACAAATCAAACAATAAATAATTTTTCTGGGTACGAAAAACTAAATTAGCCGATGGCGGCTAACGCAAATTACCGAGATAATTTTTTTTCTCATTTCTGCTCAAGTACGATGATATTTTAACCCTGTGTAAAATACCATCAAAAAATATTCATAAATAAAAAAGGTATTCGTAAAAAAAAATTTTTTTTTCAAAGTATCGGACATTTTTTCGACTACTTCCGGTTTTACGATCATTGTCGCGATAGCTTTACGAAGTTCTTTGGATACTTAACTTTCTGTACCAGAAGTGTCAGAAACATCCATTGAGTAGTTTTGGAAAAAAAGATAAATTAAAGAGCGTTTACAAAAATTTAATGATTTTTCAATTTTTTTCAAAGTTTGATGCCATTTTTGGACCACCTATATTATTTCAATGCTTTTCATTTTGGATTCACTATATAGACAACCGATAGGACTTTGAGTAAGAAAAGTTTAAGAAAAATCTGCTTCGTCGTTTTCGAGAAAAGGGCGTCTCAGAATGTTAAAAATTCGGAAAATACTAGATTTTTGGCATACAATGATTTACTTCCCTACCATCGAAATCGTATTATTTAGATACCATATGATGGTCCATTAATAGGGCTTTCGAACGACACTTTAGTTCTTTTGGTCCGCTACTACCTAAGGGAGAAATCAAGTTTTTCGCAAGTGCGACAATGTTTTTAACCTTTTTTTTTCATTTTTTGAATACTTCCGGTATGGTTATTATTTTCGGAATAGTTTTAATAGCCGGTTTGGACAGTAAAATAGCCACAGGGCTCTGTAATGGTATATTACATTATCTGATCAGATAAAATGACCCTGAGAAATCCTATGTTGAAAAGTGCCAAAAATGCAAAAAATTTAAAATATCGAAAATTAAATTTCAATAACTACATACATATTATACATCGTTAGAATCGTAATTAGGTCAGCTATCTGAATATACAATCTTTTTTTGAAAATCTCTTAAAATAAAAAAATAGTAGAGCATTTTCCAAAATTTCACGATTTTTCGACTTTTTTCGATTTTCAGTCCGTTATTTCACATATTCCAGACATTTCAAAGTCTTATTGGATGGCATAATTCACAAGACTATCGAATTGACTCTCGATAGAGAAAGTTAAAAAAAAAGTTGCGGTTAAGTTTTCGAGATACAGGCGTCCAAAAACGCTCCAAATCAGAAAATACTTGATTTTCAGCGTGCCATATTTTGCTTCCTGCTCATCGTATCCGTACGAATTGGGTGTCATACGATAGTACAATCCTAGTGCAGTCTAATGGTACCCTAATTTCTTTAATCCGTTGATATCGGGCAGAGAAATCGCGTTTTCCCCCAAAGTATCCATTTTTTGCATTTTTTTCAAAATATTGAACATTATTTCGACCACTTCCGGTTTAAAGATCCGTGTCGAAATTGCTTTATCAGTTGGTATTGGACTATAACTTCTTGTTCCAGAAGTTTCAGAAACGTCAATTCTACCATAAAACGAAACCCGAGCTCACAAAATGGGAAGAAAATTCGAAAAAAATCGAAAAATAAAGGGCGATAACTCTGAATGAAACTTATATTACTGGAATCGGATGGACTTCAGGTATCCAAAAATGTAGGTCAAATTTGAAAATTTTGAAAAATGACAAAAATTGTCTCTTAAACAACATGTTTTCAATTTTCGAACGATAAAAGTCATAGACGAATTTTCGAAATTGAAAAATGTGAGATAGCCATTGTCTCAGAAAAGATTCAGGGATTCCAAAAATGTAATTTGTTTGAAAATGGATAAAGACTTGACGAAACTATGGCCGATTTTCAATTTTTAGACAACGTGCAAAGTTCGGTCACTTCCGGTATGCGCAGAAATTTCAAAAATATTTTATCAAGTAGCCACCACATGGTTTCCCAATAGAAAATATAATTCCAGATCGATATCTGTTTTCGATCATGGAGATCTAGGCCCTCGCGGTAAATAATAATAATAATAATAACTAGACCTGCAAGCAGCACTGAACCGGCTTTCAGGAATCATACAGGAAGTTTCTTATACCATAGCCGATCCATTGAGCTACCAAACTATACTTTAGTTGTTTTGCTTCAGTGACACCCTCTCTATATGTAAAAGTAATATTTGCTGGCGAAAAGACCGGTCAAAATTGTAAATTATGGCAAAATTACGTCACTTCCGGTACCGAAAGATATTTTTATAGGTGAAAAATAAGTCGAAAATTCGCAACACACAAAATACAAACTTTGTTTTATACATATTGGGCAATAAATAATTACCCTATAACCCATAAACTGAAATTAAGAAGGTAAAAAACTTAAAAGTGACCCTGGGAAAATTGGCTATTATTCGACAAGGGAACATGCTAGAAGGCTTTTTTTGATATCAATATGATGGTATTGATTCAATCTTACTGCCCATTAGAGTCAGACGTTATCAAGTTAAACGAATAATAAATATAAATCCCTTCAAAAAAATGTTTGTTTTGAAGGCTAAAAATACGTTTTTTGCAAAAATTACATTACTTCCGGTGATATTGAAAATGTTAACTTAGTTCATAGAAGCCATAAATGGCATAAGGCATCAAATGGTAAAAAAATTATAAAAATCGAATAATAATTGAGACTTTTATAGACCAAAAACCTTGAAAAGTGACTTATAGAAGATCGCCTATTTCTCTGTAACCATACAAGTTAGAAACCATTTTGTGGTATCTGTATGGTCGTATGGCTTCATTCTATTCGTTGATGGGAATCAAATATCATAATTTTAAAAATATTATAAGGCAGACTCATTTGAATAAAATATTTGTTTTTTGGGTTAAAAATACAGTTTTTGCCCAAATGACGTCATTTCCGGTCACAGTGAAAATGTAAAATTGACTTGACCTAGTCCAAATTGGCATTAGGCATCAAATGGAAAAAAAATATTGCAAATCGAATGATAATTCACTCTTTTATAGGCAAAATAACGTGAAAAGTGATGCATGCAAAATTGCATATTTCTCGGCAACTGCTCATATTACAAACTAATTTTCGCATACATTCTCTTCGTCTGGATTATTGCTACGAGTTTATGAAAATTACAAATAAATATTTCAAAATATGAAGACGCTGAATGAATTGTAAATAACTGAATTTTACACTTTATTTTACATTTTATTCGAAATTGCCCGAAAATGAAATTGAAATTAAAAAATCTGAGCTAAGGATTTCGTGCATCTTTGCAGGGTGCATCCTTTTAGTTATATCAGTTTTGAAAAAAAAAAATATTTGCTTTCAAAAAGTGGTACCGAACTGTCAAAATTGTAGTTTTTGTTAATATTACGTCACTTTCGTTGCCGACAGAAAAATTTTACCGTAACAAAAAAAATTACAATTGGGACCACGGAGCATATGAACTTTGTTTTATACAAATCGAACAATAAATAATTTTTCTGGGTACGAAAAACTAAATTAGCCGATGGCGGCTAACGCAAATTACCCTGACAATTTTTTTTCTCATTTCTGCTCAAGTACGATGATATTTTAACCCTGTGTAAAATACCATCAAAATATATTCATAAATAAAAAAGGTATTCGTAAAAAAATTATTTTTTTTCAAAATATCGGACATTTGTTCGACGACTTCCGGTTTTACGATCATTGTCGCGATAGCTTTACGAAGTTCTTTCGATACTTAACTTTCTGTACCAGAAGTGTCAGAAACATCCATTGAGTAGTTTTGGAAAAAAAGATAAATTAAAGAGCGTTTACAAAAATTTAATGATTTTTCAATTTTTTTCAAAGTTTGATGCCATTTTTGGACCACCTATATAATATCAATGCTTTTCATTTTTGATTCACTATATAGACAACCGATAGGACTTTGAGTAAGAAAAGTTTAAGAAAAATCTGCGGCGTCGTTTTCGAGAAAAGGGCGTCTCAGAATGTTAAAAAATCGGAAAATACTAGATTTTTGGCATACAATAATTTATTTCCCTACCATCGAAATCGTATTATTTAGATACCATATGATGGTCCATTAATAGGGCTTTCCAACGACCCTTTAGTTCTTTTGGTCCGCTATTACCTAAGGGAGAAATCAAGTTTTTCGCAAGTGCAACAATGTTTTTAACCTTTTTTTTTCATTTTTTGAATACTTCCGGTATGGTTATTATTTTCGGAATAGTTTTAATAGCCGGTTTGGACACTAAAATAGCCACAGGGCTCTGTAATGATATATTGCATTATCTGATCAGATAAAATGCCCCTGAGAAATCCTATGTTGAAAAGTGCCAAAAATGCAAAAAATTTAAAATATCGAAAATTAGATTTCAATAACTACATACATATTATACATCGTTAGAATCGTAATTAGGTCAGCTATCTGAATATACAATCTTTTTTTGAAAATCTCTCAAAATAAAAAAATAGTAGAGCATTTTCCAAAATTTCACGATTTTTCGACTTTTTTCGATTTTCAGTCCGTTATTTCACCTATTCCAGACATTTCAAAGTCTTATTGGGTGGCATAATTCACAAGACTATCGAATGGACTCTCGATAGAGAAAGTTAAAAAAAAAGTTGCGGTTAAGTTTTCGAGATACAGGCGTCCAAAAACGCTCCAAATCAGAAAATACTTGATTTTCAGCGTGCCATATTTTGCTTCCTGCTCATCGTATCCGCATGAATTGGGTATCATACGATAGTACAATCCTAGTGCAGTCCAATGGTACCCTAATTTCTTTAATCCGTTGATATCGGGCGGAGAAATCGCGTTTTTCCCCAAAATATCCATTTTTTGCATTTTTTTCAAAATATTGCACATTATTTCGATCACTTCCGGTTAAAGGATTCTTGTCGAAATTGCTTTATCAGTTGGTATTGGACTATAACTTCATGTTCCGTAAGTTTCAGAAACATCATTTTGGCTGTAAAACGACACCACAGCTCACAAAATGGGAAGAAAATTCGAAAAAAATCGAAAAATAAAGGGCGATAACTCTGAATGAAACTTATATTACTGGAATCGGATTGACGTCAGGTATCCAAATATGTAGGTCAAATTTGCAAATTTTGAAAAATAACAAAAATTGTCTCGTAGGCGACGTGTTTTGAATTTTCGAACGATAGAAGTCAGCGACGAAGTTTCGAAATAGCGAAATGTGAGATTGCTATTGTCTGGGAAAAGTCTCAGACTTTCCAAAAATGTGATTTGTTTGAATATAGGTAGAGAATTGACGAAACCACGGCCGATTTTTTATTTTTTACCAACGTTCGATATTCGACCACTTCCGGTCTGCGCAGAAGTTCAAAAATTGCTTTATTGAGTAGCCACCACATGGTTTCCCGATAGAAAGATGAACTGCAGATCGGTATCTCTTTTCCATCATAGAGAAATAGGCTCCGGCGGTAAATAATAATAATAAAAAAAAAAATAATAATTTTAGTAATCTCAATAGGCTTTCAGACGAAAGTCTGAAAGCCTAATAATAACTAGACCTGCAAGCAGCACTGAACCGGCTTTCAGGAATCATACAGGAAGTTTCTTATACCATAGCCGATCTATTGAGCTACCAAACTATACTTTAGTTGTTTTGTTTCAGTGACACCCTCTATCATATGTAAAAGTAATATTTGCTGGCGAAAACACCGGTCAAAATTGTAAATTATGGCAAAATTACGTCACTTCAGGTACCGAAAGATATTTTTATAGGTGAAAAATAAGTCGAAAATTCGCAACACACAAAATACAAACTTTGTTTTATACATATTGGGCAATAAATAATTACCCTATAACCCATAAACTGAAATTAAGAAGGTAAAAAACTTAAAAGTGACCATGGGAAAATTGGCTATTATTCGACAAGGGAACATGCTAGAAGGCTTTTTTTGATATCAATATGATGGTATTGATTCAATCTTACTGCCCATTAGAGTCAGACGTTATCAAGTTAAACGAATAATAAATATAAATCCCTTAAAAAAAATGTTTGTTTTGAAGGCTAAAAATACGTTTTTTGCAAAAATTACATTACTTCCGGTGATATTGAAAAGGTTAACTTAGTTCATAGAAGCCATAAATGGCATAAGGCATCAAATGGTAAAAAAATTATAAAAATCGAATAATAATTGAGACTTTTATAGACCAAAAACCTTGAAAAGTGACTTATAGAAGATCGCCTATTTCTCTGTAACCACACAAGTTAGAAACCATTTTGTGGTATCTGTATGGTCGTATGGCTTCATTCTATTCGTTGATGGGAATCAAATATCATAATTTTAAAAATATTATAAGGCAGACTCATTTGAATAAAATATTTGTTTTTTGGGTTAAAAATACAGTTTTTGCCCAAATGACGTCATTTCCGGTCACAGTGAAAATGTAAAATTGGCTTGACCTAGTCCAAATTGGCATTATGCATCAAATGGAAAAAAAATATAGCAAATCGAATGATAAATCACTCTTTTATAGGCAAAATAACGTGAAAAGTGATGCATGCAAAATTGCATATTTCTCGGCAACTGCTCATATTACAAACTAATTTTCGCATACATTCTCTTCGTCTGGATTATTGCTACGAGTTTATGAAAATTACAAATAAATATTTCAAAATAGAAGACGCTGAATGAATTGTAAATAACTGAATTTTACACTTTATTTTACATTTTATTCGAAATTGCCCGAAAATGAAATTGAAATTAATAAATCTGAGCTAAGGATTTTGTGCATCTTTGCAGGGTGCATCCTTTTAGTTATATCAGTTTTGAAAAAAAAAATATTTGCTTTCAAAAAGTGGTACCGAACTGTCAAAATTGTAGTTTTTGTTAATATTACGTCACTTCCGTTGCCGACAGAAAAATTTCACCGTAACAAAAAAAAATATAATTTGGACCACGGAGCATATGAACTTTGTTTTATACAAATCGAACAATAAATAATTTTTCTGGGTACGAAAAACTAAATTAGCCGATGGCGGCTAACGCAAATTACCCTGACAATTTTTTTTCTCATTTCTGCTCAAGTACGATGATATTTTAACCCTGTGTAAAATACCATCAAAATATATTCATAAATAAAAAAGGTATTCGTAAAAAAAATATTTTTTTTCAAAATATCGGACATTTGTTCGACTACTTCCGGTTTTACGATCATTGTCGCGATAGCTTTACGAAGTTATTTGGATACTTAACTTTCTGTACCAGAAGTGTCAGAAACATCCATTGAGTAGTTTTGGAAAAAAAGACAAATTAAAGAGCGTTTACAAAAATTTAACGATTTTTCAATTTTTTTCAAAGTTTGATGCCATTTTTGGACCACCTATATTATTTCAATGCTTTTCATTTTGGATTCACTATATAGACAACCGATAGGACTTTGAGTAAGAAAAGTTTAAGAAAAATCTGCGGTGTCGTTTTCGAGAAAAGGGCGTCTCAGAATGTTAAAAAATCGGAAAATACTAGATTTTTGGCATACAATAATTTATTTCCCTACCATCGAAATCGTATTATTTAGATAACATATGATGGTCCATTAATAGGGCTATCCAACGACACTTTAGTTTTTTTGGTCCGCTATTACCTAAGGGAGAAATCAAGTTTTTCGCAAGTGCGACAATGTTTTTAACCTTTTTTTTATTTTTTTTGAATACTTCCGGTATGGTTATTATTGTCGGAATAGTTTTAATAGCCGGTTTGGGCACTAAAATAGCCACAGGGCTCTGTAATGATATATTACATTATCTGATCAGATAAAATGCCGCCGAGAAATCCTATGTTCAAAAGTGCCAAAAATGCAAAAAAATTAAAATATCGAAAATTAAATTTCAATAACTACATACATATTATACATCGTTATAATCGTAATTAGGTCAGCTATCTGAATATGCAATCTTTTTTTGAAAATCTCTTAAAATAAAAAAATAGTAGAGCATTTTCCAAAATTTCACGATTTTTCGACTTTTTTCGATTTTCAGTCTGTTATTTCACCTATTCCAGATATTTCAAAGTCTTATTGGATGGCTTCATGCAAAATACCTCCGAAAGGACTCTCGATAGAAAAAATTTAAAAAAAAGTTGCGGTTAAGTTTTCGAGATACAGGCGTCCAAAAATGCTAAAAATCAGAAAATACTTGATTTTCAGCGTGCCATATTTTGCTGCCTGATTATAGTATCCGTATGAATGGGGTATCATATGATAGTACAATCCTCGTGCCACCCAATGGTACCTTAATTTGATTAATCCGTTGATATCGGACGGAGACATCACGTTTTCCCCGAAAACATCCATTTTTTGCATTTTTTTCAAAATATTGCCTATTATTTCGACCACTTCCGGTTTAAAGATCCGTGTCGAAATTGCTTTATCAGTTGGTATTGGACTATAACTTCATGTTCCATAAGTTTCAGAAACATCATTTTGGCTGTAAAACGACACCACAGCTCACAAAATGGGTAGAAAATTCGAAAAAAATCGAAAAATAAAGGGCGGTAACTCTGAAAGAAACTTATGTTACTGGAATCGGATTGACGTCAGGTATCCGAAAATCTAGGTCAAATTTCCAAATTTTGAAAAATAACAAAAATTGTCTCGTAGGCGACGTGTTTTGAATTTTCGAACGATAGAAGTCAGCAACGAAGTTTCGAAATCGCAAAATGTGAGATTGCTATTGTCTCGGAAAAGTCTCAGGCTTTCCAAAAATGTGATTTGTTTGAATATAGGTAGAGAATTGACGAAACCACGGCCGATTTTTAATTTTTTACCAACGTTCAAAATTCGGCCACTTCCGGTCTGCGCAGAAGTTTGAAAATTGCTTTATTGGGTAGCCACCACCTAGTTTCCCGATAGAAATATGGATCGCAAATCGGTATCTCTTTTCGATCATAGAGAAATAGGCTCCGGCGGAAAAGAATAATAATAAAAAAAATAATAATTTTAGTAATCTCAATAGGCTTTCAGACGAAAGTCTGAAAGCCTAATAACTAGACCTGCAAGCAGCACTGAACCGGCTTTCAGGAATCATACAAGAAGTTTATTATACCATAGCCGATCCATTGAGCTACCAAACTATACTTTAGTTGTTTTGCTTCAGTGACACCCTCTATCATATGTAAAAGTAATATTTGCTGGCGAAAAGACCGGTCAAAATTGTAAATTATGGCAAAATTATGTTACTTCCGGTGCCGAAAGAAATTTTTATAGGTGAAAAATAAGTCGAAAATTCGCAACATACAAAATACAAACTTTGTTTTGTACATATCGGGCAATAAATAATTAACCTATAACCCATAAACTGAAATTAAGAAGGTAAAAAACTGAAAAGTGACCCTGGGAAAATTGGCAATTATTCGACAAGGGAACATGCTAGAAGCCTTTTCTTGATATCAATATAATGGTATTGATTCAATCTTACTGCCCATTAGAGTCAGACGTTATAAAGTTAAACGAATAATAAATATAAATCCCTTCACAAAAATGTTTGTTTTGAAGGCTAAAAATACGTTTTTTGCAAAAATTACATTACTTCCGGTGATATTGAAATTGTTAACTTGGTTCATAGAAGTCATAAATGGTATAAGGCATCAAATGGTAAAAAATTTATAAAAATCGAATAATAATTGACACTTTTATAGACCAAAAACCTTGAAAAGTGACTTACAGAAGATCGCCTATTTCTCTGTAACCGTACATGTTAGAAACCATTTTGTGGTATCTGTATGGTCGTATGGCTTCATTCTATTCGTTGATGGGAATCAAATATCATAATTTTAAAAATATTATAAGGCAGACTCATTTGAATAAAATATTTGTTTTTTAGGTTAAAAATACAGTTTTTGCCCAAATGACGTCATTTCCGGTCACAGTGAAAATGTAAAATTGGCTTGACCTAGTCCAAATTGGCATTAGGCATCAAATGGGAAAAAAATATTGCAAATCGAATAATAATTAACTCTTTTATGGGCAAAATAACGTGAAAAAAGATGGATGCAAAATTGCATATTTCTCGGCAACTGCGCATATTACAAACTAATTTTCGCATACATTCTCTTCGTCTGGATTATTGCTACGAGTTTATGAAAATTACAAATAAATATTTCAAAATATGAAGACGCTGAATGAATTGTAAATAACTGAATTTTACACTTTATTTTACATTTTATTCGAAATTGCCCGAAAATGAAATTGAAATTAAAAAATCTGAGCTAAGGATTTTCCGCATCTTTGCAGGGTGCATCCTTTTAGTTATATCAGTTTTGAAAAAAAAAATATTTGCTTTCAAAAAGTGGTAACGAACTGTCAAAATTGTAGTTTTAGTTAATATTACGTCACTTCCGTTGCCGACAGAAAAATTTCACCGTAACAAAAAAAATTACAATTGGGACCACGGAGCATATGAACTTTGTTTTATACAAATCGAACAATAAATAATTTTTCTGGGTACGAAAAACTAAATTAGCCGATGGCGGCTAACGCAAATTACCGGGACAATTTTTTTTCTCATTTCTGCTCAAGTACGATGATATTTTAACCCTGTGTAAAATACCATCAAAAAATATTCATAAATAAAAAAGGTATTCGTAAAAAAATTTATTTTTTTCAAAATATCGGACATTTTTTCGACTACTTCCGGTTTTACGATCATTGTCGCGATAGCTTTACGAAGTTCTTTCGATACTTAACTTTCTGTACCAGAAGTGTCAGAAACATCCATTGAGTAGTTTTGGAAAAAAAGATAAATTAAAGAGCGTTTCCAAAAATTTAACGATTTTTCAATTTTTTTCAAAGTTTGATGCCATTTTTGGACCACCTATATTATTTCAATGCTTTTCATTTTGGATTCACTATATAGACAACCGATAGGACTTTGAGTAAGAAAAGTTTCAGAAAAATCTGCGGCGTCGTTTTCGAGAACAGGGCGTCTCAGAATGTTAAAAAATCGGAAAATACTAGATTTTTGGCATACAATAATTTATTTCCCTACCATCGAAATCGTATTATTTAGATACCATATGATGGTCCATTAATAGGGCTTTCCAACGACACTTTAGTTATTTTGGTCCGCTATTACCTAAGGGAGAAATCAAGTTTTTCGCAAGTGCGACAATGTTTTTAACCTTTTTTTTTCATTTTTTGAATACTTCCGGTATGGTTATTATTTTCGGAATAGTCTTAATAGCCGGTTTGGGCACTAGAATAGCCACAGGGCTCTGTAATGATATATTGCATTATCTGATCAGATAAAATGCACCTGAGAAATCCTATGTTGAAAAGTGCCAAAAATGCAAAAAATTTAAAATATCGAAAATTAAATTTCAATAACTACATACATATTATACATCGTTAGAATCGTAATTAGGTCAGCTATCTGAATATACAATCTTTTTTTGAAAATCTCTTAAAATAAAAAAATAGTAGAGCATTTTCCAAAATTTCACGATTTTTCGACTTTTTTCGATTTTCAGTCCGTTATTTCACCTATTCCATACATTTCAAAGTCTTATTGGGTGGCATAATTCACAAGACTATCGAATGGACTCTCGAGAGAGAAAGTTAAAAAAAAAGTTGCGGTTAAGTTTTCGAGATACAGGCGTCCAAAAATGCTAAAAATCAGAAAATACTTGATTTTCAGCGTGCCATATTTGGCTGCCTGATCATAGTATCCGTATGAAATGGGTATCATACGATAGTACAATCATAGTGCAGTCCAATGGTACCCTAATTTGTTTAATCCATTGATATCGGGCGGAGAAATCGCGTTTTTCCCAAAAATATCCATTTTTTGCATTTTTTTCAAAATATTGAACATTATTTCGACCACTTCCGGTTTAAAGATCCATGTCGAAATTGCTTTATCAGTTGGTATTGGACTATAACTTCATGTTCCAGAAGTTTCAGAAACGTCAATTCTACCATAAAACGAAACCCGAGCTCGCAAAATGGGAAGAAAATTCGAAAAAAATCGAAAAATAAAGGGCGATAACTCTGAATGAAACTTATATTACTGGAATCGGATGGACTTCAGGTATCCAAAAATATAGGTCAAATTTGAAAATTTTGAAAAATAACAAAAATTGTCTCGTAAACAACATGTTTTCAATTTTCGAACTATAAAAGTCATAGACGAATGTTCGAAATTAAAAAATGTGAGATAGCCATTGTCTCAGAAAAGATTCAGGGATTCCAAAAATGTAATTTGTTTGAAAATGGATGAAGAATTGACGAAACTATGGCCGATTTTCAATTTTTAGAGAAAGTACAAAGTTCGGTCACTTCCGGTATGCGCAGAAATTTCAAAAATATTTTATCAAGTAGCCACCACATGGTTTCCCGATAGAAAAGCTAATTCCAGATCGATATCTGTTTTCGATCATGGAGATCTAGGCCCTCGCGGTAAATAATAATAATAACTAGACCTGCATGCAGGAATGACGGGTTTCACTGGTGCCACGTCACTTTCGGTGCCACGTTACCCTTAAACATATGTCACTTCCGATACCAATGAAACCATCAAACAGGTTTCCACATAAGCATTGTAAACATCAAATAAAATGGACGAAGAATCAACCAAATCCAGCAATATCAATTCATTTTATATATATGTTACTTGTAAGTGATCCTGGCAAAATTTCATTACTTCCGGTGATAATGAAAATGTTCAATTAGTTTTATGAAATCAGAAATGGCATAAGGCAGCATAATGGCGAAAATTGTATGTAAATCGAATGAGAATTGCCACTTTTATAGACCAAAAACCTTGAAAAGTGACTTGTAGAAAATCGTCTATTTCTCGGCAACCGTACACGATAAAAACTATCTTTTGGTATCTATATGATCGTATGGGTTCAATCCATTTGTTGATTGGAATCAAATATCATAATTTGAAATATATTACAAATCAGACTCGTTTGAAAAAAATGTCTGTTTTGAAGGCTAAAAGTAAAGTTTTTGCCAAAATGACATTACTTCCGGTGATACTGAAAATGTTAAATTAGTTCTATGAAATCATAAATGACACAAGATATCATATGGTGAAAATTTTATGAAAATCGAATAATAACTGGCACTTTTATAGACCCAAAACCTTGAAAAGTGACTTAAGGAAAATCGCCCATTTCTCTGCAACCGTACAAGTTAGAAACCATTTTGTGGTATCTGTATGATCGTATGGGTTCAATCTATTTGATCAATAGAATCAAATATCACAATTTGAAAAAAATAACAAATACGACTCATTTGAATAAAATATTGTTTTTTGGAGGCTAAAATTTAAGTTTTGAGCAAATGACGTCATTTCTGGTGGCAGCGCAAGGGGTAAAATGGTTTGACATAGCCCACTATGGCATTAGGCATCCAATGGCGAAAGAAAATTGAAAATCGAATAATAATTGATTCTTTTACAGCCAAAATTACGTGAAAAGTGACTCATGCAAAATTGCCTATTTCTCGGCAACTGCTTATATTACAAACTAATTTTCACATACATTCTCTTCGTATGGATTATAGCTACAAGTTTATAAAAGTTACGTAAAAATATTTTAAAATCTGAAAAGCCTGAATGAGTTGTAAATAGGTCAATTTTACCCCTTTTTCACCTCTTAATCCAATTTGCTAGAAAATGAAAAAGAAATTAAAAAAACTGCTTCCGACATTTTTTGCGCCTTTAAAGGACACACTCTTTGAGTCATATAATTTTTCAAAAAAATAATATTTGTTTTCAAAAAATGTACCTAACTGTCAAAATTGTAGTTTTTGGTAAAATTATGCCACTTCCGGTGCCGACAGATAACACTTTTGGTAATAAAAAAAATGACAATTGAGACAATGAAGCATATGAACTTTGTTTTATACAAATCGAACAATAAAAAATTAATCTAGGACTGAAAAACTGAATTAGCCAATGGAGGCCAAGGAAAATTACTGAGACAAAATTTTTTAACATTTTTGCGCAAGTCAGATGACTCTTTAATTCTGTGCACAACACGACTAAAAAATATTCATAAATAAAAAAGTTTTTTGTAAAACTTTAAATTTCCGAAATTTGGCGCCTAATATCTTCGAAGATTTGCCGAAAATCAAAAATCGAAAGTAGCGCAGCTATGTGCCCTGTCTCCAGCTATGCCAAAATGTATCGAAAGTTAAAATCCCATGATTATTGTTAAAATTACCGCAATATTTGTAAAAACGATAACTTCGGTGATTTCGGACATTTCGCATTGTCGCAGAACGTTCAAAATAGCTTTATCCTCTAAGTCACACCCACTTTCCCAGTAAAACCGAAGAAATCGTAACGATGCGACACGTAGTTGCTGAGATCTACTCAACACAAAAGAAGAATAATAATAATAATAATAAGAATAATAATTTTAACAAAAACAATAGTGTTTCACACAAGCTTCGCAGTGTGAAACCCTAATAATAATAACTAGACCTGCAAGCAGCACTGAACCGGCTTTCAGGAATCATACAGGAAGTTTCTTATACCATAGCCGATCCATTGAGCTACCAAACTATACTTTAGTTGTTTTGCTTCAGTGACACCCTCTATCATATGTAAAAGTAATATTTGCTGGCGAAAAGACCGGTCAAAATTGTAAATTATGGCAAAATTACGTCACTTCCGGTACCGAAAGATATTTTTATAGGTGAAAAATAAGTCGAAAATTCGCAACACACAAAATACAAACTTTGTTTTATACATATTGGGCAATAAATAATTACCCTATAACCCATAAACTGAAATTAAGAAGGTAAAAAACTTAAAAGTGACCCTGGGAAAATTGGCTATTATTCGACAAGGGAACATGCTAGAAGACTTTTTTTGATATCAATATGATGGTATTGATTCAATCTTACTGCCCATTAGAGTCAGACGTTATCAAGTTAAACGAATAATAAATATAAATCCCTTCAAAAAAATGTTTGTTTTGAAGGCTAAAAATACGTTTTTTGCAAAAATTACATTACTTCCGGTGATATTGAAAATGTTAACTTAGTTCATAGAAGCCATAAATGGCATAAGGCATCAAATGGTAAAAAAATTATAAAAATCGAATAATAATTGAGACTTTTATAGACCAAAAACCTTGAAAAGTGACTTATAGAAGATCGCCTATTTCTCTGTAACCATACAAGTTAGAAACCATTTTTTGGTATCTGTATGGTCGTATGGCTTCATTCTATTCGTTGGTGGGAATCAAATATCATAATTTTAAAAATATTATAAGGCAGACTCATTTGAATAAAATATTTGTTTTTTGGGTTAAAAATACAGTTTTTGCCCAAATGACGTCATTTCCGGTCACAGTGAAAATGTAAAATTGACTTGACCTAGTCCAAATTGGCATTAGGCATCAAATGGAAAAAAAATATTGCAAATCGAATGATAATTCACTCTTTTATAGGCAAAATAACGTGAAAAGTGATGCATGCAAAATTGCATATTTCTCGGCAACTGCTCATATTACAAACTAATTTTCGCATACATTCTCTTCGTCTGGATTATTGCTACGAGTTTATGAAAATAAGAAATAAATATTTCAAAATATGAAGACGCTGAATGAATTGTAAATAACTGAATTTTACACTTTATTTTACATTTTATTCGAAATTGCCCGAAAATGAAATTGAAATTAAAAAATCTGAGCTAAGGATTTTGTGCATCTTTGCAGGGTGCATCCTTTTAGTTATATCAGTTTTGAAAAAAAAAATATTTGCTTTCAAAAAGTGGTACCGAACTGTCAAAATTGTAGTTTTTGTTAATATTACGTCACTTTCGTTGCCGACAGAAAAATTTTACCGTAACAAAAAAAATTACAATTGGGACCACGGAGCATATGAACTTTGTTTTATACAAATCGAACAATAAATAATTTTTCTGGGTACGAAAAACTAAATTAGCCGATGGCGGCTAACGCAAATTACCCTGACAATTTTTTTTCTCATTTCTGCTCAAGTACGATGATATTTTAACCCTGTGTAAAATACCATCAAAATATATTCATAAATAAAAAAGGTATTCGTAAAAAAATTATTTTTTTTCAAAATATCGGACATTTGTTCGACTACTTCCGGTTTTACGATCATTGTCGCGATAGCTTTACGAAGTTCTTTCGATACTTAACTTTCTGTGCCACCCTCTATCATATGTAAAAGTAATATTTGCTGGCGAAAAGACCGGTCAAAATTGTAAATTATGGCAAAATTACGTCACTTCCGGTGCAGAAAGAAGTTTTTATAGGTGAAAAATAAGTCGAAAATTCGCAACATACAAAATAAAAACTTTGTTTTATACATATCGGGCAAGAAATAATTAACCTATAACCCATAAACTGAAATTAAGAAGGTAAAAAACTTAAAAAAGACCCTGGGAAAATTGGCTATTATTCGACAAGGGAACATGCTAGAAGCCTTTTCTTGATATCAATATGATGGTATTGATTTAATCTTACTGCCAATTAGAGTCAGACGTTATAAAGTTGAACGAATAATAAATATAAATCCCTTCAAAAAAATGTTTGTTTTGAAGGCTAAAAATACGTTTTTTGCAAAAATAACATTACTTCCGGTGATATTGAAAATGTTAACTTGGTTCATAGAAGTAATAAATGGCATAAGGCATCAAATGGTAAAAAGATTATAAAAATCGAATAATAATTGACACTTTTATAGACCAAAAACCTTGAAAAGTGACTTATAGAAGATCGCCTATTTCTCTGTAACCGTACAAGTTAGAAACCATTTTGTGGTATCTGTATGGTCGTATGGCTTCATTCTATTCGTTGATGGGAATCAAATATCATAATTTTAAAAATATTATAAGCCAGACTCATTTGAATAAAATATTTGTTTTTTAGGTTAAAAATACAGTTTTTGCCCAAATGAGGTCATTTCCGGTCACAGTGAAAATGTAAAAGTGGCTTGTCCTAGTCCAAATTGGCATTATGCATCAAATGGAAAAAAAATATTGCAAATCGAATAATAATTCACTCTTTTATAGGCAAAATAACGTGAAAAGTGATGCATGCAAAATTGCATATTTCTCGGCAACTGCTCATATTACAAACTTATTTTCGCATACATTCTCTTCGTCTGGATTATTGCTACGAGTTTATGAAAATTACAAATAAATGTTTCAAAATATGAAGACGCTGAATGAATTGTAAATAACTGAATTTTACACTTTATTTTACATTTTATTCGAAATTGCCCGAAAATGAAATTGAAATTACAAAATCTGAGCTAAGGATTTTGTGCACCTTTGCAGGGTGCATCCTTTTAGTTATATCAGTTTTGAAAAAAAATAATATTTGCTTTCAAAAAGTGGTACCGAACTGTCAAAATTGTAGTTTTTGTTAATATTACGTCACTTCCGTTGCCGACAGAAAAATTTCACCGTAACAAAAAAAAATACAATTGGGACCACGGAGCATATGAACTTTGTTTTATACAAATCGAACAATAAATAATTTTTCTGGGTACGAAAAACTAAATTAGCCGATGGCGGCTAACGCAAATTACCGAGACAATTTTTTTTCTCATTTCTGCTCAAGTACGATGATATTTTAACCCTGTGTAAAATACCATCAAAAAATATTCGTAAATAAAAAAGGTTTTCGTAAAAAAAAATTTTGTTTTCAAAATATCGGACATTTTTTCGACTACTTCCGGTTTTACGATCATTGTCGCGACAGCTTTACGAAGTGATTTGGATACTTAACTTTCTGTACCAGAAGTGTCAGAAACATCCATTGGGTAGTTTTGGAAAAAAAGATAAATTAAAGAGCGTTTACAAAAATTTAACGATTTTTCAATTTTTTTCAAAGTTTGAGGCCATTTTTGGACCACTTATATTATTTCAATGCTTTTCATTTTGGATTCACTATATAGACAACCGATAGGACTTTGAGTTAGAAAAGTTAAAGAAAAATCTGCGGCGTCGTTTTCGAGAAAAGGGCGTCTCAGAATGTTAAAAAATCGGAAAATACTAGATTTTTGGCATACAATAATTTATTTCCTTACCATCGATATCGTATTATTTAGATACCATATGATGGTCCATTAATAGGGCTATCCAACGACACTTTAGTTCTTTTGGTCCGCTATTACCTAAGGGAGAAATCAAGTTTTTCGCAAGTGCGACAATGTTTTTAACCTTTTTTTTCATTTTTTGAATACTTCCGGTATGGTTATTATTGTCGGTATAGTTTTAATAACCGGTTTGGGCACTAAAATAGCCACAGTGCTCTGTAATGATATATTACATTATCTGATCAGATAAAATGCCCCTGAGAAATCCTAGGTTCAAAAGTGCCAAAAATGCAAAAAATTTAAAATATCGAAAATTAAATTTCAATAACTACATACATATTATACATCGTTAGAATCGTAATTAGGTCAGCTATCTGAATATACAATCTTTTTTTGGAAATCTTTGAAAATAAAAAAATAGCAGATTATTTTCCAAAATTTCACGATTTTTCGACTTTTTTCGATTTTCAGTCCGTTATTTCACCTATTCCAGATATTTCAAAGTCTTATTGGATGGCTTCATGCAAAATACCTCCAAAAGGACTCTCGATAGAAAAAATTACAAAAAAAGTTGCGGTTAAGTTTTGGAGATACAGGCGTCCAAAAACGCTCCAAATCAGAAAATACTTGATTTTCAGCGTGCCATATTTTGCTGCCTGCTCATCGTATCCGTACGAGTTGGGTATCATACGATAGCACAATCCTAGTGCAGTCGAATGGTACCATAATTTCTTTAATCCATAGATATCGGGCAGAGAAATCGCGTTTTTCCCCAAAATATCCATTTTTTGCATTTTTTTCAAAATATTGCACATTATTTCGACCACTTCCGGTTTAAGGATTCTTGTCGAAATTGCTTTATACGTTGGTATTGGACTATAACTTCATGTTCTAGAAGTTTCAGAAACGTCAATTCTACCATAAAACGAAACCCGAGCTGACAAAATGGGAAGGAAATTCGAAAAAAATCGAAAAATAAAGGGCGATAACTCGGAATGAAACTTATATTACTGGAATCGGATGGAGTTCAGGTATCCAAAAATGTAGGTCAAATTTGAAAATTTTGAAAAATGACAAAAATGGTCTCGTAAACAACATGTTTTCAATTTTCGAACGATAAAAGTCATAGACGAATGTTCGAAATTGAAAAATGTGAGATAGCCATTGTCTCGGAAAAGAATCAGGGATTCCAAAAATGTAATTTGTTTGAAAATGGATAACGAATTGACGAAACTATGGCCGATTTTCAATTTTTAGACAACGTGCAAAGTTTGGTCACTTCCGGTATGCGCAGAAATTTCAAAAATATTTTATCAAGTAGCCACCACATGGTTTCCCAATAGAAAATCTAATTCCAGATCGATATCTGTTTTCGATCATGGAGATCTAGGCCCCCGCGGTAAATAATAATAATAATAATAATAATAATAATAATAATAATAATAATAATTTTAGTAATCTCAATAGGCTTTCAGACGAAAGTCTGAAAGCCTAATAATAATAACTAGACCTGCAAGCAGCACTGAACCGGCTTTCAGGAATCATACAGGAAGTTTATTATACCATAGCTAGGGTGCCCCACCCTAAATGAATATCTCCAAATATCTCGACAATTACACCACAATACTAATATATTTAGAAAGCCTTAAATCTGTTTCACACATTTATAGTCACTAAATAAACGACCATGCTGTACTTCATAAGCTATGATCATTTAAACCATACATAAATAATACTGAAAAATGGTTTGGAGTGTCGTCCATAACATCCAGACACTTTTGAGTAAAAGATAGGTTACGTGCCCTTGTTTTGAAATTAGTCTCGCTTAACTAGTCTACCGATCATTCTGCGTCTAATTGACGGGTCGGGATAATCAAGACTACTTTTTTTACGAAACATGGAACAAGAAATTGAATTTAGAAGCACCAACATCAGGCAACTCAACAATATTTTTAAGAACCTTGTAAAAGTAAAATGAAACTACTGCTTTGATCATATTCTTGCATTACGGATGTTGAGTCAGAGATATTATTTGTACTTAACCAAAATATGCAGCTTCTAATGGTACAGCTAATTATAAGGCAATTTAAAAAATAAAACGAGCGTAATTTCTAAAGATGCCGTAATAACCAAAAAGTTAAATATTATTGCTATTCAGAATCGTCAACAATAGATTTTTTACGGCTGTAGTAGTGTTTGGTGTTTTGAACATTCCCGCATGCTGTTGCTATTTATAGCCTCAACGAGTGTGCGAGACTGTTAGAAATCAGTAGTAAGTCATTGAACTAAAACGTGCAGGATCAGTTGGCACGTGGGGCACCCTACCATAGCCGATCCATTGAGCTACCAAACTATACTTTAGTTGTTTTGCTTCAGTGACACCCTCTATCATATGTAAAAGTAATATTTGCTGGCTAAAAGACCGGTCAAAATTGTAAATTATGGCAAAAGTATGTCACTTCCGGTGCCGAAAGAAATTTTTATAGATGAAAAATAAGTCGAAAATTCGCAACATACAAAATACAAACTTTTTTTTATAAATATCGGACAATAAATAATTAACCTATAACCCATAAACTGAAATTAAGAAGGTAAAAACTGAAAAGTGACCCTCGGAAAATTGGTTATTATTCGGCAAGGGAACATGCTAGAAGATTTTTCTTGATATCAATATGATGGTATTGATTCAGTCTTACTGCCCATTAGAGTCAGACGTTATAAAGTTATACGAATAATAAATATAAATCCCTTCAAAAAAATGTTTGTTTTAAAGGCTAAAAATACGTTTTTTGCAAAAATTACATTACTTCCGGTGATATTGAAAATTTTAACTTGGTTCATAGAAGTCATAAATAGCATAAGGCATGAAATGGTAAATAAATTGTAAAAATCGAATAATAATTGACAGTTTTACAGACCAAAAACCTTGAAAAGTGACTTATAGAAGATCGCCTATTTCTCTGTAACCGTACAAGTTAGAAACCATTTTGTGGTATCTGTATGGTCGTATGGCTTCATTTTATTCGTTGATGGGAATCAAATATCATAATTTTAAAAATATTATAAGGCAGACTCATTTGAATAAAATATTTGTTTTTTAGGTTAAAAATACAGTTTTTGCCCAAATGACGTCATTTCCGGTCACAGTGAAAATGTAAAATTGGCTTGACCTAGTCCAAATTGGCATTAGGCATCAAATGGAAAAAAAATATTGCAAATCGAATAATAATTAACTCTTTTATAGGCAAAATAACGTGAAAAGTGATGCATGCAAAATTGCATATTTCTCGGCAACTGCTCATATTACAAACTAATTTTCGCATACATTCTCTTCGTCTGGATTATTGCTACGGGTTTATGAAAATTACAAATAAATATTTCAAAATATGAAGACGCTGAATGAATTGTAAATAACTGAATTTTACACTTTATTTTACATTTTATTCGAAATTGCCCGAAAATGAAGTTGAAATTAAAAAATATGAGCTAAGGTTTTTGTGCACCTTTGCAGGGTGCATCCTTTTAGTTATATCAGTTTTGAAAAAAAATAATATTTGCTTTCAAAAAGTGGTACCGAACTGTCAAAATTGTAGTTTTTGTTAATATTACGTCACTTCCGTTGCCGACAGAAAAATTTCACCGTAACAAAAAAAATTACAATTGGGACCATGGTGCATATGAACTTTGTTTTATACAAATCGAACAATAAATAATTTTTCTGGGTACGAAAAACTAAATTAGCCGATGGCGGCTAACGCAAATTACCGAGACAATTTTTTTTCTCATTTCTGCTCAAGTACGATGATATTTTAACCCTGTGTAAAATATCATCAAAAAATATTCATAAATAAAAAAGGTTTTCGTAAAAAAATTATTTTTTTTCGAAATATCGGACATTTTTTCGACTACTTCCGGTTTTACGATCGTTGTTGTGATAGCTTTACGAAGTCCTTTGGATACTTAACTTTCTGTACCAAAAGTGTCAGAAACATCCATTGAGTAGTTTTAGAAAAAAAAGATAAATTAAAGAGCGTTTCAAAAAATTTAACGATTTTTCAATTTTTTTCAAAGTTTGAGGCCATTTTTCGACCACTTATATTATTTCAATGCTTTTCATTTTGGATTCCCTATATAGACAACTAACAGGACTTTGAGTAAGAAAAGTTTAAGAAAAATCGTAGGCGTCGTTTTCGAGAAAAGGGCGTCTCAGAATGTTAAAAAATTGGAAAATACTAGATTTTTGGCATACAATAATTTATTTCCTTACCATCGAAATCGTATTATTTAGATACCATATGATGGTCCATTAATAGGGCTATCCAGCGACACTTTAGTTCTTTTGGTCCGCTATTACCTAAGGGAGAAATCAAGTTTTTCGCAAGTGCGACAATGTTTTTACTCTTTTTTTTCATTTTTTGAATACTTCCGGTATGGTTATTATTGTCGGAATAGTTCTAATAGCCGGTTTGGGCACTAAAATAGCCACAGGGCTCTGTAATGATATATTACATTATCTGATCAGATAAAATGCCCCTGAGAAATCCTATGTTCAAAAGTGCCAAAAATGCAAAAAATTTAAAATATCGAAAATTAAATTTTAATAATTACATACATATTATACATCGTTAGAATCGTAATTAGGTCAGCTATCTGAATATACAACCTTTTTTTAAAAATCTCTTAAAATAAAAAAATAGTAGAGCATTTTCCAAAATTTCACGATTTTTCGACTTTTTTCGATTTTCAGTCCCTTTTTTATCCTATTCCAGACATTTCAAAGTCCTATTGGATGGCTTCATGCCAAATACCTCCAAAAGGACTCTCGATAGAAAAAAAATAAAAAAAATTGTAGGTTAAGTTTTCGAGATACAGGCATCCAAAAACGCTCCAAATCAGAAAATACTTGATTTTCAGCGTGCCATATTTTGCTACCTTTTCATAGTATCTGTATGATTTGGGTATCATACGATAGTCCATTCTTCATGCAACCCAACGATACCTTAATCCCTTTAATCCGTTGATATCGGGCGAAGAAATCACGTTTTTCCCAAAACCACCCATTTTTTTCGTTTTTTTGCAAATTTTGCACATTATTTCGACCACTTCCGGTTTAAGGAGTCTTGTCGAAATTGCTTTACCTGTTGATATTGGACTTTAACTTCATGTTCCAGAAGTTTCAGAAACGTCAATTCTGCCATAAAACGAAACCCGAGCTCACAAAATGGGAAGAAAATTCGAAAAAAATCGAAAAATAAAGGGCGATAACTCTGAATGAAACTTATATTACTGGAATCGGATGGACTTCAGGTATCCAAAAATGTAGGTCAAATTTGAAAATTTTGAAAAATAACAAAAATTGTCTCGTAAACAACATGTGTTCAATTTTCGAACTATATAAGTCATAGACGAATGTTCGAAATTGAAAAATGTGAGATAGCCATTTTCTCAGAAAAGATCCAGGGATTCCAAAAATGTAATTTGTTTGAAAATGGATAAAGAATTGACGAAACTATAGCCGATTTTCAATTTTTAGAGAAAGTACAAAGTTCGGTCACTTCCGGTATGCGCAGAAATTTCAAAAATATTTTATCAAGTAGCCACCACATGGTTTCCCAATAGAAAAGCTAATTCCAGATCGATATCTGTTTTCGATCATGGAGATCTAGGCCCTCGCGGTAAATAATAATAATAATAATAATAATAATAACTAGACCTGCAAGCAGCACTGAACCGGCTTTCAGGAATCATACAGAAAGTTTATTATACCATAGCCGATCCATTGAGCTACCAAACTATACTTTAGTTGTTTTGCTTCAGTGACACCCTCTACCATATGTTAAAGTAATATTTGCTGGCGAAAAGACCGGTCAAAATGGTAAATTATGGCAAAATACGTCACTTCCGGTGCCGAAAGACATTTTTATAGGTAAAAAATAAGTCGAAAATTCGCAACATACAAAATACAAACTTTGTTTTATCATATCGGGCAATAAATAATTAACCTATAATCCATAAATTAAGAAGGTAAAAAACTTAAAAGTGACCCTGGGAAAATTGGCTATTATTCGACAAGGGAACATGCTAGAAGTCTTTTCTTGATATCAATATGATGGTATTGATTCAATCTTACTGCCTATTGGAATCAAACATTATAAAGTTAAACGAATGATAAATATAAATCACTTCAAAAAAAATGTTTGTTTTGAAGGCTAAAAATACGTTTTTTGCAAAAATTACATTACTTCCGGTGATATTGAAAATGTTAATTTAGTTCATAGAAGTCATAAATGGCATAAGGCATCAAATGGTAAAAAAATTATTAAAATCGTATAATAATTGACACTTTTATAGACGAAAACCCTTGAAAAGTGACTTATAGAAGATCGCCTATTTCTCTGTAACCGTACAAGTTAGAAACCATTTTGTGGTATCTGTATGGTCGTATGGCTTCATTCTATTCGTTGATGGGAATCAAATATCACAATTCTAAAAATATTATAAGGCAGACTCATTTTAATAAAATATTTGTTTTTTAGGTTAAAAATACAGCTTTTGCCCAAAAGACGTCATTTCCGGTCACAGTGAAAATGTAAAATTGGCTTGACCTAGTCCATAATGGCATTAGGCATCAAATGGAAAAAAATATTGCAAATCGAATAATAATTCCCTCCTTTATAGGCAAAATAACGTGAAAAGTGATGCATGCAAAATTGCATATTTCTCAGCAACTGCTCATATTACAAACTAATTTTCCCATACATTCTCTTTGTCTGGATTAATGCTACGAGTTTATGAAAATAACAAATAAATATTTCAAAATATGAAGACGCTGAATGAATTGTAAATAACTGAATTTTACACTTTATTTTACATTTTATTCGAAATTGCCCGAAAATGAAATTGGAATTAAAAAATCTGAGCTAAAGATTTTGTGCACCTTTGCAGGGTGCATCCTTTTAGTTATATCAGTTTTGAAAAAAATAACATTTGCTTTCAAAAAGTGGTACAGAACTGTCAAAATTGTAGTTTTTGTTAATATTACGTCACTTCCGTTGCCGACAGAAAAATTTCACCGTAACAAAAAATATTACAATTGGGACCACGGAGCATATGAACTTTGTTTTATACAAATCGAACAATAAATAATTGTTCTGGGTACGAAAAACTAAATTAGCCGATGGCGGCTAACGCAAATTACCGAGACAATTTTTTTTCTCATTTCTGTTCAAGTAGGATGATATTTTAACCCTGTGTAAAATACCATAAAAAAATAATCATAAATGAAAAAGGTTTTCGTAAAAAAAAATTTTTTTTTTCAAAATATCGGACATTTTTTCGACTACTTCCGGTTTTACGATCATTGTCGTGATAGCTTTACGAAGTTCTTTGGATACTTAACTTTCTGTACCAGAAGTGTCAGAAACATCCATTGAGTAGTTTTGGAAAAAAAGATAAATTAAAGAGCGTTTCCAAAACTTTAACGATTTTTCAATTTTTTTCAAAGTTTGAGGCCACTTTTGGACCACCTATATTATTTCAATGCTTTTCATTTTGGATTCACTATATAGACAACCGATAGGACGTTGAGTAAGAAAAGTTTAAGAAAAATCGTAGGCGTCGTTTTCGAGAAAAGGGCGTCTCGGAATGTTAAAAAAGCGGAAAATACTTGATTTTTGGCATACAATAATTTATTTCCTTACCATTGAAATCGTATTATTTAGATACCATATGATGGTCCATTAATAGGGCTATCCAACGACACTTTAGTTCTTTTGGTCCGCTATTACCTAAGGGAGCAATCAAGTTTTTCGCAAGTGAGACAATGTTTTTAACCTTTTTTTTTCATTTTTTGAATACTTCCGGTATGGTTATCATTGTCGGAATATTTTTAATAGCCGGTTTGGGCACTAAAATAGCCACAGGGCTCTGTAATGATATATTACATTATCTGATCAGATAAAATGCCCCTGAGAAATCCTGTGTTCAAAAGTGCTAAAAATGAAAAAAATTTAAAATATCGAAAATTAAATTTCAATAACTACATACATATTATACATCGTTAGATTCTTAATTAGGTCAGCTATCTGAATATACAACCTTTTTTAAAAAATCTCCTCAAATAAAAAAATAGTAGAGCATTTTCCAAAATTTCACGATTTTTCGACTTTTTTCGATTTTCAGTCCGTTATTTCACCCATTCCAGATATTTCAAAGGCTTATTGGGTGGTTTCATGCAAATTAACTCCGAAAGGACTCTCGATAGAAAAAATTTAAGAAAAAGTTACGGTTAAGTTTTCGAGATATAGGCGTCCAAAAACGCTCCAAATCAGAAAATACTTGATTTTCAGCGTGCCATATTTTGCTGCCTGATCATAATATCCGTATGAATTGGGTATCATACGATAGTACAATCCTAGTGCAGTCCAATGGTACCCTAATTTGTTTAATCCATTGACATCGAACGGAGAAATCGCGTTTTCCCCAAAACTATCCATTTTTTGCATTTTTTCAAAATATTGCACATTATTTCGACTACTTCCGGTCTACGGATCATTGTTGAAATTGCTTTATTCCTTGCAATGGTCATTTGGCTTCATGCCTTAGAAGTTTCAGATTCGCCAATTCAGCCATATAACGAAACCCGAGCTCACAAAATAGGTAGAAAATTCGAAAAAAATCGAAAAATAAAGGGCGATAACTCTGAATGAAACTTATATTACTGGAATCGGATGGACTTAAGGTATCCAAAAATATAAGTCAAATTTGAAAATTTTGAAAAATGAAAAAAATTGTCTCTTAAACAAATTTTTTTAATTTTCGAACACTAGAAGTCAGCGACGAAGTTTCGAAATTACAAAATCTTAGATTGCTATTGACTCGGAAAAGATTCAGGGTTTCCGAAAATGTCATTTGTTTGAAAATGGGTAAATAATTGACGAAACTATGGCCAATTTTCAATTTTTTGACAACGTACAAAGATCTGCCACTTCCGGTATGCGCAGAATTTTCGAAAATACTTTATCAAGTAGCCACCACATGGTTTCCCGAAAGAAAAGTTGATTTCAGATCGATATCTGCTTTCGATCATGGAGAACTTGGCCCCCGCGGTAAATAATAATAATAATAATAATTTTAGTAATCTCAATAGGCTTTCAGACGAAAGTCTGAAAGCCTAATAACTAGACCTGCAAGCAGCACTGAACCGGCTTTCAGGAATTATACAGGAAGTTCATTATACCATAGCCGATCCATTGAGCTACCAAAGTATACTTTAGTTGTTTAGCTTCAGTGACACCCTCTATCATATGTAAAAGTAATATTTGCTGGCGAAAAGACCGGTCAAAATTGTAAATTATGGCTAAATTACGTCACTTCCGGTACCGAAAGAAATTTTTATAGGTGAAAAATAAGTCGAAAATTCGCAACACACAAAATACAAACTTTGTTTTATACATATCGGGCAATAAATAATTAACCTATAACCCATAAACTGAAATTAAGAAGGTAAAAAACTTAAAAGTGACCCTGGGAAAATTGGTTATTATTCGACAAGGGAACATGCTAGAAGCCTTTTCTTGATATCAATATGATGGTATTGATTCAATCTTACTGCCCATTAGAGCCAGACGTTATAAAGTTAAAGGAATAATGAATATAAATCACTTCAAAAAAATGTTTGTTTTGAAGGCTAAAAATACGTTTTTTGCAAAAATTACATTACTTCCGGTGATATTGAAAATGTTAACTTGGTTCATAGAAGTCATAAATGGCATAAGGCATCAAATGGTAAAAAAATTATAAAAATCGAATAATAATTGACACTTTTATAGACCAAAAATCTTGAAAAGTGACTTATAGAAGATCGCCTATTTCTCTGTAACCGTACAAGTTAGAAACCATTTTGTGGTATCTGTATGGTCGTATGGCTTCATTCTATTCGTTGATGGGAATAAAATATCATAATTTTAAAAATATTATAAGGGAGACTGATTTGAATAAAATATTAGTTTTTTAGGTTAAAAATACAGTTTTTGCCCAAATGACGCCATTTCCGGTCACAGTGAAAATGTAAAATTGGCTTGACCTAGTCCAAATTGGCATTAGACATCAAATGGAAAAAAAATATTGCAAATCGAATAATAATTCACTCTTGTATAGGCAAAATAACGTGAAAAGTGATGCATGCAAAATTGCATATTTCTCGACAACTGCTCATATTACAAACTTATTTTCGCATACATTCTCTTCGTCTGGATTATCACTACGAGTTTATGAAAATTACAAATAAATATTTCAAAATATGAAGACGCTGAATGAATTGTAAATAGCTGAATTTTACACTTTATTTTACATTTTATTCGAAATTGCCCGAAAATGAAATTGAAATTTAAAAATATGAGCTAAGGATTTTGTGCACCTTCGCAGGGTGCATCCTTTTAGTTATATCAGTTTTGAAAAAAAATAATATTTTCTTTCAAAAAGTGGTACCGAACTGTCAAAGTTGTAATTTTTGTTAATATTACGTCACTTCCGTTGCCGACAGAAAAATTTCACCGTAACATAAAAAATAACAATTGGGACCACGGAGCATATGAACTTTGTTTTATACAAATCGAACAATAAATAATTTTTCTGGGTACGAAAAACTAAATTCGCCGATGGCGGCTAACGCAAATTACCCAGACAATTTTTTTTCTCATTTCTGATCAAGTACGATGATATTTTAACCCAGTGTAAAATATCACCAAAATATATTCATAAATAAAAAAGATTTTCGTAAAAAAAATAATTTTTTTCAAAATATCGGACATTTTTTCGACTACTTCCAGTTTTACGATCGTTGTTGTGATAGCTTTACGAAGTTCTTTGGATACTTAACTTTCTGTACCAGAAGTGTCAGAAACATCCATTGAGCAGTTTTGGAAAAAAAGATAAATAAAAGAGCGTTTACAAAAATTTAACGATTTTTCAATTTTTTTCAAAGTTTGATGCCATTTTTGGACCACCTATATTATTTCAATGCTTTTCATTTTGGATTCACTATATAGACAACCGATGGGACTTTGAGTTAGAAAAGTTTAAGAAAAATCTGCGGCGTCGTTTTCGAGAAAAGGGCGTCTCAGAATGTTCAAAAATCGGAAAATACTAGATTTTTGGCATACAATAATTTATTTCCTTACCATCGATATCGTATTATTTAGATACCATATGATGGTCCATTAATAGGGCTATCCAACGACACTTTAGTTCTTTTGGTCCGCTATTACCTAAGGGAGAAATCAAGTTTTTCGCAAGTGCGACAATGTTTTTAACCTTTTTTTTCATTTTTTGAATACTTCCGGTATGGTTTTTATTGTCGGTATAGTTTTAATAACCGGTTTGGGCACTAAAATAGCCACAGTGCTCTGTAATGATATATTACATTATCTGATCAGATAAAATGCCCTTGAGAAATCCTAGGTTCAAAAGTGCCAAAAATGCAAAAAATTTAAAATATCGAAAATTAAATTTCAATAACTACATACATATTATACATCGTTAGAATCGTAATTAGGTCAGCTATCTGAATATACAATCGTTTTTTGGAAATCTTTGAAAATAAAAAAATAGCAGAGCATTTTCCAAAATTTCACGATTTTTCGACTTTTTTCGATTTTCAGTCCGTTATTTCACCTATTCCAGATATTTCAAAGTCTTATTGGATGGCTTCATGCAAAATACCTCCGAAAGGACTCTCGATAGAAAAAATTACAAAAAAAGTTGCGGTTAAGTTTTCGAGATACAGGCGTCCAAAAACGCTCCAAATCAGAAAATACTTGATTTTCAGCGTGCCATATTTTGCTGCCTCCTCATCGTATCCGTACGAGTTGGGTATCATACGATAGCACAATCCTAGTGCAGTCCAATGGTACCCTAATTTCTTTAATCCATTGATATCGGGCGGAGAATTCGCGTTTTTCCCCAAAATATCCATTTTTTGCATTTTTTTCAAAATATTGCACATTATTTCGACCACTTCCGGTTTAAGGATTCTTGTCGAAATTGCTTTATACGTTGGTATTGGACTATAACTTCATGTTCTAGAAGTTTCAGAAACGTCAATTCTACCATAAAACGAAACCCGAGCTGACAAAATGGGAAGAAAATTCGAAAAAAATCGAAAAATAAAGGGCGATAACTCTGAATGAAACTTATATTACTGGAATCGGATGGACTTCAGGTATCCAAAAATGTAGGTCAAATTTGAAAATTTTGAAAAATGACAAAAATGGTCTCGTAAACAACATGTTTTCAATTTTCGAACGATAAAAGTAATAGACGAATGTTCGAAATTGAAAAATGTGAGATAGCCATTGTCTCAGAAAAGATTCAGGGATTCCAAAAATGTAATTTGTTTGAAAATGGATAACGAATTGACGAAACTATGGCCGATTTTCAATTTTTAGACAACGTGCAAAGTTCGGTCACTTCCGGTATGCGCAGAAATTTCAAAAATATTTTATCAAGTAGCCACCACATGGTTTCCCAATAGAAAATCTAATTCCAGATCGATATCTGTTTTCGATCATGGAGATCTAGGCCCCCGCGGTAAATAATAATAATAATAATAATAACTAGACCTGCAAGCAGCACTGAACCGGCTTTCAGGAATCATACAGAAAGTTTATTATACCATAGCCGATCCATTGAGCTACCAAACTATACTTTAGTTGTTTTGCTTCAGAGACACCCTATACCATATGTTAAAGTAATATTTGCTGGCGAAAAGACCGGTCAAAATTGTAAATTATGGCAAAATTACGTCACTTCCGGTGCCGAAAGAAATTTTTATAGGTGAAAAATAAGTCGAAAATTCGCGACATACAAAATACAAACTTTGTTTTATCATATCGGGCATTAAGGTAAAAAACTTAAAAGTGACCCTGGGAAAATTGGCTATTATTCAACAAGGGAACATGCTAGAAGCCTTTTCTTGATATCAATATGATGGTATTGATTCAATCTTACTGCCCATTAGAGTTAGACGTTATAAAGTTAAACGAATGATGAATATAAATCCCTTCAAAAAAATGTTTGTTTTGAAGGCTATTAATGTTTTTTTTTGCAAAAATTACATTACTTCCGGTTATATTGAAAATGTTAATTTAGTTCACAGAAGTCATAAATGGCATAAGGCATCAAATGGTAAAAAAATTATTAAAATCGTATAATTATTGACACTTTTATGGACGAAAACCCTTGAAAAGTAACTTATAGAAGATCGCCTATTTCTCTGTAACCGTACAAGTTAGAAACCATTTTGTGGTATCTGTATGGCCGTATGGCTTCATTCTATTCGTTGATGGGAATCAAATATCATAATTCTAAAAATATTATAAGGCAGGCTCATTTTAATAAAATATTTGTTTTTTAGGTTAAAAATACAGTTTTTGACCAAATGACGTCATTTCCGGTCACAGTGAAATTGTAAAATTGGCTTGACCTAGTCCAAATTGGCATTAAGCATCAAATGGAAAAAAAAATTGCAAATCGAATAATAATTCCCTCCTTTATAGGCAAAATAACGTGAAAAGTGATGCATGCAAAATTGCATATTTCTCGGCAACTGCTCATATTACAAACTAATTTTCCCATACATTCTCTTCGTCTGGATTAATGCTACGAGTTTATGAAAATAACAAATGAATATTTCAAAATATGAAGACGCTGAATGATTTGTAAATAACTGAATTTTACACTTTATTTTACATTTTATTCGAAATTGCCCGAAAATGAAATTGGAATTAAAAAATCTGAGCTAAAGATTTTGTGCACCTTTGCAGGGTGCATCCTTTTAGTTATATCAGTTTTGAAAAAAATAACATTTGCTTTCAAAAAGTGTTACAGAACTGTCCAAATTGTAGTTTTTGTTAATATTACGTCACTTCCGTTGCCGACAGAAAAATTTCACCGTAACAAAAAATATTACAATTGGGACCACGGAGCATATGAACTTTGTTTCATACAATTCGAACAATAAATAATTGTTCTGGGTACGAAAAACTAAATTAGCCGATGGCGGCTAACGCAAATTACCGAGACAATTTTTTTTCTCATTTCTGTTCAAGTATTTTGATATTTTAACCCTGTGTAAAATACCATCAAACAATATTCATAAATGAAAAAGGTTTTCGTCAAAAAAATTTTTTTTTTTTCAAAATATCGGACATTTTTTCGACTACTTCCGGTTTTACGATCATTGTCGTGATAGCTTTACGAAGTTCTTTGGATACTTAACTTTACGTACCAGAAGTGTCAGAAACATCCATTGAGTAGTCTTGGAAAAAAAGATAAATTAAAGAGCGTTTCCAAAAATTTAACGATTTTTCAATTTTTTTCAAAGTTTGAGGCCATTTTTGGACCACCTACATTATTTCAATGCTTTTCATTTTGGATTCACTATATAGACAACCGATAGGACTTTGAGTAAGGAAAGTTTAAGAAAAATCGTAGGCGTCGTTTTCGAGAAAAGGGCGTCTCGGAATGTTAAAAAATCGGAAAATACTAGATTTTTGGCATACAATAATTTATTTCCTTACCATCGAAATCGTATTATTTAGATACCATATGATGGTCCATTAATAGGGCTATCCAACGACACTTTAGTTCTTTTGGTCCGCTATTACCTAAGGGAGAAATCAAGTTTTTCGCAAGTGCGACAATTTTTTTAACCTTTTTTTTCATTTTTTGAATACTTCCGGTGTGGTTATTATTGTCGGAATAGTTTTAATAGCCGGTTTGGGCACTAAAATAGCCACAGGGCTCTGTAATGATGTATTACATTATATGATCAGATAAAGTGCCCCTGGGAAATCTGGTGTTCAAAAGTGCCAAAAATGCAAAAAAATTAAAATATCGAAATTAAATTTCAATAACCACATACATATTATACATCGTTAGAATCGTAATTAGGTCAGCTATCTGAATATACAACCTTTTTTTGAAAATCTCTTAAAATAAAAAAATGGTGGAGCATTTTCCAAAATTTCACGATTTTTCGACTTTTTTCGATTTTCAGTCCCTTTTTTATCCTATTCCAGACATTTCAAAGTCTTATTGAATGGCTTCATGCAAAATACCTCCAAAAGGACTCTCAATAGAAAAAATTAAAAAAAAATTGTAGGTTAAGTTTTCGAGATACAGGCGTCCAAAAATGCTAAAAATCAGAAAATACTTGATTTTCAGCGTGCCATATTTTGCTGCCTGATCATAGTATCTGTATGAATTGGGTATCATACGATAGTACAATCCTAGTGCAGTCCAATGGTACCCTAATTTGTTTAATCCATTGATATCGGACGGAGAAATCGCGTTTTCCCCAAAACTATCCATTTTTTTGCATTTTTTCAAAATATTGCACATTATTTCGACTACTTCCGGTCTACGGATCATTGTTGAAATTGCTTTATTCCTTGCAATGGTCATTTGGCTTCATGCCTTAGAAGTTTCAGATTCGCCAATTCGGCCATATAACGAAACCCGAGCTCACAAAATAGGTAGAAAATTCGAAAAAAATCGAAAAATAAAGGGCGATAACTCTGAATGAAACTTATATTACTGGAATCGGATGGACTTAAGGTATCCAAAAATATAAGTCAAATTTGAAAATTTTGAAAAATGAAAAAAATTGTCTCTTAAACAAAATTTTTCAATTTTCGAACGCTAGAAGTCAGCGACGAAGTTTCGAAATTACAAAATCTTAGATTGCTATTGACTCGAAAAAGATTCAGGGTTTCCGAAAATGTCATTTGTTTGAAAATGGGTAAATAATTGACGAAACTATGGCCAATTTTCCATTTTTTGACAACGTACAAAGATCTGCCACTTCCGGTATGCGCAGAATTTTCGAAAATACTTTATCAAGTAGCCACCACATGGTTTCCCGAAAGAAAAGTTGATTTCAGATCGATATCTGCTTTCGATCATGGAGAACTTGGCCCCCGCGGTAAATAATAATAATAATAACTAGACCTGCAAGCAGCACTGAACCGGCTTTCAGGAATCATACAGGAAGTTTATTATACCATAGCCAATTCATTGAGCTACCAAACTATACTTTAGTTGTTTTGCTTCAGTGACACCCTCTATCATAGGTAAAAGTAATATTTGCTGGCGAAAAGACCGGTCAAATTGTAAATTATGGCAAAATTACGTCACTTCCGGTACCGAAAGAAATTTTTATAGGTGAAAAATAAGTCGCAAATTCGCAACACACAAAATACAAACTTTGTTTTATACATATCGGCCAATAAATAATTACCCTATAACCCATAAACTGAAATTAAGAAGGTAAAAAACTTAAAAAGTGACTTTGGGAAAATTGGCTATTATTCGACAAGGGAACATGCTAGAAGCCTTTTCTTGATATCAATATGATGGTATTGATTCAATCTTACTGCCCATTAGAGTCAGACGTTATCAAGTTAAACGAGTAATAAATATAAATCCCTTCAAAAAAATGTTTGTTTTGAAGGCTAAAAATACGTTTTTTGCAAAAATTACATTACTTCCGGTGATATTGAAAATGTTAACTTGGTTCATAGAAGTCGTAAATGGCATAAGGCATCAAATGGTAAATAAATTATAAAAATCGAATAATAATTGACACTTTTATAGACCAAAAACCTTGAAAAGTGACTTATAGAAGATCGCCTATTTCTCTGTAACCGTACAAGTTAGAAACCATTTTGTGGTATCTGTATGGTCGTATGGCTTCATTCTATTCGTTGATGGGAATCAAATATCATAATTTTAAAAATATTATAAGACAGACTCATTTGAATAAAATATTAGTTTTTTAGGTTAAAAATACAGTTTTTGCCCAAATGACGTCATTTCCGGTCACAGTGAAAATGTAAAATTGGCTTGACCTAGTCCAAATTGGCATTAGGCATCAAATGGAAAAAAAAATATTGCAAATCGAATAATAATTCACTCTTTTATAGGCAAAATAACGTGAAAAGTGATGCATGCAAAATTGCATATTTCTCGGCAACTGCTCATATTACGAACTAATTTTCGCATACATTCTCTTCGTCTGGATTATTGCTACGAGTTTATGAAAATTACAAATAAATATTTCAAAATATGAAGACGCTGAATGAATTGTAAATAACTGAATTTTACACTTTAGTTTACATTTTCTTCGAAATTGCCCGAAAATGAAATTGAAATTTAAAAATATGAGCTTAGAATTTTGTGCACCTTTGCAGAGTTCATCCTTTTGGTTATATCAGTTTTGAAAAAAAATAATATTTGCTTTCAAAAAGTGGTACCGAACTGTCAAAATTGTAGTTTTTGTTAATATTACGTCACTTCCGTTGCCGACAGAAAAATTTCACCGTAACAAAAAAAATTACAATTGGGACCACGGAGCATATGAACTTTGTTTTATACAAATCGAACAATAAATAATTTTTCTGGGTACGAAAAACTAAATTAGGCGATGGCGGCTAACGCAAATTACCGAGACAATTTATTTTCTCATTTCTGCTCAAGTACGATGATATTTTAACCCTGTGTAAAATATCATCAAAAAATATTCATAAATAAAAAAGGTTTTCGTAAAAAAAATATTTTTTTTCAAAATATCGGACATTTTTTCGACTACTTCCGGTTTTACGATCGTTGTTGTGATAGCTTTACGAAGTTCTTTGGATACTTAACTTTCTGTACCAGAAGTGTCAGAAACATCCATTGAGCAGTTTTGGAAAAAAAAGATAAATTAAAGAGCATTTACAAAAATTTAACGATTTTTCAATTTTTTTCAAAGTTTGATGCCATTTTTGGACCACCTATATTATTTCAATGCTTTTCATTTTGCATTCACTATATAGATAACCGATAGGACTTTGAGTAAGAAAAGTTTAAGAAAAATTTGCGGCGTCGTTTTCGAGGAAAGGGCGTCTCAGAATGTTAAAAAATCGGAAAATACTAGATTTTTGGCATACAATAATTTATTTCCTTACCATCGATATCGTATTATTTAGATACCATATGATGGTCCATTAATAGGGCTATCCAACGACACTTTAGTTCTTTTGGTCCGCTATTACCTAAGGGAGAAATCAAGTTTTTCGCAAGTGCGACAATGTTTTTAACCTTTTTTTTCATTTTTTGAATACTTCCGGTATGGTTTTTATTGTCGGTATAGTTTTGATAACCGGTTTGGGCACTAAAATAGACACAGGGCTCTGTAATGATATATTACATTTTCTGATCAGATAAAATGCCCCTGAGAAATCCTAGGTTCAAAAGTGCCAAAAATGCAAAAAATTTAAAATATCGAAAATTAAATTTCAATAACTACATGTATGTTATACATCGTTAGAATCGTAATTAGGTCAGCTATCTGAATATACAATCTTTTTTTGAAAATCTCTTAAAATAAAAATATAGCAGAGCATTTTCCAAAATTTCACGATTTTTCGACTTTTTTCGATTTTCAGTCCGTTATTTCACCTATTCCAGATATTTCAAAGTCTTATTGGATGGCTTCATGCAAAATACCTACGAAAGGACTCTCGATAGAAAAAATTACAAAAAAAGTTGCGGTTAAGTTTTCGAGATACAGGCGTCCAAAAACGCCCCAAATCAGAAAATACTTGATTTTCAGCGTGCCATATTTTGCTGCCTGCTCATCGTATCCGTACGAGTTGGGTATCATACGATAGCACAATCCTCGTGCATTCCAATGGTACCCTAATTTCTTTAATCCATTGATATCGGGCGGAGAAATCGCGTTTTTCCCCAACATATCCATTTTTTGCATTTTTTTCAAAATATTGAACATTATTTTGACCACTTCCGGTTTAAGGATTCTTGTCGAAATTGCTTTATACGTTGGTATTGGACTATAACTTCATGTTCCAGAAGTTTCGGAAACGTCAATTCTACCATAAAACGAAACCCGAGCTCACAAAATGGGAAGAAAATTCGAAAAAAATCGAAAAATAAAGGGCGATAACTCGGAATGAAACTTATATTACTGGAATCGGATGGACTTCAGGTATCCAAAAATGTAGGTCAAATTTGAAAATTTTGAAAAATGACAAAAATTGTCTCGTAAACAACATGTTTTCAATTTTCGAACGATAAAAGTCATAGACGAATGTTCGAAATTGAAAAATGTGAGATAGCCATTGTCTCAGAAAAGATTCAGGGATTCCAAAAATGTAATTTGTTTGAAAATGGATAAAGAATTGACGAAACTATGGCCGATTTTCAATTTTTAGACAACGAGCAAAGTTCGGTCACTTCCGGTATGCGCAGAAATTTCAAAAATATTTTATCAAGTAGCCACCACATGGTTTCCCAATAGAAAATCTAATTCCAGATCGATATCTGTTTTCGATCATGGAGATCTAGGCCCCCGCGGTAAATAATAATAATAATAATAATAATAATAATAATAATAATAATAATAATAATAATAATTTTAGTAATCTCAATAGGCTTTCAGACGAAAGTCTGAAAGCCTAATAAATAATAATTTTAGTAATCACAATAGGCTTTCAGACGAAAGTCTGAAAGCCTAATAATAATTTTAGTAATCTCAATAGGCTTTCAGACGAAAGTCTGAAAGCCTAATAATAATAAGAACTAGACCTGCAAGCAGCACTGAACCGGCTTTCAGGAATCATACAGGAAGTTCATTATACCCTAACCGATCCATTGAGCTACCAAACTATACTTTAATTGTTTTGCTTCAGTGACACCTTCTATCATATGTAAAAGTAATATTTGCTGGCGAAAAGACCGATCAAAATTGTAAATTATGGCAAAATTACGTCACTTCCGGTGCCGAAAGAAATTTTTATAGGTGAAAAATAAGTCGAAAATTCGCAACATACAAAATACAAACTTTGTTTTATACATATCGGGCAATAAATAATCAACCTATAACCCATAAACTGAAATTAAGAAGGTATAAAACTTAAAAGTGACACTGGGAAAATTGGCTATTATTCGACAAGGGAACATGCTAGAAGCCTTTTCTTGATATCAATATGATGGTATTGATTCAATCTTACTGCCCATTAGAGTCAGACGTTATAAAGTTAAACGAATAATAAATATAAATCCCTTCAAAAAAATGTTTGTTTTGAGGGCTAAAAATACGTTTTTTGCAAAAATTACATTACTTCCGGAGATATTGAAAATGTTAATTTAGTTCATAGAAGTCATAAATGGCATAAGGCATCAAATGGGAAAAAAATGATAAAAATCGAATAATAATTGACACTTTTATAGACCAAAAACCTTGAAAAGTGACTTATAGAAGATCGCCTATTTCTCTGTAACCGTACAAGTTAGAAACCATTTTGTGGTATCCGTATGGTCGTATGGCTTCATTCTATTCGTTGATGGGAATCAAATATCATAATTTCAAGAATATTATAAGGCAGACTCATTTGAATAAAATATTTGTTTTTTAAGTTAAAAATACAGTTTTTGCCCAAATGACGTCATTTCCGGTCACAGTGAAAATGTAAAATTGGCTTGACCTAGTCCAAATTGGCATTAAGCATCAAATGGAAAAAAATATTGCAAATCGAATAATAATTCACTCTTCTATAGGCAAAATAACGTGAAAAGTGATGCATGCAAAATTGCATATTTCTCGGCAACTGCTCATATTACAAACTAATTTGCGCATACATTCTCTTCGTCTGAAATATTGCTACGAGTTTATGAAAATTACAAATAAATATTTCAAAATATGAAGATGCTGAATGAATTGTAAATAACTGAATTTTACACTTTATTTTACATTTTATTCGAAATTGCCCGAAAATGAAATTGAAATTAAAAAATCTGAGGTAAGGATTTTGTGCACCTTTGCAGGGTGCATCCTTTTAGTTATATCAGTTTTGAAAAAAAATAATATTTGCTTTCAAAAAGTGGTACTGAACGGTCAAAATTGTAGTTTTTGTTAATATTACGTCACTTCCGTTGCCGCCAGAAAAATTTCACCGTAACAAAAAAAATTACAATTGGGACCACGGAGCATATGAACTTTGTTTTATACAAATCGAACAATAAATAATTTTTCTGGGTACAAAAAACTAAATTAGCCGATGGCGGCTAACGCAAATTACCGAGACAATTTTTTTTCTCATTTCTGCTCAAGTAGGATGATATTTTTAACCCTGTGTAAAATATAATCAAAAAATATTCATAAATAAAAAAGGTTTTCGTAAAAAAATTAATTTTTTTCAAAATATCGGACATTTTTTCGACTACTTCCGGTTTTACGATCGTTGTCGTGATAGCTTTACGAAGTTCTTTGGATAATTAACTTTCTGTACCAGAAGTGTCAGAAACATCCATTGAGTAGTTTTGGAAAAAAAGATAACTTAAAGTGCGTTTCCAAAAATTTAACGATTTTTCAATTTTTTTCAAAGTTTGAGGCCATTTTTGGACCATTTATATTATTTCAATGCTTTTCATTTTGGATTCACTATATAGACAACCGATAGGACTTTGAGTAAGAAAAGTTTAAGAAAAATCTGCGGCGTCGTTTTCGAGAAAAGGGCGTCCCAGAGTGTTAAAAAATCGGAAAATACTAGATTTTTGTTATACAATAATTTATTTCCTTACCATCGAAATCGTATTATTTAGATACCATATGATGGTCCATTAATAGGGCTATCCAGCGACACTTTAGTTCTTTTGGTCCGCTATTACCTAAGGGAGAAATCAAGTTTCTCGCAAGTGCGACAATGTTTTTAACCTTTTTTTTTCATTTTTTGAATACTTCTGGTATGGTTATTATTGTCGGAATAGTTTTAATAGCCGGTTTGGGCACTAAAATAGCCACGGGGCTCTGTAATGATATATTACATTATCTGATCAGATAAAATGCCTCTGAGAAATCCTATGTTCAAAAGTGCCAAAAATGCAAAAAATTTAAAATATCGAAAATTAAATTTCAATAACTACATACATATTATACATCGTTAGAATCGTAATTAGGTCAGCTATCTGAATATACAACCTTTTTTTGAAAATCTCTTCAAATAAAAAAATAGTAGAGCATTTTCCAAAATTTCACGATTTTCCGACTTTTTTTGATTTTCAGTCCGTTATTTCACCTATTCCAGACATTTCAAAGTCGTAATGGAATGTTTCGTACTTCAGACTACCACAAGGTCTCTCGATAGAGAAAGTTTCATAAAAATCGCTGGAGTAGTTTTCGAGATACAGGCGTCCAAAAATGCTAAAAATCAGAAAATACTTGATTTTCAGCGTGCCATATTTTGCTACCTGTTCATAGTATCCGTATGAATTTGGTATCATACGATAGTGCAATCCCAGTGCAGTCCAATGGTACCCTAATTTCTTTAATCCATTTATATCGGATATTTCCCCAAAATACCCATTTTTTGCATTTTTTTCAAAATATCCGACATTATTTCGACCACTTCCGGTGTACAGATTATTGTTGAAATTGCTTTATTCCTTGCAATGGTCATTTGGCTTCATGCCTCAGAAATTTCAGAAACGTCAATTTGGCCATAAAACGGAACCCGAGCTCACAAAATGGGTAGAAAATTCGAAAAAAATCGAAAAATAAAGGGCGATAACTCTGAATGAAACTTATATTACTGGAATCGGATGGACTTCAGGTATCCAAAAATGTAGGTCAAATTTGAAAATTTTGAAAAATAACAAAAATTGTCTCGCAAACAACATGTTTTCAATTTTCGAACGATAAAAGTCATAGACGAATGTTCGAAATTGAAAAATGTGAGATAGCCATTGTCTCAGAAAAGATTCAGGGGTTCCAAAAATGTAATTTGTTTGAAAATGGATAAAGAATTGACGAAACTATGGCCGATTTTCAATTTTTAGACAACGTGCAAAGTTCGGTCACTTCCGGTATGCGCAGAAATTTCAAAAATATTTTATCAAGTAGCCACCACATGGTTTCCCAATAGAAAATCTAATTCCAGGTCGATATCTGTTTTCGATCATGGAGATCTAGGCCCCCGCGGTAAATAATAATAATAATAATAATAATAATAATTTTAGTAATCTCAATAGGCTTTCAGACGAAAGTCTGAAAGCCTAACTAGACCTGCAAGCAGCACTGAACCGGCTTTCAGGAATCATACAGGAAGTTTATTATACCATAGCCGATCCATTGAGCTACCAAACTATACTTTAGTTGTTTTGCTTCAGTGACACCCTCTATCATATGTAAAAGTAATATTTGCTGGCTAAAAGACCGGTCAAAATTGTAAATTATGGCAAAAGTATGTCACTTCCGGTGCCGAAAGAAATTTTTATAGATGAAAAATAAGTCGAAAATTCGCAACATACAAAATACAAACTTTTTTTTATAAATATCGGACAATAAATAATTAACCTATAACCCATAAACTGAAATTAAGAAGGTAAAAAACTGAAAAGTGACCCTCGGAAAATTGGTTATTATTCGGCAAGGGAACATGCTAGAAGATTTTTCTTGATATCAATATGATGGTATTGATTCAGTCTTACTGCCCATTAGAGTCAGACGTTATAAAGTTATACGAATAATAAATATAAATCCCTTCAAAAAAATGTTTGTTTTAAAGGCTAAAAATACGTTTTTTGCAAAAATTACATTACTTCCGGTGATATTGAAAATTTTAACTTGGTTCATAGAAGTCATAAATAGCATAAGGCATGAAATGGTAAATAAATTGTAAAAATCGAATAATAATTGACAGTTTTACAGACCAAAAACCTTGAAAAGTGACTTATAGAAGATCGCCTATTTCTCTGTAACCGTACAAGTTAGAAACCATTTTGTGGTATCTGTATGGTCGTATGGCTTCATTTTATTCGTTGATGGGAATCAAATATCATAATTTTAAAAATATTATAAGGCAGACTCATTTGAATAAAATATTTGTTTTTTAGGTTAAAAATACAGTTTTTGCCCAAATGACGTCATTTCCGGTCACAGTGAAAATGTAAAATTGGCTTGACCTAGTCCAAATTGGCATTAGGCATCAAATGGAAAAAAAATATTGCAAATCGAATAATAATTAACTCTTTTATAGGCAAAATAACGTGAAAAGTGATGCATGCAAAATTGCATATTTCTCGGCAACTGCTCATATTACAAACTAATTTTCGCATACATTCTCTTCGTCTGGATTATTGCTACGAGTTTATGAAAATTACAAATAAATATTTCAAAATATGAAGACGCTGAATGAATTGTAAATAACTGAATTTTACACTTTATTTTACATTTTATTCGAAATTGCCCGAAAATGAAGTTGAAATTAAAAAATATGAGCTAAGGTTTTTGTGCACCTTTGCAGGGTGCATCCTTTTAGTTATATCAGTTTTGAAAAAAAATAATATTTGCTTTCAAAAAGTGGTACCGAACTGTCAAAATTGTAGTTTTTGTTAATATTACGTCACTTCCGTTGCCGACAGAAAAATTTCACCGTAACAAAAAAAATTACAATTGGGACCATGGTGCATATGAACTTTGTTTTATACAAATCGAACAATAAATAATTTTTCTGGGTACGAAAAACTAAATTAGCCGATGGCGGCTAACGCAAATTACCGAGACAATTTTTTTTCTCATTTCTGCTCAAGTACGATGATATTTTAACCCTGTGTAAAATATCATCAAAAAATATTCATAAATAAAAAAGGTTTTCGTAAAAAAATTATTTTTTTTCGAAATATCGGACATTTTTTCGACTACTTCCGGTTTTACGATCGTTGTTGTGATAGCTTTACGAAGTCCTTTGGATACTTAACTTTCTGTACCAAAAGTGTCAGAAACATCCATTGAGTAGTTTTAGAAAAAAAGATAAATTAAAGAGCGTTTCAAAAAATTTAACGATTTTTCAATTTTTTTCAAAGTTTGAGGCCATTTTTCGACCACTTATATTATTTCAATGCTTTTCATTTTGGATTCCCTATATAGACAACTAACAGGACTTTGAGTAAGAAAAGTTTAAGAAAAATCGTAGGCGTCGTTTTCGAGAAAAGGGCGTCTCAGAATGTTAAAAAATTGGAAAATACTAGATTTTTGGCATACAATAATTTATTTCCTTACCATCGAAATCGTATTATTTAGATACCATATGATGGTCCATTAATAGGGCTATCCAGCGACACTTTAGTTCTTTTGGTCCGCTATTACCTAAGGGAGAAATCAAGTTTTTCGCAAGTGCGACAATGTTTTTACTCTTTTTTTTCATTTTTTGAATACTTCCGGTATGGTTATTATTGTCGGAATAGTTCTAATAGCCGGTTTGGGCACTAAAATAGCCACAGGGCTCTGTAATGATATATTACATTATCTGATCAGATAAAATGCCCCTGAGAAATCCTATGTTCAAAAGTGCCAAAAATGCAAAAAATTTAAAATATCGAAAATTAAATTTTAATAATTACATACATATTATACATCGTTAGAATCGTAATTAGGTCAGCTATCTGAATATACAACCTTTTTTTAAAAATCTCTTAAAATAAAAAAATAGTAGAGCATTTTCCAAAATTTCACGATTTTTCGACTTTTTTCGATTTTCAGTCCCTTTTTTATCCTATTCCAGACATTTCAAAGTCCTATTGGATGGCTTCATGCCAAATACCTCCAAAAGGACTCTCGATAGAAAAAAAATAAAAAAAATTGTAGGTTAAGTTTTCGAGATACAGGCATCCAAAAACGCTCCAAATCAGAAAATACTTGATTTTCAGCGTGCCATATTTTGCTACCTTTTCATAGTATCTGTATGATTTGGGTATCATACGATAGTCCATTCTTCATGCAACCCAACGATACCTTAATCCCTTTAATCCGTTGATATCGGGCGAAGAAATCACGTTTTTCCCAAAACCACCCATTTTTTTCGTTTTTTTGCAAATTTTGCACATTATTTCGACCACTTCCGGTTTAAGGAGTCTTGTCGAAATTGCTTTACCTGTTGATATTGGACTTTAACTTCATGTTCCAGAAGTTTCAGAAACGTCAATTCTGCCATAAAACGAAACCCGAGCTCACAAAATGGGAAGAAAATTCGAAAAAAATCGAAAAATAAAGGGCGATAACTCTGAATGAAACTTATATTACTGGAATCGGATGGACTTCAGGTATCCAAAAATGTAGGTCAAATTTGAAAATTTTGAAAAATAACAAAAATTGTCTCGTAAACAACATGTGTTCAATTTTCGAACTATAAAAGTCATAGACGAATGTTCGAAATTGAAAAATGTGAGATAGCCATTTTCTCAGAAAAGATCCAGGGATTCCAAAAATGTAATTTGTTTGAAAATGGATAAAGAATTGACGAAACTATAGCCGATTTTCAATTTTTAGAGAAAGTACAAAGTTCGGTCACTTCCGGTATGCGCAGAAATTTCAAAAATATTTTATCAAGTAGCCACCACATGGTTTCCCAATAGAAAAGCTAATTCCAGATCGATATCTGTTTTCGATCATGGAGATCTAGGCCCTCGCGGTAAATAATAATAATAATAATAATAATAATAATTTTAGTAATCTCAATAGGCTTTCAGACGAAAGTCTGAAAGCCTAATAATTTTAGTAATCTCAATAGGCTTTCAGACGAAAGTCTGAAAGCCTAACTAGACCTGCAAGCAGCACTGAACCGGCTTTCAGGAATCATACAGGAAGTTTATTATACCATAGCCGATCCATTGAGCTACCGAACTATACTTTAGATGTTTTGCTACAGTGAAACCTTCTATCATACATAAAAGTAATATGTGCTGGCGAAAAGACGGGCCAAAATTGTAAATTATCGCAAAATTACGTCACTTCCGGTGCCGAAAGAAATTTTTATAGGGGAAAAATAAGTCGAAAATTCGTAACATACAAAATACAAACTTTGTAACCCATCAACTGAAATTAAGAAGGTAAAAAAATTAAAAGTGACCCTGGGAAAATTGGCTATTATTCGACAAGGGAACATGCTAGAAGCCTTTTCTTGATATCAATATGATGGTATTGATTCAATCTTACTGCCCATTAGAGTCAGACGTTATAAAGTTAATTGAATAATAAATATAAATCCCTTCAAAAAAATGTTTTGTTTTGAAGGCTAAAAATACGTTTTTTGCAAAAATTACATTACTTCCGGTGATATTGAAAATGTTAACTTAGTTCATCGAAGTCATAAATGGCATAAGGCATCAAATGGTAAAAATATTATAAAAATCGAATAATAATTGACACTTTTATAGACCAAAAACCTTGAAAAGTGACTTATAGAAGATCGCCTATTTCTCTGTAACCGTACACGTTAGAAACAATTTTGTGGCATCTGTATGGTCGTATGGCTTGATTCTATTCGTTGATGGGAATCAAATATCATAATTCTAAAAATATTATAAGGCAGACTCATTTGAATAAAATATTTGTTTTTTAGGTTAAAAATACAGTTTTTGTCCAAATGACGTCATTTCCGGTCACAATGAAAATGTAAAATTGGCTTGACCTAGTCCAAAATGGCATTAAGCATCAAATGGGGAAAAGAAATTGCAAATCGAATAATAATTCATTCTTTTATAGGCAAAATAACGTGAAAAGTGATGCATGCAAAATTGCATATTTCTCGGCAACTGTTCACATTACAAACTAATTTTCGCATGCATTCTCTTCGTCTGGATTATTGCTACGAGTTTATGAAAATTACAAATAAATATTTCAAAATATGAAGAGCTGAATGAATTGCAAACAACTGAATTTTACACTTTATTTTACATTTTATTCGAAATTGCCCGAAAATGAAATTGAAATTAAAAAGTCTGAGCTAAGGATATTGTGCACCTTTGCAGGGTGCATCATTTTAGTTATATCAGTTTTGAAAAAAATTAATATATGCTTTCAAAAAGTGGTACCGAACTGTCAAAATTGTAGTTTTTATTAATATTACGTCATTTCCGTTGCCGACAGAAAAATTTCACCGTAACAAAAAAAATTACAATTGGGACCACGGAGCTTATGAACTTTGTTTTATATAAATTGAACAATAAATAATTTTTCTGGGTACGAAAAACGAAATTAGCCGATGGCGGCTAATGCAAATTACCGAGACAATTTTTTTTCTCATTTCTGCTCAAGTAGGATGATATTTTAACCCAGTGTAAAATATCGTCAAAAAATATTCATAAATAAAAAAGGTTTTCGTAAAAAAAAATTTTTTTTTCAAAATATCGGACATTTTTTCGACTACTTCCGGTTTTACGATTGTTGTCGTGATAGCTTTACGAAGTTCTTTGGATACTTAACTTTCTGTACCAGAAGTGTCAGAAACATCTATTGAGTAGTTTTGGAAGAAAAGATAAAATAAAGAGCGTTTACAAAAATTTAACGATTTTTGAATTTTTTTCAAAGTTTGATGCTATTTTTGGACCACCTATATTATTTCAATGCTTTTTATTTTGGATTCACTATATAGACAATCGATAGGACTTTGAGTAAGAAAAGTTTGAGAAAAATCGTAGGCGTCGTTTTCGAGAAAAGGGCGTCTCAGAATGTTAAAAAATCGGAAAATACTGGATATTTGGCATACAATAATTTATTTCCTTGCCATCGAAATCGTATTATTTACATACCGTATGATGGTCCATTAATAGGCTATCCAACGACACTTTAGTTCTTTTGGTCCGCTATTACCTAAGGGAGAACTCAAGTTTTTCGCAAGTGCGACAATGTTTTTAACCTTTTTTTTTAATTTTTTGAATACTTCCGGTGTGGTTATTATTGTCGGAATAGTTTAAATAGCCGGTTTGGGTACTAAAATAGTCATAGGGCTCTGTAATGATATATTACATTTACTGATCAGATAAAATGCCACTGAGAAATCCTATGTCCAAAAGTGAGAAAAATTTAAAATATCGAAAATTAACTTTCAATAACTACATACATATTATACATCGTTAGAATCGTAATTAGGTCAGCTATCTGAAAATACAACCTTTTTTCGAAAATCTCTTAAAATAAAAAAATAGTAGAGCATTTTCCAAAATTTCACGATTTTTCGACTTTTTTCGATTTTCAGTCCGTTTTTTCACCTATTCCAGATATTTCAAAGTCGTAATGGAATGTTTCGTACTTCAGACTACCACAAGGTCTCTCGATAGAGAGAGTTTCATAAAAATCGCTGGAGTAGTTTTCGAGATACAGGCGTCCAAAAATGCTAAAAATCAGAAAATACTTGATTTTCAGTGTGCCATATTTTGCTGCCTGTTCATAGTATCCGTATGAATTTGGTATCATACGATAGTGCAATCCCAGTGCAGTCCAATGGTACCCTAATTTCTTTAATCCATTTATATCGGGCAGAGAAATCGCGTTTTTCCCAAAAATATCCATTTTTTGCATTTTTTTCAAAATATTGCACATTATTTCGACCACTTCCGGTTTAAGGATTCTTGTCGAAATTGCTTTATTTGTTGGTATTGGACTATAACTTCATGTTCCAGAAGTTTCAGAAACGTCAATTCTGCCATAAAACGAAACCCGAGCTCACAAAATGGGAAGAAAATTCGAAAAAAATCGGAAAACAAAGGGCGATAACTCTGAATAAAACTTATATCACTTGAATCGGATGGACTTCAGGTATCCAAAAATGTAGGTCAAATTTGAAAATTTTGAAAAATAACAAAAATTGTCTCGTAAGCAACATGTTTTCAATTTTCGAACGCTAAAAGTCATAGACGAATGTTCGAAATCGAAAAATGTGAGATAGCCATTGTCTAAGAAAAGATTCAGGGATTCCAAAAAGGTAATTTGTTTGAAAATGGATAAACAATTGACGAAACTATGGCCTATTTTCAATTTTTAGACAAAATACAAAGTTCGGTCACTTCCGGTATGCGCAGAAATTTCAAAAATATTTTATCAAGTAGCCACCACATGGTTTCCCGACAGAAAATCTAATTCCGGATCGATATCTGTTTTCGATCATGGTGATCTAGGCTCCCGCGGTAAATAATAATAATAATAATAATAATAATAATTTTAGTAATCTCAATAGGCTTTCAGACGAAAGTCTGAAAGCCTAATAACTAGACCTGCATGCAGGAATGACGGGTTTCACTGGTGCCACGTCACTTTCGGTGCCACGTTACCCTTAAACATATGTCACTTCCGATACCAATGAAACCATCAAACAGGTTTCCACATAAGCATTGTAAACATCAAATAAATTGGACGAAGAATCAACCAAATCCAGCAATATCAATTCATTTTATATATATGTTACTTGTAAGTGATCCTGGCAAAATTTCATTACTTCCGGTGATAATGAAAATGTTCAATTAGTTTTATGAAATCAGAAATGGCATAAGGCATCATAATGGCGAAAATCGAATGAGAATTGCCACTTTTATAGACCAAAAACCTTGAAAAGTGACTTGTAGAAAATCGTCTATTTCTCGGCAACCGTACACGATAAAAACTATCTTTTGGTATCTATATGATCGTATGGGTTCAATCCATTTGTTGATTGGAATCAAATATCATAATTTGAAATATATTACAAATCAGACTCATTTGAAAAAAATGTCTGTTTTGAAGGCTAAAAATACAGTTTTTGCCAAAATGACATTACTTCCGGTGATACTGAAAATGTTAAATTAGTTCTATGAAATCATAAATGACACAAGATATCATATGGTGAAAATTTTATGAAAATCGGATAATAACTGACACTTTTATAGACCAAAAACCTTGAAAAGTGACTTAAGGAAAATCGCCCATTTCTCTGCAACCGTACAAGTTAGAAACCATTTTGTGGTATCTGTATGATCGTATGGGTTCAATCTATTTGATGAATAGAATCAAACATCACAATTTGAAAAAAATAACAAATACGACTCAGTTGAATAAAATATTGTTTTTTGAGGGCTAAAATTTAAGTTTTGAGCAAATGACGTCATTTCCGGTGGCAGCGCAAGGGGTAAAATGGTTTGATATAGTCCACTATGGCATTAGGCATCCAATGGCGAAAGAAAATTGAAAATCGAATAATAATTGATTCTTTTACAGCCAAAATTACGAGAAAAGTGACTCAAGCAAAATTGCCTATTTCTCGGCAACTGCTTATATTACAAACTAATTTTCACATACATTCTCTTCGTATGGATTATAGCTACAAGTTTATAAAAGTTACGTAAAAATATTTTAAAATCTGAAAAGCCTGAATGAGTTGTAAATAGGTCAATTTTACGCCTTTTTTCACCTCTTTATCCAATTTGCTAGAAAATGAAAAAGAAATTAAAAAAACTGCTTCCGACATTTTTTGCGCCTTTAAAGGACACACTCTTTGAGTCATATAATTTTTCAAAATAATAATATTTGTTTTCAAAAAATGTACCTAACTGTCAAAATTGTAGTTTTTGGTAAAATTATGCCACTTCCTGTGCCGACAGATAATACTTTTGGTAATAAAAAAAATGACAATTGAGACAACGAAGCATATGAACTTTGTTTTATACAAATCGAACAATAAAAAATTAATCTAGGACTGAAAAACTGAATTAGCCAATGGAGGCCAAGGAAAACTACTGAGACAAAATTTTTTAACATTTTTGCGCAAGTCAGATGACTCTTTAATTCTGTGTCCAACACGACTAAAAAATATTCATAAATAAAAAAGTTTTTTGTAAAATTTTAAATTTCCGAAATTTGGCGCCTAATATCTTCGAAGATTTGCCGAAAATCAAAAATCGAAAGTAGCGCAGCTATGTGCCCTGTCTCCAGCTATGCCAAAATGTATCGAAAGTTAAAATCCCATGATTATTGTTAAAATTACCGCAATATTTCTAAAAACGATAACTTCGGTGATTTCGGACATTTCGCATTGTCGCAGAACGTTCAAAATAGCTTTATCCTCTAAGTCACACCCACTTTCCCAGTAAAACCGAAGAAATCGTAACGATGCGACACGTAGTTGCTGAGATCTACTCAAAACAAAAGAAGAATAATAATAATAATAATAAGAATAACTAGACCTGCATGCAGGAATGACGGGTTTCACTGGTGCCACGTCACTTTCGGTGCCACGTTACCCTTAAACATATGTCACTTCCGATACCAATGAAACCATCAAACAGGTTTCCACATAAGCATTGTAAACATCAAATAAAATGGACGAAGAATCAACCAAATCCAGCAATATCAATTCATTTTATATATATGTTACTTGTAAGTGATCCTGGCAAAATTTCATTACTTCCGGTGATAATGAAAATGTTCAATTAGTTTTATGAAATCAGAAATGGCATAAGGCAGCATAATGGCGAAAATTGTATGTAAATCGAATGAGAATTGCCACTTTTATAGACCAAAAACCTTGAAAAGTGACTTGTAGAAAATCGTCTATTTCTCGGCAACCGTACACGATAAAAACTATCTTTTGGTATCTATATGATCGTATGGGTTCAATCCATTTGTTGATTGGAATCAAATATCATAATTTGAAATATATTACAAATCAGACTCATTTGAAAAAAATGTCTGTTTTGAAGGCTAAAAGTACAGTTTTTGCCAAAATGACATTACTTCCGGTGATACTGAAAATGTTAAATTAGTTCTATGAAATTATAAATGACACAAGATATCATATGGTGAAAATTTTATGAAAATCGAATAATAACTGACACTTTTATAGACCAAAAACCTTGAAAAGTGACTTAAGGAAAATCGCCCATTTCTCTGCAACCGTACAAGTTAGAAACCATTTTGTGGTATCTGTATGATCGTATGGGTTCAATCTATTTGATCAATAGAATCAAATATCACAATTTGAAAAAAATAACAAATACGACTCATTTGAATAAAATATTGTTTTTTGGAGGCTAAAATTTAAGTTTTGAGCAAATGACGTCATTTCCGGTGGCAGCGCAAGGGGTAAAATGGTTTGACATAGTCCACTATGGCATTAGGCATCCAATGGCGAAAGAAAATTGAAAATCGAATAATAATTGATTCTTTTACAGCCAAAATTACGTGAAAAGTGACTCATGCAAAATTGCCTATTTCTCGGCAACTGCTTATATTACAAACTAATTTTCACATACATTCTCTTCGTATGGATTATAGCTACAAGTTTATAAAAGTTACGTAAAAATATTTTAAAATCTGAAAAGCCTGAATGAGTTGTAAATAGGTCAATTTTACCCCTTTTTCACCTCTTAATCCAATTTGCTAGAAAATGAAAAAGAAATTAAAAAAACTGCTTCCGACATTTTTTGCGCCTTTAAAGGACACACTCTTTGAGTCATATAATTTTTCAAAAAAATAATATTTGTTTTCAAAAAATGTACCTAACTGTCAAAATTGTAGTTTTTGGTAAAATTATGCCACTTCCGGTGCCGACAGATAACACTTTTGGTAATAAAAAAAATGACAATTGAGACAACGAAGCATATGAACTTTGTTTTATACAAATCGAACAATAAAAAATTAATCTAGGACTGAAAAACTGAATTAGCCAATGGAGGCCAAGGAAAATTACTGAGACAAAATTTTTTAACATTTTTGCGCAAGTCAGATGACTCTTTAATTCTGTGCACAACACGACTAAAAAATATTCATAAATAAAAAAGTTTTTTGTAAAATTTAAAATTTCCGAAATTTGGCGCCTAATATCTTCGAAGATTTGCCGAAAATCAAAAATCGAAAGTAGCGCAGCTATGTGCCCTGTCTCCAGCTATGCCAAAATGTATCGAAAGTTAAAATCCCATGATTATTGTTAAAATTACCGCAATATTTGTAAAAACGATAACTTCGGTGATTTCGGACATTTCGCATTGTCGCAGAACGTTCAAAATAGCTTTATCCTCTAAGTCACACCCACTTTCCCAGTAAAACCGAAGAAATCGTAACGATGCGACACGTAGTTGCTGAGATCTACTCAACACAAAAGAAGAATAATAATAATAATAATAAGAATAATAATTTTAACAAAAACAATAGTGTTTCACACAAGCTTCGCAGTGTGAAACCCTAATAATTTTAACAAAAACAATAGTGTTTCACACAAGCTTCGCAGTGTGAAACCCTAATAATAATAATAATAATTTTAGTAATCTCAATAGGCTTTCAGACGAAAGTCTGAAAGCCTAATAACTAGACCTGCAAGCAGCACTGAACCGGCTTTCAGGAATCATACAGGAAGTTTATTATACCATAGCCGATCCATTGAGCTACCAAACTATACTTTAGTTGTTTTGCTTCAGTGACACCCTCTATCATATGTAAAAGTAATATTTGCTGGCGAAAAGACCGGTCAAAATTGTAAATTATAGCAAAATTACGTCACTTCCGGTACCGAAAGAAATTTTTATAGGTGAAAAATAAGTCGAAAATTCGCAACACACAAAATACAAACTTTGTTTTATACATATCGGGCAATAAATAATTACCCTATAACCCATAAACTGAAATTAAGAAGGTAAAAAACTTAAAAGTGACCCTGGGAAAATTGGCTATTATTCGACAAGGGAACATGCTAGAAGCCTTTTCTTGATATCAATATGATGGTATTGATTCAATCTTACTGCCCATTAGAGTCAGACGTTATCAAGTTAAACGAATAATAAATATAAATCCGTTCAAAAAAATGTTTGTTTTGAAGGCTAAAAATACGTTTTTTTGCAAAAATTACATTACTTCCGGTGATATTGAAAATGTTAACTTAGTTCATAGAAGTCATAAATGGCATAAGGCATCGAATGGTAAAAAAATTATAAAAATCGAATAATAATTGACACTTTTATAGACCAAAAACCTTGAAAAGTGACTTATAGAAGATCGCCTATTTCTCTGTAACCATACAAGTTAGAAACCATTTTGTGGTATCTGTATGGTCGTATGGCTTCATTCTATTCGTTGATGGGAATCAAATATCATAATTTTAAAAATATTATAAGGCAGACTCATTTGAATAAAATATTTGTTTTTTGGGTTAAAAATACAGTTTTTGCCCAAATGACGTCATTTCCGGTCACAACGAAAATGTAAAATTGGCTTGACCTAGTCCAAATTGGCATTAGGCATCAAATGGGAAAAAAATATTGCAAATCGAATGATAATTCACTCTTTTATAGGCAAAATAACGTGAAAAGTGATGCATGCAAAATTGCATATTTCTCGGCAACTGCTCATATTACAAACTAATTTTCGCATACATTCTCTTCGTCTGGATAGTTGCTACGAGTTTATGAAAATTACAAATAAATATTTCAAAATATGAAGACGCTGAATGAATTGTAAATAACTGAATTTTACACTTTATTTTACATTTTATTCGAAATTGCCCGAAAATGAAATTGAAATTAAAAAATCTGAGCTAAGGATTTTCTGCATCTTTGCAGGGTGCATCCTTTTAGTTATATCAGTTTTGAAAAAAAAAATATTTGCTTTCAAAAAGTGGTACCGAACTGTCAAAATTGTAGTTTTAGTTAATATTACGTCACTTCCGTTGCCGACAGAAAAATTTCACCGTAACAAAAAAAATTACAATTGGGACCACGGAGCATATGAACTTTGTTTTATACAAATCGAACAATAAATAATTTTTCTGGGTACGAAAAACTAAATTAGCCGATGGCGGCTAACGCAAATTACCGAGACAATTTTTTTTCTCATTTCTGCTCAAGTACGATGATATTTTAACCCTGTGTAAAATACCATCAAAAAATATTCATAAATAAAAAAGGTATTCGTAAAAAAATTATTTTTTTTCAAAATATCGGACATTTTTTCGACTACTTCCGGTTTTACGATCATTGTCGCGATAGCTTTACGAAGTTTTTTCGATACTTAACTTTCTGTACCAGAAGTGTCAGAAACATCCATTGAGTAGTTTTGGAAAAAAAGATAAATTAAAGAGCGTTTACAAAAATTTAATGATTTTTTAATTTTTTTCAAAGTTTGATGCCATTTTTGGACCACCTATATTATTTCAATGCTTTTCATTTTGGATTCACTATATAGACAACCGATAGGACTTTGAGTAAGAAAAGTTTAAGAAAAATCTGCGGCGTCGTTTTCGAGAACAGGGCGTCTCAGAATGTTAAAAAATCGGAAAATACTAGATTTTTGGCATACAATAATTTATTTCCCTACCATCGAAATCGTATTATTTAGATACCATATGATGGTCCATTAATAGGGCTTTCCAACGACACTTTAGTTATTTTGGTCCGCTATTACATAAGGGAGAAATCAAGTTTTTCGCAAGTGCGACAATGTTTTTAACCTTTTTTTTCATTTTTTGAATACTTCCGGTATGGTTATTATTTTCGGAATAGTCTTAATAGCCGGTTTGGGCACTAAAATAGCCACAGGGCTCTGTAATGATATATTGCACTATCTGATCAGATAAAATGCACCTGAGAAATCCTATGTTGAAAAGTGCCAAAAATGCAAAAAATTTAAAATATCGAAAATTAAATTTCAATAACTACATACATATTATACATCGTTAGAATTGTAATTAGGTCAGCTATCTGAATGTACAATCTTTTTTTGAAAATCTCTTAAAATAAAAAAATAGTAGAGCATTTTCCAAAATTTCACGATTTTTCGACTTTTTTCGATTTTCAGTCCGTTATTTCACCTATTCCAGACATTTCAAAGTCTTATTGGGTGGCATAATTCACAAGACTATCAAATGGACTCTCGATAGAGAAAGTTAAAAAAAAAGTTGCGGTTAAGTTTTCGAGATACAGGCGTCCAAAAATGCTAAAAATCAGAAAATACTTGATTTTCAGCGTGCCATATTTTGCAGCCTGATCATAGTATCCGTATGAAATGGGTATCATACGATAGTACAATCCTAGTGCAGTCCAATGGTACCCTAAGGATTTTGTGCACCTTTGCAGGGTGCATCCTTTTAGTTATATCAGTTTTGAAAAAAAATAATATTTGCTTTTAAAAAGTGGTACTGAACGATCAAAATTGTAGTTTTTGTTAATATTACGTCACTTCCGTTGGCGACAGAAAAATTTCACCGTAACAAAAAAAATTACAATTGGGACCACGGAGCGTATGAACTTTGTTTTATACAAATCGAATAATAAATAATTTTTCTGGGTACGAAAAACTAAATTAGCCGATGGCGGCTAACGCAAATTACCGAGACAATTTTTTTTCTCATTTCTGCTCAAGTAGGATGATATTTTTAACCCTGTGTAAAATATCATCAAAACATATTCATAAATAAAAAGGGTTTTCGTAAAAAAATTAATTTTTTTCAAAATATCGGACATTTTTTCGACTACTTCCGGTTTTACGATCGTTGTAGTGATAGCTTTACGAAGTTCTTTGGATAATTAACTTTCTGTACCAGAAGTGTCAGAAACATCCATTGAGTAGTTTTGGAAAAAAAGATAAATTAAAGAGCGTTTCCAAAAATTTAACGATTTTTCAATTTTTTTCAAAGTTTGAGGCCATTTTTGGACCATTTATATTATTTCAATGCATTTCATTTTGGATTCACTATATAGACAACCGATAGGACTTTGAGTAAGAAAAGTTTGAGAAAAATCTGCGGCGTCGTTTTCGAGAAAAGGGCGTCCCAGAATGTTAAAAAATCGGAAAATAATATATTTTTGGCATACAATAATTTATTTCCTTACCATCGAAATCGTATTATGTAGATACCATATGATGGTCCATTAATAGGGCTATCCAGCGACACTTTAGTTCTTTTGGTCCGCTATTACCTAAGGGAGAAATCAAGTTTCTCGCAACTGCGACAATGGTTTTAACCTTTTTTTTCATTTTTTGAATACTTCTGGTATGGTTATTATTGTCGGAATAGTTTTAATAGCCGGTTTGGGCACTAAAATAGCCACGGGGCTCTGTAATGATGTATTACATTATCTGATCAGATAAAATGCCTCTGAGAAATCCTATGTTCAAAAGTGCCAAAAATGCAAAAAAAATAAAATATCGAAAATTAAATTTCAATAACTACATACATATTATACATCATTAGAATCGTAATTCGGTCAGCTATCTGAATATACAACCTTTTTTTGAAAATCTCTTAAAATAAAAAAATAGTAGAGCATTTTCCAAAATTTCACGATTTTTCGACTTTTTTTGATTTTCAGTCCCTTTTTTATCATATTCCAGACATTTCAAAGTCTTATTGGTTGGCATAATTCACAAGACTATCGAATGGACTCTCGATAGAGAAAGTTAAAAAAAAAGTTGCGGTTAAGTTTTCGAGATACAGGCGTCCAAAAACGCTCCAAATCAGAAAATACTTGATTTTCAGCGTGCCATATTTTGCTTCCTGCTCGTCGTATCCGTACAAATTGGGTATCATACGATAGCACAATACTAGTGCAGTCCAATGGTACCCTAATTTCTTTAATCCATTGATATCGGACGGAGAAGTCGCGTTTTTCCCCAAAATACCCATTTTTTGCATTTTTTTCAAAATATCAGACATTATTTCGACCACTTCCGGTGTACAGATTATTGTTGAAATTGCTTTATTCCTTGCAATGGTCATTTGGCTTCATGCCTCAGAAATTTCAGAAACGTCAATTCGGCCATAAAACGAAACCCGAGCTCGCAAAATGGGTAGAAAATTCGAAAAAAATCGAAAAATAAAGGGCGATAACTCTGAATGAAACTTATATTACTGGAATCGGATGGACTTCAGGTATCCAAAAATGTAGGTCAAATTTCAAAATTTTGAAAAATAACAAAAATTGTCTCTCAAACAACATTTTTCATTTTTCGATCGCAAGAAGTCAGCGATGAAGTTTCGAAATATCGAAATTTTCAACTGCTATCGTCCGAGAAAAGACTCAGGGTTTCCGAAAATGTCATTTGTATGAAAATAGGTACAGAATTGACGAATCTAAGGCCGTTTTTTGATTTTTTGACACCGCACGAAATTCGACCACTTCCGGTCTGCGCAGAAGTTTCAAATATAGTTTATCAAGTAGCCAACACATGGTTTCCCGATAGAGAATTAGGTCCCAGATCGGTATCTGTTACAGGCACTGAGAAATAGGCTCCGGCGAAAAAAAAAATAATAATAATAAATAATAATTTTAGTAATCACAATAGGCTTTCAGACGAAAGTCTGAAAGCCTAATAATTTTAGTAATCTCAATAGGCTTTCAGACGAAAGTCTGAAAGCCTAACTAGACCTGCATGCAGGAATGACGGGTTTCACTGGTGCCACGTCACTTTCGGTGCCACGTTACCCTTAAACATATACCAATGAAACCATCAAACAGGTTTCCACATAAGCATTGTAAACATCAAATAAAATGGACGAAGAATCAACCAAATCCAGCAATATCAATTCATTTTATATATATGTTACTTGTAAGTGATCCTGGCAAAATTTCATTACTTCCGGTGATAATGAAAATGTTCAATTAGTTTTATGAAATCAGAAATGGCATAAGGCATCATAATGGCGAAAATTGTATGTAAATCGAATGAGAATTGCCACTTTTATAGACCAAAAACCTTGAAAAGTGACTTGTAGAAAATCGTCTATTTCTCGGCAACCGTACACGATAAAAACTATCTTTTGGTATCTATATGATCGTATGGGTTCAATCCATTTGTTGATTGGAATCAAATATCATAATTTGAAATATATTACAAATCAGACTCATTTGAAAAAAATGTCTGTTTTGAAGGCTAAAAATACAGTTTTTGCCAAAATGACATTACTTCCGGTGATACTGAAAATGTTAAATTAGTTCTATGAAATCATAAATGACACAAGATATCATATGGTGAAATTTTTTGAAAATCGAATAATAACTGACACTTTTATAGACCAAAAACCTTGAAAAGTGACTTAAGGAAAATCGCCCATTTCTCTGCAACCGTACAGGTTAGAAACCATTTTGTGGTATCTGTATGATCGTATGGGTTCAATCTATTTGATCAATAGAATCAAATATCACAATTTGAAAAAAATAACAAATACGACTCATTTGAATAAAATATTGTTTTTTGAGGGCTAAAATTTAAGTTTTGAGCAAATGACGTCATTTCCGGTGGCAGCGCAAGGGGTAAAATGGTTTGACATAGTCCACTATGGCATTAGGCATCCAATGGCGAAAGAAAATTGAAAATCGAATAATAATTGATTCTTTTACAGCCAAAATTACGTGAAAAGTGACTCATGCAAAATTGCCTATTTCTCGGCAACTGCTTATATTACAAACTAATTTTCACATACATTCTCTTCGTATGGATTATAGCTACAAGTTTATAAAAGTTACGTAAAAATATTTTAAAATCTGAAAAGCCTGAATGAGTTGTAAATAGGTCAATTTTACGCCTTTTTTCACCTCTTAATCCAATTTGCTAGAAAATGAAAAAGAAATTAAAAAAACTGCTTCCGACATTTTTTGCGCCTTTAAAGGACACACTCTTTGAGTCATATAATTTTTCAAAAAAATAATATTTGTTTTCAAAAAATGTACCTAACTGTCAAAATTGTAGTTTTTGGTAAAATTATGCCACTTCCGGTGCCGACAGATAATACTTTTGGTAATAAAAAAAATGACAATTGAGACAACGAAGCATATGAACTTTGTTTTATACAAATCGAACAATAAAAAATTAATCTAGGACTGAAAAACTGAATTAGCCAATGCAGGCCAAGGAAAACTACTGAGACAAAATTTTTTAACATTTTTGCGCAAATCAGATGACTCTTTAATTCTGTGTCCAACACGACTAAAAAATATTCATAAATAAAAAAGTTTTTTGTAAAATTTTAAATTTCCGAAATTTGGCGCCCAATATCTTCGAAGATTTGCCGAAAATCAAAAATCGAAAGTAGCGCAGCTATGTGCCCTGTCTCCAGCTATGCCAAAATGTATCGAAAGTTAAAATCCCATGATTATTGTTAAAATTACCGCAATATTTCTAAAAACGATAACTTCGGTGATTTCGGACATTTCGCATTGTGGCAGAACGTTCAAAATAGCTTTATCCTCTAAGTCACACCCACTTTCCCAGTAAAACCGAAGAAATCGTAACGATGCGACACGTAGTTGCTGAGATCTACTCAAAACAAAAGAAGAATAATAATAATAATAACTAGACCTGCATGCAGGAATGACGGGTTTCACTGGTGCCACGTTACCCTTAAACATGTCACTTCCGGTGCCAAGTTACCCTTGAACATATGTCACTTCCGGTACCAACGAAACCATTAAACAGGTTTCCAAATTAACATTGCACACAATTAAAATGGATGCAGAATCAACCAAATCCAGCAATATCAATTCATTTTATACATTTGTTACTTGTAAATGATCTTGACAAAATTACATTTCTTCCGGTGTTAATGAAAATGTTCAATTAGTTTTATGAAATCAGAAATGGCATACGATATCATATAGTGAAAATTTTATGTAAATCGAATAATAATTGCCACTTTTAAAGACCAAAAAACTTGAAATGTGACTTGTAGAAAATCGACTATTTCTCTGCAACCGTACAAGTTAGAAACCATTTTGTGGTATCTGTATGATCGTATGGGTTCATTTTATTTGTTGATTGGCATCAAATACCATAATTTGAAAAACATTTCAAAACAGACTCATTTGAATAAAATATCTGTTTTGAAGGCTAAAAATACAGTTTTTGCCAAAATGATGTTACTTCCGGTGATAATGAAAATCTTAAATTACTTGTATGAAATCCTAAATGGCATTAGGTATAACATGGTGTAACGTTTATGAAAATCGAATAATAATTGACACTTTTATGGCCCAAAAACCTTCAAAAGTGGCCTGTAGAAAACCGTCTATTTCTCGGCAACCGAACAAGTTAGAAACAATTTTATGATATGTATATGACCATATGAGTTGTGTTTATATGTGAATTTAAACCAAAAGTTAAAATTATTAATACATATTAAGTAATTCTTGGTTGAATAAAACATTGATTTAAAAAGTTTAAAATGCAGTTTTTGACAAAATGACGTCACTTCCGGTGTCAATTTTAAATTGTTATCAACTTGATATGACGCTACATGCTTTTTGAATCAAATGATGTCACTTTTATAAAAATCCAATCATAATTGACTATTTTACAAGCAAAATAACGAAAACAGTGACTTGTACAGAACTGTCCATTTCTTGGTAACTGCTTATATTACAAACTAATTTTAACATACATTTTCTTCGTATGGATTATAGCTACAAGTTTATAAAAGTTACGAAGAAATATTTTAAAATCTGAAAAGCCTGAATAGGTTGTAAATGGGTCAATTTTACACCATTTTTAGCCATTTAATCGAATTTGCTCGAAAATGAAATCGAAATTAAAAAAACTGCTTCCGCCATTTTTTGCGCCTTGAAAGGGCACACTCTTTGAGTCAAATAATTTTTCCAAAAAATAATATTTGTTTTCGAAAAGTGGTACCTAACTGTCAAAATTGTAGTTTTTGGTAAAATTATGCCACTTTCGGTGCCGACAGATAACACTTCCGGTAATAAAAAAAATGACAATTGAGACAACGAAGCATATGAACTTTGTTTTATACAAATCGAACAATAAAAAATTAATCTAGGACTGAAAAACTGAATTAGCCAATAGCGGCCAAGGAAAATTACTGAGACAAAATTTTTTAACATTTTTGCACTAGGCAGATGACTCTTTAATTCTGTGCACAATACGACTAAAAAATATTCATAAATAAAAAAGTTTTTTGTAAAATTTTAAATTTTCGAAATTTGGCGCCTAATATCTTCGAAGATTTGCCGAAAATCAAAAATCGAAAGTAGCGTAGCTATGTGCCCTGTCTCAGGCTATGCCAAAATGTATCGAAAGTTAAAATCCAATGATTATTGTTAAAATTACTGCAATATTTTCAAAAACAATAACTTCGGTGATTTCGGACATTTCGCATTGTCGCAGAACGTTCAAAATAGCTTTATCCTCTAAGTCACACCCACTTTCCCAGTAAAACCGAAGAAATCGTAACGATGCGACAAGCAGTTGCTGAGATCTACTCAAAACAAAAGAAGAATAATAATAATAACTAGACCTGCAAGCAGCACTGAACCGGCTTTCAGGAATCATACAGGAAGTTAATTATACCATAGCCGATCCATTGAGCTACCAAAGTATACTTTAGTTGTTTTGCTTCAGTGACACCCTCTATCATATGTAAAAGTAATATTTGCTGGCGAAAAGACCGGTCAAAATTGTAAATTATGGCAAAATTACGTCACTTCCGGTGCCGAAAGAAATTTTTATAGGTGAAAAATAAGTCGAAAATTCGCAACATACAAAATACAAACTTTGTTTTATACATATCGGGCAATAAATAATCAACCTATAACCCATAAACTGAAATTAAGAAGGTATAAAATTTAAAAGTGACCCTGAGAAAATTGGCTATCATTCGACAAGGGAACATGCTAGAAGCCTTTTCTTGATATCAATATGATGGTATTGATTCAATCTTACTGCCCATTAGAGTCAGACGTTATAAAGTTAAACGAATAATAAATATAAATCCCTTCAATATAATGTTTGTTTTGATGGCTAAAAATACGTTTTTTGCAAAAATTACATTACTTCCGGAGATATTGAAAATGTTAATTTAGTTTATAGAAGTCATAAATGGCATAAGGCATCAAATGGTAAAAAAATTATAAAAATCGAATAATAATTGACACTTTTATAGACCAAAAACCTTGAAAAGTGACTTATAGAAGATCGCCTATTTCTCTGTAACCGTACAAGTTAGAAACCATTTTGTGGTATCCGTATGGTCGTATGGCTTTATTCTATTCGTTGGTGGGAATCAAATATCATGATTTTAAAAATATTATAAGGCAGACTCATTTGAATAAAATATTTGTTTTTTAGGTTAAAAATACAGTTTTTGCCCAAATGACGTCATTTCCGGTCACAGTGAAAATTTAAAATTGGCTTGACCTAGTCCAAATTGGCATTAGGCATCAAATGGCAAAAAATTATTGCAAATCGAATAATAATTCACTCTTTTATAGGCAAAATAACGTGAAAAGTGATGCATGCAAAATTGCATATTTCTCGGCAACTGCTCATATTACAAACTAATTTTCGCATACATTCTCTTCGTCTGGATTATTGCTACGAGTTTATGAAAATTACAAATAAATATTTCAAAATATGAAGACGCTGAATGAATTGTAAATAACTGAATTTTACACTTTATTTTACATTTTATTCGAAATTGCCCGAAAATAAAATTGAAATTAAAAAATATGAGCTAAGGATTTTGTCCACCTTTGCAGGGTGCATCCTTTTAGTTATATCAGTTTTGAAAAAAAAATAATATTTGCTTTCAAAAAGTGGTACCGAACTGTCAAAATTGTAGTTTTTGTTAATATTACGTCACTTCCGTTGCCGACAGAAAAATTTCACCGTAACAAAAAAAATTGCAATTGTGACCACGGTGCATATGAACTTTGTTTTATACAAATCGAACAATAAATAATTTTTCTGGGTACGAAAAACTAAATTAGCCGATGGCGGCTAACGCAAATTACCGAGACAATTTTTTTTCTCATTTCTGCTCAAGTAGGATGATATTTTTAACCCTGTGTAAAATATCATCAAAAAATATTCATAAATAAAAAAGGTTTTCGTAAAATAAATAATTTTTTTCAAAATATCGGACATTTTTTCGACTACTTCCGGTTTTACGATCGTTGTCATGATACTTTTACGAAGTTCTCTGGATAATTAACTTTCTGTACCAGAAGTGTCAGAAACATCCATTGAGTAGTTTGGGAAAAAAAGATAAATTAAAGAGCGTTTCCAAAAATTTAACGATTTTTCAGTTTTTTTCAAAGTTTGAGGCCATTTTTCGACCACTTATATTATTTCAATGCTTTTCATTTTGGATTCACTATATAGACAACCGATAGGACTTTAAGTAAGAAAAGTTTAAGAAAAATCTGCGGCGTCGTTTTCGAGAAAAGGACGTCTCAGAATGTTAAAAAATCGGAAAATACTAGATTTTTGGCACACAATAATTTATTTCCTTACCATCGATATCGTATTATTTAGATACCATATGATGGTCCATTAATAGGGCTATCCAACGACACTTTAGTTCTTTTGGTCCGCTATTACCTAAGGGAGAAATCAAGTTTTTTGCAAGTGCGACAATGTTTTTAACCTTTTTTTTACATTTTTTGAATACTTCCGGTATGGTTATTATTGTCGATATAGTTTTGATAACCGGTTTAGGAACTAAAATAGCCACAGGGCTCTGTAATGATATATTACATTATCTGATCAGATAAAATGCCCCTGAGAAATCCTATGTTGAAAAGTGCCAAAAATGCAAAAAATTTAAAATATCAAAAATTAAATTTCAATAACTACATACATATTATACATCGTTAGAATCGTAATTAGGTCAGCGATCTGAATATACAAATTTTTTTTGAAAATCTCTTAAAATAAAAAAATAGCAGAGCATTTTCCAAAATTTCACGATTTTTCGACTTTTTTCGATTTTCAGTCCGTTATTTCACCTTTTCCAGATATTTCAAAGTCGTAATGGAATGTTTCGTACACAAGATTACTGCAAGGTCTCTCGATAGAGAAAGTTTCATAAAAAACTGTGGAGCAGTTTTCGAGATACAGGCATCTAAAAACGCTCCAAATCAGAAAATACTTGATTTTCAGCGAGCCATATTTTGCTTCCTGCTGATCGTATCCGTACGAATTGGGTATCATTCAGTGGTCCAATTACCGCCCGACCAAATGATACCTTAATTTGTTTAATCCGTTGATATCGGACGGAAAAATCGTGTTTTTACCCAAAACACCAATTTTTCACGTTTTTTTCAAAATATCGCATAGTATTTCGACTACTTCCGGTTTACGGATTGTTGTTGAAATTGCTTTAAACGGTGGTTTGACCATATTACTTCATGTTCCAGGAATTTCAGAAACGTCGATCCGGCCGTAAAACGAAACTTAAGCTCACAAAATGTGAAGAAAATTCGAAAAAAATCGAAAAATAAAGGGCGATGACTCTGAATGAAACTTATATTACTGGAACCGGATTGCCTTCAGGTATCCAAAAATGTAGGTCAAATTTGAAAATTTTGAAAAATAACAAAAAATGTGTCTTAAACAACATATTTTCATTTTTCGAATGCTAGAAGTCAGCGGCGAAGTTTCTAAATTGCAAAATTTTCAACTGCTATCGTCCGACAAAAGACACAGGGTTTCCAAAAATGTAATTTGTATGAAAATAGGTACAGAATTGACGAATCTACGGCCGTTTTTTAATTTTTTGGCAACGCACAAAATTCGGCCACTTCCGGTCTGCGCAGAAGTTTCAAATACAGTGGAAGGGATGGCCACTATATGGTTTCCTGATAGAAAATTACGTCCCAGATCTGTATCTGTTACAGACACTGAGAAATAGGCTCCCCCGAAAAATAAAATAATAATAATAAATAATAATAATTTTAGTAATCACAATAGGCTTTCAGACGAAAGTCTGAAAGCCTAATAAGAATAATAATTTTAACAAAAACAATAGTGTTTCACACAAGCTTCGCAGTGTGAAACCCTAATAAGAACTAGACCTGCAAGCAGCACTGAACCGGCTTTCAGGAATCATACAGAAAGTTTATTATACCATAGCCGATCCATTGAGCTACCAAACTATACTTTAGTTGTTTTGCTTCAGTGACACCCTCTACCATATGTTAAAGTAATATTTGTTGGCGAAAAGACCGGTCAAAATGGTAAATTATGGCAAAATACGTCACTTCCGGCGCCGAAAGAATTTTTATAGGTGAAAAATACGTCGAAAATTCGCAACATACAAAATACAAACTTTGTTTTATCATATCGGGCAATAAATAATTAACCTATAATCCATAAACTGAAATTAAGAAGGTAAAAAACTTAAAAGTGACCCTGGGAAAATTGGCTATTATTCGACAAGGGAACATGCTAGAAGCCTTTTCTTGATATCAATATGATGGTATTGATTCAATCTTACTGCCTATTGGAATCAAACATTATAAAGTTAAACGAATGATAAATATAAATCCCTTCAAAAAAATGTTTGTTTTGAAGGCTAAAAATACGTTTTTTGAAAAAATTACATTACTTCCGGTGATATTGAAAATGTTAATTTAGTTCATAGAAGTCATAAATGGCATAAGGCATCAAATGGTAAAAAAATTATTAAAATCGTATAATAATTGACACTTTTATAGACGAAAACCCTTGAAAAGTGACTTATAGAAGATCGCCTATTTCTCTGTAACCGTACAAGTTAGAAACCATTTTGTGGTATCTGTATGGTCGTATGGCTTCATTCTATTCGTTGATGGGAATCAAATATCACAATTCTAAAAATATTATAAGGCAGACTCATTTTAATAAAATATTTGTTTTTTACGTTAAAAATACAGCTTTTGCCCAAAAGACGTCATTTCCGGTCACAGTGAAAATGTAAAATTGGCTTGACCTAGTCCAAAATGGCATTAGGCATCAAATGGAAAAAAAATATTGCAAATCGAATAATAATTCCCTCCTTTATAGGCAAAATAACGTGAAAAGTGATGCATGCAAAATTGCATATTTCTCAGCAACTGCTCATATTACAAACTAATTTTCCCATACATTCTCTTTGTCTGGATTAATGCTACGAGTTTATGAAAATAACAAATACATATTTCAAAATATGAAGACGCTGAATGAATTGTAAATAACTGAATTTTACACTTTATTTTACATTTTATTAGAAATTGCCCGAAAATGAAATTGGAATTAAAAAATCTGAGCTAAAGATTTTGTGCACCTTTGCAGGGTGCATCCTTTTAGTTATATCAGTTTTGAAAAAAATAACATTTGCTTTCAAAAAGTGGTACAGAACTGTCAAAATTGTAGTTTTTGTTAATATTACGTCACTTCCGTTGCCGACAGAAAAATTTCACCGTAACAAAAAATATTACAATTGGGACCACGGAGCATATGAACTTTGTTTTATACAAATCGAACAATAAATAATTGTTCTGGGTACGAAAAACTAAATTAGCCGATGGCGGCTAACGCAAATTACCGAGACAATTTTTTTTCTCATTTCTGTTCAAGTAGGATGATATTTTAACCCTGTGTAAAATACCATCAAAAAATATTCATAAATGAAAAAGGTTTTCGTAAAAAAAAATTTTTTTTTTCAAAATATCGGACATTTTTTCGACTACTTCCGGTTTTACGATCATTGTCGTGATAGCTTTACGAAGTTCTTTGGATACTTAACTTTCTGTACCAGAAGTGTCAGAAACATCCATTGAGTAGTTTTGGAAAAAAAGATAAATTAAAGAGCGTTTCCAAAACTTTAACGATTTTTCAATTTTTTTCAAAGTTTGAGGCCACTTTTGGACCACCTATATTATTTCAATGCTTTTCATTTTGGATTCACTATATAGACAACCGATAGGACGTTGAGTAAGAAAAGTTTAAGAAAAATCGTAGGCGTCGTTTTCGAGAAAAGGGCGTCTCGGAATGTTAAAAAAGCGGAAAATACTTGATTTTTGGCATACAATAATTTATTTCCTTACCATTGAAATCGTATTATTTAGATACCATATGATGGTCCATTAATAGGGCTATCCAACGACACTTTAGTTCTTTTGGTCCGCTATTACCTAAGGGAGCAATCAAGTTTTTCGCAAGTGAGACAATGTTTTTAACCTTTTTTTTTCATTTTTTGAATACTTCCGGTATGGTTATCATTGTCGGAATATTTTTAATAGCCGGTTTGGGCACTAAAATAGCCACAGGGCTCTGTAATGATATATTACATTATCTGATCAGATAAAATGCCCCTGAGAAATCCTGTGTTCAAAAGTGCTAAAAATGAAAAAAATTTAAAATATCGAAAATTAAATTTCAATAACTACATACATATTATACATCGTTAGATTCTTAATTAGGTCAGCTATCTGAATATACAACCTTTTTTAAAAAATCTCTTCAAATAAAAAAATAGTAGAGCATTTTCCAAAATTTCACGATTTTTCGACTTTTTTCGATTTTCAGTCCGTTATTTCACCCATTCCAGATATTTCAAAGGCTTATTGGGTGGTTTCATGCAAATTAACTCCAAAAGGACTCTCGATAGAAAAAATTTAAGAAAAAGTTACGGTTAAGTTTTCGAGATATAGGCGTCCAAAAACGCTCCAAATCAGAAAATACTTGATTTTCAGCGTGCCATATTTTGCTGCCTGATCATAATATCCGTATGAATTGGGTATCATACGATAGTACAATCCTAGTGCAGTCCAATGGTACCCTAATTTGTTTAATCCATTGACATCGAACGGAGAAATCGCGTTTTCCCCAAAACTATCCATTTTTTGCATTTTTTCAAAATATTGCACATTATTTCGACTACTTCCGGTCTACGGATCATTGTTGAAATTGCTTTATTCCTTGCAATGGTCATTTGGCTTCATGCCTTAGACGTTTCAGATTCGCCAATTCAGCCATATAACGAAACCCGAGCTCACAAAATAGGTAGAAAATTCGAAAAAAATCGAAAAATAAAGGGCGATAACTCTGAATGAAACTTATATTACTGGAATCGGATGGACTTAAGGTATCCAAAAATATAAGTCAAATTTGAAAATTTTGAAAAATGAAAAAAATTGTCTCTTAAACAAATTTTTTTAATTTTCGAACGCTAGGAGTCAGCGACGAAGTTTCGAAATTACAAAATCTTAGATTGCTATTGACTCGGAAAAGATTCAGGGTTTCCGAAAATGTCATTTGTTTGAAAATGGGTAAATAATTGACGAAACTATGGCCAATTTTCAATTTTTTGACAACGTACAAAGATCTGCCACTTCCGGTATGCGCAGAATTTTCGAAAATACTTTATCAAGTAGCCACCACATGGTTTCCCGAAAGAAAAGTTGATTTCAGATCGATATCTGCTTTCGATCATGGAGAACTTGGCCCCCGCGGTAAATAATAATAATAATAATAATTTTAGTAATCTCAATAGGCTTTCAGACGAAAGTCTGAAAGCCTAATAATAATTTTAACAAAAACAATAGTGTTTCACACAAGCTTCGCAGTGTGAAACCCTAATAATTTTAGTAATCTCAATAGGCTTTCAGACGAAAGTCTGAAAGCCTAATAATAATAATAATTTTAGTAATCTCAATAGGCTTTCAGACGAAAGTCTGAAAGCCTAATAATTTTAGTAATCTCAATAGGCTTTCAGACGAAAGTCTGAAAGCCTAATAAATAATAATTTTAGTAATCACAATAGGCTTTCAGACGAAAGTCTGAAAGCCTAATAATAACTAGACCTGCATGCAGGAATGACGGGTTTCACTGTTGCCAAGTTACTCTTAAGCATGTCACTTCCGGTGCCAAGTTACCCTTGAACATATGTCACTTCCGGTACCAGCGAAACCACTAAACAGGTTTCCAAATTAACATTGCACACAAATAAAATGGACGCAGAATCAACAAAATCCAGCAATATCAATTCATTTTATACATTTGTTACTTGTAAATGATCTTGACAAAATTAAATTACTCCCGGTGTTAATGCAAATGTTCAATTAGTCTTATGAAATCAGAAATGGCATACGATATCATGTAGTGAAAATTTTATGTAAATCGAATAATAATTGCCACTTTTAAAGACCAAAAAACTTGAAAAGTGACTTGTAGAAAATCGGCTATTTCTCGGCAACCGTACAAGTTAGAAACGATTTTGTGGTATCTGTATGATCGTATGGGTTCATTCTATTTGTTGATTGGCATCAAATACCATAATTTGAAAAAGATTTCAAAACAGGCTCATTTGAATAAAATATCTGGTTTGGAGGCTAAAAATACAGTTTTTGCCAAAATGACGTTACTTCCGGTGATAATGAAAATCTTAAATTACTTGTATGAAATCCCAAATGGCATTAGGTATAACATGGTGTGACGTTTATGAAAATCGAATAATAATTGACACTTTTATGGCCCCGAAACCTTCAAAAGTGACCTGTAGAAAACCGTCTATTTCTCGGCAACCGAACAAGTTAGAAACCATTTTAAGATATCTATATGACCATATGAGTTTTGTTTATATGTGAATTTAAACCAAAAGTTAAAATTATAAATACATATTAAGTTATTCTTGGTTGAATAAAACATTGATTTAAAAAAGTTTAAAATGCATTTTTTGACCAAATGATGTCACTTCCGGTGTCAATTTTAAATTGTAATCAACTTGATATGACGCTACGTGCTTTTTGAATCAAATGATGTCACTTTTATAAAAATCCAATCATAATTGACTATTTTACAGGCAAAATAACGAAAACAGTGACTTGTACAGAACTGCCCATTTCTTGGTAACTGCTTATATTACAAACGAATTTTAACATACATTTTCTTCGTATGGATTATAGCTACAAGTTTATAAAAGTTACGAAGAAATATTTTAAAATCTGAAAAGCCTGAATAGGTTGTAAATAGGCCAATTTTACACCATTTTTAGCCTCTTAATCGAATTTGCTCGAAAATGAAATCGAAATTAAAAAAACTGCTTCCGACATTTTTTGCGCCATGAAAAGACACACTCTTTGAGTCATATAATTTTTCAAAAAAATAATATTTGTTTTCGAAATAAGAAAATAACTGTCAAAATTGTAGTTTTTGGTAAAATTATGCCACTTCCGGTGCCGACAGATAACATTATTGGTAACAAAAAAAATGACAATTGAGACAACGAAGCATATGAATTTTGTTTTATACAAATCGAACGATAAAAAATTAATCTAGGACTGAAAAACTGAATTAGCCAATGGCGACCAAGGAAAATTACTGAGACAAAATTTTTTAACATTTTTGCACTAGTCAGATGACTCTTTAATTCTGTGCACAATACGACTAAAAAATATTCATAAATAAAAAAGTTTTTTGTAAAATTTTAAATTTTCGAAATTTGGCGCCTAATATCTTCGAAGATTTGCCGAAAACCAAAAATCGAAAGTAGCGTAGCTATGTGCCCTGTCTCAGGCTATGCCAAAATGTATCGAAAGTTAAAATCCAATGATTATTGTTAAAATTACTGCAATATTTTCAAAAACGATAACTTTGGTGATTTCGGACATTTCGCATTGTCGCAGAACGTTCAAAATAGCTTTATCCTCTAAGTCACACCCACTTTCCCAGTAAAACCGAAGAAATCGTAACGATGCGACACGTAGTTGCTGAGATCTATTCAAATTGGAATCTGAATAATAATAATAATAACTAGACCTGCAAGCAGCACTGAACCGGCTTTCAGGAATCATACAGGAAGTTCATTATACCATAGCCGATCCATTGAGCTACCAAAGTATACTTTAGTTGTTTTGCTTCAGTGACACCCTCTATCATATGTAAAAGTAATATTTGCTGGCGAAAAGACCGGTCAAAATTGTAAATTATGGCAAAATTACGTCACTTCCGGTGCCGAAAGAAATTTTTATAGGTGAAAAATAAGTCGAAAATTCGCAACATACAAAATACAAACTTTGTTTTATACATATCGGGCAATAAATAATCAACCTATAACCCATAAACTGAAATTAAGAAGGTATAAAATTTAAAAGTGACCCTGAGAAAATTGGCTATCATTCGACAAGGGAACATGCTAGAAGCCTTTTCTTGATATCAATATGATGGTATTGATTCAATCTTACTGCCCATTAGAGTCAGACGTTATAAAGTTAAACGAATAATAAATATAAATCCCTTCAATATAATGTTTGTTTTGATGGCTAAAAATACGTTTTTTGCAAAAATTACATTACTTCCGGAGATATTGAAAATGTTAATTTAGTTTATAGAAGTCATAAATGGCATAAGGCATCAAATGGTAAAAAAATTATAAAAATCGAATAATAATTGACACTTTTATAGACCAAAAACCTTGAAAAGTGACTTATAGAAGATCGCCTATTTCTCTGTATAACCGTACAAGTTAGAAACCATTTTGTGGTATCCGTATGGTCGTATGGCTTTATTCTATTCGTTGGTGGGAATCAAATATCATGATTTTAAAAATATTATAAGGCAGACTCATTTGAATAAAATATTTGTTTTTTAGGTTAAAAATACAGTTTTTGCCCAAATGACGTCATTTCCGGTCACAGTGAAAATTTAAAATTGGCTTGACCTAGTCCAAATTGGCATTAGGCATCAAATGGCAAAACATTATTGCAAATCGAATAATAATTCACTCTTTTATAGGCAAAATAACGTGAAAAGTGATGCATGCAAAATTGCATATTTCTCGGCAACTGCTCATATTACAAACTAATTTTCGCATACATTCTCTTCTTCTGGATTATTGCTACGAGTTTAGGAAAATTACAAATAAATATTTCAAAATATGAAGACGCTGAATGAATTGTAAATAACTGAATTTTACACTTTATTTTACATTTTATTCGAAATTGCCCGAAAATGAAATTGAAATTAAAAAATATGAGCTAAGGATTTTGTCCACCTTTGCAGGGTGCATCCTTTTAGTTATATCAGTTTTGAAAAAAGAATAATATTTGCTTTCAAAAAGTGGTACCGAACTGTCAAAATTGTAGTTTTTGTTAATATTACGTCACTTCCGTTGCCGACAGAAAAATTTCACCGTAACAAAAAAAATTGCAATTGTGACCACGGTGCATATGAACTTTGTTTTATACAAATCGAACAATAAATAATTTTTCTGGGTACGAAAAACTAAATTAGCCGATGGCGGCTAACGCAAATTACCGAGACAATTTTTTTTCTCATTTCTGCTCAAGTAGGATGATATTTTTAACCCTGTGTAAAATATTATCAAAAAATATTCATAAATAAAAAAGGTTTTCGTAAAATAAATAATTTTTTTCAAAATATCGGACATTTTTTCGACTACTTACGGTTTTACGATCGTTGTCATGATACTTTTACGAAGTTCTCTGGATAATTAACTTTCTGTACCAGAAGTGTCAGAAACATCCATTGAGTAGTTTGGGAAAAAAAGATAAATTAAAGAGCGTTTCCAAAAATTTAACGATTTTTCAGTTTTTTTCAAAGTTTGAGGCCATTTTTCGACCACTTATATTATTTCAATGCTTTTCATTTTGGATTCACTATATAGACAACCGATAGGACTTTGAGTAAGAAAAGTTTAAGAAAAATCTGCGGCGTCGTTTTCGAGAAAAGGACGTCTCAGAATGTTAAAAAATCGGAAAATACTAGATTTTTGGCACACAATAATTTATTTCCTTACCATCGATATCGTATTATTTAGATACCATATGATGGTCCATTAATAGGGCTATCCAACGACACTTTAGTTCTTTTGGTCCGCTATTACCTAAGGGAGAAATCAAGTTTTTTGCAAGTGCGACAATGTTTTTAACCTTTTTTTTACATTTTTTGAATACTTCCGGTATGGTTATTATTGTCGATATAGTTTTGATAACCGGTTTAGGAACTAAAATAGCCACAGGGCTCTGTAATGATATATTACATTATCTGATCAGATAAAATGCCCCTGAGAAATCCTAGGTTCAAAAGTGCCAAAAATGCAAAAAATTTAAAATATCAAAAATTAAATTTCAATAACTACATACATATTATACATCGTTAGAATCGTAATTAGGTCAGCGATCTGAATATACAAACTTTTTTTGAAAATCTCTTAAAATAAAAAAATAGCAGAGCATTTTCCAAAATTTCACGATTTTTCGACTTTTTTCGATTTTCAGTCCGTTATTTCACCTTTTCCAGATATTTCAAAGTCGTAATGGAATGTTTCGTACACAAGATTACTGCAAGGTCTCTCGATAGAGAAAGTTTCATAAAAAACTGTGGAGCAGTTTTCGAGATACAGGCATCTAAAAACGCTCCAAATCAGAAAATACTTGATTTTCAGCGAGCCATATTTTGCTTCCTGCTGATCGTATCCGTACGAATTGGGTATCATTCAGTGGTCCAATTACCGCCCGACCAAATGATACCTTAATTTGTTTAATCCGTTGATATCGGACGGAAAAATCGTGTTTTTACCCAAAACACCAATTTTTCACGTTTTTTTCAAAATATCGCATAGTATTTCGACTACTTCCGGTTTACGGATTGTTGTTGAAATTGCTTTAAACGGTGGTTTGACCATATTACTTCATGTTCCAGGAATTTCAGAAACGTCGATCCGGCCGTAAAACGAAACTTAAGCTCACAAAATGTGAAGAAAATTCGAAAAAAATCGAAAAATAAAGGGCGATGACTCTGAATGAAACTTATATTACTGGAACCGGATTGCCTTCAGGTATCCAAAAATGTAGGTCAAATTTGAAAATTTTGAAAAATAACAAAAAATGTGTCTTAAACAACATATTTTCATTTTTCGAATGCTAGAAGTCAGCGGCGAAGTTTCTAAATTGCAAAATTTTCAACTGCTATCGTCCGACAAAAGACTCAGGGTTTCCAAAAATGTAATTTGTATGAAAATAGGTACAGAAATGACGAATCTACGGCCGTTTTTTAATTTTTTGGCAACGCACAAAATTCGGCCACTTCCGGTCTGCGCAGAAGTTTCAAATACAGTGGAAGGGATGGCCACTATATGGTTTCCTGATAGAAAATTACGTCCCAGATCTGTATCTGTTACAGACACTGAGAAATAGGCTCCCCCGAAAAATAAAATAATAATAATAAATAACTAGACCTGCAAGCAGCACTGAATCGGCTTTCAGGAATCATACAGGAAGTTCATTATACCATAGCCGATCCATTGAGCTACCAAAGTATACTTTAGTTGTTTTGCTTCAGTGACACCCTCTATCATATGTAAAAGTAATATTTGCTGGCGAAAAGACCGGTCAAAATTGTAAATTATGGCAAAATTACGTCACTTCCGGTGCCGAAAGAAATTTTTATAGGTGAAAAATAAGTCGAAAATTCGCAACATACAAAATACAAACTTTGTTTTATACATATCGGGCAATAAATAATCAACCTATAACCCATAAACTGAAATTAAGAAGGTATAAAATTTAAAAGTGACCCTGAGAAAATTGGCTATTATTCGACAAGGGAACATGCTAGAAGCCTTTTCTTGATATCAATATGATGGTATTGATTCAATCTTACTGCCCATTAGAGTCAGACGTTATAAAGTTAAACGAATAATAAATATAAATCCCTTCAATATAATGTTTGTTTTGGTGGCTAAAAATACGTTTTTTTGCAAAAATTACATTACTTCCGGAGATATTGAAAATGTTAATTTAGTTTATAGAAGTCATAAATGGCATAAGGCATCAAATGGTGAAAAAATTATAAAAATCGAATAATAATTGACACTTTTATAGACCAAAAACCTTGAAAAGTGACTTATAGAAGATCGCCTATTTCTCTGTAACCGTACAAGTTAGAAACCATTTTGTGGTATCCGTATGGTCGTATGGCTTTATTCTATTCGTTGGTGGGAATCAAATATCATGATTTTAAAAATATTATAAGGCAGACTCATTTGAATAAAATATTTGTTTTTTAGGTAAAAAATACAGTTTTTGCCCAAATGACGTCATTTCCGGTCACAGTGAAAATTTAAAATTGGCTTGACCTAGTCCAAATTGGCATTAGGCATCAAATGGCAAAAAATTATTGCAAATCGAATAATAATTCACTCTCTTATAGGCAAAATAACGTGAAAAGTGATGCATGCAAAATTGCATATTTCTCGGCAACTGCTCATATTACAAACTAATTTTCGCATACATTCTCTTCGTCTGGATTATTGCTACGAGTTTATGAAAATTACAAATAAATATTTCAAAATATGAAGACGCTGAATGAATTGTAAATAACTGAATTTTACACTTTATTTTACATTTTATTCGAAATTGCCCGAAAATGAAATTGAAATTAAAAAATATGAGCTAAGGATTTTGTGCACCTTTGCAGGGTGCATCCTTTTAGTTATATCAGTTTTGAAAAAAAAATAATATTTGCTTTCAAAAAGTGGTACCGAACTGTCAAAATTGTAGTTTTTGTTAATATTACGTCACTTCCGTTGCCGACAGAAAAATTTCACCGTAACAAAAAAAAATGCAAATGTGACCACGCTGCATATGAACTTTGTTTTATACAAATCGAACAATAAATAATTTTTCTGGGTACGAAAAACTAAATTAGCCGATGGCGGCTAACGCAAATTACCGAGACAATTTTTTTTCTCATTTCTGCTCAAGTAAGATGATATTTTTAACCCTGTGTAAAATATCATCAAAAAATATTCATAAATAAAAAAGGTTTTCGTAAAAAAAATATATTTTTTCAAAATATCGGACATTTTTTCGACTACTTCCGGTTTTACGATCGTTGTCATGATAGCTTTACGAAGTTCTCTGGATAATTAACTTTCTGTACCAGAAGTGTCAGAAACATCCATTGAGTAGTTTGGGAAAAAAAGATAAATTAAAGAGCGTTTCCAAAAATTTAACGATTTTTCAGTTTTTTTCAAAGTTTGAGGCCATTTTTCGACCACTTATATTATTTCAATGCTTTTCATTTTGGATTCACTATATAGACAACCGATAGGACTTTGAGTAAGAAAAGTTTAAGAAAAATCTGCGGCGTCGTTTTCGAGAAAAGGACGTCTCAGAATGTTAAAAAATCGGAAAATACTACATTTTTGGCACACAATAATTTATTTCCTTACCATCGATATCGTATTATTTAGATACCATATGATGGTCCATTAATAGGGCTATCCAACGACACTTTAGTTCTTTTGGTCCGCTATTACCTAAGGGAGAAATCAAGTTTTTTGCAAGTGCGACAATGTTTTTAACCTTTTTTTTACATTTTTTGAATACTTCCGGTATGGTTATTATTGTCGATATAGTTTTGATAACCGGTTTAGGCACTAAAATAGCCACAGGGCTCTGTAATGATATATTACATTATCTGATCAGATAAAATGCCCCTGAGAAATCCTAGGTTCAAAAGTGCCAAAAATGCAAAAAATTTAAAATATCAAAAATTAAATTTCAATAACTACATACATATTATACATCGTTAGAATCGTAATTAGGTCAGCGATCTGAATATACAAATTTTTTTTGAAAATCTCTTTAAATAAAAAAATAGCAGAGCATTTTCCAAAATTTCACGATTTTTCGACTTTTTTCGATTTTCAGTCCGTTATTTCACCTTTTCCAGATATTTCAAAGTCCTAATGGAATGTTTCGTACACAAGATTACTGCAAGGTCTCTCGATAGAGAAAGTTTCATAAAAAACTGTGGAGCAGTTTTCGAGATACAGGCATCTAAAAACGCTCCAAATCAGAAAATACTTGATTTTCAGCGAGCCATATTTTGCTTCCTGCTGATCGTATCCGTACGAATTGGGTATCATTCAGTGGTCCAATTACCGCCCGACCAAATGATACCTTAATTTGTTTAATCCGTTGATATCGGACGGAAAAATCGTGTTTTTACCCAAAACACCAATTTTTCACGTTTTTTTCAAAATATCGCATAGTATTTCGACTACTTCCGGTTTACGGATTGTTGTTGAAATTGCTTTAAACGGTGGTTTGACCATATTACTTCATGTTCCAGGAATTTCAGAAACGTCGATCCGGCCGTAAAACGAAACTTAAGCTCACAAAATGTGAAGAAAATTCGAAAAAAATCGAAAAATAAAGGGCGATGACTCTGAATGAAACTTATATTACTGGAACCGGATTGCCTTCAGGTATCCAAAAATGTAGGTCAAATTTGAAAATTTTGAAAAATAACAAAAAATGTGTCTTAAACAACATATTTTCATTTTTCGAATGCTAGAAGTCAGCGGCGAAGTTTCTAAATTGCAAAATTTTCAACTGCTATCGTCCGACAAAAGACTCAGGGTTTCCAAAAATGTAATTTGTATGAAAATAGGTACAGAATTGACGAATCTACGGCCGTTTTTTAATTTTTTGGCAACGCACAAAATTCGGCCACTTCCGGTCTGCGCAGAAGTTTCAAATACAGTGGAAGGGATGGCCACTATATGGTTTCCTGATAGAAAATTACGTCCCAGATCTGTATCTGTTACAGACACTGAGAAATAGGCTCCCCCGAAAAATAAAATAATAATAATAAATAATAATTTTAGTAATCACAATAGGCTTTCAGACGAAAGTCTGAAAGCCTAATAAGAATAATAATTTTAACAAAAACAATAGTGTTTCACACAAGCTACGCAGTGTGAAACCCTAATAATAATTTTAACAAAAACAATAGTGTTTCACACAAGCTACGCAGTGTGAAACCCTAATAAGAACTAGACCTGCATGCAGGAATGACGGGTTTCACTGGTGCCACGTTACCCTTGAACATGTCACTTCCGGTGCCAAGTTACCCTTGAACATATGTCACTTCCGGTACCAACGAAACCACTAAACAGTTTTCCAAATAAACATTGCTCACATCAAATAAAATGGACGCAGAATCAACCAAATCCAGCAATATCAATTCATTTTATACATTTGTTACTTGTAAATGATCTTGACAAAATTACATTACTTCCGGTGCTAATGAAAATGTTCAATTAGTTTTATGAAATCAGAAATGGCATAAATATGATATAGTGAACATTTTATGTAAATCGAATAATAATTGCCACTTTTATAGACCAAAAACCTTGAAAAGTGACGTGTAGAAAATCGTCTATTTCTCGGCAACCGTACAAGTTAGAAACCATTTTTTGGTATTTATATGACTGTATGGGTTTAATCTATTTGTTGATTGGAATCAAATATCATAATTGTATAAACATTACAAATCAGACTCATTTGAATAAAATATCGGCTTTGAAGGCTTAAAATACAGTTTTTACCAAAATGACGTTACTTCCGGTGATAATGAAAACTTTAAATTAGTTTTTTAACATCGTCTATGACATTAGGCTTCAAAGGGTGAAAATTTTATGAAAATCGAATAATAATTGACACTTTTATGGGCCAAAAACCTTCAAAAGTGACTTTTAGAAAATCGCCTATATCTCGGCAACCGAACAAGTTAGAAACAATTTTAGGATATCTTTTTGACCGTATGAGTTTTGTTAATATGTGAATTTAAACCAAAAATTAATTTTATTATTATATGTGACATAATTCTTGGTTGAAAAAAATATCGATTTTAAAAGTTAAAAATTGAGTTTTTGACTAAATGACGTCACTTCCGGTGTCAATTTTAAATTGTAATCAACTTGATATGACGCTACATGCTTTTTGAATCAAATGATGTCACTTTTATAAAAATCCAATAATAATTGACTATTTTACAGGCAAAATAACGAAAACAGTGACTTATGCAGAACTGCCCATTTCTTAGCTACTGCTTATATTACAAACTAATTTTAACATACATTTTCTTCGTATGGATTATAGCTACATGTTTATAAAGGTTACGAAGAAATATTTTAAAATCTGAAAAGCCTGAATGGGTTGTAAATAGGTCAATTTTACACCATTTTTAGCCTCTTAATCCAATTTGCTCGAAAATGAAATCGAAATTAAAAAAACTGCTTCCGACATTTTTTGCGCCTTTAAAGGACACACTCTTTGAGTCATATAATTTTTCAAAAAAATAATATTTGTTTTCGAAAAATGGTACCTAACTGTCAAAATTGTAGTTTTTGGTAAAATTATGCCACTTCCGGTGCCGACAGATAACACTTTCGGTAATAAAAAAAATGACAATTAAGACAACGAAGCATATGAACTTTGTTTTATACAAATCGAACAATAAAAAATTAATCTAGGACTGAAAAACTGAATTAGCCAATGGCGGCAAAGGAAAATTACTGAGACAAAATTTTTTAACATTTTTGCGCTAGTCAGATGACTCTTTATTTCTGTGCACAACACGACTAAAAAATATTCATAAATAAAAAAGTTTTTTGTAAAATTTTATATTTTCGAAATTTGGCGCCTAATATCTTCGAAGATTTGACGAAAATCAAAAATCGAAAGTATCGTAGCTATATGCCCTGTCTCCGGCTATGTCAAAATGTATCGACAGTTAAAATCCAATGATTATTGTTAAAATTACTGCAATATTTTTAAAAACGATATCTTCGGTGATTTCGGACATTTCGCATTGTCGCAGAACGTTCAAAATAGCTTTATCCTCTAAGTCACACCCACTTTCCCAGTAAAACCGAAGAAATTGTAACGATGCGACAAGCAGTTGCTGAGATCTACTCAAAACAAAAGAAGAATAATAATAATAATAATAACTAGACCTGCATGCAGGAATGACGGGTTTCACTGGTGCCACGTTACCCTTGAACATGTCACTTCCGGTGCCAAGCTACCTTGAACATTTCATTTCCAGTACCAACGAAACCACTAAACAAGTTTCCTAATAAACATTGCTCACATCAAATAAAATTGACGCAGAATCAACCAAATCCAGCAATATCAATTCATTTTATACATTTGTTACTTGTAAATGATATTGTCAAAATTACATTTCTTCCGGTGTTAATGAAAATGTTAAATTAATTTTATGAAATCAGAAATGGCATACGATATCATATAGTGAAAATTTTATGTAAATCGAATAATAATTGCCACTTTTAAAGACCAAAAAACTTGAAAAGTGACTTGTAGAAAATCGACTATTTCTCTGCAACCGTACAAGTTAGAAACCATTTTGTGGTATCTGTATGATCGTATGGGTTCATTTTATTTGTTGATTGGCATCAAATACCATAATTTGAAAAACATTTCAAAACAGACTCATTTGAATAAAATATCTGTTTTGAAGGCTAAAAATACAGTTTTTGCCAAAATGATGTTACTTCCGGTGATAATGAAAATCTTAAATTACTTGTATGAAATCCTAAATGGCATTAGGTATAACATGGTGTAACGTTTATGAAAATCGAATAATAATTGACACTTTTATGGTCCAAAAACCTTCAAAAGTGGCCTGTAGAAAACCGTCTATTTCTCGGCAACCGAACAAGTTAGAAACAATTTTATGATATGTATATGACCATATGAGTTGTGTTTATATGTGAATTTAAACCAAAAGTTAAAATTATTAATACATATTAAGTAATTCTTGGTTGAATAAAACATTGATTTAAAAAGTTTAAAATGCAGTTTTTGACAAAATGACGTCACTTCCGGTATCAATTTTAAATTGTAATCAACTTGATATGACGCTACATGCTTTTTGAATCAAATGATGTCACTTTTATAAAAATCCAATCATAATTGACTATTTTACAGGCAAAATAACAAAAACAGTGACTTGTACAGAACTGTCCATTTCTTGGTAACTGCTTATATTACAAACTAATTTTAACATACATTTTCTTCGTATGGATTATAGCTACAAGTTTATAAAAGTTACGAAGAAATATTTTAAAATCTGAAAAGCCTGAATAGGTTGTAAATAGGTCAATTTTACACCATTTTTAGCCATTTAATCGAATTTGCTCGAAAATGAAATCGAAATTAAAAAAACTGCTTCCGCCATTTTTTGCGCCTTGAAAGGGCACACTCTTTGAGTCAAATAATTTTTCCAAAAAATAATATTTGTTTTCGAAAAATGGTACCTAACTGTCAAAATTGTAGTTTTTGGTAAAATTATGCCACTTTCGGTGCCGACAGATAACACTTCCGGTAATAAAAAAAATGACAATTGAGACAACGAAGCATATGAACTTTGTTTTATACAAATCGAACAATAAAAAATTAATCTAGGACTGAAAAACTGAATTAGCCAAAAGCGGCCAAGGGAAATTACTGAGACAAATTTTTTTAACATTTTTGCACTAGGCAGATGACTCTTTAATTCTGTGCACAATACGACTAAAAAATATTCATAATTAAAAAAGTTTTTTGTAAAATTTTAAATTTTCGAAATTTGGCGCCTAATATCTTCGAAGATTTGCCGAAAATCAAAAATCGAAAGTAGCGTAGCTATGTGCCCTGTCTCAGGCTATGCCAAAATGTATCGAAAGTTAAAATCCAATGATTATTGTTAAAATTACTGCAATATTTTCAAAAACGACAACTTCGGTGATTTCGGACATTTCGCATTGTCGCAGAACGTTCAAAATAGCTTTATCCTCTAAGTCACACCCACTTTCCCAGTAAAACCGAAGAAATCGTAACGATGCGACAAGCAGTTGCTGAGATCTACTCAAAACAAAAGAAGAATAATAATAATAATAAGAATAATAATTTTAACAAAAACAATAGTGTTTCACACAAGCTTCGCAGTGTGAAACCCTAATAAGAACTAGACCTGCATGCAGGAATGACGGGTTTCACTTTTGCCATGTTACCTTTGAACTTGAACTTGTGTCACTTTTGGTGCTACGTTACCATTGAACATATGTCCTTTCCGGTACCAATGAAACCAATATACAGGTTTCCACATAAGCATTGCACACATCAAATAAAATGGAAACAGAATCAAACAAATCCAGCAATTTTATTTTATACATTTGTTACATGTAATTGATCCTGACAAAATAACAGTACTTCCGGTGATAATGTAAATGTTCCCTTAGTCTTATGAAATCAGAAATGGCATAAGGCATCATATGGTGAAAATTTTATGTAAATCGAATAATAATTTCCACTTTTATAGACCAAAAACCTTGAAAAGTGACGTGTAGAAAATCGTCTATTTCTCGGCAACCGTACAAGTTAGAAACCATTTTTTGGTATTTATATGACCGTATGGGTTTAATCTATTTGTTGATTGGAATCAAATATCATAATTGTATAAACATTACAAATCAGACTCATTTGAATAAAATATCGGTTTTGAAGGCTTAAAATACAGTTTTTGCCAAAATGACGCTACTTCCGGTGATAATGAAAACGTTAAATTAGTTTTATAACATCGTCTATGACATTAGGCTTCAAAGGGTGAAAATTTTATGAAAATCAAATAATAATTGACACTTTTATAGGCCAAAAACCTTCAAAAGTGACTTTCAGAAAATCGCCTATATCTCGACAACCGAACAAGTTAGAAACAATTTTATGATATCTATTTGACCGTATGAGTTTTGTTAATATGTGAATTTAAACCAAAAGTTAATTTTATTATTACATGTGACATAATTCTTGGTTGAAAAAAAGATCGATTTTAAAAGTTAAAAATTGAGTTTTTGACTAAATGACGTCACTTCCGGTGTCAATTTTAAATAGTAATCAACATGATATGACGCACACTTGCTTTTTGAATCAAATGATGTCACTTTTGTGAATATCCATTAATAATTGACTATTTTACAGGCAACATTACGAAAACAGTGACTTATGCAAAACTGCCCATTTTTCGGCAACTGCTTATATTAGAAACTAATTTTAACATACATTCTCTTCGTATAGTGACAGGTTTATAAAAGTTAAGTAAAAAAATTTTAAAATCTGAAAAGCCTGAATGGGTTGTAAATAGGTCAATTTTACGCCTTTTTTCACCCCTTAATCCAATTTGCTAGATAACACTTTGTTTTATACAAATCGAACAATAAAAAATTAATCTAGGACTGAAAAACTGAATTAGCTAATGGCGGCCAAGGAAAATTACTGAGACAAATTTTTTTAACATTTTTGCGCTAGTCAGATGACTCTTTAATTCTGTGCACAACACGACTAAATAATATTTATAAATAAAAACGTTAAATCGAATAATAATTGCCACTTTTAAAGACCAAAAAACTTGAAAAGTGACTTGTAGAAAATCGGCTATTTCTCGGCAACCGTACAAGTTAGAAACCATTTTGTGGTATCTGTATGATCGTATGGGTTCATTCTATTTGTTGATTGGCATCAAATACCATAATTTGAAAAAGATTTCAAAACAGACTCATTTGAATAAAATATCTGTTTTGGAGGCTAAAAATACAGTTTTTGCCAAAATGACGTTACTTCCGGTGATAATGAAAATCTTAAATTACTTGTATGAAATCCCAAATGGCATTAGGTATAACATGGTGTGACGTTTATGAAAATCGAATAATAATTGACCCTTTTATGGCCCCGAAACCTTCAAAAGTGACCTGTAGAAAACCGTCTATTTCTCGGCAACCGAACAAGTTAGAAACCATTTTATGATATCTATATGACCATATGAGTTTTGTTTATATGTGAATTTAAACCAAAAGTTAAAATTATTAATACATATTAAGTTATTCTTGGTTGAATAAAACATTGATTTAAAAAAGTGTAAAATGCATTTTTTGACCAAATGATGTCACTTCCGGTGTCAATTTTAAATTGTAATCAACTTGATATGACGCTACGTGCTTTTTGAATCAAATGATGTCACTTTTATAAAAATCCAATAATAATTGACTATTTTACAGGCAAAATAACGAAAACAGTGACTTATGCAGAACTGCCCATTTCTTGGCAACTGCTTATATTACAAACGAATTTTAACATACATTTTCTTCGTATGGATTATAGCTACAAGTTTATAAAAGTTACGAAGAAATATTTTAAAATCTGAAAAGCCTGAATAGGTTGTAAATAGGCCAATTTTACACCATTTTTAGCCTCTTAATCGAATTTGCTCGAAAATGAAATCGAAATTAAAAAAACTGCTTCCTACATTGTTTGCGCCTTGAAAGGGCACACTCTTTGAGTCATATAATTTTTCAAAAAAATAATATTTGTTTATGAAGATCGTAAATAACTGTCAAAATTGTAGTTTTTGGTAAAATTATGCCACTTCCGGTGCCGACAGATAACACTTTCGGTAATAAAAAAAACGACAATTGATACAACGAAGCATATGAACTTTGTTTTATACAAATCGAACAATAAAAAATTAATCTAGGACTGAAAAACTGAATTAGCCAATGGCAGCCAAGGTAAATTACTGAGACAAAATTTTTTAACATTTTTGCACTAGTCAGATGACCCTTTAATTCTGTGCACAATACGACTAAAAAATATTCATAAATAAAAAAGTTTTTTGTAAAATTTTAAATTTTCGAAATTTGGCGCCTAATATCTTCGAAGATTTGCCGAAAATCAAAAATCGAAAGTAGCGTAGCTATGTGCCCTGTCTCAGGCTATGCCAAAATGTATCGAAAGTTAAAATCCAATGATTATTGTTAAAATTACTGCAATATTTTTAAAAACGATAACTTCGGTGATTTCGGACATTTCGCATTGTCGCAGAACGTTCAAAATAGCTTTATCCTCTAAGTCACACCCACTTTCCCAGTAAAACCGAAGAAATCGTAACGATGCGACACGTAGTTGCTGAGATCTATTCAAATTGGAATCTGAATAATAATAATAATAATAATAATAATAAGAATAATAATTTTAACAAAAACAATAGTGTTTCACACAAGCTACGCAGTGTGAAACCCTAATAATAATTTTAACAAAAACAATAGTGTTTCACACAAGCTACGCAGTGTGAAACCCTAATAATAATTTTAACAGAAACAATAAGCTTTCATATGTAATATGAAAGCTTAATAACTAGACCTGCATGCATGAATGACGGGTTTCACTGGTGCCACGTTACCCTTAAACATGTCACTTCCGGTGCCAAGTTACCCTTGAACATATGTCACTTCCGGTACCAACGAAACCATTAAACAGGTTTCCAAATTAACATTGCACACAAATAAAATGGATGCAGAATCAACCAAATCCAGCAATATCAATTCATTTTATACATTTGTTACTTGTAAATGATCTTGACAAAATTACATTTCTTCCGGTGTTAATGAAAATGTTCAATTAGTTTTATGAAATCAGAAATGGCATACGATATCATATAGTGAAAATTTTATGTAAATCGAATAATAATTGCCACTTTTAAAGACCAAAAAACTTGAAAAGTGACTTGTAGAAAATCGACTATTTCTCTGCAACCGTACAAGTTAGAAACCATTTTGTGGTATCTGTATGATCGTATGGGTTTATTTTATTTGTTGATTGGCATCAAATACCATAATTTGAAAAACATTTCAAAACAGACTCATTTGAATAAAATATCTGTTTTGAAGGCAAAAATTCAGTTTTGGCCAAAATGATGTTACTTCCGGTGATAATGAAAATCTTAAATTACTTGTATGAAATCCTAAATGGCATTAGGTATAACATGGTGTAACGTTTATGAAAATCGAATAATAATTGACACTTTTATGGCCCAAAAACCTTCAAAAGTGGCCTGTAGAAAACCGTCTATTTCTCGGCAACCGAACAAGTTAGAAACAATTTTATGATATGTATATGACCATATGAGTTGTGTTTATATGTGAATTTAAACCAAAAGTTAAAATTATTAATACATATTAAGTAATTCTTGGTTGAATAAAACATTGATTTAAAAAGTTTAAAATGCAGTTTTTGACAAAATGACGTCACTTCCGGTGTCAATTTTAAATTGTAATCAACTTGATATGACGCTACATGCTTTTTGAATCAAATGATGTCACTTTTATAAAAATCCAATCATAATTGACTATTTTACAGGCAAAATAACGAAAACAGTGACTTGTACAGAACTGTCCATTTCTTGGTAACTGCTTATATTACAAACTAATTTTAACATACATTTTCTTCGTATGGATTATAGCTACAAGTTTATAAAAGTTACGAAGAAATATTTTAAAATCTGAAAAGCCTGAATAGGTTGTAAATGGGTCAATTTTACACCATTTTTAGCCATTTAATCGAATTTGCTCGAAAATGAAATCGAAATTAAAAAAACTGCTTCCGCCATTTTTTGCGCCTTGAAAGGGCACACTCTTTGAGTCAAATAATTTTTCCAAAAAATAATATTTGTTTTCGAAAAATGGTACCTAACTGTCAAAATTGTAGTTTTTGGTAAAATTATGCCACTTTCGGTGCCGACAGATAACACTTCCGGTAATAAAAAAAATGACAATTGAGACAACGAAGCATATGAACTTTGTTTTATACAAATCGAACAATAAAAAATTAATCTAGGACTGAAAAACTGAATTAGCCAATAGCGGCCAAGGAAAATTACTGAGACAAAATTTTTTAACATTTTTGCACTAGGCAGATGACTCTTTAATTCTGTGCACAATACGACTAAAAAATATTCATAAATAAAAAAGTTTTTTGTAAAATTTTAAATTTTCGAAATTTGGCGCCTAATATCTTCAACCGGGCGAAATTTTCTGTTTTAACAGTTTAATGTGCACGGTACTTTAATTACCAACCGATTATTACTAAACTTTTGAAAATATGCTCCAACTGACCAGCCTAATCGTATGCAATAAACGTTTGGTCTGAATTGAAAGTTCTGCATGGAAAAAGTTCATCTTGATTTCCCGGCGTGGTTCCCCGTTGTCAGTGAGGCAGAACGGAGGGCCTGACAAGCACAGCTGTCTAGTCGTTCGGATGGGACGAAAAAAAAAATATCCCTAAGCAGTTGGAATTCGATACTGTTGAATAAGCTGTATACGATGACTAAATGTGTAGATTGTAGTCACCCACACTGCATGTTTCGCTTAACAATGAAAGGATGCCGTTTTCAATGTTCGATCCTTTTGTTCTTCTACTCCTGATATGTTGGATTGTTGATCGATGGTTTTATATAAAAGACTACCAATAAGACTCTTTGTAGAAGAAGTTCCCAAAAAATATTGAGTTGACTTTACGAGAAAGACCTCTAAACATGCTCCAAATTGTAAAAATACGACTTTTTGGATTTTCAATCTCTTTTTTTCGCCTATCCCTGATATTTAAAATAAATGATACAATGATTTCACACAACAGGCTAGCTATTGGACTCTCTATTGACAAAAGTTTCACAGCCCTCCCTTCATTATAACCGAAGTTATCGTGCCCTAAAGAATCAACAAATCAGCATGCCTATCTCTGCTTACCCTAGGCAGAAAATGCTCATCTTTGAACTCAATCATGACATTGACCTAGTGAACGTCTACACCAAGTTTGAACATTCTAGCTCAATTAGAAGGAGAGTTATTGTGTTTCAAAGTCTCGGCCCTTCAAATTGCTACTACTTTTCATTTTCAATTCAAAATGGTGACCATCACGTGACCGAAATCAAAATTCTGCTCCCTACGATTTTTGGGCCATCCTTCAAGGATTCAGAAAATATAACTCCAAGGTCTGTAAGTAAAGTAGCAAAAAAGCCTTAGGGATTTTTCATGTTTCAAGATGGTGGCAGTTCCGGTTCGTCGACAAACTCCATATTTTGTGTAGGAATCAGTAATTACTTGTCGAGTATCGAAATTTTTTTTTAGGTCATTCTGACCTATATTTCGACGATTTTTTTGAAAACTTTGATTCTTAATTTCACCAAGGGGAGATAATTTAGAAAATTTCTAATTATATTTTTGAAGTCACATCGGTAAGATCTACTTGTATACTAAATTTCATGAAAATCGTACAACTATTAAAGAAGTTGTCAATTTGGTCTAAACTTCCGGTTCGAAATCACAGCGACAAATTTTCGAAATTCGAAAATGTGAAACTGCAGATGAAAACGATTTTTTTCAAGGTATTCAAAGAAAAAAGAATTAGTAAAATCGGTCAAAAAATAACAAAGTTACGACTATGCATTGTCAGTTTTTTCGTTCGTAAAATTCGGTGATTTCGGATTCGTAAAACGTTTTGAAAATATATTTAAACAACGTTCGCACCCCATTTTTGGGGGGGTAGGTCAAAGTTTCAGAAAGATCCCATGGTTAGATTCCGAGAAATCCGATTTGCAGAAAATACACAAAAAAAAAAAAATAATAACTAGATCTGCTACTGTCCCATGCAGATATGAAAGCTTTCATATTCATCGTCACGTGTCATAGATTATATCAAGTATCTCAAATAAAAGGATAAGAATAACAAACTATCAAAATTGGTCAAAAACTCGCGAAGTTACAAGTCTAAATATAGTATGAAACATTGCATAATCTGAAAACTAAAGGGAAATAACTGATACTTGTGTTGCTGTAATCGGGATGACTTCCCACTTCAAAACTTTCAGAAAAATGAAATGAAAATGGTAAGAAAACATCGAAAAATTAAATGAGAAAACTTTGAACAAAACTAAAAACTTTTGAATCAGGTTGATTCCAATTGTTTGAATATTTACGTTAAATATGTAAATTTGGAAAATTATAAAGACATAATTATCAAAATCGGTCAAAACTCACAAAGTTACAAATTTAAATGTAGTGAGAAACATTGCACCCTCGGCAAAAAAATAATCTTTAAACTAAAGGGAAATAACCCAAACTTGTATAGCTGTAATCGGGCTTCCAAAATTAGAGATATGTTATATAATTATGGTTTCCAATATGTTTGGTTATAAGTAGGAAATCGTGACAACTTCTTAAGCATGTTTTAAACAAAGGGTCATAGACTGCAATATACAAGAATGGCACTTTGCAATAAAAAAAAACTGCTCAAAGCAAGATTTCTATGCAGAAATGAAATAATTAATAGAACCAGAAAAACATTTATCCACTATAATAAATAAGCAACATAGAGAAAATGAAATCAAATTGAATGGTTGTTTAACGTCCTACTGTTTTGTTCCTAAAATGGGCTAATGAAGACGGGCATACGCCATAAAGTGTGCAATGAGGGAAATTTTACCCGGGCAGCGGCGTTACGGCCTACGAGGCTGGACAGGCGACCATACTCCTTGTCACGTACAACCAAGAAATCGAAACAACGCCAGTTGACTCAATGACAGACGTTATGATACAGAGCGCACGTGCTAACCATTCAGTCACGCAACCTCCCTAAAATCTGCAAATTGCTGACCTACAGATAGAAACATTTCAACCGGGCGAAATCTTCTATTTTATTAGTTTAATTTGCACGGTACCTTTAGTTATCAACCGAATATTACAAAACTTTTAAAAATAAGCTCCCCCTGACCAGCTAAATCGTTCGCAATAAACGTTTTCCCCTTAAAATCGGCAAATTGCTGACTTTAAAGTGAGAAACATTACAACCGGGTGAATTTTTCTGTTTTATCACTTTTACAGTATCTTTGATTACCAACCGATTATTACAAAACTTTAAAAATAAAAAAAAGAGAGAAATGCGGCTTAACGTCCATTCGACACAAACTAGGTCATTTCGGGACTAACATATGTTTTTTAATTTTATTTAAAAACTCCCCTTGCGCGTACTGGTCTTTAGCTGTTGGGAGGAAACCGAATGGCACGGAGAAAACCCACGAGGTTGGACACCATACTCCATGTCACGTGCAATCTCGAAATCGAAACGACGCCCGTTGACTCAATGACAGACGTTACGATACAGCGTGCACATGCTAACCATTCAGCCATTCAGCCTCCCTTAAAAATAAGCTCCCCCTGACCAGCTTAATTGTTCGCAATAAACATTTGCCCTCTAAAATCGGCAAATGGCTGACTTTAAAGTGGGAAACATTATAACCGGGCGAAATTTTATGTTTTAACAGTTTAATTCGCACAGTATTTTAATTACCAACCGATTATTACAAAACTTTTGAAAATAAGCTCCAACTGACCAGCTTAATCGTATGCAATAAACGTTTGACCTGAATTGAAAGTTCTGCAACGAGGAAGATCATCTCAATTTTCCGGCGTGGTCCCCCCTTGTCAGTGAGGCAGAACGGAGGGCCTGACAAGGTCAGCTGTCTGGTCGTTCGGGTGGGACGGAAAACCAAGGTCGCGTGTACACATTGGAGTGCACGTAAAATATCCCTAAGCAGTTGGAATTCGATACTGTTGAATAAGCTCTATACAATGACTAAATGTGCAGATTGTAGTCACACACACTGCATGTTTCGCTTAACAATGAAAGGGTGCCGTTTTCAATGTTCGATCCTTTTATTCTTCTACTCCAGATATTTTGGACTGTTGATCGAAGTTTTCATATAAAAGACTACCGATAAGACTCTTTGTAGAAGAAGTTCCCAAAAAGTATTATGTTGACTTTAAGAGAAAAGAACCTTTAAAGATGCTCCAAATCGTAAACATACGACTTTTTGTTTACAGTACCTTTGATTACCAACCGATTATTACAAAACTTTAAAAATAAAAGAGAAAGAGAGAAATGCGGCTCAACGTCCATTCGACACAAACTAGGTCATTTCGGGACCAACATATGTTTTTTAATTGTATTTATAAACTTCCCTTGCGCGTACGGGTCTTTAGCCGTGGGAGGAAACCGAAGGACACGGAGAAAACCCACGAGGTTGGACACCATACTCCATGTCACGTGCAACTTGGAAATCGAAACGACGCCGGTTGACTCAATGACAGACGTTACGATACAGCGCGCGTATGCTAACCATACAGCCTCCCTAAAATCTGGAAATTGCTGACTTATAGCAAGAAACATTTTAACCGGGCGAAATTTTCTGTTTTAACAGTTTAATTCGCACAATATTTTAATTACCAACCGATTATTACAAAACTTTTGAAAATAAGCTCCAACTGACCAGCTTAATCGTATGCAATAAACGTTTGGCCTGAATTGAAAGTTCTGCAACGAGGAAGATCATCTCGATTTTCCGGCGTGGTCCCCCCTTGTCAGTGAGGCAGAACGGAGGGCCTGACAAGGACAGCTGTCTAGTCGTTCGGGTGGGACGAAAAACCAAGGTCGCGTGTACACATTGGAGTGCACGTAAAATATCCCTAAGCAGTTGGAATTCGATACTGTTGAATAAGCTCTATACAATGACTAAATGTGCAGATTGTAGTCACACACACTGCATGTTTCGCTTAACAATGAAAGGGTGCCGTTTTCAATGTTCGATCCTTTTATTCTTCTACTCCAGATATTTTGGACTGTTGATCGAAGATTTCATATAAAAGACTACCGATAAGACTCTTTGTAGAAGAAGTTCCCAAAAAGTATTATGTTGACTTTAAGAGAAAAGAACCTTTAAAGATGCTCCAAATCGTAAACATACGACTTTTTGGATTTTCGATCTCTTTTTTTCAGCTATCCCTGATATTTAAAAAAAAAGATACAACGATTTCACACAACAGGCCAGCTATTACACTCTCGATTAACAAGAGTTTCACCGCCCTCCCTTCATTATAACCGAAGTTATCTTGCCCTAAAGAATCAACAAATCAGCATGCTTATTTCTGCTTACCCTAGGCAGAAAATGCTCATCTTTGAACTCAATCATGACATTGACATAGTGAACGTCTACACCAAGATTGAACATTCTAGCTCAATTAGAAGGAGAGTTATTGTGTTTCAAAGTTTCGGCCCTTCAAATTGCTAATACTTTTCATATTCACTTCAAAATGGCAACCATCAATTGACCTAAATCAAAATTCTTCTCTGAACAATTTTTAGACCATCTTTCAAGGATTCAGAAAATATAACTCCCGTGTCTGTAAGTAAAATAGCAAAAAAGCCTTAGGGATTTTTCACGTTTCAAGATGGTGGCACTTCCGGTTCGATCAACAAACTTTATATTTTGTGTACAAATCAGTAATTACTTGTCTAGTATCCAAAAAAAAAATCAGGTCATTCTGACCTATATTTCGATGATTTTTTTGAAAATTTTGATCTTTAATTTCGTCAAGGGGAGATAATTTAGAAAATTTATAATTATATTTTTGAAGTCAGATCGGTAAGGTCTACATATATACTAAATTTCATGACAATTAGAAGGAGAGTTATTGTGTTTCAAAGTTTCGGCCCTTCAAATTGCTAATACTTTTCATATTCACTTCAAAATGGCAACCATCAATTGACCTAAATCAAAATTCTTCTCTGAACAATTTTTAGACCATCTTTCAAGGATTCAGAAAATATAACTCCCGTGTCTGTAAGTAAAATAGCAAAAAAGCCTTAGGGATTTTTCACGTTTCAAGATGGTGGCACTTCCGGTTCGATCAACAAACTTTATATTTTGTGTACAAATCAGTAATTACTTGTCTAGTATCCAAAAAAAAAATCAGGTCATTCTGACCTATATTTCGATGATTTTTTTGAAAATTTTGATCTTTAATTTCGTCAAGGGGAGATAATTTAGAAAATTTATAATTATATTTTTGAAGTCAGATCGGTAAGGTCTACATATATACTAAATTTCATGACAATCGTACAACTATTAAAGAAGTTGTCAAATTGGTCTAAACTTCCGGTTCGAAATCACAGCAACGAATTTTCAAAATTCGAAAATGTGAAACTGCAGATGAAAATGATTTTTTTCAAGGTATTCAAAGAAAAAAGAATTAGTAAAATCGGTCAAAAAATAACAAAGTTACGACTATGCTTTGTCCATTTCGTCGTTCGTAAATTTCGGTGATTTCGGATTCGTAAAACGTTTTGAAAATATATTTAATCAAGGTTCGCACCCCATTTTTGGGGGGGTAGGTCAAAATTTCAGAAAGATCCTACGGATAGATTCTGAGAAATCCGATTTGCAGAAAACACACAAAAAAAAAAATAATAATAACTAGATCTGCTACTGTCCCATGCAGATATGAAAGCTTTCATATTCATCGTCACGTGTCATAGATTATATCAAGTATCTCAAATAAAAGGATAAGAATAACAAACTATCAAAATTGGTCAAAAACTCGCGAAGTTACAAGTCTAAATATAGTATGAAACATTGCATAATCTGAAAACTAAAGGGAAATAACTGATACTTGTGTTGCTGTAATCGGGATGACTTCCCACTTCAAAACTTTCAGAAAAATGAAATGAAAATGGTAAGAAAACATCGAAAAATTAAATGAGAAAACTTTGAACTAAACTAAAAACTTTTGAATCATGTTGATTCCAATTGTTTGAATATTTACGTTAAATATGTAAATTTGGAAAATTATAAAGACATAATTATCAAAATCGGTCAAAACTCACAAAGTTACAAATTTAAATGTAGTGAGAAACATTGCACCCTCGGCAAAAAAATAATCTTTAAACTAAAGGGAAATAACCCAAACTTGTATAGCTGTAATCGGGCTTCCAAAATTAGAGATATGTTATATAATTATGGTTTCCAATATGTTTGGTTATAAGTAGGAAATCGTGACAACTTCTTAAGCATGTTTTAAACAAAGGGTCATAGACTGCAATATACAAGAATGGTACTTTGCAATAAAAAAAAAACTGTTCAAAGCAAGATTTCTATGCAGAAATGAAATAATTAATAGAACCAGAAAAACATTTATCCACTATAATAAATAAGCAACATAGAGAAAATGAAATCAAATTGAATGGTTGTTTAACGTCCTACTGTTTTGCTCCTAAAATGGGCTAATGAAGACGGGCATACGCCATAAAGTGTGCAATGAGGGAAATTTTACCCGGGCAGCGGCGTTACGGCCTACGAGGTTGGACAGGCGACCATACTCCTTGTCACGTACAACCAAGAAATCGAAACAACGCCAGTTGACTCAATGACAGACGTTATGATACAGAGCGCACGTGCTAACCATTCAGTCACGCAACCTCCCTAAAATCTGCAAATTGCTGATCTACAGATAGAAACATTTCAACCGGGCGAAATCTTCTATTTTATTAGTTTAATTTGCACGGTACCTTTAGTTATCAACCGAATATTACAAAACTTTTAAAAATAAGCTCCCCCTGACCAGCTAAATCGTTCGCAATAAACGTTTTCCCCTTAAAATCGGCAAATTGCTGACTTTAAAGTGAGAAACGGGTGAATTTTTCTGTTTTATCACTTTTACAGTATCTTTGATTACCAACCGATTATTACAAAACTTTAAAAATAAAAAAAAAGAGAGAAATGCGGCTTAACGTCCATTCGACACAAACTAGGTCATTTCGGGACTAACATATGTTTTTTAATTTTATTTAAAAACTTCCCTTGCGCGTACTGGTCTTTAGCTGTTGGGAGGAAACTGAATGGCACGGAGAAAACCCACGAGGTTGGACACCATACTCCATGTCACGTGCAATCTCGAAATCGAAACGACGCCCGTTGACTCAATGACAGACGTTACGATACAGCGTGCACATGCTAACCATTCAGCCATTCAGCCTCCCTTAAAAATAAGCTCCCCCTGACCAGCTTAATTGTTCGCAATAAACATTTGCCCTCTAAAATCGGCAAATTGCTGACTTTAAAGTGAGAAACATTATAACCGGGCGAAATTTTATGTTTTAACAGTTTAATTCGCACGGTATTTTAATTACCAACCGATTATTACAAAACTTTTGAAAATAAGCTCCAACTGACCAGCTTAATCGTATGCAATAAACGTTTGGCCTGAATTGAAAGTTCTGCAACGAGGAAGATCATCTCGATTTTCCGGCGTGGTCCCCCCTTGTCAGTGAGGCAGAACGGAGGGCCTGACAAGGACAGCTGTCTAGTCGTTCGGGTGGGACGAAAAACCAAGGTCGCGTGTACACATTGGAGTGCACGTAAAATATCCCTAAGCAGTTGGAATTCGATACTGTTGAATAAGCTCTATACAACGACTAAATGTGCAGATTGTAGTCACACACACTGCATGTTTCGCTTAACAATGAAAGGGTGCCGTTTTCAATGTTCGATCCTTTTATTCTTCTACTCCAGATATTTTGGACTGTTGATCGAAGTTTTCATATAAAAGACTACCGATAAGACTCTTTGTAGAAGAAGTTCCCAAAAAGTATTATGTTAACTTTAAGAGAAAAGAACCTTTAAAGATGCTCCAAATCGTAAACATACGACTTTTTGGTTACAGTACCTTTGATTACCAACCGATTATTACAAAACTTTAAAAATAAAAGAGAAAGAGAGAAATGCGGCTCAACGTCCATTCGACACAAACTAGGTCATTTCGGGACCAACATATGTTTTTTAATTGTATTTATAAACTTCCCTTGCGCGTACGGGTCTTTAGCCGTGGGAGGAAACCGAAGGACACGGAGAAAACCCACGAGGTTGGACACCATACTCCATGTCACGTGCAACTTGGAAATCGAAACGACGCCTGTTGACTCAATGACAGACGTTACGATACAGCGCGCGTATGCTAACCATTCAGCCTCCCTAAAATCTGGAAATTGCTGACTTATAGCAAGAAACATTTTAACCGGGCGAAATTTTCTGTTTTAACAGTTTAATTCGCACGGTATTTTAATTACCAACCGATTATTACAAAACTTTTGAAAATAAGCTCCAACTGACCAGCTTAATCGTATGCAATAAACGTTTGGCCTGAATTGAAAGTTCTGCAACGAGGAAGATCATCTCGATTTTCCGGCGTGGTCCCCCCTTGTCAGTGAGGCAGAACGGAGGGCCTGACAAGGACAGCTGTCTAGTCGTTCGGGTGGGACGAAAAACCAAGGTCGCGTGTACACATTGGAGTGCACGTAAAATATCCCTAAGCAGTTGGAATTCGATACTGTTGAATAAGCTCTATACAATGACTAAATGTGCAGATTGTAGTCACACACACTATATGTTTCGCTTAACAATGAAAGGGTGCCGTTTTCAATGTTCGATCCTTTTATTCTTCTACTCCAGATATTTTGGACTGTTGATCGAAGTTTTCATATAAAAGACTACCGATAAGACTATTTGTAGAAGAAGTTCCCAAAAAGTATTATGTTGACTTTAAGAGAAAAGAACCTTTAAAGATGCTCCAAATCGTAAACATACGACTTTTTGGATTTTCGATCTCTTTTTGTCAGCTATCCCTGATATTTAAAAAAAAGATACAACGATTTCACACAACAGGCCAGCTATTACACTCTCGATTAACAAGAGTTTCACCGCCCTCCCTTCATTATAACCGAAGTTATCTTGCCCTAAAGAATCAACAAATCAGCATGCTTATTTCTGCTTACCCTAGGCAGAAAATGCTCATCTTTGAACTCAATCATGACATTGACATAGTGAACGTCTACACCAAGATTGAACATTCTAGCTCAATTAGAAGGAGAGTTATTGTGTTTCAAAGTTTCGGCCCTTCAAATTGCTACTACTTTTCATATTCACTTCAAAATGGCAACCATCAATTGACCTAAATCAAAATTCTTCTCTGCACAAATTTTAGATCATCTTTCAAGGATTCAGAAAACATAAATCCCGTGTCTGTAAGTAAAATAGCAAAAAAGCCTTAGGGATTTTTCACGTTTCAAGATGGTGGCACTTCCGGTTCGATCAACAAACTTTATATTTTGTGTACAAATCAGTAATTACTTGTCTAGTATCAAAAAAAAAAATCAGGTCATTCTGACCTATATTTCGATGATTTTTTTGAAAATTTTGATCTTTAATTTCGTCAAGGGGAGATAATTTAGAAAATTTCTAATTATATTTTTGAAGTCACATCGGTAAGGTCTACATATATACTAAATTTCATGACAATCGTACAACTATTAAAGAAGTTGTCAAATTGGTCTAAACTTCCGGTTCGAAATCACAGCAACGAATTTTCGAAATTCGAAAATGTGAAACTGCAGATGAAAATGATTTTTTTCAAGGTATTCAAAGAAAAAAGAATTAGTAAAATCGGTCAAAAAATAACAAAGTTACGACTATGCTTTGTCCATTTCGTCGTTCGTAAATTTCGGTGATTTCGGATTCGTAAAACGTTTTGAAAATATATTTAATCAAGGTTCGCACCCCATTTTTGGGGGGGTAGGTCAAAATTTCAGAAAGATCCTACGGATAGATTCTGAGAAATCCGATTTGCAGAAAACACACAAAAAAAAAAAAAATAATAATAATAATCTTAACAGAAACAATAAGCTTTCATATGTAATATGAAAGCTTAATAATAACTTTAACAGAAACAATAAGCTTTCATATGTAATATGAAAGCTTAATAATCTTAACAGAAACAATAAGCTTTCATATGTAATATGAAAGCTTAATAATCTTAACAGAAACAATAAGCTTTCATATGAAATATGAAAGCTTAACTAGATCTGCTACTGTCCCATGCAGATATGAAAGCTTTCATATTCATCGTCACGTGTCATTGATTGTATCAAGTATCCTAAATAAAAGGATAAGAAGAAAAAATTATCAAAATTGGTCAAAAACTCTCGAAGTTACAAGTCTAAATATAGTATGAAACATTGCACCCATGCATAACAATAATCTGAAAACTAAAGGGAAATAACTGAAACTTGTATTACTGTAATGAGACGGATGAGAAAATGAAATGAAAATGGCGGGAAAAACAAATTAAAAATGGCAGGTTGGACAGGCGACCTTACTCCTTGTCACGTACAACCGGGCATTTGAAAACACGCTAGTTAACTCAATGACAGGCGCGCGTGCTAACCATTCAGCCACCCAACCCCCCTTTGAAATCAGACACGTGCAATATGTCATATAGGAAGAATAAGAAGTCGCTCACAAGAAAATGGTAAATTAATGAGTTTAGGTCAAAAGGTTGAGCTACTGTTTTAGAGTATTTAATAGTTTTAAAGAGACACGTTAAGGGTTGTTCATAGTTAAATGAAAGTTTAATTTTAAATAAGACCAATAAAATTAGGATTTAATAATGCCAGACTAATATTTCCAATATGTTTGGTTATAAGTAGGAAATCGTGACGACTTCTTAAAGATAAACTTGAGACCAGAATATTTTTCTTTAAACAAATAGCAATAATTCTAAAACCCCTAAATAAAAAAAAAATGACGAAAATAGCTCATTCCGTTATCGATATATTTAGATTGGAAAACCCCCTTTGCACCATATTCCTGAAGCAATGGCGCGAGAAATCCCTCTCTTACCATTACCGTTATTTTTCTGCACCTAACCTGGGCTAATCAAGACAGGCCCTACATCGTGCACTTTTGACATGGATGATGGAAACCACACAGGAAAACCCTGGTTATAATTATGTATTGTATCTACCTATGTATTGTATCACTATGGATAGGCCTACTTTCTGAATCTGTATGAAGGCCTCGAATACTGAAAAATCAAAATGTTCACCAGCAGTCAGCACTGTCATAACATTGTCTTCAATAGTGTCTGGTGATGGAGGCTGGGACTGGAGCTTTATTCATCTTCACTGGCATTTAAAAATGGTCTGCAAAAGAAAATATTTTTTTTTTCTTTTAACATTTTTTATAATACAAGTATCTTCAATTATTACTCACTGCTTGTACCTATAATCTCGGGGCTGGATACCAAACTAAACCAAAAGAGCCTAATAAAATTACATAAATATCTTTTCTACAAAAGAAATAGGAGAGATATCAATATAAAAAGAATATCTCTCTTGTCTTAGACTCAGTACTACTTTTCTTGTCTACGCCCTTAGGCCTATATATACCATCTTGGGTGGCTTGCTTGCGTTTCTACGACCGAATCAAATAAAATCCACATTAAGAACGTTTGATAATACACGTGTGACTGGCGATTGTCCCGTTGCTTCCAAAATTAAATGGTTGAAAGGGGTAGTAGTCTAGTACTCGTATGTAAAAAAAATGCAACGAACAAAACACATGCCGCCTCGGAGATCCTGTCCATTCGTCTCGATTTGTCGCCACAAAACTAGCCTATCTTTTCAAACGGAATATAATTGAGTGAAACGTTATTGAGTTTGCATTATCATAGCCATAAGCAATACACCTCTTGTACGATCTTTTGTTGTCATTAATATTGGTCCCGTCAACAGCGTCCGCCATTGTCTCCGGGATTCCCCTGTTTACGTCTTTCACACTTGTGACGTCAATCGGTCAAAGGTAACGAGAGGTTTCACTCGGCTTATCGCTTCAGGTGAGAATTTTAGTTTTCCGTCTATATCACGAGAACGAGTTATTGGATTTCGTTAAAACTTTCAGGAACGTTCTATTGAGGCATTTCAGATATAATAATAATAAAATATTAGAGGTCTCAAGTTGATCTTTAAGCATGTTTTAAACAAAGGATCGTAGACTGAATTATACAAGAATGGCACTCTGCAATAAAAAAACTGGCCAAAGCAAGATTTCTATGCAGAAATTAAATAATTGCTAGAACCAGAAAAATATTTATCCACTATAATAAATAAGCAACATAGAGAAAATGAAATGAAATTGAATGGGGTTTAACGTCCTACTGTTCTGCTCCTAAAATGGGCTAATGAAGACGGGCATATGCCATAAAGTGTGCAATGAGGGAAATTTTACCCGGGCAGCGGCGTTACGGCCTACGAAGTTGGACAGGCGAACATACTCCTTGTCACGTACAACCAAGAAATCGAAACAACGCCAGTTGACTCAAAGACAGACGTTATTCAGCCACGCAACCTCCCTAAAATCGGCAAATTGCTGACCTGCAGCGAGAAACAGTTCAACCGGGCCAAATTTTCTATTTTAACAGTTTAATTTGCACGGTACCTTTAGTTATCAACCGAATATTACAAAACTTTTAAAAATAAGCTCCCCTTGACCAGCTTAATCATTCGCAATATACGTTTGCCTCTTAAAATCGGCAAATTGCTGACTTTAAAGTGAGAAACATTACAACCGGGCGAAATTTTCTGTTTTATCACTTTTACAGTACCTTTGATTACCAACCGTTTATTACAAAACTTTAAAAATAAAAGAGAAAGAGAGAAATGCGGCCTAATGTCCATTAGACACAAACTAGGTCATTTCGTGACTAACATATGTTTTTTAATTTTATTTAAAAACTCCCCTTGCGCTTACAGGTCTTTAGCCGTTGGGAGGAAACCGAAGGACACAGAGAAAACCCACGAGGTTGGACATCATACTCCATGTCACGTGCAACCTGGAGATCGAAATGACGCCCGTTGACTCAATGACAGAAGTTACGATACAGCGCGCACATGCTAACCATTCAGCCATTCAGCCTCCCTGAATTCGGAAAATTGCTGACTTATAGCAAGAAACATTTCAACCGGGCGAAATTTTCTGTTTTAACAGTTTAATGTGCACGGTACTTTAATTACCAACCGATTATTACTAAACTTTTGAAAATATGCTCCAACTGACCAGCTTAACCGTATGCAATAAACGTTTGGCCTGAATTGAAAGTTCTACACGGAAAAAGTTCATCTTGATTTCCCGGCGTGGTTCCCCGTTGTCAGTGAGGCAGAACGGAGGGACTGACAAGCACAGCTGTCTAGTCGTTCGGATGGGACGAAAAAAAATATCCCTAAGCAGTTGGAATTCGATACTGTTGAATAAGCTGTATACGATGACTAAATGTGTAGATTGTAGTCACCCACACTGCATGTTTCGCTTAACAATGAAAGGATGCCGTTTTCAATGTTCGATCCTTTTGTTCTTCTACTCCTGATATGTTGGATTGTTGATCGATGGTTTTATATAAAAGACTACCAATAAGACTCTTTGTAGAAGAAGTTCCCCAAAAATATTAAGTTGACTTTACGAGAAAGACCTCTAAACATGCTCCAAATTGTAAAAATACGACTTTTTGGATTTTCAATCTCTTTTTTTCGCCTATCCCTGATATTTAAAATAAATGATACAATGATTTCACACAACAGGCTAGCTATTGGACTCTCTATTGACAAAAGTTTCACAGCCCTCCCTTCATTATAACCGAAGTTATCGTGCCCTAAAGAATCAACAAATCAGCATGCCTATCTCTGCTTATCCTAAGCAGAAAATGCTCATCTTTGAACTCAATCATGACATTGACCTAGTGAACGTCTACACCAAGTTTGAACATTCTAGCTCAATTAGAAGGAGAGTTATTGTGTTCCAAAGTCTCGGCCCTTCAAATTGCTACTACTTTTCATTTTCAATTCAAAATGGTGACCATCACGTGACCGAAATCAAAATTCTGCTCCCTACGATTTTTGGGCCATCCTTCAAGGATTCAGAAAATATAACTCCCGTGTCTGTAAGTAAAATAACAAAAAAGCCGTAGGGATTTTTCATGTTTCAAGATGGTGGCACTTCCGCTTCGATCGACAAGCTCCATATTTTGTGTAGGAATCAGTAATTACTTGTCGAGTATCGAAATTTTTTTTTAGGTCATTCTGACCTATATTTCGACGATTATTTTGAAAACTTTGATCCTTAATTTCACCAAGGGGAGATAATTTAGAAAATTTCTAATTATATTTTTGAAGTCACATCGGTAAGATCTACTTGTATACTAAATTTCATGAAAATCGTACAACTATTAAAGAAGTTGTCAAATTGGTCTAAACTTCCGGTTCGAAATCACAGCGACGAATTTTCGAAATACGAAAATGTGAAACTGCAGATGAAAACGATTTTTTTCAAGGTATTCAAAGAAAAAAGAATTAGTAAAATCGGTCAAAAAATAACAAAGTTACGACTATGCATTGTCAGTTTTTTCGTTCGTAAAATTCGGTGATTTCGGCTTCGTAAAACGTTTTGAAAATATATTTAAACAACGTTCGCACCCCATTTTTGGGGGGGTAGGTCAAAGTTTCAGAAAGATCCCATGGTTAGATTCTGAGAAATCCGATTTGCAGAAAATACACACACAAAAAAAATAATAATAATAACTAGATCTGCAAAGCAGATATTAAAGCTTTCATATTAACAGTCACTACCTGTCACATGTCATGGGTCATGTAAATAATCTCATCAACAAAAAAAAAATCATTAAAATCGGTCAAAATATAGCGAAGTTTTTATGATTTTTCAATCGTAAACAACTTTATCGGCACGAAAAACATCAAAGACAAAATTCGAAAATGTGACATTTTCAAATAACAATATTTCGAACCTGATCCCGACTATCCAGAAATGTATTCATTTTGGAAATAGGAGACATATTCTCCAAACTACGGCCTATTGCTTTCATTCACGTGCTCGTTAATGTCGATTTTTCACCTTTTCTCATATTCAGTTCGAAATGGTGACCATCACGTGACCGAAATCAAAATTCTGATCTGATAGATTTTTAGGCATTCCTTCAAGGATTCCGAAAATGTAACTCCCATGTCTGTAAGTAAAATATCGCAAAAGCCTTTGTGATTTTTCACGTTTCAAGATGGCGGCACTTCCGGTTCGATCCACAAACTCAATATTTTGTGTACGAATCAGTATTTACCTATCTAGTATCAAAAAAAAAATCAGGTCATTCTGACCTATATTTCTTCGATTTTTTGGAAAACTTTGATCCCTAATTTCACCAAGGGGAGATAATTTAGAAAATTTCTAAGGACATCTTTAAAGTAAAATCGGTATGATCTACTTACATACTAAATTTCATGAAAATCGTACAACTATTAAAGAAGTTGTCAAGTTGGTCTCAACTTCCGGTTCAAAATCACAGCGACGAATTTTCGAAATTCGAAAATCTGAAACTGCAGTTGAAAATGATTTTTGTCAGGGTACCCAAAGAAAAAAGAATTAGTAAAATAGGTCAAATAGTCACAGAGTTACAGTAATGCAGGTCAAATTCACTCGTTCGTAAAATTCGGTGATTTCGAATGCTTTAAACGTTTTGAAAATGTATTTAATCAATACTCACCACCCATTTTTGGGTGTGTAGGTCAAAGTTTCAGAAACATCCTATGGTTAGATTCTGAGAAATCCGATTTGCAGGAAACACATGTTGACTTTACGAGAAAGACCTTTAAACATGCTCTAAATTGTAAAAATACGACTCTTTGGATTTTCAATCTCTTTTTTTCCGCTACCCCGGACATTTAAGAAAAAATGATACAATGATTTCACACAACAGGTTAGATATTAGACTCTCGATTGACAAGAGTTTCATCGCCCTCCCTTCATTATAACCAAAGTTATCGTGCCCTAAAGAATCAACAAATCAGCTTGCTTATCTCTGCTTACCCTAAGCAGAAAATGCTCATCTTTGAACTCAATCAAGGCAGTGACCTAGTGAACGTCTACACCAAGTTTGAACATTCTAGCTCAATTAGAAGGATAGTTATTGTGTTCCAAATTCTCGGCCCTTCAAATTGCTTCTATTTTTCACTTTCACTTCAAAATGGCGACCATCAATTGACCTAAATCAAAATTCTACTCCGAACATTTTTTAGGCCATCCTTTAAGGATTCAGAAAATATAACTCCCGTGTCTGTAAGTAAAATAGCTAAAAAGCCTTTGTGATTTGTCACGTTTCAAGATGGCGGCACTTCCGGTTCAATCCACAAACTCAATATTTTGTGTACGAATCAGTATTTACTTATCTAGTATCCAAAAAAAAACATCAGGTCATTCTGACCTATATTTCTTCGATTTTTTTGAAAACTTTGATCCTTAATTTCACCAAGGGGAGATAATTTAGAAAATTTCTATTTATATTTTTGAAGTCACGTGGGTAAGGTCTACTTACATACTAAATTTCATGAAAATCGTAGAACTATTAAAGAAGTTGTCAAGTTGGTCTCAACTTCCGGTTCGAAATCACAGCGACGAATTTTCGAAATTCGAAAATCTGAAACTGCAGTTGAAAACGATTTTTGTCAAGGTACTCAAAGAAAAAAGAATTAGTAAAATAGGTCAAATACTCACAGAGTTACAGTAATGCAGGTCAAATTCACTCGTTCGTAAAATTCTCTGATTTCGAATTCGTAAAACGTTTTGAAAATATATTTAATCAAAAACTGCCACCCAGTTTTGGGGGGGTAGGTCAAAGTTTCAGAAAGATCCCATGGTTAGATTCTGAGAAATCCGATTTGCAGAAATGACACAAAAAAAAAAAATAATAATAACTAGATCTGCAAAGCAGATATTAAAGCTTTCATATTAACAGTCACTTCCTGTCTGATGTCATGGGTCATGTAAATAATCTTATCAACAAAAAAAAATCATTAAAATCGGTCAAAATATAGCTAAGTTTTTATGATTTTTCAATCGTAAACAACTTTATCGGCACGAAAAACATCAAAGACAAAATTCGAAAATGTGACATTTTCAAATAACAATATTTCGACCCTGATCCCGGCTATCCAGAAATGTATTCATTTTGGAAATAGGAGACATATTCTCCAAACTACGGCCTATTGCTTTCATTCACGTGCTCGTTAATGTCGATTTTTCACCTTTTCTCATATTCAGTTCGAAATGGTGACCATCACGTGACCGAAATCAAAATTCTGATCTGATAGATTTTTAGACATTCCTTCAAGGATTCCGAAAATGTAACTCCCAGGTCTGTAAGTAAAATATCGCAAAAGCCTTTGTGATTTTTCACGTTTCAAGATGGCGGCACTTCCGGTTCGATCCACAAACTCAATATTTTGTGTACGAATCAGTATTTACTTATCTAGTATCCAAAAAAAAAAATCAGGTCATTCTGACCTATATTTCTTCGATTTTTTTCAAAACTTTGATCCCTTATTTCACCAAGGGGAGATAATTTAGAAAATTTCTAAGGACATCTTTAAAGTTGCATCGGTAAGATCTACTTACATACTAAATTTCATGAAAATCGTACAACTATTAAAGAAGTTGTCAAGTTGGTCTCAACTTCCGGTTCGAAATCACAGCGACGAATTTTCGAAATTCGAAAATCTGAAACTGCAGTTGAAAATGATTTTTGTCAGGGTACTCAAAGAAAAAAGAATTAGTAAAATAGGTCTAATAGTCACAGTTACAGTAATGCAGGTCAAATTCACTCGTTCGTAAAATTCGGTGATTTCGAATGCTTTAAACGTTTTGAAAATATATTTAATCAATACTCACTACCCATTTTTGGGTGGGTAGGTCAAAGTTTCAGAAACATCCTATGGTTAGATTCTGAGAAATCCGATTTGCAGGAAACACATGTTGACTTTAAGAGAAAGACCTTTAAACATGCTCCAAATTGTAAAAAATACGACTCTTTGGATTTTCAATCTCTTTTTTTCGGCTACCCCGGACATTTAAGAAAAAATGATACAATGATTTCACACAACAGGTTAGCTATTAGACTCTCGATTGACAAGAGTTTCATCGCCCTCCCTTCATTATAACCAAAGTTATCGTGCCCTAAAGAATCAACAAATCAGCTTGCTTATCTCTGCTTACCCTAGGCAGAAAATGCTCATCTTTGAACTCAATCAAGACAGTGACCTAGTGAACGTCTACACCAGGTTTGAACATTCTAGCTCAATTAGAAGGATAGTTATTGTGTTCCAAATTCTCAGCCCTTCAAATTGCTTCTATTTTTCACTTTCACTTCAAAATGGCGACCATCAATTGATCTAAATCAAAATTCTACTCCGAACGTTTTTTAGGCCATCCTTGAAGGATTCAGAAAATATAACTCCCGTGTCTGTAAGTAAAATAGCAAAAAAGCCTTTGTGATTTTTCACGTTACAAGATAGCGGCACTTCCGGTTCAATCCACAAACTCAATATTTTGGGTACGAATCAGTATTTACTTATCTAGTAACCAAAAAAACCATCAGGTCATTCTGACCTATATTTCTTCGATTTTTTTGAAAACTTTGATCCTTAATTTCACCAAGGGGAGATAATTTAGAAAATTTCTATTTATATTTTTGAAGTCACGTGGGTAAGATCTACTTACATACTAAATTTCATGAAAATCGTAGAACTATTAAAGAAGTTGTCAAGTTGGTCTCAACTTCCGGTTCGAAATCACAGCGACGAATTTTCGAAATTCGAAAATCTGAAACTGCAGTTAAAAATGATTTTTGTCAAGGTACTCAAAGAAAAAAGAATTAGTAAAATAGGTCAAATAGTCACAGAGTTACAGTAATGCAGGTCAAATTCACTCGTTCGTAAAATTCTGTGATTTCGAATTCGTAAAACGTTTTGAAAATATATTTAATCAAAAACTGCCACCCAGTTTTGGGGGGGGGGGTAGGTCAAAGTTTCAGAAAGATCCCATGGTTAGATTCTGAGAAATCCGATTTGCAGAAATGACACAAAAAAAAAAAATAATAATAATAACTAGATCTGCAAAGCAGATATTAAAGCTTTCATATTAACAGTCACTTCCTGTCACATGTCATGGGTCATGTAAATAATCTCATCAACAAAAAAAAAATCATTAAAATCGGTCAAAATATTTTTCAATCGTAAACAACTTTATCGGCACGAAAAACATCAAAGATAAAATTCGAAAATGTGACATTTTCAAATAACAATATTTCGACCCTGATCCCGGCTATCCAGAAATGTATTCATTTTGGAAATAGGAGACATATTCTCCAAACTACGGCCTATTGGTTTCATTCACGTGCTCGTTAATGTCGATTTTTCACCTTTTCTCATATTCAGTTCGAAATGGTGACCATCACGTGACCGAAATCAAAATTCTGATCCGATAGATTTTTAGGCATTCCTTCAAGGATTCCGAAAATGTAACTCCCAGGTCGGTAAGTAAAATATCGCAAAAGCCTTTGTGATTTTTCACGTTTCAAGATGGCGGCACTTCCGGTTCGATCCACAAACTCAATATTTTGTGTAGGAATTAGTATTTACTTATCTAGTATCCAAAAAAAAAATCAGGTCATTCTGACATATATTTCTTCGATTTTTTTTGAAAACTTTGATCCCTAATTTCACCAAGGGGAGATAATTTAGAAAATTTCTAAGGACATCTTTAAAGTTGCATCGGTAAGATCTACTTATATACTAAATTTCATGAAAATCGTACAACTATTAAAGAAGTTGTCAAGTTGGTCTCAACTTCCGGTTCGAAATCACAGCGACGAATTTTCGAAATTCGAAAATCTGAAACTGCAGTTGAAAATAATTTTTGTCAGGGTACTCAAAGAAAAAAGAATTAGTAAAATAGGTCTAATAGTCACAGAGTTACAGTAATGCAGGTCAAATTCACTCCTTCGTAAAATTCGGTGATTTCGAATGCTTTAAACGTTTTGAAAATATATTTAATCAATACTCACCACCCATTTTTGGGTGGGTAGGTCAAAGTTTCAGAAACATCCTATGGTTAGATTCTTAGAAATCCGATTTGCAGGAAACACATGTTGACTTTACGAGAAAGACTTTTAAACATGCTCCAAATTGTAAAAAATACGACTCTTTGGATTTTCAATCTCTTTTTTTCGGCTACCCCGGACATTTAAGAAAAAATGATACAATGATTTCACACAACAGGTTAGCTATTAGACTCTCGATTGACAAGAGTTTCATCGCCCTCCCTTCATAATAACCAAAGTTATCGTGCCCTAAAGAATCAACAAATCAGCTTGCTTATCTCTGCTTACCCTAGGCAGAAAATGCTCATCTTTGAACTCAATCAAGACAGTGACCTAGTGAACGTCTACACCAAGTTTGAACATTCTAGCTCAATTAGAAGGAGAGTTATTGTGTTCCAAATTCTCAGCCCTTCAAATTGCTTCTATTTTTCACTTTCACTTCAAAATGGCGACCATCAATTGACCTAAATCAAAATTCTACTCCGAACGTTTTTTAGGCCATCCTTGAAGGATTCAGAAAATATAACTCCCGTGTCTGTAAGTAAAATAGCAAAAAAGCCTTTGTGATTTTTCACGTTTCAAGATGGCGGCACTTCCGGTTCAATCCACAAAATCAATATTTTGGGTACGAATCAGTATTTACTTATCTAGTATCCAAAAAAAACATCAGGTCATTCTGACCTATATTTCTTCGATTTTTTTGAAAACTTTGATCCTTAATTTCACCAAGGGGAGATAATTTAGAAAATTTCTATTCATATTTTCGAAGTCACGTGGGTAAGATCTACTTACATACTAAATTTCATGAAAATCGTACAACTATTAAAGAAGTTGTCAAGTTGATCTCAACTTCCGGTTCGAAATCACAGCGACGAATTTTCGAAATTCGAAAACCTGAAACTGCAGTTGAAAATGATTTATGTCAAGGTACTCAAAGAAAAAAGAATTAGTAAAATAGGTCAAATAGTCACAGGGTTACAGTAATGCAGGTCAAATTCACTCGTTCGTAAAATTCTGTGATTTCGAATTCGTAAAACGTTTTGAAAATATATTTAATCAAAAACTGCCACCCAGTTTTGGGGGGGGGGGTAGGTCAAAGTTTCAGAAAGATCCCATGGTTAGATTCTGAGAAATCCGATTTGCAGAAATGACACAAAAAAAAAAATAATAATAATAACTAGATCTGCAAAGCAGATATTAAAGCTTTCATATTAACAGTCACTTCCTGTCACATGTCATGGGTCATGTAAATAATCTCATCAACAAAAAAAAAATCATTAAATCGGTCAAAATATTTTTCAATCGTAAACAACTTTATCGGCACGAAAAACATCAAAGATAAAATTCGAAAATGTGACATTTTCAAATAACAATATTTCGACCCTGATCCCGGCTATCCAGAAATGTATTCATTTTGGAAATAGGAGACATATTCTCCAAACTACGGCCTATTGGTTTCATTCACGTGCTCGTTAATGTCGATTTTTCACCTTTTCTCATATTCAGTTCGAAATGGTGACCATCACGTGACCGAAATCAAAATTCTGATCCGATAGATTTTCAGGCATTCCTTCAAGGATTCCGAAAATGTAACTCCCAGGTCTGTAAGTAAAATATCGCAAAAGCCTTTGTGATTTTTCACGTTTCAAGATGGCGGCACTTCCGGTTCGATCCACAAACTCAATATTTTGTGTAGGAATTAGTATTTACTTATCTAGTATCCAAAAAAAAAATCAGGTCATTCTGACATATATTTCTTCGATTTTTTTTGAAAACTTTGATCCCTAATTTCACCAAGGGGAGATAATTTAGAAAATTTCTAAGGACATCTTTAAAGTTGCATCGGTAAGATCTACTTATATACTAAATTTCATGAAAATCGTACAACTATTAAAGAAGTTGTCAAGTTGGTCTCAACTTCCGGTTCGAAATCACAGCGACGAATTTTCGAAATTCGAAAATCTGAAACTGCAGTTGAAAATAATTTTTGTCAGGGTACTCAAAGAAAAAAGAATTAGTAAAATAGGTCTAATAGTCACAGAGTTACAGTAATGCAGGTCAAATTCACTCCTTCGTAAAATTCGGTGATTTCGAATGCTTTAAACGTTTTGAAAATATATTTAATCAATACTCACCACCCATTTTTGGGTGGGTAGGTCAAAGTTTCAGAAACATCCTATGGTTAGATTCTTAGAAATCCGATTTGCAGGAAACACATGTTGACTTTACGAGAAAGACTTTTAAACATGCTCCAAATTGTAAAAAATACGACTCTTTGGATTTTCAATCTCTTTTTTTCGGCTACCCCGGACATTTAAGAAAAAATGATACAATGATTTCACACAACAGGTTAGCTATTAGACTCTCGATTGACAAGAGTTTCATCGCCCTCCCTTCATAATAACCAAAGTTATCGTGCCCTAAAGAATCAACAAATCAGCTTGCTTATCTCTGCTTACCCTAGGCAGAAAATGCTCATCTTTGAACTCAATCAAGACAGTGACCTAGTGAACGTCTACACCAAGTTTGAACATTCTAGCTCAATTAGAAGGAGAGTTATTGTGTTCCAAATTCTCAGCCCTTCAAATTGCTTCTATTTTTCACTTTCACTTCAAAATGGCGACCATCAATTGACCTAAATCAAAATTCTACTCCGAACGTTTTTTAGGCCATCCTTGAAGGATTCAGAAAATATAACTCCCGTGTCTGTAAGTAAAATAGCAAAAAAGCCTTTGTGATTTTTCACGTTTCAAGATGGCGGCACTTCCGGTTCAATCCACAAAATCAATATTTTGGGTACGAATCAGTATTTACTTATCTAGTATCCAAAAAAAACATCAGGTCATTCTGACCTATATTTCTTCGATTTTTTTGAAAACTTTGATCCTTAATTTCACCAAGGGGAGATAATTTAGAAAATTTCTATTCATATTTTCGAAGTCACGTGGGTAAGATCTACTTACATACTAAATTTCATGAAAATCGTACAACTATTAAAGAAGTTGTCAAGTTGATCTCAACTTCCGGTTCGAAATCACAGCGACGAATTTTCGAAATTCGAAAACCTGAAACTGCAGTTGAAAATGATTTATGTCAAGGTACTCAAAGAAAAAAGAATTAGTAAAATAGGTCAAATAGTCACAGGGTTACAGTAATGCAGGTCAAATTCACTCGTTCGTAAAATTCTGTGATTTCGAATTCGTAAAACGTTTTGAAAATATATTTAATCAAAAACTGCCACCCAGTTTTGGGGGGGTAGGTCAAAGTTTCAGAAAGATCCCATGGTTAGATTCTGAGAAATCCGATTTGCAGAAATGACACAAAAAAAAAAATAATAATAATAACTAGATCTGCACAGCAGATATTAAAGCTTTCATATTAACAGTCACTTCCTGTCACATGTCATGGGTCATGTAAATAATCTCATCAACAAAAAAAAAGTCATTAAAATCGGTCAAAATATAGTGAAGTTTTTACGATTTTTCAATCGTAAAAAACTTTATCGGCACGAAAAACATCAAAGACAAAATTCGAAAATGTGACATTTTCAAATAACAATATTTCGACCCTGATCCCTGCTATCCAGAAATGTATTCATTTTGGAAATAGGAGACATATTCTCCAAACCACGGCCTATTGCTTTCATTCACGTGCTCGTTAATGTCGATTTTTCATATTCAGTTCGAAATGGTGACCATCACGTGACCGAAATCAAAATTCTGATCCGATAGATTTTTAGGCATTCCTTCAAGGATTCCGAAAATGTAACTACCATGTCTGTAAGTAAAATATCGCAAAAGCCTTTGTGATTTTTCACGTTTCAAGACGGCGGCACTTCCGGTTCGATCCACAAACTCAATAGTTTGTGTACGAATCAGTATTTACTTATCTAGTATCAAAAAAAAAAAATCAGGTCATTCTGACCTATATTTCTTCGATTTTTTGGAAAACTTTGATCCCTAATTTCACCAAGGGGAGATAATTTATAAAATTTCTAAGGACATCTTTAAAGTTGCATCGGTAAGATCTACTTACATACTAAATTTCATGAAAATCGTACAACTATTAAAGAAGTTGTCAAGTTGGTCTCAACTTCCGGTTCGAAATCACAGCAACGAATTTTCGAAATTCGAAAATTTGAAAATGCAGTTGAAAATGATTTTTGTCATGGTACTCAAAGAAAAAATAATTAGTAAAATTGGTCAAATAGTCACAGAGTTACAGTAATGCAGGTCAAATTCACTCGTTCGTAAAATTCGGTGATTTCGAATGCTTTAAACGTTTTGAAAATATATTTAATCAATACTCACCACCCATTTTTGGGGGGGGTAGGTCAAAGTTTCAGAAACATCCTATGGTTAGATTCTGAGAAAAACGATTTGCAGGAAACACATGTTGACTTTACGAGAAAGACCTTTAAACATGCTCTAAATTGTAAAAATACGACTCTTTGGATTTTCAATCTCTTTTTTTCGGCTACCCCGGACATTTAAGAAAAAATGATACAATGATTTCACACAACAGGTTAGCTATTAGACTCTCGATTGACAAGAGTTTGATCGCCCTCCCTTCATTATAACCAAAGTTATCGTGCCCTAAAGAATCAACAAACCAGCTTGCTTATCTCTGCTTACCTTAGGCAGAAAATGCTCATCTTTGAACTCAATCAAGACAGTGACCTAGTGAACGTCTACACCAAGTTTGAACATTCTAGCTCAATTAGAAGGAGAGTTATTGTGTTCCAAATTCTCGGCCCTTCAAATTGCTTCTATTTTTCACATTCACTTCAAAATGGCGACCATCAATTGACCTAAATCAAAATTCTACTCCGAACGTTTTTTAGGCCATCCTTCAAGGATTCAGAAAATATAACTCCCGTGTCTGTAAGTAAAATAGCAAAAAAGCCTTTGTGATTTTTCACGTTTCAAGATGGCGGCACTTCCGGTTCAACCCACAAACTCAATATTTTGTGTAAGAATCAGTATTTACTTATCTAGTATCCAAAAAAAAAAATCAGGTCATTCTGACCTATATTTCTTCGATTTTTTTGAAAACTTTGATCCTTAATTTCACCAAGGGGAGTTAATTTTGAAAATTTCTATTTATATTTTTGAAGTCACATGGTTAAGATCTACTTACATACTAAATTTCATGAAAATCGTACAACTATTAAAGAAGTTGTCAAGTTGGTCTCAACTTCCGGTTCGAAATCACAGCGACGAATTTTCGAAATTCGAAAATCTGAAACTGCAGTTGAAAATGATTTTTGTCAAGGTACTCAAAGAAAAAAGAATTAGTAAAATAGGTCAAATAGTCACAGAGTTACAGTAATGCAGGTCAAATTCACTCGTTCGTAAAATTCTGTGATTTCGAATTCGTAAAACGTTTTGAAAATATATTTAATCAAAAACTGCCACCCAGTTTTGGGGGGGTAGGTCAAAGTTTCAGAAAGGTCCCATGGTTAGATTCTGAGAAATCCGATTTGCAGAAATGACACAAAAAAAAAAAATAATAATAATAACTAGATCTGCAAAGCAGATATTAAAGCTTTCATATTAACAGTCACTACCTGTCACATGTCATGGGTCATGTAAATAATCTCATCAACAAAAAAAAATCATTAAAATCGGTCAAAATATAGCGAAGTTTTTATGATTTTTCAATCGTAAACAACTTTATCGGCACGAAAAACATCAAAGACAAAATTCGAAAATGTGACATTTTCAAATAACAATATTTCGACCCTGATCCCGGCTATCCAGAAATGTATTCATTTTGGAAATAGGAGACATATTCTCCAAACTACGGCCTATTGCTTTCATTCACGTGCTCGTTAATGTCGATTTTTCACCTTTTCTCATATTCAGTTCGAAATGGTGACCATCACGTGACCGAAATCAAAATTCTGATCTGATAGATTTTTAGGCATTCCTTCAAGGATTCCGAAAATGTAACTCCCATGTCTGTATGTAAAATATCGCAAAAGCCTTTGTGATTTTTCACGTTTCAAGATGGCGGCACTTCCGGTTCGATCCACAAACTCAATATTTTGTGTACGAATCAGTATTTACCTATCTAGTATCCAAAAAAAATCAGGTCATTCTGACCTATATTTCTTCGATTTTTTTGAAAACTTTGATCCCTAATTTCACCAAGGGGAGATAATTTAGAAAATTTCTAAGGACATCTTTAAAGTTACGTCTGTATGATCTACTTACATACTAAATTTCATGAAAATCGTACAACTATTAAAGAAGTTGTCAAGTTGGTCTCAACTTCCTGTTCAAAATCACAGCGACGAATTTTCGAAATTCGAAAATCTGAAACTGCAGTTGAAAATGATTTTTGTCAGGGTACCCAAAGAAAAAAGAATTAGTAAAATAGGTCAAATAGTCACAGTTACAGTAATGCAGGTCAAATTCACTCGTTCGTAAAATTCGGTGATTTCGAATGCTTTAAACGTTTTGAAAATGTATTTAATCAATACTCACCACCCATTTTTGGGTGTGTAGGTCAAAGTTTCAGAAACATGCTATGGTTAGATTCTGAGAAATCCGATTTGCAGGAAACACATGTTGACTTTACGAGAAAGACCTTTAAACATGCTCTAAATTGTAAAAATACGACTCTTTGGATTTTCAATCTCTTTTTTTCGGCTACCCCGGACATTTAAGAAAAATGATACAATGATTTCACACAACAGGTTAGATATTAGACTCTCGATTGACAAGAGTTTCATCGCCCTCCCTTCATTATAACCAAAGTTATCGTGCCCTAAAGAATCAACAAATCAGCTTGCTTATCTCTGCTTACCCTAAGCAGAAAATGCTCATCTTTGAACTCAATCAAGACAGTGACCTAGTGAACGTCTACACCAAGTTTGAACATTCTAGCTCAATTAGAAGCATAGTTATTGTGTTCCAAATTCTCGGCCCTTCAAATTGCTTCTATTTTTCACTTTCACTTCAAAATGGCGACCATCAATTGACCTAAATCAAAATTCTACTCCGAACGTTTTTTAGGCCATCCTTGAAGGATTCAGAAAATATAACTCCCGTGTCTGTAAGTAAAATAGCAAAAAAGCCTTTGTGATTTTTCACGTTTCAAGATGGCGGCACTTCCGGTTCAATCCACAAACTCAACATTTTGTGTACGAATCAGTATTTACTTATCTAGTATCCAAAAAAAACATCAGGTCATTCTGACCTATATTTCTTCGATTTTTTTGAAAACTTTGATCCTTAATTTCACCAAGGGGAGATAATTTAGAAAATTTCTATTTATATTTTTGAAGTCACGTGGGTAAGATCTACTTACATACTAAATTTCATGAAAATCGTACAACTATTAAAGAAGTTGTCAAGTTGGTCTCAACTTCCGGTTCGAAATCACAGCGACGAATTTTCGAAATTCGAAAATCTGAAACTGCAGTTGAAAATGATTTTTGTCAAGGTACTCAAAGAAAAAAGAATTAGTAAAATAGGTCAAATAGTCACAGAGTTACAGTAATGCAGGTCAAATTCACTCGTTCGTAAAATTCTGTGATTTCGAATTCGTAAAACGTTTTGAAAATATATTTAATCAAAAACTGCCACCCAGTTTTGGGGGGGTAGGTCAAAGTTTCAGAAAGATCCCATGGTTAGATTCTGAGAAATCCGATTTGCAGAAATGACACAAAAAAAAAAAATAATAATAATAATAATAATCTTAACAAAAACAATAAGCTTTCATATGTAATATGAAAGCTTAATAATCTTAACAAAAACAATAAGCTTTCATATGTAATATGAAAGCTTAATAATCTTAACAAAAACAATAAGCTTTCATATGTAATATGAAAGCTTAATAATCTTAACAAAAACAATAAGCTTTCATATGTAATATGAAAGCTTAATAATAATCTTAACAAAAACAATAAGCTTTCATATGTAATATGAAAGCTTAATAATAACTTTAACAGAAACAATAAGCTTTCATATGTAATATGAAAGCTTAACTAGATCTGCTACTGTCCCATGCAGATATGAAAGCTTTCATATTCACAGTCACTTCCTGTCACATGACATGGGTAGTATGAATAATCCGAACAAGGAAAAAAAAATCATTAAAATCGGTCACAATCTAGTGAAGTTAATGTGATTTTTCACTCGTAAAGAATTTTGTCAGCACGAAAAACATCAAAGGCAAAAATCGAATTTTTGAAATATTCAAATACCGTATCCCGACTATCCTGAAATGTATTAATCTCAGACATAGGAGACGCATTGAACATACTATGCTCTATTGTGTTTGTTTACAAGTCCGTAAATGTCGACTTTTCACTATGTTTCATATTCACTTCAAAATGGTGACTACCAGTTGACCTAAATCAAAATTCTACTTCGAACTTCATCAAGACATTGACTTAGTGAATGCCTATACCAAGTTTGAACATTGTACCCCAATTAGAAAAAGAGTTATTGTGTTCCAGAGTCATCAAGGTATTGGCCTAATAAACACCCACACCAAGTCTAGCTGAATTAGAAAGAGAGTTATTGTGTCCCAAACCAGATCATTTCGGGACTAACATATAGTTCGATTTTATTTCAATATTTCGCTTGTGCGTAGAGGTCTTTAGCAGTGGAAGGAAACCGGAGGAAATGAAGAAAACCCACCAAGATGGACAGGCGACCTTACTCCTTGTCAGGTACGACCGGAGATTCGAAAACACGCTAGCTGACTCAATGACAGGCTTTATGATACAGCGCGCGCGTGCTAACCATTCAGCCACCAAACTCCCCTTTGAAATCGGACACGTGCAATATGTCATATAAGAAGAATAACAAGTCGCTCACATACAAAATGGTAAATTAATGAGCTTAGGTCAAAAGGTTGAGCTACTGTTTGAGTATTTAATTGTTTTAAAGAGACACGTTAAGGGATGTTCATAGTTAAATGAAAGTTTAACTTTAAATAAGACGAACGTCTACCAATAAAATGAGGATTTAATAATAGTAAAATAAAGTTTCAAATTAAGAATAATTAATTATTGGTCTAATGCAATGAAATGCTTTGATTTGACAGATGAAATGTACGATGGGTGTACACACTATGTGGCGAAGGCGTTGACCTGCTAGCCAGGAGGTCGGGTGTTCGATCCCTGCATTGGCCGAGAAAGTTCATCTCGATTTTTTGGCGTGTCCTCCCACCGGCGTGTACACATTGGAGTGCACGTAAAATATTCCTTAGCAGTTGGAATTCGATAATGTTGAATAAGCTCTATACGGTGACTAAATGTGCAAATTGTAGCCACCCACACTGCATGTTTTGCTTAACAATGAAAGGGTGCCGTTTAAATTTTCGATCCTTTTATTCTTCTACTCCTGATATTTTGGACTGTTGATCGATGGTTTCATATAAAAGACTACCGATAAGACTCTTTGTACAAGAAGTTCCCCAAAAATATTATGTTGACTTTAAGAGAAAAGGACCTTTAAAAATGCTCTAAATCGTAAAAATACGACTTTTTGGATTTTCGATCTCTTTTTTCTGCTATCCCTGATATTTAAAAAAATGATACGATGATTTCACACAACGGGCTAGCTATTAGACTCTCGATTGACAAGAGTTTCACCACCCTCCCTTCATTATAACCGAAGTTATTGTGCCCTAAAGAATCAACAAATCAGCATGCGTATCTCTGCTTACCCCAGGCAGAAAATGCTCATCTTTACACTCAATCATGACATTGACCTAGTGAATGTCTACCCCAAGTTTAAACATTCTAGCTTAATTAGAAGGAGAGTTATTGTGTTCCAAAAACTCGGCCCTTCAAATTGCTTCCATTTTTCATTTTCAATTCAAAATGGTGACTTCCAGTTGACCTAAATGAAAATTCTACTCCCGACGTTTTTTAGGCCGTCCTCCAAGGATTCAGAAAATATAATTCCCGTGTCTGTAAGTAAAATAGCAAAATGGCGTTTGAGGTTTTTACATTTCAAGATGGTGGCACTTCCGGGTTGAGCTACAAACTCCATTTTTTGTGTACGAATCAGTGGTCTCGCAGCTAGTAACCAAAAAAAAAATCAAGATGATTTGACCAATATTTCGTCGATTTTTTTGAAAATTTCGATCCTCAATTTCTCCAAGGGGAGATAATTTAGAAAATTTCTAAAGTCATTTTTCAAGTCGCATCATTAAGGTTTACTTACATATTAAATTGCATGAAAATCGTACAACTACTAAAGAAGTTGTCGAGTTGGTCTAAACTTCCGGTTCGAAATCACAGCGACGAATTTTCGAAATTCGAAAATCCGAAATTGCAGATTTGAAGTAAATGTCTCAAGGTACTCATAGAAAAAAGAATTAATTAAATAGGTCAAATAGTCACAAAGTTACAGCATTGTAGGTCAAATGCATTCGTTCGTAAAATTCGGTGATTTCGGATTCGTAAAACGTTTTGAAAATATATTTAATCAAGGTTCGCACCCCATTTATAGGGGGGTAGGTCAAAGTTTCAGAAAGATCCTATGGTTAGATTCTGAGAAATCCGATTTGCAGAAAATACACACAAAAAAATAATAATAATAATAATAACTAGATCTGCAAAGCAGATATTAAAGCTTTCATATTAACAGTCACTACCTGTCACATGTCATGGGTCATGTAAATAATCTCATCAACAAAAGAAAAATCATTAAAATCGGTCAAAATATAGCGAAGTTTTTATGATTTTTCAATCGTAAACAACTTTATCGGCACGAAAAACATCAGCGACAAAATTCGAAAATGTGACATTTTCAAATAACAATATTTCGACCCTGATCCCGGCTATCCAGAAATGTATTCATTTTGGAAATAGGAGACATATTCTCCAAACTACGGCCTATTGCTTTCATTCACGTGCTCGTTAATGTCGATTTTTCACCTTTTCTCATATTCAGTTCGAAATGGTGACCATCACGTGACCGAAATCAAAATTCTGATCTGATAGATTTTTAGGCATTCCTTCAAGGATTCCGAAAATGTAACTCCCATGTCTGTATGTAAAATATCGCAAAAGCCTTTGTGATTTTTCACGTTTCAAGATGGCGGCACTTCCGGTTCGATCCACAAACTCAATATTTTGTGTACGAATCAGTATTTACCTATCTAGTATCCAAAAAAAATCAGGTCATTCTGACCTATATTTCTTCGATTTTTTTGAAAACTTTGATCCCTAATTTCACCAAGGGGAGATAATTTAGAAAATTTCTAAGGACATCTTTAAAGTTACGTCTGTATGATCTACTTACATACTAAATTTCATGAAAATCGTACAACTATTAAAGAAGTTGTCAAGTTGGTCTCAACTTCCTGTTCAAAATCACAGCGACGAATTTTCGAAATTCGAAAATCTGAAACTGCAGTTGAAAATGATTTTTGTCAGGGTACCCAAAGAAAAAAGAATTAGTAAAATAGGTCAAATAGTCACAGAGTTACAGTAATGCAGGTCAAATTCACTCGTTCGTAAAATTCGGTGATTTCGAATGCTTTAAACGTTTTGAAAATGTATTTAATCAATACTCACCACCCATTTTTGGGTGTGTAGGTCAAAGTTTCAGAAACATGCTATGGTTAGATTCTGAGAAATCCGATTTGCAGGAAACACATGTTGACTTTACGAGAAAGACCTTTAAACATGCTCTAAATTGTAAAAATACGACTCTTTGGATTTTCAATCTCTTTTTTTCGGCTACCCCGGACATTTAAGAAAAATGATACAATGATTTCACACAACAGGTTAGATATTAGACTCTCGATTGACAAGAGTTTCATCGCCCTCCCTTCATTATAACCAAAGTTATCGTGCCCTAAAGAATCAACAAATCAGCTTGCTTATCTCTGCTTACCCTAAGCAGAAAATGCTCATCTTTGAACTCAATCAAGACAGTGACCTAGTGAACGTCTACACCAAGTTTGAACATTCTAGCTCAATTAGAAGCATAGTTATTGTGTTCCAAATTCTCGGCCCTTCAAATTGCTTCTATTTTTCACTTTCACTTCAAAATGGCGACCATCAATTGACCTAAATCAAAATTCTACTCCGAACGTTTTTTAGGCCATCCTTGAAGAATTCAGAAAATATAACTCCCGTGTCTGTAAGTAAAATAGCAAAAAAGCCTTTGTGATTTTTCACGTTTCAAGATGGCGGCACTTCCGGTTCAATCCACAAACTCAACATTTTGTGTACGAATCAGTATTTACTTATCTAGTATCCAAAAAAAACATCAGGTCATTCTGACCTATATTTCTTCGATTTTTTTGAAAACTTTGATCCTTAATTTCACCAAGGGGAGATAATTTAGAAAATTTCTATTTATATTTTTGAAGTCACGTGGGTAAGATCTACTTACATACTAAATTTCATGAAAATCGTACAACTATTAAAGAAGTTGTCAAGTTGGTCTCAACTTCCGGTTCGAAATCACAGCGACGAATTTTCGAAATTCGAAAATCTGAAACTGCAGTTGAAAATGATTTTTGTCAAGGTACTCAAAGAAAAAAGAATTAGTAAAATAGGTCAAATAGTCACAGAGTTACAGTAATGCAGGTCAAATTCACTAGTTCGTAAAATTCTGTGATTTCGAATTCGTAAAACGTTTTGAAAATATATTTAATCAAAAACTGCCACCCAGTTTTGGGGGGGTAGGTCAAAGTTTCAGAAAGATCCCATGGTTAGATTCTGAGAAATCCGATTTGCAGAAATGACACAAAAAAAAAATAATAATAATAATAACTAGATCTGCAAAGCAGATATTAAAGCTTTCATATTAACAGTCACTACCTGTCACATGTCATGGGTCATGTAAATAATCTCATCAACAAAAAAAAAATCATTAAAATCGGTCAAAATATAGCGAAGTTTTTATGATTTTTCAATCGTAAACAACTTTATCGGCACGAAAAACATCAAAGACAAAATTCGAAAATGTGACATTTTCAAATAACACTATTTCGACCCTGATCCCGGCTATCCAGAAATGTATTCATTTTGGAAATAGGAGACATATTCTCCAAACTACGGCCTATTGCTTTCATTCACGTGCTCGTTAATGTCGATTTTTCACCTTTTCTCATATTCAGTTCGAAATGGTGACCATCACGTGACCGAAATCAAAATTCTGATCTGATAGATTTTTAGGCATTCCTTCAAGGATTCCGAAAATGTAACTCCCATGTCTGTATGTAAAATATCGCAAAAGCCTTTGTGATTTTTCACGTTTCAAGATGGCGGCACTTCCGGTTCGATCCACAAACTCAATATTTTGTGTACGAATCAGTATTTACCTATCTAGTATCCAAAAAAAAAATCAGGTCATTCTGACCTATATTTCTTCGATTTTTTTGAAAACTTTGATCCCTAATTTCACCAAGGGGAGATAATTTAGAAAATTTCTAAGGACATCTTTAAAGTTACATCGGTATGATCTACTTACATACTAAATTTCATGAAAATCGTACAACTATTAAAGAAGTTGTCAAGTTGATCTCAACTTCCGGTTCAAAATCACAGCGACGAATTTTCGAAATTCGAAAATCTGAAACTGCAGTTGAAAATGATTTTTGTCAGGGTACCCAAAGAAAAAAGAATTAGTAAAATAGGTCAAATAGTCACAGAGTTACAGTAATGCAGGTCAAATTCACTCGTTCGTAAAATTCGGTGATTTCGAATGCTTTAAACGTTTTGAAAATGTATTTAATCAATACTCACCACCCATTTTTGGGTGTGTAGGTCAAAGTTTCAGAAACATGCTATGGTTAGATTCTGAGAAATCCGATTTGCAGGAAACACATGTTGACTTTACGAGAAAGACCTTTAAACATGCTCTAAATTGTAAAAATACGACTCTTTGGATTTTCAATCTCTTTTTTTCGGCTACCCCGGACATTTAAGAAAAATGATACAATGATTTCACACAACAGGTTAGATATTAGACTCTCGATTGACAAGAGTTTCATCGCCCTCCCTTCATTATAACCAAAGTTATCGTGCCCTAAAGAATCAACAAATCAGCTTGCTTATCTCTGCTTACCCTAAGCAGAAAATGCTCATCTTTGAACTCAATCAAGACAGTGACCTAGTGAACGTCTACACCAAGTTTGAACATTCTAGCTCAATTAGAAGCATAGTTATTGTGTTCCAAATTCTCGGCCCTTCAAATTGCTTCTATTTTTCACTTTCACTTTAAAATGGCGACCATCAATTGACCTAAATCAAAATTCTACTCCGAACGTTTTTTAGGCCATCCTTGAAGGATTCAGAAAATATAACTCCCGTGTCTGTAAGTAAAATAGCAAAAAAGCCTTTGTGATTTTTCACGTTTCAAGATGGCGGCACTTCCGGTTCAATCCACAAACTCAACATTTTGTGTACGAATCAGTATTTACTTATCTAGTATCCAAAAAAAACATCAGGTCATTCTGACCTATATTTCTTCGATTTTTTTGAAAACTTTGATCCTTAATTTCACCAAGGGGAGATAATTTAGAAAATTTATATTTATATTTTTGAAGTCACGTGGGTAAGATCTACTTACATACTAAATTTCATGAAAATCGTACAACTATTAAAGAAGTTGTCAAGTTGGTCTCAACTTCCGGTTCGAAATCACAGCGACGAATTTTCGAAATTCGAAAATCTGAAACTGCAGTTGAAAATGATTTTTGTCAAGGTACTCAAAGAAAAAAGAATTAGTAAAATAGGTCAAATAGTCACAGAGTTACAGTAATGCAGGTCAAATTCACTCGTTCGTAAAATTCTGTGATTTCGAATTCGTAAAACGTTTTGAAAATATATTTAATCAAAAACTGCCACCCAGTTTTGGGGGTTTAGGTCAAAGTTTCAGAAAGATCCCATGGTTAGATTCTGAGAAATCCGATTTGCAGAAATGACACAAAAAAAAAAAATAATAATAATAATAATAATCTTAACAAAAACAATAAGCTTTCATATGTAATATGAAAGCTTAACTAGATCTGCAAAGCAGATATTAAAGCTTTCATATTAACAGTCACTACCTGTCACATGTCATGGGTCATGTAAATAATCTCATCAACAAAAAAAAAATCATTAAAATCGGTCAAAATATAGCGAAGTTTTTATGATTTTTCAATCGTAAACAACTTTATCGGCACGAAAAACATCAAAGACAAAATTCGAAAATGTGACATTTTCAAATAACAATATTTCGACCCTGATCCCGGCTATCCAGAAATGTATTCATTTTGGAAATAGGAGACATATTCTCCAAACTACGGCCTATTGCTTTCATTCACGTGCTCGTTAATGTCGATTTTTCACCTTTTCTCATATTCAGTTCGAAATGGTGACCATCACGTGACCGAAATCAAAATTCTGATCTGATAGATTTTTAGGCATTCCTTCAAGGATTCCGAAAATGTAACTCCCATGTCTGTAAGTAAAATATCGCAAAAGCCTTTGTGATTTTTCACGTTTCAAGATGGCGGCACTTCCGGTTCGATCCACAAACTCAATATTTTGTGTACGAATCAGTATTTACCTATCTAGTATCCAAAAAAAATCAGGTCATTCTGACCTATATTTCTTCGATTTTTTTGAAAACTTTGATCCCTAATTTCACCAAGGGGAGATAATTTAGAAAATTTCTAAGGACATCTTTAAAGTTACGTCTGTATGATCTACTTACATACTAAATTTCATGAAAATCGTACAACTATTAAAGAAGTTGTCAAGTTGGTCTCAACTTCCTGTTCAAAATCACAGCGACGAATTTTCGAAATTCGAAAATCTGAAACTGCAGTTGAAAATGATTTTTGTCAGGGTACCCAAAGAAAAAAGAATTAGTAAAATAGGTCAAATAGTCACAGAGTTACAGTAATGCAGGTCAAATTCACTCGTTCGTAAAATTCGGTGATTTCGAATGCTTTAAACGTTTTGAAAATGTATTTAATCAATACTCACCACCCATTTTTGGGTGTGTAGGTCAAAGTTTCAGAAACATGCTATGGTTAGATTCTGAGAAATCCGATTTGCAGGAAACACATGTTGACTTTACGAGAAAGACCTTTAAACATGCTCTAAATTGTAAAAATACGACTCTTTGGATTTTCAATCTCTTTTTTTCGGCTACCCCGGACATTTAAGAAAAATGATACAATGATTTCACACAACAGGTTAGATATTAGACTCTCGATTGACAAGAGTTTCATCGCCCTCCCTTCATTATAACCAAAGTTATCGTGCCCTAAAGAATCAACAAATCAGCTTGCTTATCTCTGCTTACCCTAAGCAGAAAATGCTCATCTTTGAACTCAATCAAGACAGTGACCTAGTGAACGTCTACACCAAGTTTGAACATTCTAGCTCAATTAGAAGCATAGTTATTGTGTTCCAAATTCTCGGCCCTTCAAATTGCTTCTATTTTTCACTTTCACTTCAAAATGGCGACCATCAATTGACCTAAATCAAAATTCTACTCCGAACGTTTTTTAGGCCATCCTTGAAGGATTCAGAAAATATAACTCCCGTGTCTGTAAGTAAAATAGCAAAAAAGCCTTTGTGATTTTTCACGTTTCAAGATGGCGGCACTTCCGGTTCAATCCACAAACTCAACATTTTGTGTACGAATCAGTATTTACTTATCTAGTATCCAAAAAAAACATCAGGTCATTCTGACCTATATTTCTTCGATTTTTTTGAAAACTTTGATCCTTAATTTCACCAAGGGGAGATAATTTAGAAAATTTCTATTTATATTTTTGAAGTCACGTGGGTAAGATCTACTTACATACTAAATTTCATGAAAATCGTACAACTATTAAAGAAGTTGTCAAGTTGGTCTCAACTTCCGGTTCGAAATCACAGCGACGAATTTTCGAAATTCGAAAATCTGAAACTGCAGTTGAAAATGATTTTTGTCAAGGTACTCAAAGAAAAAATAATTAGTAAAATAGGTCAAATAGTCACAGAGTTACAGTAATGCAGGTCAAATTCACTCGTTCGTAAAATTCTGTGATTTCGAATTCGTAAAACGTTTTGAAAATATATTTAATCAAAAACTGCCACCCAGTTTTGGGGGGGTAGGTCAAAGTTTCAGAAAGATCCCATGGTTAGATTCTGAGAAATCCGATTTGCAGAAATGACACAAAAAAAAAAAATAATAATAATAATAACTAGATCTGCTACTGTCCCATGCAGATATGAAAGCTTTCATATTCATCGTCACGTGTCATCGATTATATCAAGTATCTCAAATAAAAGGATAAGAATAACAAACTATCAAAATTGGTCAAAAACTCGCGAAGTTACAAGTCTAAATATAGTATGAAACATTGAGTAATCTGAAAACTAAAGGGCAATAACTGATACGTGTGTTGCTGTAATCGGGGTGAATGAGATAACTTTGAACAAAACTAAAACTTTTTGAATCAGGTTGAACTCAACTGTTTGAATATGTACGTTAAATATGTAGATTTGGAAAATTATAAAGACATAATATCAAAATCGTTCAAAAACTCACAAAGTTACAAATTTAAATGTAGTGAGAAACATTGCACCCGGGCAAAAAAATAATCTTTAAAGTAAAGGGAAATAACCTAAACTTGTATAGCTGTAATCGGGCTTCCAAAATTAGAGATATGTTATATAATTATGGTTTCCAATATGTTTGGTTATAAGTAGGAAATCGTGACAACTTCTTAAGCATGTTTCAAACAAAGGGTCATAGACTGCAATATACAAGAATGGCACTCTGCAATAAAAAAAACTGGCCAGAGATTTCTATGCAGAAATTAAATAATTGCTAGAACCAGAAAAATATTTATCCACTATAATAAATAAGCAACATAGAGAAAATGAAATGAAATTGAATGGGGTTTAACGTCCTACTGTTCTGCTCCTACAATGGGCTAATGAAGACGGGCATACGCCATAAAGTGTGCAATGAGGGAAATTTTACCCGGGCAGCGCCGTTACGGCCTACGAGGTTGGTAAGGCGACCATACTCCTTATCACGTACAACCAAGAAATCGAAACAAGGACAGTTGACTCAATGACAGACGTTATGATACAGAGCGCACGTGCTAACCATTCAGCCACGCAACCTCCCTAAAATCGGCAAATTGCTGACCTACAGCGAGAAACATTTCAACCGGGCCAAATTTTCTATTTTAACAGTTTAATTTGCACGGTACCTTTAGTTATCAACCGAATATTACGAAACTTTTAAAAATAAGCTCCCCCTGACCAGCTTAATCGTTCGCAATAAACGTTTGCCCCTTAAAATCGACAAATTGCTGAATTTAAAGTGAGAAACATTACAACCGGGCCAAATTTTCTGTTTTATCACTTTTACAGTACCTTTGATTACCAACCGATTATTACAAAACTTTAAATAGAGAAAGAGAGAAATGCGGCCTAACGTCCATTCGACACAAACTAGGTCATTTCGGGACTAACATGTTTTTTAATTTTATTTAAAAACTCCCCTTGCACGTACTGGTCTTTAGCCGTTGGGAGGAAACCGAAGAACACGGAGAAAACCCACGAGGTTGGACATCATACACCATGTCACGTGCAACCTGGAGATCGAAACGACGCCCGTTGACTCAATGACAATACAGCGAGCACATGCTAACCATTCAGCCATCCAGCCTCCCTGAATTCGGAAAATTGCTGACTTATAGCAAGAAACATTTCAACCGGGCTAAATTTTCTGTTTTAACAGTTTAATGTGCACGGTACTTTAATTACCAACCGATTATTACAAAACTTTTGAAAATAAGCTCCAACTGACCAGCTTAATCGTATGCAATAAATGTTTTGCCTGAATTGAAAGTTCTGCACAGAGAAAGTTCATCTCGATTTCCCGGCGTGGTTCCCTTGTCAGTAAGGCAGAACGGAGGGCCAGACAAGCACAGCTGTCTAGCTAGTCCTTCGGATGGTACGAAAAACCAAGGTCCCGTGTACACATTGGAGTGCACGTAAAATATCCCTAAGCAGTTGGAATTCGATACTGTTGAATAAGCTCTATACGATGACTAAATGCGTAGATTGTAGTCACCCACACTTCATGTTTCGCTCAACAATGAAAGGGTGCCGTTTTCAATGTTCGATCCTTTTGTTCTTCTACTCCTGATATGTTGGACTGTTGATCGATGGATTCATATAAAAGACTTCCAATAAGACTCTTTGTAGAAGAAGTTCCAAAGGTCCCGTGTGCACATTGGAGTGCACGTAAAATATCCCTAAGCAGATGGAATTCGATACTGTTGAATAAGCTCTATACGATGACTAAATGTGTAGATTGTAGTCACCCACACTGCATGTTTCGCTTAACAATGAAAGGATGCCGTTTTCAATGTTCGATCCTTTTGTTCTTCTACTCCTGATATGTTGAACTGTTGATCGATGGTTTCATATAAAAGACTACCAATAAGACTCTTTGTAGAAGAAGTTCCCAAAAAATATTATGTTGACTTTACGAGAAAAACCTCTAAACATGCTCCAAATTGTAAAAATACGACTTTTTGGATTTTCAATCTCTTTTTTTCGGCTATCCCTGATATTTAAAAAAAATGATACAATCATTTCACACAACAGGCTACCTATTAGACTCTCTATTGACAAAAGTTTCACCGCCCTCCCTTCATTATAACCGAAGTTATCGTGCCCTAAAGAATCAACAAATCAGCATGCTTATCTCTGCTTACCCTCAGCAGAAAATGCTCATCTTTGAACTCAATCAAGATAGTGACCTAGTGAACGTCTACACCAAGTTTGAACATTCTAGCTCAATTAGAAGGAGAGTTATTGTGTTCCGAAGTCCGGGCCTTTCAAATTGCTTCTATTTTTCATTTTCAATTCAAAATTGTGACCATCACATGACCGAAATCAAAATTCTGATCCGTTAGATTTTTAGGCATTCCTTCAAGGATTCCGAAAATATAACTCCCGAGTCTGTAAGTAAAATAGCAAAAAAGCCTTTTTGATTTTTCACGTTTAAAGATGGTGGCACTTCCGGTTCGATCGACAAACTCCATATTTTGTGTACGAATCATTAATTCCTTGTCTAGTATCGAAAAAAAAAATTAGGTCATTCTGACCTATATTTCGACGATTTTTTTGAAAACTTTGATCCTTAATTTCACCAAGGGGAGATAATTTAGAAAATTTCTAATTATATTTTTGAAGTCACATCGGTAAGATCTACTTGTATACTAAATTTCATGAAAATCGTACAACTATTAAAGAAGTTGTCAAATTGGTCTAAACTTCCGGTTCGAAATCACAGTGACGAATTTTCGAAATTCGAAAATGTGAAACTGCAGATGAAAATGATTTTTTTCAAGGTATTCAAAGAAAAAAGAATTAGTAAAATCGGTCAAAAAATAACAAAGTTACGACTATGCATTGTCAGTTTTTTCGTTCGTAAAATTCGGTGATTTCGGATTCGTAAAACGTTTTGAAAATATATTTAAACAACGTTCGCACCCCATTTTTGGGGGGGTAGGTCAAGGTTTTAGAAAGATCCCATGGTTAGATTCTGAGAAATCCGATTTGCAGAAAATACACAAAAAAAAAAATAATAATAATCTTAACAGAAACAATAAGCTTTCATATGTAATATGAAAGCTTAATAATCTTAACAAAAACAATAAGCTTTCATATGTAATATGAAAGCTTAACTAGATCTGCTACTGTCCCATGCAGATATGAAAGCTTTCATATTCATCGTCATGTGTCATTGATTGTATCAAGTATCCTAAATAAAAGGATAAGAAGAAAAAATTATCAAAATTGGTCAAAAACTCGCGAAGTTACAAGTCTAAATATAGTATGAAACATTGCACCCAGGCATAACAATAATCTGAAAACTAAAGGGAAATACCTCAAACTTGTATTACTGTAATGAGACGGATGAGAAAATGAAATGAAAATGGCGGGAAAAAAAATAAAAAATGACCGGTTGGACAGGCGACCTTACTCCTTGTCACGTACAACCGGGCATTCGAAAACACGCTAGTTAACTCAATGACAGGCGCGCGTGCTAACCATTCAGCCACCCAACCCCCCTTTAAAATCAGACACGTGTAATATGTCATAGGAAAAATAACAAGTGGCTCACAAAAAATGGTAAATTAATGAGTTTAGGTCAAAAGGTTGAGCTACTGTTTTAGAGTATTTTTTTTATGTTTTAAAGAGACACGTTAAGGGTTGTTCATACTTAAATGAAAGTTTAATTTTAAATAAGACCAATAAAATTAGGATTTAATAATGCCAGACTAGTATTAAAATAAAGTTTTCAATTAAGAATAATTAATTATTGGTCTAATGCAATGAAATGCTTTGATTTGACGGATGAAATGTACGATGGGTGTCCACACTATGTGGCTAAGGCGTTGGCCTGCTAGCCAGGAGGTCGGGTGTTCGATCCCTGCATTGTCCGAGAAAGTTCATCTCGATTTTCTGGCGTGTCCCCCCACCCGCCGTGTACACATTGGAGTGCACGTAAAAGATCCCTTAGCAGTTGGAATTCTATACTGTTGAATAAGCTCTATACGATGACTAAATGTGCAGATTGTAGCCACCCACACTGCATGTTTTGCTTAACAATGAAAGGGTGCCGTTTTCAATGTTCGATCCTTTTGTTCTTCTACTCCTGATATGTTGGATTGTTGATCGATGGTTTTATATAAAAGACTACCAATAAGACTCTTTGTAGAAGAAGTTCCCAAAAAATATTAAGTTGACTTTACGAGAAAGACCTCTAAACATGCTCCAAAATGTAAAAATACGACTTTTTGGATTTTCAATCTCTTTTTTTCGCCTATCCCTGATATTTAAAATAAATGATACAATGATTTCACACAACAGGCTAGCTATTGGACTCTCTATTGACAAAAGTTTCACAGCCCTCCCTTCATTATAACCGAAGTTATCGTGCCCTAAAGAATCAACAAATCAGCATGCCTATCTCTGCTTACCCTATGCAGAAAATGCTCATCTTTGAACTCAATTATGACATTGACCTAGTGAACGTCTACACCAAGTTTGAACATTCTAGCTCAATTAGAAGGAGAGTTATTGTGTTTCAAAGTCTCGGCCCTTCAAATTGCTACTACTTTTCATTTTCAATTCAAAATGGTGACCATCACGTGACAGAAATCAAAATTCTGCTCCCTACGATTTTTGGGCCATCCTTCAAGGATTCAGAAAATATAACTCCCGTGTCTGTAAGTGCAATATCGCAAAAGTTCTATTGTTTTTTCACGTTTCAAGATGGTGGCACTTCCGGTTCGATCGACAAACTCCATATTTTGTGTAGGAATCAGTAATTACTTGTCGAGTATCGAAAAATATTTTTAGGTCATTCTGACCTATATTTCGACGATTTTTTTGAAAACTTTGATCCTTAATTTCACCAAGGGGAGATAATTTAGACAATTTCTAATTATATTTTTGAAGTCACATCGGTAAGATCTACTTGTATACTAAATTTCATGAAAATCGTACAACTATTAAAGAAGTTGTCAAATTGGTCTAAACTTCCGGTTCGAAATCACAGCAACGAATTTTCGAAATTCGAAAATGTGAAACTGCAGATGAAAACGATTTTTTTCAAGGTATTCAAAGAAAAAAGAATTAGTAAAATCGGTCAAAAAATAACAAAGTTACGACTATGCATTGTCAATTTTTTCGTTCGTAAAATTCGGTGATTTCGGATTCGTAAAACGTTTTGAAAATATATTTAAACAACGTTCGCACCCCGTTTTTGGGGGGGTAGGTCAAAGTTTCAGAAAGATCCCATGGTTAAATTCTGAGAAATCCGATTTGCAGAAAATACACACAAAAAAAAAAAATAATAACTAGACCTGCATAGCAGTGCTGAATCGGCTTTCAGGGTCCTTTATATCATTGCCATGCTTTTAAATTTACCTTTATACTCTAAACGACCGATAGGACTCGGGGTAACAGAAGTTTAAGAAGTGAAATAGAAGTAGTTTTCGAGATAAAAGAGTCCGAAAAGGCTCCAAAAAAAAAAGAGGAAAATACTACATTTTCGGCATCTCATAATCTATTGCCTAACCATCGAATTTGTATCATTCTGATATCATATAAAAGTCCAAAAAGGAAAATACTAGATCTTCAGCGTCCCGTAATATTTGTCATTGAACACGCCATCTTGAGTCGGATCGCGCAAAATCTAATTTTGGAGTAAAATTTTGTTTGGAAGTCTAAAAATACGGTTTTTGCAAATATGACATTACTTCCGGTGATAATGGAAATGTTAAATCAGATCATTGCAATCATAAATGGCATAAGGCATCACATGGTGAAAATGTTATGTAAATCGAATAATAATTGCCACTTTTATAGACTAAAAACCTTGTAAAGTGACGTGTAGAAAATCGTCTATTTCTCGGCAACCGTACAAGTTAGAAACCATTTTTTGGTATTTATATGATCGCATGGGTTTAATCTATTTGTTGATTGGAATCAAATATCATAATTGTATAAACATTACAAATCAGACTCATTTGAATAAAATATTTGTTTTGAAGTCTAAAAATACGGTTTTTGCAAATATGACATTACTTCCGGTGATAATGGAAATGTTAAATCAGATCATTGCAATCCTAAAGTGCATAAGGCATCACATGGTGAAAATTGTATGAAAATTGAATAATAATTGACACTTTTATAATACAAAAAGCTTGAAAAGTGACTTGTAGAAAATCGTCTATTTCTCTGCAACCGTACAAGATAGAAACTTTTTTGTGGTATCTGTATGATCGTATGGGTTCATGCTATTCGCTGATGGGATTCAAAATATCATAATTTTTAAAATATTATAAAAAAGACTCATTTGAATAAAATATTTGTTTTTTAGGTTAAAAGTATAGTTTTTTCCAAAATGACGTCATTTCCTTTAACAGTGAAACTGTAAAATTGGCTTAACCTAGTCCAAATTGGCATTAGGCATCGAATAAAAGAAAAATATTGAAAATTGGATAATAATTTACTCTTTTATAGGCAAAATAACTTGAAAAGTGATGCATGCAAAATTGCATATTTCTCGGCAACTGCTCATATTACAAACTATTTTTCGCATACATTCTCTTCGTCTGGATTATGACTACGGGTTTATGAAAGTTACGAATAAATAGTTCAAAATATGAAGACGTTGAATGGGTTGTAAATAACTGATTGTTACACTTTTTTTACATTTATTCGAAATTGCCCGAAAATGAAATTGAAATTAAAAAATCTGAGCTAACGATTTGTGCCCCTTTACAGCGCGCATTCTTTTTGCTATATCAGATTTCGAAAAAAATAATATTTCCTTTCAAAAAGTGGTACTGAACTGTCAAAATTGTAGTTTTTGTTAATATTACGCCACTTCCGTTGCGTGCAGAAAAAATTGACGGTAACAAAAAAAATTACAATTGAGACCACGGAGCATATGCACTTTGTTTTACACAAATCGAACAATAAATAATTAATCTAGGTACGAAAAACTAAATTAGCCAATGGCGACTAAATAAAATGACTGAGACAAAATTCTTTCTCACTTCTGCTCAAGTGGGGTGATACTTTAACTCTGTGTAAACTACCATCAAAAAATATTCATAAATAAAAAAGTTTTCTGTAAAAATGTAAAAAAAAATCAAAATATCGGAGATTTTTTCGACTACTTCCGGTTTTACGATCATTGTCGGAATAGCTTTAACAAGTTGATTAGATACTTAACTTCCTGTACCAGAAATGTCAGAAACATTCATTGAGTAATTTTCGAAAAAAAGATAAATAAAAGAGCATTTTCAATAATTTAATGATTTTTCAACTTTTTTCAAAGATTGAGGTCATTTTTGGACCACCTATAATATTGCAACGCTTTTATTTTTAAATGCACACGCTAGGCCACCGATAGGACTCTGGGTAAAAAATATTTTAGAAAAATCGTAGGCGTCGTTTTCGAGAAAAAGGCGTCTCAGAATGCTCCAAAACGGAAAATACTTAGTTTTCGGCGTACCATAATTTATTTCCTAAGAATCAAATTCGTGTTATTTAGATGTTATACGATCGTCTATTAATGGAACTATCCAACGACACTTTAATTGTTTTGGTCCGCTAATATGTGACGGAGAATCCTTTTTTTGAAAATCTCTTAAAATAAAAAGATAGTAGAGCATTTTCCAAAATTTCACGATTTTTCGACTTTTTTCGATTTTCAGTCCGTTTTTGGTCCTATTCCAATTATTGGAAGATTTTAATGGATGGCTTCATGCTAAAGACCACCGAAGGGACTCTCGATAGAGAAGGTTTAAGAAAAATCGCTGGAGTAGTTTTCGAGATAAAGGCGTCTAAAAACGCTCCAAATCAGAAAATACTTGATTTTCAGCGTGCGATATTTTACTTCCGGGTCATCGTATCTTTATGAAATGGGTATCATACGATACTTCAATTCCCGCGCAACCCAACGATACCCTAATCTCTTTAATCCGTTGATATCGGACGAAATAATCACGTTTTTCCCCAAAGCACCCATTTTTTGCATTTTTTTCCAAACATCAGAAATTATTTGGACTACTTCCGGTTTACGGATCGTTGTTGAAATTGCTTTATCCGGATGTCTGACTATATAGCTTTATGTTCTAGAGGTTTCAGAAATATCTTTTTATCCTTTCCAAAAAATATAAGGGTTTGAAAATGGGCAGAAAATTCGAAAAAATTCGAAAAATAAAGGGCGATAACTCTGAATGAATCTTATATTACTGGAATCGCTTGGACCTGAGGAATCCAAAAATGAAGGTCAAATTTGTAAATTTTGAAAAATAACAAAAAATGTCTCATAAACAACGTCTTTTCAATTTTCGAACGATAGAAGTCATAGACGAATGTTCGAAATTGAAAAATGTGAGATAGCCATTATCTCGCAAAAGATTCAGGGTTTCCGAAAATGTCATTTGATTACAAATGGGTTAAGAATTGACGAAATTATGGCCGATTTTCAATATCATGACAACCTACAAAGTTCGGCCACTTCCGGTATGCGCAGAAGTTTGAAAAATAGTTTATGCACTAGCCACCACATGTTTTTCCGATAGAAAAGTTTGTTCCAGATCGATATCTGTTTTTGATCATGGAGAAATAGGCTCCCGCGGAAAAAAATAATAATAACTAGACCTGCATAGCAGTGCTGAATCGGCTTTCAGGGTCCTTTAGATCATTGCCATGCTTTTAAATTTACCTTTATACCCTAAACGACCGATAGGACTCGGGGTAACAGAAGTTTAAGAAGTGAAATAGAAGTAGTTTTCGAGATAAACGAGTTTGAAAAGGCTCCAAAAAGAGAGGAAAATACTATATTTTCGGCATCTCATAATCTATTGCCTAACCATCGAATTTGTATCATTCTGATATCATATAAAAGTCCAAAAAGGAAAATACTAGATCTTCAGCGTCCCGTAATATTTGTCATTGAACACGCCATCTTGAGTCGGATCGCGCAAAATCTAATTTTGGAGTAAAATTTTATTTTGATGTCTAAAAATACGTTTTTTGCAAATATGACATTACTTCCGGTGATAATGGAAATGTTAAATCAGATCATTGCAATCATAAATGGCATAAGGCATCACATGGTGAAAATTGTATGAAAATTGAATAATAATTGACACTTTTATAGACCAAAAAGATTGGAAAGTAACTTGTAGAAAATCGTCTATTTCTCGGCAACCGTACAAGTTAGAAACTTTTTTGTGGTATCTGTATGATGGTATGATTTCATGCTATTCGGTGATGGGATTCAAATATCATAATTTTAAAAATATTATAAACAAGACTCATTTGAATAAAATATTTGTTTTCTAGGTTAAAAATACAGTTTTTGGCAAAATGACGTCATTTTCGGTCACAGTGAAACTGTAAAATTGGCTTAACCTAGTCCAAATTGGCAATAGGCATCGAATGAAAAAAATTATTGAAAATTGGATAATAATTTACTATTTTATAGGCAAAATAACGTGAAAAGTGATGCATGCAAAATTGCATATTTCTCGGCAACTGCTCATATTACAAACTATTTTTCGCATACATTCTCTTCGTCTGGATTATGGCTACGAGTTTATGAAAGTTACGAATAAATAGTTCAAAATATAAAGACGTTGAATGGGTTGTAATAACTGAATTTTACCCTTTTTTTTACATTTTATTCGAAATTGCCCGAAAATGAAATTGAAATTTAAGAATCTCAGCCAAACATTTTATGCGCCTTTACAGGGCGCATACTTTTTGTTATATCAGTTTTCGAAAAACATAATATTTGCTGTCAAAAAGTGGTACTTAACTCTCAAAATTGTAGTTTTTGTTAATATTACGCCACTTCCGTTGCGTGCAGAAAAATGTCACCGTAACAAAAAATATTACAATTGACATCACGAATCATACGCACTTTGTTTTATACAAATCGAACAATAAATAATTAATCTAGGTACGAAAAACTAAATTAGCCAATGGCGACTAAAGAAAATTACTGAGACAAAATTCTTTCTCACTTATGCTCAAGTAGGGTGATACTTTAACTCTGTGTAAACTACCATCAAAAAATATTCATAAATAAAAAAGTTTTCTGTAAAAATGTAAAAAAAAATCAATATATCGGATATTTTTTCGACTACTTCCGGTTTTTCGATCATTGTCGGAATTGCTTTAACAAGTTGATTAGATACTTAACTTCCTGTACCAGAAATATCAGAAACATTCATTAAGTAATTTTTGAAAAAAAGATAAATAAAAGAGCATTTTCAATAATTTAATGATTTTTCAACTTTTTTCAAAGATTGCAACGCTTTTATTATTAAATGCACACGCTAGGCCACCGATAGGACTCTGAGTTAAAAATGTTTAAGAAAAATCGTAGGCGTCGTTTTCGAGAAAAAGGCGTCTCAGAATGCTCCAAAACGGAAAATACTTAATTTTCGGCGTACCATAATTCATTTCCTAAGAATCAAATTCGTGTTATTTAGATGTTATACGATCGTCTATTAATGGAACTATCCAAAGACACTTTAATTGTTTTGGTCCGCTAATATGTGACGGAGAATTCGAACTTTTGGCAAGAGCTCCAATTTTTTTTCATCTTTTTTACATTTTTCTTTGTTTTTTTAACTACTTCCGGTATACGAATCATTGTCGAGTAGTTTTCACATCCAGTTTTGGAGTTTGCATGGGACCAGGGCTCTCTAATGATATACGACACTATACGATCAAATAAAATACTTCTGAGAAATCCTATGTTCAAAAGTGTTAAAAATGTCAAAATGTCAAAATATTGAAAATTAAATTTCAATAACTGCATACATATTATACATCATTAGAATCGTAATTAGGTCAGCTTTTTAAATATATATCTTTTTTTTGAAAATCTCTTAAAATAAAAAAATAGTGGAGCATTTTCCCAAATTTCACGATTTTTCGACTTTTTTCGATTTTCAGTCCCTTTTTTGTCTTATTCCAATTATATAATAGCCTTAATGGATGGATCCATGCTAAAGACTACCGGAAGGACCATCGATAGATAAAGTTTAAGAAAAATCGCTGGAGCAGTTTTCGAAATACAGGCGTCCAAAAACGCTCCAAATCAGAAAATACTTGATTTTCAGCGTGCCATATTTTGCTTCCAGCTCATCGTATCCGTACGAATTGGGTATCATCCAGTGGTCCAATCACCGCTAGGCCAAATGATACCTTAATTTGTTTAATCCGTTGATATCGGACGGAGAAATCGTGTTTTTACCCAAGACACCAATTTTTCACGTTTTTTTCAATATATCGCATATTATTTCGACTACTTCCGGTTTACGGATTGTTGTTGAAATTGCTTTAAACGGTGGTTTGACAATATTGCTTCATGTATCAGGAATTTGAGAAACGTTGATCCGGCCGTAAAACGAAACTTAAGCTCACAAAATGTGAAGAAAATTCGAAAAAAATCGAAAAATAAAGGGCGATAACTCGGAATGAAACTTATATTACTGGAACCGGATTGCCTTCAGGTATCCAAAAATGTAGGTCAAATTTGAAAATTTTGCAAAATAACAAAAATTGTCTCTCAAATAAAATTTTTCATTTTTCGATCGCAAGAAGTCAGCGGTGAAGTTTCGAAATATCGAAATTTTCAACTGCTATCGTCCGAGAAAAGACTCAAGGTTTCCGAAAATGTCATTTGTGTGAAAATAGGTACAGAATTGACGAATCTACGGCCGTTTTTTAATTTTTTGACACAGCACGAAATTCGACCACTTCCGGTCTGCGCAGAAGTTTCAAAAATAGTTTATCAAGTAGCCAACACATGGTTTCCCTATAGAGAATTAGGTCCCAGATCGGTATCTGTTACAGGCGCTGAGAAATAGGCTCCCCCGAAAAATAAAATAATAATAATAAATAATAATAATTTTAGTAAAAACAATAGTCTTTCAGACGAAAGTCTGAAAGCCTAACTAGACCTGCAAAGCAGTGCTGAATCGGCTTTCAGGGTCCTTTATATCATTGCCATGCTTTTAAATTTACCTTTATACTCTAAACGACCGATAGGACTCGGGGTAACAGAAGTTTAAGAAGTGAAATAGAAAAGGCTTCAAAAAAAGAGGAAAATACTACATTTTCGGCATCCCATAATCTATTGCCTAACCATCGAATTTGTATCATTCTGATATCATATAAAAGTCCAAAAAGGAAAATACTAGATCTTCAGCGTCCCGTAATATTTGTCATTGAACACGCCATCTTGAGTCGGATCGCGCAAAATCTAATTTTGGAGTAGAGGCAAATTAGTAAAAATATTGATGAGATGTTCTCAAAAATGAGTCTATAAATATACTATCTATCGACACAAAAGATCAAAATAGCAATAAAAGATTTTAGAACACCTTTATTTGAACGTTTTGTAAGAGTACCGTATTTTTAAATCTGTCCTATTCTCGGCGAAATTAGTTATGTTTCTTCGCTCGCTATGGAACGACCTCTGCAGACCTGCAGTGCTAAATCGGCTTTCAGGAATCAGACAGGAAGTGCGTCATGCAATAGCCGATCCATCTAGCTACCAAACGATACTTTAGTTGTTATGATTCAGTGACACCCTTTATCAGATTTGTAAAAGTAATATATGCTTGCAAATACACCGGTCAAAATTGTAAAATCTGGCAAAATTACTCCACTTCCGGTGCCAAAAGAAATCATTATCGGTGACAAATAAGTTGAGAATTCGCAATCGAGAATTGTTTTATACATATCAGGCAATAAATAATAAACTTGGAACCCATCAACTGAAATTAAAAGGTAAAAAAACTTAAAAAGTGATCCTTAGAAAATTGGTTATTTCTCGACAAGGGAACATGCTAGAAGCAATTTTTTGATATCAGTATGATTATATTGATCCAATCTAAATCGCCATTAGAATCAAACGTTATAACGTTAAACAAATAACAAATATAACTCACTTCAAAAAAACATTTGTTTTGAAGTCTAAAAATACGGTTTTTGCAAAAAAGACATTACTTCCGTTGATAATAAAAATCTTAAATTAGTTTAATGCAATCATAAATGGCATAAGGCATAAAATGGTGAAAATTGTATGAAAATTGAATAATAATTGACACTTTTATAGACCAAAAAGCTTGAAAAGTGACTTGTAGAAAATCGTCTATTTCTCGGCAACCGTACAAGTTAGAAACTTTTTTGTGGTATCTGTATGATCGTATGGGTTCATGCTATTCGTTGATGGGATTCAAATATCATAATTTTAAAAATATGATAAACAAGACTCATTTGAATAAAATATTTGTTTTTTAGGTTAAAAATATAGTTTTTGCCAAAATGACGTCATTTCCGGTCACAGTGAAACTGTAAAATTGGCTTAACCTAGTCCAAATTGGCATTAGGCATCGAATAAAAGAAAAATATTGAAAATCGGATAATAATTTACTCTTTTATAGGCAAAATAACTTGAAAAGTGATGCATGCAAAAATGCATATTTCTCGGCAACTGCTCATATTACAAACTATTTTTCGCATACATTCCCTTCGTCTGGATTATGGCTACGAGTTTATGAAAGTTACGAATAAATAGTTCAAAATATGAAGACGTTGAATGAGTTGTAATAACTGAATTTTACCCTTTTTTTACATTTTATTCGAAATTGCCCGAAAATGAAATTGAAATTTAAGAATCTGGGCCAAACATTTTATGCGCCTTTACAGGGCGCATACTTTTTGTTATATCAGTTTTAGAAAAAAATAATATTTGCTGTCAAAAAGTGGTACTTAACTGTCAAAATTGTAGTTTTTGTTAATATTACGCCACTTCCGTTGCGTGCAGAAAAATTTCACGGTAACAAAAAAAATTGAGACCACGGAGCATATGCACTTTGTTTTATACAAATCGAATAATAAATAATTAATCTAGGTACGAAAAATTAAATTAGCCAATGGCGACTAAAGAAAATTACTGAGACGAAATTCTTTCTCACTTCTGCTCAAGTAGGGTGATACTTTAACTCTGTGTAAACTACCATCAAAAAATATTCACAAATAAAAAAGTTTTCTGTAAAAATGTAAAAAAAATTCAAAATATCGGAGATCTTTTCGACTACTTCCGGTTTTACGATCATTGTCGGAATAGCTTTAACACGTTGATTAGATACTTAACTTCCTGTACCAGAAATGTCAGAAACATTCATTGAGTAATTTTCGAAAAAAAGATAAATAAAAGAGCATTTTCAATAATTTAATGATTTTTCAACTTTTTTCAAAGATTGAGGTCATTTTTGGACCACCTATAATATTGCAACGCTTTTATTTTTAAATGCACACGCTAGGCCACCGATAGGACTCTGGGTAAAAAATATTTTAGAAAAATCGTAGGCGTCGTTTTCGAGAAAAAGGCGTCTCAGAATGCTCCAAAACGGAAAATACTTAGTTTTCGGCGTACCATAATTTATTTCCTAAGAATCAAATTCGTGTTATTTAGATGTTATACGATCGTCTATTAATGGAACTATCCAACGACACTTTAATTGTTTTGGTCCGCTAATATGTGACGGAGAATTCGAACTTTTGGCAAGAGCTCCAATTTTTTTTCATCTTTTTAACATTTTTCTTCGTTTTTTGAACTACTTCCGGTATACGAATCATTGTCGAGTAGTTTTCACATCCAGTTTTGGAGTTTGCATGGGAACAGGACTCTCTAATGGTATACTACACTATACGATCAAATAAATTACTTCTGAGAAATCCTATGTTCAAAAGTGTTAAAAATGTCAAAATGTCAAAATATTGAAAATTAAATTTCAATAACTGCATACATATTACACATCATTAGAATCGTAATTAGGTCAGCTTTTTAAATATATATCCTTTTTTTGAAAATCTCTTAAAATAAAAAAATAGTAGAGCATTTTCCAAAATTTCACGATTTTTCGACTTTTTTCGATTTTCAGTCCCTTTTTGGTCCTATTCCAATTATTGGAAGATTTTAATGGATGGCTTCATGCTAAAGACCACCGAAGGGACTCTCGATAGAGAAAGTTTAAGATAAATCGCTGACGCAGTTTTCGAGATAAAGGCGTCCAAAAACGCTCCAAATCAGAAAATACTTGGTTTTCAGCGTGCGATATTTTACTTCCGGGTGATCGTATCTTTATGAAATGGGTATCATACGATACTTCAATTCCCGTGCAACCCAACGATACCCTAATCTCTTTAATCCGTTGATATCGGACGAAATAATCACGTTTTTCCCCAAAGCACCCATTTTTTGCATTTTTTTCCAAACATCAGAAATTATTTGGACTACTTCCGGTTTACGGATCGTTGTTGAAATTGCTTTATCCGGATGTCTGACTATATAGCTTTATGTTCTAGAGGTTTCAGAAATATCTTTTTATCCTTTCCAAAAAATATAAGGGTTTGAAAATGGGCAGAAAATTCGAAAAAATTCGAAAAATAAAGGGCGATAACTCTGAATGAATCTTATATTACTGGAATCGCTTGGACCTGAGGAATCCAAAAATGAAGGTCAAATTTGTAAATTTTGAAAAATAACAAAAAATGTCTCATAAACAACGTCTTTTCAATTTTCGAACGATAGAAGTCATAGACGAATGTTCGAAATTGAAAAATGTGAGATAGCCATTATCTCGCAAAAGATTCAGGGTTTCCGAAAATGTCATTTGATTACAAATGGGTTAAGAATTGACGAAATTATGGCCGATTTTCAATATCATGACAACCTACAAAGTTCGGCCACTTCCGGTATGCGCAGAAGTTTGAAAAATAGTTTATGCACTAGCCACCACATGTTTTTCCGATAGAAAAGTTTGTTCCAGATCGATATCTGTTTTTGATCATGGAGAAATAGGCTCCCGCGGAAAAAAATAATAATAATAAGAATAATAATAATAATAATTTTAGTAAAAACAATAGTCTTTCAGACGAAAGTCTGAAAGCCTAATAAGAATAATAATAATAATAATTTTAGTAAAAACAATAGTCTTTCAGCTGAAAGCCTAATAATCTTAACAGAAACAATAAGCTTTCATATGTAATATGAAAGCTTAACTAGATCTGCAAAGCAGATATTAAAGCTTTCATATTAACAGTGACTTCCTGTCACATGGCATGGGTCATGTAAATAATCTCATCAACAAACAAAAAATCATTTAAAATCGGTCAAAATATAGCGAAGTTTTTATGATTTTTCAATCGTAAACAACTTTATCGGCACGAAAAACATCAAAGACAAAATTCGAAAATGTGACATTTTCAAATAACAATATTTCGACCCTGATCCCGGCTATCCAGAAATGTATTCATTTTGGAAATAGGAGACATATTCTCCAAACTACGGCCTATTGCTTAAATTCACGTGCTCGTTAATGTCGATTTTTCACCTTTTCTCGTATTCAGTTCGAAATGGTGACCATCACGTGACCGAAATCAAAATTCTGATCTGATAGAAATTAGGCATTCCTTCAAGGATTCCGAAAATGTAACTCCCATGTTTGTAAGTAAAATATCGCAAAAGCCTTTGTGATTTATCACGTTTCAAGATGGCGGCACTTCCGGTTCGATCTACAAACTCAATATTTTGTGTACGAATCAGTATTTACTAATCTAGTATCCCCCAAAAAATCAGGTCATTCTGACCTATATTTCTTCGATTTTTTTTAAAACTTTGATCCCCAATTTCACCAAGGGGAGATAATCTAGAAAATTTCTAAGGACATCTTTAAAGTTGCATCGGTAAGATCTACTTACATACTAAATTTCATGAAAATCGTACAACTATTAAAAAAGTTGTCAAGTTGGTCTCAACTTCCGGTTCGAAATCACAGCGACGAATTTTCGAAATTCGAAAATCTGAAACTGCAGTTGAAAATGATTTTTGTCAGGGTACTCAAAGAAAAAAGAATTAGTAAAATAGGTCAAATAGTCACAGAGTTACAGTAATGCAGGTCAAATTCACTAGTTCGTAAAATTCGGTGATTTCGAATGCTTATAACGTTTTGAAAATATATTTAATCAATACTCACCACCCATTTTTGGGGGGGTAGGTCAAAGTTTCAGAAACATCCTATGGTTAGATTCTGAGAAATCCGATTTGCAGGAAACACATGTTGACTTTACGAGAAAGACCTTTAAACATGCTCTAAATTGTAAAAATACGACTCTTTGGATTTTCAATCTCTTTTTTTCGGCTACCCCGGACATTTAAGAAAAAATGATACAATGATTTCACGCAACAGGGTAGCTATTAGACTCTCGATTGACAAGAGTTTCATCGCCCTCCCTTCATTATAACCAAAGTTATCGTGCCCTAAAGAATCAACAAACCAGCTTGCTTATCTCTGCTTACCCTAGGCAGAAAATGCTCATCTTTGAACTTAATCAAGACAGTGACCTAGTGAACGTCTACGACAAGTTTGAACATTCTAGCTCAATTAGAAGCATAGTTATTGTGTTCCAAATTCTCGGCCCTTCAAATTGCTTCTATTTTTCACTTTCACTTCAAAATGGCGACCATCAATTGACCTAAATCAAAATTCTACTCCGAACGTTTTTTAGGCCATCCTTGAAGGATTCAGAAAATATAACTCCCGTGTCTGTAAGTAAAATAGCAAAAAAGCCTTTGTGATTTTTCACGTTTCAAGATGGCGGCACTTCCGGTTCAATCCACAAACTCAATATTTTGGGTACGAATCGGTATTTACTTATCTAGTAACCAAAAAAACCATCAGGTCATTCTGACCTATATTTCTTCGATTTTTTTGAAAACTTTGATCCTTAATTTCACCAAATTTAGAAAATTTCTATTTATATTTTTGAAGTCACGTGGGTAAGATCTACTTACATACTAAATTTCATGAAAATCGTAGAACTATTAAAGAAGTTGTCAAGTTGGTCTCAACTTCCGGTTCGAAATCACAGCGACGAATTTTCGAAATTCGAAAATCTGAAACTGCAGTTGAAAATGATTTTTGTCAAGGTACTCAAAGAAAAAAGAATTAGTAAAATAGGTCAAATAGTCACAGAGTTACAGTAATGCAGGTCAAATGCACTCGTTCGTAAAATTCTGTGATTTCGAATTCGTAAAACGTTTTGAAAATATATTTAATCAAAAACTGCCACCCAGTTTTGGGGGGCTAGGTCAAAGTTTCAGAAAGATCCCATGTTTAGATTCTGAGAAATCCGATTTTCAGAAATGACACAAAAAAAAAAAAATAATAATAACTAGACCTGCAAGCAGCACTGAACCGGCTTTCAGGAATCATACAGGAAGTTTATTATACCCTAGCCGATCCATTGAGCTACCAAACTTTAATTGTTTTGCTTCAGTGACACCCTCTATCATATGTAAAAGTAATATTTGCTGGCGAAAAGACCTTTCAAAATTGTAAATTATGGCAAAATAACGTCACTTCCGGTGCCGAAAGAAATTATTATAGGTGAAAAATAAGTCGAAAATTCGCAACATACAAAATACAAACTTTGTTTTATACATATCGGGCAATAAATAATTAACCTATAACCAATAAACTGAAATTAAGAAGGTAAAAAACTTAAAAGTGACACTGGGACAATTGGCTATTTTTCGACAAGGGAACATGCTAGAAGCCTTTTCTTGATATCAATATGATGGTATTGATTCAATCTTACTGCCCATTAGAGTCAGACGTTATAAAGTTAAACGAATAATAAACATAAACCACTTCAAAAAAAATGTTTGTTTTGAAGGCCAAAAATACGTTTTTTGAAAAAATTACATTACTTCCGGTGATATTGAAAATGTTAATTTAGTTCATAGAAGTCATAAATGGCATAAGGCATCAAATGGTAAAAAAATTTATAAAAATCGAATAATAATTGACACTTTTATAGACCAAAAACCTTGAAAAGTGACTTATCGAAGATCGCCTATTTCTCTGTAACCGTACAAGTTAGAAACCATTTTGTGGTATCTGTATGGTCGTATGGCTTCATTCTATTCGTTGATGGGAATCAAATATCATAATTTTAAAATTATTATAAGGCAGACTCATTTGAATAAAATATCTGTTTTTTAGGTTTAAAATACAGTTTTTGCCCAAATGACGTCATTTCCGGTCACAGTGAAATTGTAAAATTGGCTTGACCTAGAACAAATTGACACTAAGCATCAGATGGAAAAATAATATTGCAAATCGAATAATAATTCACTCTTTTATAGGCAAAATAACGTGAAAAGTGACGCATGCAAAATTGCATATTCCTCGGCAACTGCTCATATTACAAACTAATTTTCGCATACAATCTCTTCTTCTGGATTATTGCTACGAGTTTATTAAAATTACAAATAAATATTTCAAAATATGAAGACGCTGAATGAATTGTAAACAACTGAATTTTACACTTTATTTTACATTTTATTCGAAATTGCCCGAAAATGAAATTGAAATTAAAAAATCTGAGCTAAGGATATTGTGCACCTTTGCAGGGTGCATCCGTTTAGTTATATCAGTTTTGAAAAAAAATAATATTTGCTTTCAAAAAGTAGTACCGAACTGTCAAAATTATAGTTTTTGTTAATATTACGTCACTTCCGTTGCCGACAGAAAAATTTCACCATAACAAAAAAAATTACAATTGGGACCACGGAGCATATGAACTTTGTTTTATACAAATCGAACAATAAATAATTTTTCTGGGTACGAAAAACTAAATTAGCCGTTGGCGGCTAACGAAAATAACCGAGACAATTTTTTTTCCCATTTCTGGTCAAGTAGGATGATATTTTAACCCTGTGTAAAATACCATCAAAAAATATTCATAAATAAAAAAGGTTTTCGTAAAAAAAATATTTTTTATCAAAATATCGGACATTTTTTCGACTACTTCCGGTTTTACGATCGTTGTCGTGATAGCTTTACGAAGTTCTTTGGATACTTAACTTTCTGTACCAGAAGTGTCAGAAACATCCATTGAGTAGTTTTGGAAAAAAAGATAAATTAAAGAGCGTTTACAAAAATTTTACGATTTTTCAATTTTTTTCAAAGTTTGATGTCATTTTTGGACCACCTACATTATTTCAATGCTTTTCATTTTGGATTCACTATATAGACAACCGATAGGACTATGAGTAAGAAAAGTTTCAGAAAAATCGTAGGCGTCATTTTCGAGAAAAGGGCGTCTCAGAATGTTAAAAAATCGGAAAATACTAGATTTTTGGCATACAATAATTTATTTCCTTACCATCGAAATCGTATTATTTAGATACCATATGATGGTCCATTAATAGGGCTATCCAACGACACTTTAGTTCTTTTGGTCCGCTATTACCTAAGTGAGCAATCAAGTTTTTCGCAAGTGCGACAATATTTTTAACCTTTTTTTTCATTTTTTGAATACTCCCGGTATGGTTATTATTGTCGGAATAGTTTTAATAGTCGGTTTGGGCGCTAAAATAGCCACAGGGCTCTGTAATGATATATTACATTATCTGATCAGATAAAATGCCCCTGAGAAATCCTATGTTCAAAAGTGCCAAAAATGCAAAAAATTTAAAATATCGAAAATTAAATTTCAATAATTACATACATATTATACATCGTTAGAATCGTAATTAGGTCAGCTATCTGAATATACAACCCTTTTTTAAAAATCTCTTAAAATAAAAAAATAGTAGAGCATTTTTCAAAATTTCACGATTTTTCGACTTTTTTCGATTTTCAGTCCCTTTTTTATTCTATTCCAGACATTTCAAAGTCTTATTGGTTGGCTTCATGCAAAATACCTCCAAAAGGACTCTCGATAGAAAAAATTAAAAAAAAATTGTAGGTTAAGTTTTCGAGATACAGGCGTCCAAAAATGCTAAAAATCAGAAAATTCGTGATTTTCAGCGTGCCATATTTTGCTTCCTGATCATAGTATCCGTATGAATTGGGTATCATACGATAGTACAATCCTAGTGCAGTCCAATGGTACCCTAATTTCTTTAATCCATTGATATCGGGCGGAGAAATCGCGTTTTTCCCCAAAATATCCATTTTTTGCATTTTTTTCAAAATATTGCCCATTATTTCGACCACTTCCGGTTTAAGGATTCTGGTCGAAATTGCTTTATAAGTTGGTATTGGACTATAACTTCATGTTCCAGAAGTTTCAGAAACGTCAATTCTGCCATAAACCGAAACCGGAGCTCACAAAATGGGAAGAAAATTCGAAAAAAATCGAAAAATAAAGGGCGATAACTCTGAATGAAACTTATATTACTGGAATCGGATGGACGTCAGGTATCCAAAAATGTAGGTCAAAATTGAAAATTTTGAAAAATAACAAAAATTGTCTCGTAAACAACATGTTTGCAATTTTCAAACGATAAAAGTCATAGACGAATGTTCGAAATTGAAAAATGTCTCAGAATAGATTGTCTCAGAAAAGATTCAGGGATTCCAAAAATGTAATTTGTTTGAAAATGGATAAAGAATTGACGAAACTATGGCCGATTTTCAATTTTTAGATAACGTACAAATTTCGGTCACTTCCGGTATGCGCAGAAATTTCAAAAATATTTTATCAAGTAGCCACCACATGGTTTCCCAATAGAAAATCTGATTCCAGATCGATATCTGTTTTCGATCATGGAGATCTAGGCCCTCGCGGTAAATAATAATAATAAATAATAACTAGACCTGCAAGCAGCACTGAACCGGCTTTCAGGAATCATACAGGAAGTTTATTATACCATAGCCGATCCATTGAGCTACCAAACTATACTTTAGTTGTTTTGCTTCAGTGACACCCTCTATCATATGTAAAAGTAATATTTGCTGGCTAAAAGACCGGTCAAAATTGTAAATTATGGCAAAAGTATGTCACTTCCGGTGCCGAAAGAAATTTTTATAGATGAAAAATAAGTCGAAAATTCGCAACATACAAAATACAAACTTTTTTTTATAAATATCGGACAATAAATAATTAACCTATAACCCATAAACTGAAATTAAGAAGGTAAAAAACTGAAAAGTGACCCTCGGAAAATTGGTTATTATTCGGCAAGGGAACATGCTAGAAGATTTTTCTTGATATCAATATGATGGTATTGATTCAGTCTTACTGCCCATTAGAGTCAGACGTTATAAAGTTATACGAATAATAAATATAAATCCCTTCAAAAAAATGTTTGTTTTAAAGGCTAAAAATACGTTTTTTGCAAAAATTACATTACTTCCGGTGATATTGAAAATTTTAACTTGGTTCATAGAAGTCATAAATAGCATAAGGCATGAAATGGTAAATAAATTGTAAAAATCGAATAATAATTGACAGTTTTACAGACCAAAAACCTTGAAAAGTGACTCATAGAAGATCGCCTATTTCTCTGTAACCGTACAAGTTAGAAACCATTTTGTGGTATCTGTGTGGTCGTATGGCTTCATTTTATTCGTTGATGGGAATCAAATATCATAATTTTAAAAATATTATAAGGCAGACTCATTTGAATAAAATATTTGTTTTTTAGGTTAAAAATACAGTTTTTGCCCAAATGACGTCATTTCCGGTCACAGTGAAAATGTAAAATTGGCTTGACCTAGTCCAAATTGGCATTAGGCATCAAATGGAAAAAAAATATTGCAAATCGAATAATAATTAACTCTTTTATAGGCAAAATAACGTGAAAAGTGATGCATGCAAAATTGCATATTTCTCGGCAACTGCTCATATTACAAACTAATTTTCGCATACATTCTCTTCGTCTGGATTATTGCTACGAGTTTATGAAAATTACAAATAAATATTTCAAAATATGAAGACGCCGAATGAATTGTAAATAACTGAATTTTACACTTTATTTTACATTTTATTCGAAATTGCCCGAAAATGAAGTTGAAATTAAAAAATATGAGCTAAGGTTTTTGTGCACCTTTGCAGGGTGCATCCTTTTAGTTATATCAGTTTTGAAAAAAAATAATATTTGCTTTCAAAAAGTGGTACCGAACTGTCAAAATTGTAGTTTTTGTTAATATTACGTCACTTCCGTTGCCGACAGAAAAATTTCACCGTAACAAAAAAAATTACAATTGGGACCATGGTGCATATGAACTTTGTTTTATACAAATCGAACAATAAATAATTTTTCTGGGTACGAAAAACTAAATTAGCCGATGGCGGCTAACGCAAATTACCGAGACAATTTTTTTTCTCATTTCTGCTCAAGTACGATGATATTTTAACCCTGTGTAAAATATCATCAAAAAATATTCATAAATAAAAAAGGTTTTCGTAAAAAAATTATTTTTTTTCGAAATATCGGACATTTTTTCGACTACTTCCGGTTTTACGATCGTTGTTGTGATAGCTTTACGAAGTCCTTTGGATACTTAACTTTCTGTACCAAAAGTGTCAGAAACATCCATTGAGTAGTTTTAGAAAAAAAGATAAATTAAAGAGCGTTTCAAAAAATTTAACGATTTTTCAATTTTTTTCAAAGTTTGAGGCCATTTTTCGACCACTTATATTATTTCAATGCTTTTCATTTTGGATTCCCTATATAGACAACTAACAGGACTTTGAGTAAGAAAAGTTTAAGAAAAATCGTAGGCGTCGTTTTCGAGAAAAGGGCGTCTCAGAATGTTAAAAAATTGGAAAATACTAGATTTTTGGCATACAATAATTTATTTCCTTACCATCGAAATCGTATTATTTAGATACCATATGATGGTCCATTAATAGGGCTATCCAGCGACACTTTAGTTCTTTTGGTCCGCTATTACCTAAGGGAGAAATCAAGTTTTTCGCAAGTGCGACAATGTTTTTACTCTTTTTTTTCATTTTTTGAATACTTCCGGTATGGTTATTATTGTCGGAATAGTTCTAATAGCCGGTTTGGGCACTAAAATAGCCACAGGGCTCTGTAATGATATATTACATTATCTGATCAGATAAAATGCCCCTGAGAAATCCTATGTTCAAAAGTGCCAAAAATGCAAAAAATTTAAAATATCGAAAATTAAATTTTAATAATTACATACATATTATACATCGTTAGAATCGTAATTAGGTCAGCTATCTGAATATACAACCTTTTTTTAAAAATCTCTTAAAATAAAAAAATAGTAGAGCATTTTCCAAAATTTCACGATTTTTCGACTTTTTTCGATTTTCAGTCCCTTTTTTATCCTATTCCAGACATTTCAAAGTCCTATTGGATGGCTTCATGTCAAATACCTCCAAAAGGACTCTCGATAGAAAAAAAATAAAAAAAATTGTAGGTTAAGTTTTCGAGATACAGGCATCCAAAAACGCTCCAAATCAGAAAATACTTGATTTTCAGCGTGCCATATTTTGCTACCTTTTCATAGTATCTGTATGATTTGGGTATCATACGATAGTCCATTCTTCATGCAACCAAACGATACCTTAATCCCTTTAATCCGTTGATATCGGGCGAAGAAATCACGTTTTTCCCAAAACCACCCATTTTTTTCGTTTTTTTGCAAATTTTGCACATTATTTCGACCACTTCCGGTTTAAGGAGTCTTGTCGAAATTGCTTTACCTGTTGATATTGGACTTTAACTTCATGTTCCAGAAGTTTCAGAAACGTCAATTCTGCCATAAAACGAAACCCGAGCTCACAAAATGGGAAGAAAATTCGAAAAAAATCGAAAAATAAAGGGCGATAACTCTGAATGAAACTTATATTACTGGAATCGGATGGACTTCAGGTATCCAAAAATGTAGGTCAAATTTGAAAATTTTGAAAAATAACAAAAATTGTCTCGTAAACAACATGTGTTCAATTTTCGAACTATAAAAGTCATAGACGAATGTTCGAAATTGAAAAATGTGAGATAGCCATTTTCTCAGAAAAGATCCAGGGATTCCAAAAATGTAATTTGTTTGAAAATGGATAAAGAATTGACGAAACTATAGCCGATTTTCAATTTTTAGAGAAAGTACAAAGTTCGGTCACTTCCGGTATGCGCAGAAATTTCAAAAATATTTTATCAAGTAGCCACCACATGGTTTCCCAATAGAAAAGCTAATTCCAGATCGATATCTGTTTTCGATCATGGAGATCTAGGCCCTCGCGGTAAATAATAATAATAATAATAATAATAATAATAATAATAATTTTAGTAATCTCAATAGGCTTTCAGACGAAAGTCTGAAAGCCTAACTAGACCTGCATGCAGGAATGACGGGCTTCACTGGTGCCACGTTACCCTTAAACATGTCACTTCCGGTGCCAAGTTACCCTTGAACATATGTCACTTCCGGTACCAGCGAAACCACTAAACAGGTTTCCAAATTAACATTGCACACAAATAAAATGGACGCAGAATCAACAAAATCTAGCAATATCAATTCATTTTATACATTTGTTACTTGTAAATGATCTTGACAAAATTAAATTACTCCCGGTGTTAATGCAAATGTTCAATTAGTCTTATGAAATCAGAAATGGCATACGATATCATATAGGTAAAATTTTATGTAAATCGAATAATAATTGCCACTTTTAAAGACCAAAAAATTTGAAAAGTGACTTGTAGGAAATCGGCTATTTCTCTGCAACCGTACAAGTTAGAAACCATTTTGTGGTATCTGTATGATCGTATGGGTTCATTCTATTTGTTGATTGGCATCAAATACCATACTTTGAAAAAGATTTCAAAACAGACTCATTTGAATAAAAGATCTGTTTTAGAGGCTAAAAATACAGTTTTTGCCAAAATGACGTTACTTCCGGTGATAATGAAAATCTTAAATTACTTGTATGAAATCCCAAATGGCATTAGGTATAACATGGTGTGACGTTTATGAAAATCGAATAATAATTGACCCTTTAATGGCCCCGAAACCTTCAAAAGTGACCTGTAGAAAACCGTCTATTTCTCGGCAACCGAACAAGTTAGAAACCATTTTATGATATCTATATGACCATATGAGTTTTGTTTATATGTGAATTTAAACCAAAAGTTAAAATTATTAATACATATTAAGTTATTCTTGGTTGAATAAAACATTGATTTAAAAAGTTTAAAATGCATTTTTTGACCAAATGATGTCACTTCCGGTGTCAATTTTAAATTGTAATCAACTTGATATGACGCTACGTGCTTTTTGAATCAAATGATGTCACTTTTATAAAAATCCAATCATAATTGACTATTTTACAGGCAAAATAACGAAAACAGTGACTTGTACAGAACTGCCCATTTCTTGGTAACTGCTTATAGTACATATGAATTTTAACATACATTTTCTTCGTATGGATTATAGCTACAAGTTTATAAAAGTTACGAAGAAATATTTTAAAATCTGAAAAGCCTGAATAGGTTGTAAATAGGCCAATTTTACACCAATTTTAGCCTCTTAATCGAATTTGGTCGAAAATGAAATCGAAATTAAAAAAACTGCTTCCTACATTTTTTGCGCCTTGAAAGGGCGCACTCTTTGAGTCAAATAATTTTTCCAAAAAATAATATTTGTTTTCGAAGAAGGAAAATAACTGTCAAAATTGTAGTTTTTGGTAAAATTATGCCACTTCCGGTGCCGACAGATAAAACTTTTGGTAATAAAAAAAATGACAATTGATACAACGAAGCATATGAACTTTGTTTTATACAAATCGAACAATAAAAAATTAATCTAGGACTTAAAAACTGAATTAGCCAATGGCGGCCAAGGTAAATTACTGAGACAAAATTCTTTAACATTTTTGCACTAGTCAAATGACCCTTTAATTCTGTGCATAATACGACTAAAAAATATTCATAAATAAAAAAGTTTTTTGTAAAATTTTAAATTTTCAAAATTTGGCGCCTAATATCCATGAAGATTTATCGAAAATCAAAAATCGAAAGTAGTGTAGCTATGTGCCGTGTCTCCGGCTATGCCAAAATGTATCGAAAGTTAAAAATCAATGATTATTGTTAAAATTACTGCAATATTTTAAAAAACGATAATTTGGTGATTTCGGACATTTCGCATTGTCGCAGAACGTTCAAAAAAGCTTTATCCTCTAAGTCACACCCACTTTCCCAGTAAAACCGAAGAAATCGTAACGATGCGACAAGCAGTTGCTGAGATCTACTCAAAACAAAAGAAGAATAATAATAATAAGAATAATAATTTTAACAAAAACAATAGTGTTTCACACAAGCTTCGCAGTGTGAAACCCTAATAATAATAATTTTAGTAATCTCAATAGGCTTTCAGACGAAAGTCTGAAAGCCTAATAATAATCTTAACAAAAACAATAAGCTTTCATATGTAATATGAAAGCTTAATAATCTTAACAAAAACAATAAGCTTTCATATGTAATATGAAAGCTTAATAACTTTAACAGAAACAATAAGCTTTCATATGTAATATGAAAGCTTAATAACTAGATCTGCTACTGTCCCATGCAGATATGAAAGCTTTCATATTCACAGTCACTTCCTGTCACATGTCATGGGTCATATGAATAATCCGAACAAGGAAAAAAAATCATTAAAATCAGTCACAATCTAGTAAAGTTAATGTGATTTTTCACTCGTAAAGAATTTTGTCAGCACGAAAAACATCAAAGGCATAAATCGAATTTTTGAAATATTCAAATACCGTATCCCGACTATCCTGAAATGTATTAATGTCAGACATAGGAGACGCATTGAACATACTATGCTCTATTGTGTTTGTTTACAAGTCCGTAAATGTCGATTTTTCACTATGTTTCATATTCACTTCAAAATGGTGACTACCAGTTGACCTAAATCAAAATTCTACTTCGAACTTCATCAAGACATTGACCTAGTGAATGCCTATACCAAGTTTGAACATTGTACCCCAATTAGAAGAAGAGTTATTGTGTTCCAGAGTCATCAAGGTATTGGCCTAATAAACACCCACACCAAGTCTAGCTGAATTAGAAAGAGAGTTATTGTGTCCCAAACTAGATCATTTCGGGACTAACATATAGTTCGATTTTATTTCAATATTTCGCTTGCGCGTAGAGGTCTTTGGCAGTGGAAGGAAACCGGGGGAAATGACGAAAACCCACCAAGATGGACAGGCGACCTTACTCCTTGTCAGGTACGACCTGAGATTCGAAAACACGCTAGCTGACTCGATGACGGGCTTTATGATACAGCGCGCGCGTGCTAACCATTCAGTCACCAAACTCCCCGTTGAAATCAGACACGTGCAATATGTCATATAAGAAGAATAACAAGTCGCTCACATACAAAATGGTAAATTTATGAGCTTAGGTCAAAAGGTCGAGCTACTATTTTAGAGTATTTAATTGTTTTGTTAAGAGACACGTTAAGGGTTGTTCATAGTTAAATGAAAGTTTAATTTTAAATAAGACGAACGTCTACCAATAAAATGAGGATTTAATAATATTAAAATAAAGTTTCAAATTAAGAATAATTAATTATTGGTCTAATGCAATGAAATGCTTTGATTTGACGGATGAAATGTACGATGGGTGTCCACACTATGTGGCGAAGGCGTTGACCTGCTAGCCAGGAGGTCGGGTGTTCGATCCCTGCATTGGCCGAGAAAGTTCATCTCGATTTTCTGGCGTGTCCTCCCACCGGCGTGTACACATTGGAGTGCACGTAAAAGATTCCTTAGCAGTTGGAATTCGATAATGTTGAATAAGCTCTATACGATGACTAAATGTGCAGATTGTAGCCACCCACACTGCATGTTTTGCTTAACAATGAAAGGGTGCCGTTTTCAATTTTCGATCCTTTTATTCTTCTACTCCTGATATTTTGGACTGTTGATCGATGGTTTCATATAAAAGACCACCGATAAGACTCTTTGTAGAAGAAGTTCCCCAAAAATATTATGTTCACTTTAAGAGAAAAGGACATTTAAATATGCTCTAAATCGTAAAAATACCACTTTTTGGATTTCGATCTCTTTTTTCTGCTATCCCTGATATTTAAAAAAATGATACAATGATTTCACACAACAGGCTAGCTATTAGACTCTCGATTGACAAGAGTTTCACCACCCTCCCTTCATTATAACCGAAGTTATTGTGCCCTAAAGAATCAACAAATCAGCATGCTTATCTCTGCTTACCCAGGGCAGAAAATGCCCATCTTTACACTCAATCATGACATTGACCTAGTGAACGTCTACCCCTAGTTTAAACATTCTAGCTTAATTAGAAGGAGAGTTATTGTGTTCCAAAAACTCGGCCCTTCAAATTGCTTCTATTTTTCTTTTTCAATTCCAAATGGTGACTCCCAGTTGACCTAAATGAAAATTCTACTCCCGACGTTTTTTAGGCTTCCTCCAAGGATTCAGAAAATATAATTCCCGTGCCTGTAAGTAAAATAGCAAAATGGCGTTTGAGGTTTTTACATTTCAAGATGGTGGCACTTCCGGGTTGAGCTACAAACTCCATTTTTTGTGTACGAATCAGTGGTCTCGGAACTAGTAACCAAAAAAAAATTCAAGATGATTTGACCTATATTTCGTCGATTTTTTTGAAAATTTCGATCCTCAATTTCTCCAAGGGGAGATAATTTAGAAAATTTCTGAAGTCATCTTTCAAGTCGCATCATTAAGGTTTACTTACATATTAAATTTCATGAAAATCGTACAACTACTATAGAAGTTGTCAAGTTGGTCTAAACTTCCGGTTCGATATCACAGCGACGAATTTTCGAAATTCGAAAATCCGAAATTGCAGATTTGAAGTAAATGTCTCAAGGTACTCATAGAAAAAAGAATTAATTAAATAGGTCAACTAGTCACAACGTTACAGCATTGTAGGTCAAATGCATTCGTTCGTAAAATTCGGTGATTTCGGATTCGTAAAACGTTTTGAAAATATATTTAATCAAGGTTCGCACCCCATTTATGGGGGGGTAGGTCAAAGTTTCAAAAAGATCCTATGGTTAGATTCTGAGAAATCCGATTTGCAGAAAATACACACAAAAAAAAAAATAATAATAACTAGATCTGCTACTGTCCCATGCAGATATGAAAGCTTTCATATTCATCGTCACGTGTCATTGATTGTATCAAGTATCCTAAATAAAAGGATAAGAAGAAAAAATTATTAAAATTGGTCAAAAACTCGCGAAGTTACAAGTCTAAATATAGTATGAAACATTGCACCCAGGCATAACAATAATCTGAAAACTAAAGGGAAATAACTGAAACTTGTATTACTGTAATGAGACGGATGAGAAAATGAAATGAAAATGGCGGGAAAAAAAATTAAAAATGGCAGGTTGGACAGGCGACCTTACTCCTTGTCACGTACAACCGGGCATTCGAAAACACGCTAGTTAACTCAATGACAGGCGCGCGTGCTAACCATTCAGGCACCCAACCCCCTTTGAAATCAGACACGTGCAATATGTCATATAGGAAGAATAAGAAGTCGCTCACAACAAAATGGTAAATTAATGAGTTTAGGTCAAAAGGTTGAGCTACTGTTTTAGAGTACTTAATAGTTTTAAAGAGACACGTTAAGGGTTGTTCATAGTTAAATGAAAGTTTAATTTTAAATAAGACCAATAAAATTAGGATTTAATAATGCCAGACTAATATTTCCAATATGTTTGGTTATAAGTAGGAAATCGTGACGACTTCTTAAGCATGTTTTAAACAAAGGATCATGTTTGTTTAAACAAGAATGGCACTCTGCAAAAAAAAAAACTGGCCAAAGCAAGATTTCTATGCAGAAATTAAATAATTGCTAGAACCAGAAAAATATGTATCCACTATAATAAATAAGCAACATAGAGAAAATGAAATGAAATTGAATGGGGTTTAACGTCCGACTGTTCTGCTCCTAAAATGGGCTAATGAAGACGGGCATATGCCATAAAGTGTGCAATGAGGGAAATGTTACCCGGGCAGCGGCGGTTACGGCCTACGAGGTTGGACAGGCGACCATACTCCTTCACGTACAACCAAGAAATCGAAACAACGCCAGTTGACTCAATGACAGACGTTATGATACAGAGCGCACGTGCTAACCATTCAGCCACGCAACCTCCCTAAAATCGGCAAATTGCTGACCTACAGCGAGAAACATTTCAACCGGGCCAAATTTTCTATTGTAACAGTTTAATTTGCACGGTACCTTTAGTTATCAACCGAATATTACAAAACTTTTAAAAATAAGCTCCCCCTGACCAGCTTAAGCGTTCGCAATAAACGTTTGCCCCTTAAAATCGGCAAATTGCTGACTTTAAAGTCAGAAACATTACAACCGGGGGCAATTTTCTGTTTTATCACTTTTACAGTACCTTTGATTACCAACCGATTATAACAAAACTTTAAAAATAAAAGAGAAAGAGAGAAATGCGGCCTAATGTCCATTCGACACAAACTAGGTCATTTCGGGACTAACATATGTTTTTTAATTTTATTTAAAAACTCCCCTTGCGCTTACAAGTCTTTAGCCGTTGGGAGGAAACCGAAGGACACGGAGAAAACCCACGAGGTTGGACATCATACTTCATGTCACGTCCAACCTGGAGATCGAAACGACGCCCGTTGACTCAATGACAGACGTTACGATACAGTGCGCACATGCTAACCATTCAGCCATTCAGCCTCCCTGAATTCAGAAAATTGCTGACTTATAGCAAGAAACATTTCAACCGGGCGAAATTTTCTGTTTTAACAGTTTAATGTGCACGGTACTTTAATTACCAACCGATTATTACAAAACTTTTGAAAATAAGCTCCAACTGACCAGCTTAATCGTATGCAATAAACGTTTGCGCCTGAATTGAAAGTTCTGCGCGGAGAAAGTTCATCTCGATTTCCCGGCGTGGTTACCCTTGTCAGTGAGGCAGAACGGACGGCCTGACAAGCACAGCTGTCTAGTCATTCGGATGGGACGAAAAACCAAGGTCCCGTGTTCACATTGGAGTGCACGTAAAATATCCCTAAGCAGTTGGAATTCGATACTGTTGAATAAGCTCTATACGATGACTAAATGTGTAGATTGTAGTCACCCACACTGCATGTTTCGCTTAACAATGAAATGGTGCCGTTTTCAATGTTCGATCCTTTTGTTCTTCTACTCCTGATATGTTGGACTGTTTATCGATGGTTTCATATAAAAGACTACCAATAAGACTCTTTGTAGAAGAAGTTCCCAAAAAATATTATGTTGACTTAACGAGAAAGACCTCTAAACATGCTCCAAATTGTAAAAATACGACTTTTTGGATTTTCAATCTCTTTTTTTCGGCTATCCCTGATATTTAGAAAAAATAATACAATGATTTCACACAACAGGCTAGCTATTAGACTCTCTATTGACAAAAGTTTCACCGCCCTCCCTTCATTATAACCGAAGTTATCGTGCCCTAAATAATCAACAAATTAGCATGCTTATCTCTGCTTACCCTAAGCAGAAAATGCTGATCTTTAAACTCAATCATAACATTGACCTAGTGAACGTCTACACCAAGTTTGAACATTCTAGCTTAATTAGAAGGAGAGTAATTGTGTTCCAAAGTCCCGACCCTTCAAATTGCTTCTATTTTTCATTTTCAATTCAAAATGGTGACCATCACGTGACAGAAATCAAAATTCTATTCGCGACATTTTTTAGGCCTTCCTACAAGGATTCAGAAAATATAACTCCCGAGTCTGTAAGTAAAATAGCAAAAAAGCCTTATTGATTTTTCACTTTTAAATATGGCGGCACTTCCGGTTCGATCGACAAACTCCATATTTTGTTTACAAATCAGTAATTACTTATCTAGTATCAAAAAAAAAAATCAGGTCATTCTGACCTATATTTCGATGATTTTTTTGAAAATTTTGATCCTTAATTTCGTCAAGGGGAGATAATTTAGAAAATTTCTAATTGTATTTTTGAAGTCACATCGGTAAGATCTACTTAGATACTAAATTTCATGAAAATCGTACAACTATTAAAGAAGTTGTCAAATTGGTCTAAACTTCCGGTTCGAAATCACAGCGACGAATTTTCGAAATTCGAAAATGTGAAACTGCAGATGAAAATGATTTTTTTAAAGGTATTCAAAGAAAAAAGAATTAGTAAAATCGGTCAAAAAATAACAAAGTTACGACTATGCATTGTCATTTTTTTCGTTCGTAAAATTCGGTGATTTCGGATTCGTAAAACGTTTCGAAAATATATTTAATCAAGGTTCGTACCCCATTTTTTTTTGGGGGGGGGGGTAGGTCAAAATTTCAGAAAGATCCTATGGATAGATTCTGAGAAATCCGATTTGCAGAAAACAAACAAAAAAAAATAATAATAATAACTAGATCTGCTACTGTCCCATGCAGATATGAAAGCTTTCATATTCATCGTCACGTGTCATTGATTGTATCAAGTATCCTAAATAAAAGGATAAGAGGAAAAAATTATTAAAATTGGTCAAAAACTCGCGAAGTTACAAGTCTAAATATAGTATGAAACATTGCACCCAGGCATAACAATAATCTGAAAACTAAAGGGAAATAACTGAAACTTGTATTACTGTAATAAGACGGATGAGAAAATGAAATGAAAATGGCGGGGAAAAAAAATTAAAAATGGCAGGTTGGACAGGCGACCTTACTCCTTGTCACGTACAACCGGGCATTCGAAAACACGCTAGTTAACTCAATGGCAGGCGCGCGTGCTAACCTTTCAGCCACCCAACCCCCCTTTGAAATCAGACACGTGCAATATGTCATATAGGAAGAATAAGAAGTCGCTCACAACAAAATGGTAAATTAATGAGTTTAGGTCAAAAGGTTGAGCTACTGTTTTAGAGTACTTAATAGTTTTAAAGAGACACGTTAAGGGTTGTTCATAGTTAAATGAAAGTTTAATTTTAAATAAGACCAATAAAATTAGGATTTAATAATGCCAGACTAATATTTCCAATATGTTTGGTTATAAGAGGGAAATCGTGACGACTTCTTAAGCATGTTTTAAACAAAGGATCATGTTTGTTTAAACAAGAATGGCACTCTGCAATAAAAAAACTGGCCAAAGCAAGATTTCTATGCAGAAATTAAATAATTGCTAGAACCAGAAAAATATTTATCCACTATAATAAATAAGCAACATAGAGAAAATGAAATGAAATTGAATGGGGTTTAACGTCCGACTGTTCTGCTCCTAAAATGGGCTAATGAAGACGGGCATATGCCATAAAGTGTGCAATGAGGGAAATTTTACCCGGGCAGCGGCGGTTACGGCCTACGAGGTTGGACAGGCGACCATACTCCTTGTCACGTACAACCAAGAAATCGAAACAACGCCAGTTGACTCAATGACAGACGTTATGATACAGAGCGCACGTGCTAACCATTCAGCCACGCAACCTCCCTAAAATCGGCAAATTGCTGACCTACAGCGAGAAACATTTCAACCGGGCAGTTGGAATTCGATACTGTTGAATAAGCTCTATACGATGACTAAATGTGTAGATTGTAGTCACCCACACTGCATGTTTCGCTTAACAATGAAAGGGTGCCGTTTTCAATGTTCGATCCTTTTGTTCTTCTACTCCTGATATGTTGGACTGTTGATCGATGGTTTCATATAAAAGACTACCAATAAGACTCTTTGTAGAAGAAGTTCCCAAAAAATATTATGTTGACTTTACGAGAAAGACCTCTAAACATGCTCCAAATTGTAAAAATACGACTTTTTGGATTTTCAATCTCTTTTTTTCGGCTATCCCTGATATTTAGAAAAAATAATACAATGATTTCACACAACAGGCTAGCTATAAGACTCTCTATTGATAAAAGTTTCACCGCCCTCCCTTCATTATAACCGAAGTTATCGTGCCCTAAAGAATCAACAAATTAGCATGCTTATCTCTGCTTACCCTAAGCAGAAAATGCTCATCTTTAAACTCAATCATAACATTGACCTAGTGAAGGTCTACACCAAGTTTGAACATTCTAGCTTAATTAGAAGGAGAGTAATTGTGTTCCAAAGTCCCGACCCTTCAAATTGCTTCTATTTTTCATTTTCAATTCAAAATGGTGACCATCACGGGACCGAAATCAAAATTCTATTCGCGACATTTTTTAGGCCTTCCTACAAGGATTCAGAAAATATAACTCCCGAGTCTGTAAGTAAAATAGCAAAAAAGCCTTATTGATTTTTCACTTTTAAATTTGGCGGCACTTCCGGTTCGATCGACAAACTCCATATTTTGTGTACAAATCAGTAATTACTTATCTAGTATCCAAAAAAAAAATCAGGTCATTCTGACCTATATTTCGATGATTTTTTTGAAAATTTTGATCCTTAATTTCGTCAAGGGGAGATAATTTAGAAAATTTCTAATTATATTTTTGAAGTCACATTGGTAAGGTCTACATATATACCAAATTTCATGAAAATCGTACAACTATTAAAGAAGTTGTCAAATTGGTCTAAACTTCCGGTTCGAAATCACAGCGACGAATTTTCGAAATTCGAAAATGTGAAACTGCAGATGAAAATGATTTTTTTAAAGGTATTCAAAGAAAAAAGAATTAGTAAAATCGGTCAAAAAATAACAAAGTTACGACTATGCATTGTCATTTTTTTCGTTCGTAAAATTCGGTGATTTCGGATTCGTAAAACGTTTCGAAAATATATTTAATCAAGGTTCGCACCCCATTTTTGGGGGGGTTGGTCAAAATCCGATTTGCAGAAAACACACAAAAAAAAAAAATAATAATAATTAGATCAGCTACTGTCCCATGCAGATATGAAATCTTTCATATTCAACGTCACGTGTAATCGATTATATCAAGTATCTCAGATAAAAGGATAAGAATAACAAACTATCAAAATTGGTCAAAAACTCGCGAAGTCTAAATATAGTATGAAACATTGAGTAATCTGAAAACTAAAGGGAAATAACTGATACTTGTGTTGCTGTAATCGGGATGACTTCCGATTTCAAAACTTTCAGAAAAATGAAATGAAAATGGTAAGAAAACATCGAAAAATTAAATGAGATAACTTTGAACAAAATTAAAACTTTTTGAATCAGGTTGAACTCAACTGTTTGAATATGTACGTTACATATGTAGATTTGGAAAATTATAAAGACATAATATCAAAATCGGTCAAAAATTCACAAAGTTACAAATTTAAATGTAGTGAGAAACATTGCACCCGGGCAAAAAAATAATCTTTAAACTAAAGGGAAATAACTGAAACTTGTATAGCTGTAATCGGGCTTCCAAGATATGTTATATAATTATGGTTTCCAATATGTTTGGTTATAAGTAGGAAATCGTGACGACTTCTTAAGCATGTTTTAAACAAAGGGTCATAGACTGCAATATACAAGAATGGCACTCTGCAATAAAAAAAACTGGCCAGAGATTTCTATGCAGAAATTAAATAATTGCTAGAACCAGAAAAATATTTATCCACTATAATAAATAAGCAACATAGAGAAAATGAAATGAAATTGAATGGGGTTTAACGTCCTACTGTTCTGCTCCTACAATGGGCTAATGAAGACGGGCATACGCCATAAAGTGTGCAATGAGGGAAATTTTACCCGGGCAGCGGCGTTACGGCCTACGAGGTTGGTAAGGCGACCATACTCCTTGTCACGTACAACCAAGAAATCGAAACAAGGCCAGTTGACTCAATGACAGACGTTATGATACAGAGCGCACGTGCTAACCATTCAGCCACGCAACCTCCCTAAAATCGCCAAATTGCTGACCTACAGCGAGAAACATTTCAACCGGGCCAAATTTTCTATTTTAACAGTTTAATTTGCACGGTACCTTTAGTTGTCAACCGAATATTACAAAACTTTTTAAAATAAGCTCCCCCTGACCAGCTTAATCGTTCGCAATAAACGTTTGCCCCTTAAAATCGACAAATTGCTGACTTTAAAGTGAGAAACATTACAACCGGGCCAAATTTTTTGGTTTTATCACTTTAACAGTACCTTTGATTACCAACCGATTATTACAAAACTTTAAAAAGAGAAAGAGGGAAATGCGACCTAACGTCCATTCGACACAAACTAGGTCATTTCGGGACTAACATATGTTTTTTAATTTTATTTAAAAACTCCCCTGGTCTTTAGCCGTTGGGAGGAAACCGAAGAACACGGAGAAAACCCACGAGGCTGGACATCATACACCATGTCACGTGCAACCTGGAGATCGAAACGACGCCCGTTGACTCAATGACAAACGTTACTATACAGCGAGCACATGCTAACCATTCAGCCATCCAGCCTCCCTGAATTCGGAAAATTCCTGACTTATAGCAAGAAACATTTCAACCGGGCGAAATTTTCTGTTTTAACAGTTTAATGTGCACGGTACCTTTAGTTATCAACCGAATATTACAAAACTTTTAAAAATAAGCTCCCCCTGACCAGCTTAAGCGTTCGCAATAAACGTTTGCCCCTTAAAATCGGCAAATTGCTGACTTTAAAGTGAGAAACATTACAACCGGGCGAAATTTTCTGTTTTATCACTTTAACAGTACCTTTGATTATCAACCGATTATTACAAAACTTTAAAAATAAAAGAGAAAAAGAGAAATGCGGCCTAACGTCCATTCGACACAAACTAGGTCATTTCGGGACTAACATATGGTTTTAAATTTTATTTACCCCCCCCCCCCCTTGCGCGTACTGGTCTTTAGCCGTTGTGAGGAAACCGAAGAACACGGAGAAAACCCACGAGGTTGGACATCATACACCATGTCACGTGCAACCTCGAGATCGAAACGACGCCCGTTGACTCAATGACAGACGTTACGATACAGTGCGCACATGCTAACCATTCAGCCTCCCTGAATTCAGAAAATTGCTGACTTATAGCAAGAAACATTTCAACCGGGCGAAATTTTCTGTTTTAACAGTTTAATGTGCACGGTACTTTAATTACCAACCGATTATTACAAAACTTTTGAAAATAAGCTCCAACTGACCAGCTTAATCGTATGCAATAAACGTTTTCGCCTGAATTGAAAGTTCTGCACGGAGAAAGTTCATCTCGATTTCCCGGCGTGGTTCCCCTTGTCAGTGAGGCAGAACGGAGGGCCTGACAAGCACAGCTGTCTAGTCATTCGGATGGGACGAAAAACCAAGGTCCCGTGACCACATTGGAGTGCACGTAAAATATCCCTAAACAGTTGGAATTCGATACTGTTAAATAAGCTCTATACGATGACTAAATGTGTAGATTGTAGTCACCCACACTGCATGTTTCGCTTAACAATGAAAGGGTGCCGTTTTCAATGTTCGATCCTTTTGTTCTTCTACTCCTGATATGTTGGACTGTTGATCGATGGTTTCATATAAAAGACTACCAATAAGACTCTTTGTAGAAGAAGTTCCCAAAAAATATTATGTTGACTTTACGAGAAAGACCTCTAAACATGCTCCAAATTGTAAAAATACGACTTTTTGGATTTTCAATCTCTTTTTTTCGGCTATCCCTGATATTTAGAAAAAATAATACAATGATTTCACACAACAGGCTAGCTATTAGACTCTCTATTGACAAAAGTTTCACCGCCCTCCCTTCATTATAACCGAAGTTATCGTGCCCTAAAGAATCAACAAATTAGCATGCTTATCTCTGCTTACCCTAAGCAGAAAATGCTCATCTTTAAACTCAATCATAACATTGACCTAGTGAATGTCTACACCAAGTTTGAACATTCTAGCTTAATTAGAAGGAGAGTAATTGTGTTCCAAAGTCCCGACCCTTCAAATTGCTTCTATTTTTCATTTTCAATTCAAAATGGTGACCATCACGTGACCGAAATCAAAATTCTATTCGCGACATTTTTTAGGCCTTCCAACAAGGATTCAGAAAATATAACTCCCGAGTCTGTAAGTAAAATAGCAAAAAAGCCTTATTGATTTTTCGCTTTTAAATATGGCGGCACTTCCGGTTCGATCGACAAACTCCATATTTTGTGTACAAATCAGTAATTACTTATCAAGTATCCAAAAAAAAAATCAGGTCATTCTGACCTATATTTCGACGATTTTTTTGAAAATTTTGATCCTTAATTTCGTCAAGGGGAGATAATTTAGAAAATTTCTAATTATATTTTTGAAGTCACATCAGTAAGATCTACTTAGATACTAAATTTCATGAAAATCGTACAACTATTAAAGAAGTTGTCAAATTGGTCTAAACTTCCGGTTCGAAATCACAGCGACGAATTTTCGAAATTCGAAAATGTGAAACTGCAGATGAAAATGATTTTTTTAAAGGTATTCAAAGAAAAAAGAATTAGTAAAATCGGTCAAAAAATAACAAAGTTACGACTATGCATTGTCATTTTTTTCGTTCGTAAAATTCGGTGATTTCGGATTCGTAAAACGTTTCGAAAATATATTTAATCAAGGTTCGCACCCCATTTTTGGGGGGGTAGGTCAAAATTTCAGAAAGATCCTATGGATAGATTCTGAGAAATCCGATTTGCAGAAAACACACAAAAAAAAAAAATAATAACTAGATCTGCTACTGTCCCATGCAGATATGAAAGCTTTCATATTCATCGTCACGTGTCATTGATTGTATCAAGTAACCTAAATAAAAGGATACGAAGAAAAAATTATTAAAATTGGTCAAAAACTCGCGAAGTTACAAGTCTAAATATAGTATGAAACATTGCACCCAGGCATAACAATAATCTGAAAACTAAAGGGAAATAACTGAAACTTGTATTACTGTAATGAGACGGATGAGAAAATGAAATGAAAATGGCGGGAAAAAAAAATTAAATATGGCAGGTTGGACAGGCGACCTTACTCCTTGTCACGTACAACCGGGCATTCGAAAACACGCTAGTTTACTCAATGACAGGCGCGCGTGCTTACCATTCAGCCACTCAACCCCCCTTTGAAATCAGACACGTGCAATATGTCATATAGGAAGAATAAGAAGTCGCTCACAACAAAATGGTAAATTAATGAGTTTAGGTCAAAAGGTTGAGCTACTGTTTTAGAGTACTTAATAGTTTTAAAGAGACACGTTAAGGGTTGTTCATAGTTAAATGAAAGTTTAATTTTAAATAAGACCAATAAAATTAGGATTTAATAATGCCAGACTAATATTTCCAATATGTTTGGTTATAAGTAGGAAATCGTGACGACTTCTTAAGCATGTTTTAAACAAAGGATCATGTTTGTTTAAACAAGAATGGCACTCTGCAATAAAAAAAACTGGCCAAAGCAAGATTTCTATGCAGAAATTAAATAATTGCTAGAACCAGAAAAATATTTATCCACTATAATAAATAAGCAACATAGAGAAAATGAAATGAAATTGAATGGGGTTTAACGTCCGACTGTTCTGCTCCTAAAATGGGCTAATGAAGACGGGCATATGCCATAATGTGTGCAATGAGGGAAATTTTACCCGGGCAGCGGCGGTTACGGCCTACGAGGTTGGACAGGCAACCATACTCCTTGTCACGTACAACCAAAAAATCGAAACAACGGCAGTTGACTCAATGACAGACGTTATGATACAGAGCGCACGTGCTAACCATTCAGCCACGCAACCTCCCTAAAATCGGCAAATTGCTGACCTACAGCGAGAAACATTTCAACCGGGCCAAATTTTCTATTGTAACAGTTTAATTTGCACGGTACCTTTAGTTATCAACCGAATATTACAAAACTTTTAAAAATAAGCTCCCCCCTGACCAGCTTAAGCGTTCGCAATAAACGTTTGCCACTTAAAATCGGGAAATTGCTGACTTTAAAGTGAGAAACATTACAACCGGGCGAAATTTTCTGTTTTATGACTTTTACAGTACCTTTGATTACCAACCGATTATTTTCTGTTTTATCACTTTTACAGTACCTTTGAATACCAACCGATTATTACAAAACTTTAAAAATAAAAGAGAAAGAGAGAAATGCGGCCTAATGTCCATTCGACACAAACTAGGTCATTTCGGGACTAACATATGTTTTTTAATTTTATTTAAAAACTCCCCCTGCGCTTACAGGTCTTTAGCCGTTGGGAGGAAACCGAAGAACACGGAGAAAACCCACAAGGTTGGACATCATACTTCATGTCACGTGCAACCTGGAGATCGAAACGACGCCCGTTGACTCAATGACAGACGTTACGATACAGTGCGCACATGCTAACCATTCAGCCATTCAGCCTCCCTGAATTCAGAAAATTGCTGACTTATAGCAAGAAACATTTCAACCGGGCGAAATTTTCTGTTTTAACAGTTTAATGTGCACGGTACTTTAATTACCAACCGATTATTACAAAACTTTTGAAAATAAGCTCCAACTGACCAGCTTAATCGTATGCAATAAACGTTTTCGCCTGAATTGAAAGTTCTGCACGGAGAAAGTTCATCTCGATTTCCCGGCGTGGTTCCCCTTGTCAGTGAGGCAGAACGGAGGGCCTGACAAGCACAGCTGTCTAGTCATTCGGATGGGACGAAAAACCAAGGTCCCGTGTACACATTGGAGTGCACGTAAAATATCCCTAAGCAGTTGGAATTCGATACTGTTGAATAAGCTCTATACGATGACTAAATGTGTAGATTGTAGTCACCCACACTGCATGTTTCGCTTAACAATGAAAGGGTGCCGTTTTCAATGTTCGATCCTTTTGTTCTTCTACTCCTGATATGTTGGACTGTTGATCGATGGTTTCATATAAAAGACTACCAATAAGACTCTTTGTACAAGAAGTTCCCAAAAAATATTATGTTGACTTTACGAGAAAGACCTCTAAACATGCTCCAAATTGTAAAAATACGACTTTTTGGGTTTTCAATCTCTTTTTTTCGGCTATCCCTGATATTTAGAAAAAATAATACAATGATTTCACACAACAGGCTAGCTATTAGACTCTCTATTGACAAAAGTTTCACCGCCCTCCCTTCATTATAACCGAAGTTATCGTGCCCTAAAGAATCAACAAATTAGCTTGTTTATCTCTGCTTACCCTAAGCAGAAAATGCTCATCTTTGAACTCAATCATAACATTGACCTAGTGAACGTCTACACCAAGTTTGAACATTCTAGCTTAATTAGAAGGAGAGTAATTGTGTTCCAAAGTCCCGACCCTTCAAATTGCTTCTATTTTTCATTTTCAATTCAAAATGGTGACCATCACGTGACCGAAATCAAAATTCTATTGGCGACATTTTTTAGGCCTTCCTACAAGGATTCAGAAAATATAACTCCCGAGTCTGTAAGTAAAATAGCAAAAAAGCCTTATTGATTTTTCACTTTTAAATATGGCGGCACTTCCGGTTCGATCGACAAACTCCATATTTTGTGTACAAATCAGTAATTACTTATCTAGTATCCAAAAAAAAAATCAGGTCATTCTGACCTATATTTCGATGATTTTTTTGAAAATTTTGATCCTTAATTTCGTCAAGGGGAGATAATTTAGAAAATTTCTAATTATATTTTTGAAGTCACATCGGTAGGATCTACTTAGATACTAAATTTCATGAAAATCGTACAACTATTAAAGAAGTTGTCAAATTGGTCTAATCTTCCGGTTCGAAATCACAGCGACGAATTTTCGAAATTCGAAAATGTGAAACTGCAGATGAAAATGGTTTTTTTAAAGGTATTCAAAGAAAAAAGAATTAGTAAAATCGGTCAAAAAATAACAAAGTTACGACTATGCATTGTCATTTTTTTCGTTCGTAAAATTCGGTGATTTCGGATTCGTAAAACGTTTCGAAAATATATTTAATCAAGGTTCGCACCCCATTTTTGGGGGGGTAGGTCAAAATTTCAGAAAGATCCTATGGATAGATTCTGAGAAATCCGATTTGCAGAAAACACACAAAAAAAATAATAATAATAATAATAACTTTAACAGAAACAATAAGCTTTCATATGTAATATGAAAGCTTAATAATAACTTTAACAGAAACAATAAGCTTTCATATGTAATATGAAAGCTTAATAATCTTAACAGAAACAATAAGCTTTCATATGTAATATGAAAGCTTAATAATAACTTTAACAGAAACAATAAGCTTTCATATGTAATATGAAAGCTTAATAACTTTAACAGAAACAATAAGCTTTCATATGTAATATGAAAGCTTAACTAGATCTGCTACTGTCCCATGCAGATATGAAAGCTTTCATATTCACTGTCACTTCCTGTCACATGTCATGGGTCATATAAATAATCCAAAGAAGAAAAAATAAATCATTAAAATCGGTCACAATCTATCGAAATTAATGTGATTTTTCACTCGTAAACAACTTTGTCGACACGAAAAACATCAAAAGCGAAATTCGAATTTTTGAAATATTCAAATAACAAAACCACCCGTATCCCGTCTATCCTGAAATTGAAATGTATTAAATTTTAGACATAGGAGACGCATTGAACATACTATGACCTATTGTGTTTCTGCTCTGACCGATTTTTAGGTTTTCCTTCAAGGGTTCAGAAAACGTAACTCCCATGTCTGTAAGTGCAATATCGCAAAAGATCTATTGTTTTTTCACGTTTCAAGATGGTGTCACTTCCGGTTCGATCGACAAACTCCATGTTTTGTGTACGAATCAGTAATTACTTGTCTTGTATCGAAAAAAAAATTAGGTCATTCTGACCTTTATTGCAACGATTTTTTTGAAAAATTTGATTCTTAATTTCACCAAGGGGAGATAATTTAAAACATTTTAAAAGTCATTTTTCAAGTCGCATCAGTAATGTCTAGTTACATACTAAATTAAAGAAGTTGTCAGGTTGGTTTCAACTTCCGGTTCGAAATCACAGCGACGAATTTTCGAATATTACAAAACTTTTAAAAATAAGCTCCCTCTGACCAGCTTAATCGTTCGCAATAAACGTTTGCCCCTTAAAATCGGCAAATTGCTAACTTTAAAGTGAGAAACATTACAACCGGGCGAAATTTTCTGTTTTATCACTCTTACAGTACCATTGATTACCAACCGATTATTATACGAAACTTTAAAAATAAAACAGAAAGAGAGAAATGCGGCTTAACGTCCATTCGACAAAAACGAGGTCATTTCGGGACTAACATATGTCTTTTAATTTTATTGAAAAATTTCCCTTGCGCGTACGGGTCTTTAACCGTGGGAGGTAACCGAAGGACATGGGGAAAACCCACGCGGTTGGACACCATACTCCATGTCACGTGCAACCTAGTCTCTTATCATCCATACAAATATTCTACGAATATTAGTCTGGATGGGTCCTCAAAATTTGACGGAAAATAGGTCATTGTCTGGATTATCCAGTCTTTTAAGTTACCACGTACTGAATCTATCAAAACAGCTCGCTTAGTCAACGATGGCACTCTTTAAAATTTTGTTTGTAAAGGTTTCAATTGAAATGGTAATTTTCTCTCGTCACGAATCAGACGTAATGCTTCTCACAATCTTCTTAATTCCTCATCGTCTCTATTTTGTTTCTAATTATAGATGTGCCAAGTGAACTGTGGGATATATTTCAACTACGCTTTATAGAATCTAGCAAAATCGGCCCGGCTTCATAAGATTTAGCACTTACCGATACTTTCATTGGATACTTAAGCCAATAGGTTCCATTGCCCATGCGTAACCAAATGTTTGGTTTTTTATGTGGTAGATTATCCAGTAATTTTCGTCAAAAATTGAGAACCGACCCAGACCCTCCGCGCGTTGAAGACTAGGAGGTTCTGGGTGACCGAGACTACGTGCAACCTGGAAATCGAAACGACGCCGGTTGACTCAATGACAGACGTTACGATACAGCGCGCACATGCTAACCATTCAGCCATTCAGCCTCCCTGAATTCAGAAAATTGCTGACTTATAGCAAGAAACATTTCAACCGGGCGAAATTTTCTGTTTTAACAGTTTAATGTGCACGGTACTTTAATTACCAACCGATTATTACAAAACTTTTGAAAATAAGCTCCAACTGACCAGCTTAATCGTATGCAATAAACGTTTTCGCCTGAATTGAAAGTTCTGCGCAGAGAAAGTTCATCTCGATTTCCCGGCGTGGTTACCCTTGTCAGTGAGGCAGAACGGAGGGCCTGACAAGCACAGCTGTCTAGTCATTCGGATGGGACGAAAAACCAAGGTCCCGTGTTCACATTGGAGTGCACGTAAAATATCCCTAAGCAGTTGGAATTCGATACTGTTGAATAAGCTCTATACGATTACTAAATGTGTAGATTGTAGTCACCCACACTGCATGTTTCGCTTAACAATGAAAGGGTGCCGTTTTCAATGTTCGATCCTTTTGTTCTTCTACTCCTGATATGTTGGACTGTTGATCGATGGTTTCATATAAAAGACTACCAATAAGACTCTTTGTAGAAGAAGTTCCCAAAAAATATTATGTTGACTTAACGAGAAAGACCTCTAAACATGCTCCAAATTGTAAAAATACGACTTTTTGGATTTTCAATCTCTTTTTTTCGGCTATCCCTGATATTTAGAAAAAATAATACAATGATTTCACACAACAGGCTAGCTATTAGACTCTCTATTGACAAAAGTCTCACCGCACTCCCTTCATTATAACCGAAGTTATCGTGCCCTAAATAATCAACAAATTAGCATGCTTATCTCTGCTTACCCTAAGCAGAAAATGCTGATCTTTAAACTCAATCATAACATTGACCTAGTGAACGTCTACACCAAGTTTGAACATTCTAGCTTAATTAGAAGGAGAGTAATTGTGTTCCAAAGTCCCGACCCTTCAAATTGCTTCTATTTTTCATTTTCAATTCAAAATGGTGACCATCACGTGACAGAAATCAAAATTCTATTCGCAACATTTTTTAGGCCTTCCTACAAGGATTCAGAAAATATAACTCCCGAGTCTGTAAGTAAAATAGCAAAAAAGCCTTAGTGATTTTTCACTTTTAAATATGGCGGCACTTCCGGTTCGATCGACAAACTCCATATTTTGTTTACAAATCAGTAATTACTTATCTAGTATCCAAAAAAAAATCAGGTCATTCTGACCTATATTTCGATGATTTTTTTGAAAATTTTAATCCTTAATTTCGTCAAGGGGAGATAATTTAGAAAATTTCTAATTATATTTTTGAAGTCACATCGGTAAGATCTACTTAGATACTAAATTTCATGAAAATCGTACAACTATTAAAGAAGTTGTCAAATTGGTCTAAACTTCCGGTTCGAAATCACAGCGACGAATTTTCGAAATTCGAAAATGTGAAACTGCAGATGAAAATGATTTTTTTAAAGGTATTCAAAGAAAAAAGAATTAGTAAAATCGGTCAAAAAATAACAAAGTTACGACTATGCATTGTCATTTTTTTCGTTCGTAAAATTCGGTGATTTCGGATTCGTAAAACGTTTCGAAAATATATTTAATCAAGGTTCGCACCCCATTTTTTTTGGGGGGGGGGTAGGTCAAAATTTCAGAAAGATCCTATGGATAGATTCTGAGAAATCCGATTTGCAGAAAACACACACAAAAAAAAAAATAATAATAACTAGATCTGCTACTGTCCCATGCAGATATGAAAGCTTTCATATTCACTGTCACTTCCTGTCACATGTCATGGGTCATATAAATAATCCAAAGAAGAAAAAATAAATCATTAAAATCGGTCACAATCTATCGAAATTAATGTGATTTTTCACTCGTAAACAACTTTGTCGACACGAAAAACATCAAAAGCGAAATTCGAATTTTTGAAATATTCAAATAACAAAACCACCCGTATCCCGTCTATCCTGAAATTGAAATGTATTAAATTTTAGACATAGGAGACGCATTGAACATACTATGACCTATTGTGTTTCTGCTCTGACCGATTTTTAGGTTTTCCTTCAAGGGTTCAGAAAACTAACTCCCATGTCTGTAAGTGCAATATCGCAAAAGATCTATTGTTTTTTCACGTTTCAAGATGGTGTCACTTCCGGTTCGATCGACAAACTCCATGTTTTGTGTACGAATCAGTAATTACTTGTCTAGTATCGAAAAAAAAATTAGGTCATTCTGACCTTTATTGCGACGATTTTTTTGAAAAATTTGATTCTTAATTTCACCAAGGGGAGGTAATTTTTCAAGTCGCATCAGTAATGTCTAGATACATACTAAATTTCATGAAAATCGTACAACTATTAAAGAAGTTGTCAAGTTGGTTTCAACTTCCGGTTCGAAATCACAGCGACGAATTTTCGAATATTACAAAACTTTTAAAAATAAGCTCCCCCTGACCAGCTTAATCGTTCTCAATAAACGTTTGCCCCTTAAAATCGGCAAATTGCTGACTTTAAAGTGAGAAACATTACAACCGGGCGAAATTTTCTGTTTTATCCCTCTTACAGTACCATTGATTACCAACCGATTATTACGAAACTTTAAAAATAAAACAGAAAGAGAGAAATGCGGCTTAACGTCCATTCGACAAAAACGAGGTCATTTCGGGACTAACATATGTCTTTTAATTTTATTGAAAAATTTCCCTTGCGCGTACGGGTCTTTAACCGTGGGAGGTAACCGAAGGACACGGGGAAAACCCACGCGGTTGGACACCATACTCCATGTCACGTGCAACCTGGAAATCGAAACGACGCCGCTTGACTCAATGACAGACGTTACGATACAGCGCGCACATGCTAACCATTCAGCCATTCAGCCTCCCTAAAATCGGAAAATTGCTGACTTATAGCAAGAAACATTTCAACCGGGCATTTCAATCGAAACAACGCCAGTTGACTCAATGACAGACGTTACGATACAGAGCGCAGGTGCTAACCTTTCAGCCACGTAACCTCCCTAAATTTGGCAAATTGCGGACCAACAGCGAGAAACATTTCAACCGGCCCAAATTTTCTATTTTAACAGTTTAATTTGCACCGAATATTACAAAACTTTTAAAAATAAGCTCCCCCTGACCAGCTTAATCGTTCGCAATAAACGTTTGCCCCTTAAAATCGGCAAATTGCTGACTTTAAAGTGAGAAACATTACAACCGGGCGAAATTTTCTGTTTTATCACCTTTACAGTACCAGTACCATGGAATACCAACCGATTATTACAAAACTTTAAAAATAAAACAGAAGGAGAGAAATGCGGATTAACGTCCATTCGACACAAACTAGGTCATTTCGGGACTAATATATGTTTTTTAATTTTATTTATAAACTTCCCTTACGCGTACTGGTATTCAGGAGTGGGAGAAAACCGAAAGACACGGAGAAAACCCACGAGGTTGGACACCATACTCCATGTCACGTGCAACATGGAAATCGAAACGACGCCGGTTGACTCAATGACAGACGTTACGACAAAGCGCGCGTATGCTAACCATTCAGTCATTCAGCCTCCCTAAAATCGGGAAATTGCTGACTTATAGCAAGCAACATTTCAACTTTTCTGTTTTAGCAGTTTAATTTGCACGGTACATTAATTACCAACCGATTATTACAAAATTTTTGAAAATAAGCTCCAACTGACCAGCTTAATCGTATGCAATAAACGTTTGGCGTGAATTGAAAGTTCTGCACCGAGAAAGTTCATCTCGATTTTCCGGCGTGGTTCCCTCTTGTCAGTGAGGCAGAACGGAGGGCCTGACAAGGACAGCTGTCTAGTCGTTCGGATGGGACGAAAAACCAAGGTCCCGTGTACACATTGAAGTGCACGTAAAAGATCCCTTAGCAGTTGGAATTCGATACTGTTGAATAAGCTCTATACGATGACTAAATGTGCAGATTGTAGCCACCCACGCTGCATGTTTTGCTTAACAATGAAAGGGTGCCGTTTTCAATGTTCGATCCTTTTGTTCTTCTACTCCTGATATGTTGGATTGTTGATCGATGGTTTTATATAAAAGACTACCAATAAGACTCTTTGTAGAAGAAGTTCCCAAAAAATATTAAGTTGACTTTACGAGAAAGACCTCTAAACATGCTCCAAATTGTAAAAATACGACTTTCTGGATTTTCAATCTCTTTTTTTCGCCTATCCCTGATATTTAAAATAAATGATACAATGATTTCACACAACAGGCTAGCTATTGGACTCTCTATTGACAAAAGTTTCACAGCCCTCCCTTCATTATAACCGAAGTTATCGTGCCCTAAAGAATCAACAAATCAGCATGCCTATCTCTGCTTACCCTAGGCAGAAAATGCTCATCTTTGAACTCAATCATGACATTGACCTAGTGAACGTCTACACCAAGTTTGAACATTCTAGCTCAATTAGAAGGAGAGTTATTGTGTTTCAAAGTCTCAGCCCTTCAAATTGCTACTACTTTTCATTTTCAATTCAAAATGGTGACCATCACGTGACCGAAATCAAAATTCTGCTCCCTACGATTTTTGGGCCATCCTTCAAGGATTCAGAAAATATTCTGACCTATATTTCGACGATTTTTTTGAAAATTTTGATCCTTAATTTCACCAAGGGGAGATAATTTAGAAAATTTCTAATTATATTTTTGAAGTCACATCGGTAAGATCTACTTGTATACTAAATTTCATGAAAATCGTACAACTATTAAAGAAGTTGTCAAATTGGTCTAAACTTCCGGTTCGAAATCACAGCGACGAATTTTCGAAATTCGAAAATGTGAAACTGCAGATGAAAACGATTTTTTTCAAGGTATTCAAAGAAAAAAGAATTAGTAAAATCGGTCAAAAAATAACAAAGTTACGACTATGCATTGTCAGTTTTTTCGTTCGTAAAATTCGGTGATTTCGGATTCGTAAAACGTTTTGAAAATATATTTAAACAACGTTCGCACCCCATTTTTGGGGGTGTAGGTCAAAGTTTCAGAAAGATCCCATGGTTAGATTCTGAGAAATCCGATTTGCAGAAAATACACAAAAAAAAAAAATAATAATAATCTTAACAGAAACAATAAGCTTTCATATGTAATATGAAAGCTTAATAATAATCTTAACAGAACTTAATAATAATCTTAACAGAAACAATAAGCTTTCATATGAAATATGAAAGCTTAATAACTTTAACAGAAACAATAAGCTTTCATATGTAATATGAAAGCTTAATAATAACTTTAACAGAAACAATAAGCTTTCATATGTAATATGAAAGCTTAATAATCTTAACAAAAACAATAAGCTTTCATATGTAATATGAAAGCTTAATAATAATTTTAACAAAAACAATAGTGTTTCACACAAGCTTCGCAGTGTGAAACCCTAATAATAATTTTAGTAATCACAATAGGCTTTCAGACGAAAGTCTGAAAGCCTAATAAGAATAATAATAATTTTAACAAAAACAATAGTGTTTCACACAAGCTTCGCAGTGTGAAACCCTAATTACCATTTCAATTAAAAACTTTAAAACAAAATTTTAGAGAGTGTCATTGTTGACAAGCGAGATGTTTTGACAGATTCAGCACGTGGTAACTTAAAAGACTGGATAAGCCTGACAGTGACCGACTTTCTGTCAAATTTTGAGGACCCATCCAGACTAATATTCGTAGAATATTTGTTTGGATGATAAGAGACTATGATATAATATAGATCAGTGATGTCATGCTTATCAGTGATTGTAGCGGCCAAGCGAATATTCACTGCATTGACGTCATATATAGATAGACGCCTTATGATTGGCCAGGGCCGCCATGACACAAAGCTTAATAACTTTAACAGAAACAATAAGCTTTCATATGTAATATGAAAGCTTAATAATAACTTTAACAGAAACAATAAGCTTTCATATGTAATATGAAAGCTTAATAATCTTAACAAAAACAATAAGCTTTCATATGTAATATGAAAGCTTAATAATAATTTTAACAAAAACAATAGTGTTTCACACAAGCTTCGCAGTGTGAAACCCTAATAATAATTTTAGTAATCACAATAGGCTTTCAGACGAAAGTCTGAAAGCCTAATAAGAATAATAATAATTTTAACAAAAACAATAGTGTTTCACACAAGCTTCGCAGTGTGAAACCCTAATTACCATTTCAATTAAAAACTTTAAAACAAAATTTTAGAGAGTGTCATTGTTGACAAGCGAGATGTTTTGATAGATTCAGCACGTGGTAACTTAAAAGACTGGATAAGCCTGACAGTGACCGACTTTCTGTCAAATTTTGAGGACCCATCCAGACTAATATTCGTAGAATATTTGTTTGGATGATAAGAGACTATGATATAATATAGATCAGTGATGTCATGCTTATCAGTGATTGTAGCGGCCAAGCGAATATTCACTGCATTGACGTCATATATAGATAGACGCCTTATGATTGGCCAGGGCCGCCATGACACACAGCGCGAGATTTCCCTTCAGGGCAGAAGCCGCGAAAACCAATGTAAACAAACGGCAAACTGATGGTGAAAGTCAATCAATTTTTGGTGGAATTTAGGGTCCTATCGACAAACCCAACACATTAATTTATTTAATTGAAACCGTAGCTTTATTTTTATATAGTTTGGGGGGAATTATAAAGCGTTAAACATTTATTTCATAGGGAAATACAGACCGATACCGTGACGACAGCGCTTGTAAAAAGTATTTTTAGAATAAAATAAATCAATAATTTAATATTAAAAATAAAATTCAGTGCTTTAAAAACTTGCGCTCTAAAAGGCTACGTCCTGCGAGTTACAAAAATGTTTAGTTTGAAATTTTAGAGTTAGTAGTTTTTGTTTAAATCAAATTTTAAAACTGCCACGCCCATATTTTAATCTTGAAAATTTGGCACCCATATTTTATTCTATTTTTTTTGTAATAGTAGTAATTGAGAGAGCTATTGGAACTTCTACAACAACTTTCATAAGAACCGGTATATGAAAAATTATAAACATGAAGATCATATTTTTTTACTTCATTATTTATATTTTTAAAAGGTATGTCAATACAGATGTTCTTGAAGAAAAAACTTGGAAGTTTTAGGGTCCAATTATGGAATTTAATTTTTTTTTGTCAAAATCATAATTTAGATGACTGCTGGAAATTGTGTCACAACTTTCTTAAGTGTATGAAATAATTAAAAATGCAAAGATTATATTTTTTATTTCAATTTTTTTATATTTCAAAAATTACACAAACTAGCCGGTATTGTGGTGGTGGGGGGATTTTGAAATTGCTACACCCATTTTTTTATGTTGGAAATTTTTGTTACCAAAATTTTATTCTATTCTATAGCACTTAAGCATATGAAATAATTAAAAACGTGTAGGTCATTTTATTTACTTCATTATTAAAACTTTTATACCTAAACCTGATAGTTCATTTAAAAATTTCTCATTTGCCCCTTGACTCAGTTATACTTAGACAAGAAATTTGGTATGATTTATCAAAATAGATAAAAAGTAATAATGAAAATGTATTTTAATATGAACAAACCAACAATGAGGCTAATAAAAAGAGTAATTAGTAGATGGCACACTTGACATTTTTTAATTGCTTATTTTCGCCATGTATCAAAGTTCAAATTGCTCATCATCGAACTTAGTCAAGGTAATAATGAAATGAAATGGGGTTTAACGTCCTACTGTTCTGCTCCTATCTTGGCTAATGAACACAGGCATACACCATACAGTGTGCTATGAGGGAAAATTTGCCCGGGCAGCAGCGCTACGGCCTACTCTTATATCAAATTCCAACTGCCAAGAGATTTTTTTACGTGTACGTACGTCTGTGTGTACATAGGACCTCTGTTTTTTGCACCATCCGAATGACTAGACAGCTGTCCTTGTCAGGCCATCCGTCCTGCACCACTGACAAGGGGAAACCACGCCGAAAAATCTGGACGAACTATCTCTGCCAATGCAGGGATGAACACCCGACCTTCAGGCTAGCCAGTCAGTGTCTTACCCACTTAGCCACGTGATCCCCATTAGTCTAGGTATTGGTGTGATGATAATTTTTTCAATAATTCACTTGCACATACGGTTCATTTGCAGTGGGAGGAAACCGGACGACCCCTCATTGCCTCAAGGTTTGATAGCTGACCCTACACCTTGTCATGTACAACCAAGGAATCAAAAACCACCCCAGTTCACTCAATGACAGACCTTATGATACAAGGCACTTACACACATGGCCCCTGTATAATACTGGCAATACAAGGCACATACACACATGGCCCCTGTATAATACTAGCAATACAAGTTTTATTGCTTGTCTGATAAATTACCACACACTTATGATTTTTTTGCCTCATTGACTTATCTTTTCAAAAGAAGAATATTCTTAAAATTGTAATCACATTGACAATCACATGACTTCTGAATGTACAGGTAAGCCTCTGTGGACGATTCTAACTTATGATTATTTTGCCTCATTTACTTTTAGTCAATGATGCAGGATGGAGGGCCTGACAAGGACTGATGGTCTAGTCATTTGGATGGGACAAAAAACTGAGGTCCTGTGCACATGTTGGCATGCAAGTAAAAGATCCCTTAGTAGTTGGAATTCGATATAAGAGTTGGCTGTAGTGCCGCACATGCTAATCATTCCACCCACCCCCACCCCAATTCAACGTCACATTTCAAATTGGGTCCTGGAACTCACCAACTTGAAACAATTTCCACGTAATCTGGATGTCAGGTGGCTATTTTCATATATATGAATGAATACACAAAAATATAAAAGTTTTTGAAAAAAGAACTACATTATTTGTCGATTACTAGTACTTTCGCTTATTTTATTAAGCTCTTCAGATAATCAACATTTAGTTAATACAACAAATAATGTAGTTCTTTTTTCAAAAACTTTTTATATTTTTGTGTATTCAATACCTAAGAGTAGTTATCTTCAACTTTTCATATATGAATGAATATATAGACCTAGGTAAAGTTATTCATATCTTGCAATGTATTCATATCCTTTAAGTTAGGGCCTTCCAAATTGGGCCCTGCATTTTCTACAACTGGAACTGACTGGACGTATGTTTTATTCTCCATCTGAACGAGTAGACCACATTGTCTTTGTTAGAACGTTATAGTACAATATTCATCACAAAAATATCAACAAATAAGAATCATATTCATAAAAATAATTTCTTTATTCATTCTTGAACACTTTTTGACTGTTATATGAGTTGCTGGTTTGCTCTCGGTGTTGGCCGAGAAAATTCATCTGGATTTCCCGGCGTGGTTCATCTTGTCAGTGGTGCAGTAGGCGGGCTGTAGGCCTACAGAGGGCTGAACTTGGACAATTTTCGAGTCATTTAGATGGGACGAAAAACCAAGGTCCAATGTACACATTGCACAGCCCCGGCAGAACAGCAGAATGTTAAACTCCATTTCGTTTCTCTTGTGAGTCGAAATGTTTGAATCTTTTAGTTAAATAACAGTAAAATATCATTTTCTGTGTGACATAAAGTCTTCTTTTGAAAAACTTGTTATGTTATTCATGACTGAATGTAGCAGGAAACATTTCCTCTTATGAGACCTACAAATACAAAGAAAGTAGTACAGGGTTAAAAATGTATCATCACTTGCATAAAAAATATCAAGCAGTCCGAGAGGAGGTCATATTTCCAGGGCCTGTGTGTCAACCCTTTATTGTACCTAAATTTACATTTTGAAGAAAGCTAATTTAAATTTATCCTAAACCCTCTTTCTGATCAAATATATATATACAAATCGCTTTTATTGAAGTTTTAATGCATATCTTTATAAATAGCACTTTGAATTGACAAAATGCCTAGACCCTTTTTTTTTTTTAAGTAGAAATTTTTATAGGGAATTGGTTTATAATTTTAATCGAATGTCAAACACTACCGTCTGGTTATTCCAGTCTACATGGTATTTTTTGTGTGTGCTCTGCAAAAAAGTATATATGCTTCACCATAGAACTCTATGGCTTCACCCATGGAGGTGTATATAGCCTCGTTCTTCAAGTCTCTAGTCTGAAATGTATTATGGTACATGATTCGTATACCAATGGTAAATTTTTTATTTTGTCTTATATATTGCATATCAGAAGCCCATCTTTTCATGGTAAGATCACAACATCAATGTTGATTTGAACTGACAAATAATTTGTGTTTTCAATGTTGAAGACTTTGGATGATATTGAGTTAGAGATTTAGATACTTTAATTTAAGTTAATGAAAATGATGTAAAGTTTCTTTTTCATTTCATTAATTTGGGTCTGTTATTACTATCATTATCATCATATGGGCCTAGATCTATTGTGTAATATATAATTATTTTGGGTTCAGCCCCTTTTAAATAAAGTAATCTTAATTATCCTATTTTAATACAAAAAAAGTTATAATCGACAGGGTTTTTTTTCTTGCAAAACAAAAATTAAATTTGTAAAATAATTAAAATGGTAGGCCTATATCATATGAACACGACTGGCTGGATAAATAAAGAAACAATGATTGATAAATAATAATACTGCTAAACATGAATAATATATATGTTGTAGGCCTTAGCGATGTCACTTAAAATTAATTGTTCTTTATTTCTTAAATTTATCTTGTTTTGAATTGGTAATAAAATAAGTTTTATAACGCCACGGTACGGCCCATGTCATTGCACTGTCACCGTTTCAACTTACGGCAAGGCCTAACGATAAAATGCTTATTATACGAACGAAATATTTACTGAAAACTAATAATATCGATAAAAAAATTTACTTATGCACTTTCAAATATTTATTTCGGGCGCAGTTTGTCAGTTTTGCAGTGGTAGTTTTGATTTTCTATTATTCCAAAACTCAAAACACTGTCGTACAGATGGCAGCCATATTGGTTTCTTCCCTCAACGGAAGTCGCAACGTCTCTACCACGCGATTCTGGCGAATGACGTCAATGGCGGGATCAGTTTGATGCAATGACGTATATATTAACTAGACCGCGCGCATGTCCAATCTCGACAGCAAACCAGTCATAACATCCGGTTCAGTCAGAAGGCGGTAAGTAGCTTACAGATTCTAAAAGTTTTTAGCATGCTATTCATTTAGTACGCATTTGTTTACTTATTTAACATGATTACATCGGGCTGTGCTGTTGTATGTAGCAATAGAGATGAAAAAAAAGTCAGATAGTTCATGCTGACGGTAAAATTTTCATCATGAAAGTAGGACAGTCGCCTTTCCAACAGTATGACTCAGTATGAGTATGATGACCGGGTAGGCCTAGATACTAGATAGGAGTTTGGTAGTTTATTTATACAAGTTTTATAATTATCCATGCTTAAATTCGAACATCCCTAGGCTTATGCTAAGTCCGTGTGTGTCTTCATTGGGCTAGCTGTCGAAATTTTCAATAATATTAATATTTCATTGATAAAAGATAAGATGAATCATATCCATGGCGATGTACGGTAATATAAATATTAAAGGCCTGCTGCTACAACAGGCAATCGGTATTTCGCCTGTGGAAACGTTATGACTTTAGGTTAGAATAAATAAAAGATGATGCCGCTTCTGAATAGTTAAAATCAACTTGATTTTCTATTTTATTTCACATTACTAAGCCTATGTCCGTGAGAAATGTTCTAGCTACGGAACTTAAAAGCACTTGGGGAATAGGCCTATTTTAGTCAAAATAAAATACTGTATTTCAACGTAAAAAGGCCTATTGAAATATGGCGAAAAATACATCTAAATTTAAAATGAAATTATCTAGTCTAAACATTTTGTATTCAGACAATTTTTAAACATATATGCTAGATAGCTCTAAGATAATGAAATAATAATTAATGTCACTTCTGACCTAGTTAAAATGAATCGACTTGCATGTATACCTATATAAATCTTTTTAAATTTCACAGTGCTAAGCTCAAATCCGTGAGTAATGGTGTAGCTATGGAAATGAAAAGCCCTTGGGAAATAGGCCTAGTTTGAAAAACATTTATTCCAACGTTTAAGGCCTATACGACATTTCAGGCATCGCAACTGATAGAAATATGGCGAAAAATACATTTAAAGTAATATCATCTTAACATTTTATTAGATAAATTTCATCATATAAGCTACATTTATCTAAGATAATGAAAATTACAATCAACTTTAAGTTTTAATAAATGTTTTAATATTTGGTAATTAATAAAATATTTTTAAAAATGTATCTTATTATGTTAAGATTCACAGGATTATTTTTATTCAAAACGAAAATGGTAAATTGATATTTAATTTTGTTGTATTTTTCAGATCACTTCCACGATTGTAAATGACATACACAGATTATGAAGTGACAGGAGAAAATAAGAAAAACTTATCAAATTAATAAAAATAGGTTGCCAGGCAACGAAACATACGCCCACACAGCAGCCAAATCGTCCGGGCAGTCAACAAGAGTTGTCGCATATTAAGGAATTATCAGAAAATCATTAGAATTTGTTTGGTTTTTATAATCAAACATTTTTTTTATAAATCAGATAATAATTGTGACCTCCAGAGGCACAACAAGCTGAAAAGGGCGATTTTTTTGGACAATCAGGGGCCATAATTCAGGAAGTTACGATCCGATGGGCGCAAATATCGAAAGGAACCAAGATCTTTGGGTTATAAACATACATGTCAAGTTTCATCAAAATTGGTTCAAAATTGTGACCTCTATAAGGTCCACAACCTTGATACAACATATTTTCACACTATTCGCGTACAAACGGCGGCCATTTTGTCCGTCAATTTTGGTCCGATTTTCACGAAATTCGAATTTAACCTTCATAACCATGGAACGGTGATATAATCAAACGTTTTTTTAAATCGGATAACAATTTTGACCTCCAGAGGGACCACAAGCTAAAAAGGGCGATTTTTTGGACAATCAGGGGCCATAATTCAGGAAGTTACGATCCGATGGGCGCAAATATCCACTCAATTATTAGTACCAACATTTTTTGTGAATCCTTGGTAATGATGCGTGTGGGTTTTGTAATGAAGAGCCAGAGACATAGTTTAAAAGTGTGGCACTGCTCCTAAGTATCTGTGTGGACGTGTTCAGTCTTACAATCTACCGAAAATCGAAAAATGCGACCATAGACAACTGATCATACCAAGTTAAAGGATGGCTAGAAGGTGGTCTCATTACCTGTGAACCTTCGTCAACACACCTCATTAACATCATTCAAGAAACTGATTCAAACAGACTTTATGTAGACATGTTTTGTCAAACGCTACGAACACAATTTAAAACTATTATAGCAAGAACAGCTATCTCTGTATTACCAAGTCTTATGGATCTATCGTGTACCATTATATTACTGCACGATTGAATATTGCAAGATAGCTTGATAAAAAAAAAGTTTATTATCACCCATAAGCACATTCTACAGTAGATATCACTTGTGTGATAAATTTCATAATCTACTACAATATCATATGCATTTTTATTAAAATTTTGAATAGCCATTTTACTGTTTGTTTTCTTTCTGAAAAGATAATTTATTTGCAGTTATTTTATGACAATGTACACATTACATTGTAATTTGTTGGGGCATCTTTACAAATAATTGTTCAATACCGTGGTTGCTGCTAAAGTTATTTTCGAGAACATTGGGTGTGATTTTCATTATTTCTAATGACACTCGATCCTTAGACAAAGTGGAAAATATAATAACACAAGTGCCTTAAGGTCGCTTCGCTCAAAAACAATTTAGGTTTTTTCTTTAAAACCAACATGGATTCTTTCATTCCATAGCCTGGGGCGCACAAACAAAATTTCAATGGTGGCGGTTGGCGGGAAGGGGGCGCTATCAAAAAATCGTTCCACTCAATATTAGAAAATCAATTCGGCCCACTATTACCTTATTTTTGGCACCCAGTGAAAACTGGCATCGCCCGGCCCGAGATGGAGAACATTTTTTTTAAATTATCAATTATTACCCCCAGTTATAGGTCGAAAAGTAGTAAAGTATAGCACTGTGTAATTTTTGAATGACTCGGTTGAATATTGATTTGTAGTTGCGTATGTGGCATGGAGATAGGGGCGCCTTCTCAACCTTGTGGGTTTCCTCCGGGCACTCCGGTTTCCTCCCACTGCTAAAGACCCCTACGCACAAACGAATTATTGAAATAAAATCAAACCATAATATGTTAGTCCCAAAATGACATAGTTTGTGTCGAGTGGACGTTAAACCCAATTTCTCTCTCTGATTTGTAGGCCTCATTTTGTTTTTATTATGTTTAAGAGACAAAACGGTCCATTTTCCCGAAAGAATCCAGTCACTCGGCAAACAAAATCGACCCATCCCCAATAGCCCCCTGTTGTTCAGTCCTGTCCATTGCCCTTGTTGTGTCACATTTTAATATGCCATGAAGTGTATATTATTCAATTCCAAGCATTTCTAGTAGAATCACAGAGCAGCGTAAGGTTCTAGAAAATAATGCTGATTCGTGCTATATGTAAACACTGAGAACTGAGTTGTGGCATTTGGGCGCAGAAATCACACCAATCCCGATTCATAGGTCCTGTAGCAAATTGATAACCAGTAATCAGTTCAGAATAATAAAAAAAAAAGCTTAGGTCTAGACACTAGAGGGTCTGAGCATTTGGCTTTTAAAAGATAGGGTCGGTATAGATGCAATTGCTTACCTTACCTATTAAAAAAATGGGGTCGATGGGAAAACGTCTTTATTTAGGTTTTTTCCGATAGGGGAATCGTAAACAGACTTTTTATATTTATTTTTAATTTTTCGGGTGCCGTTATACGCCAATGAATCCTAATATTAATATGAAAATAAGTAGTTCAGCCAGACCTCAATCAGCGCATTGCCCATTCGTGGTCATATAGGCCTACTTGAAATTATAAGATATGATCACTTCTAAAAAATATAAAATTTTATTTGTGTACTGTACGGCGATGGTAATAACAGAAAAAATCTAAATTCCAATCAGTCTTTTTATTTACAAACGATATAACGATAAAAAATAAGGTGCACAACGTGTATTGTTTACATTAGAAATGTCACGCTTTCGGCTCTTCTTGACTGAACCGGAAGTCAGCACTGATTTGTCATCACGTCATGAGTAAACGGAGACCGCTAGATCGGAGACGGTCCTACGCAAATTGTGACGTCATATGTGAATTGTGGGTTAGGGTAAGGGTTAGGCTTGATCATGGGTTAGGGTTAGGGCTAGCCCTGTTTACATCTCGGGACTTTGACCAAATCTACAGGTCCTAGCCCTTACCCTAACCCTAACCCACAATCTATATATGACGTCATATGTGCTAAAATGCGTAGGACCGTCTCCGATCTAGCGTTCTCCTTAGTAAACAGATTGGCGTCATCGGTCTAGTTAATATATATATATACGTCATTGGTTTGATGACTGTGTTCAGATGGTAAACGTTTTTTTTTTCATCCACTGGAAAAAAACGCTTACCTGTTGAGATTGTACTATAGAGTGTAACCATAGAAACGATTGAAGTCATGTGATGTATATCCTCCAATTAATATGGCTATCCGCGCTTCAGTATGGCGGACACAAATGTCAATGACAATAAGTAACACAATTCCATTTTCAATGTAACAGTAGTGGTGGCTTTCGTGTTTGAGGTTAGTGCTACAATAGATTAAGCTATTTCCTTTACGAAATGACATAGTCCGCCCAGACACAGGTCTAAAGGTAGAGTGGCTCAGGCTAAAAATGTTTTAAAACAGACACTATTAGTATTTCGGGACAGTAAAGACATTATATATGATAAGACTTACTATAAAAACTTCATTGATCAACAATGGAAGTCTGGCCACTTCTGATTTTTGAGAATATATAACCATTTGGACATATGTTATAAATGGCTCAAAATCTGCCCGGCTTCCATAATCAAAGGAGTTATCTCTTAGTGAGAATTAGTCTCGGTCACCCAGATCCCCCTAGTCTTCAACGCACGGAGGGTCTGGGTCGGTTCTCAATTATTGACGAAAATTACTGGATAATCTACCACATAATAAACCAAACTCCAGGTTACGCATGGGCAATGGAACCCTTTGGCTAAAGTCTCGGTAAGTGATAGATATTATGAAGCCGGGCCGATTTTGATAGATTCTATAAGGCGAGGATAAAATATATCCCACAATTCACTTGGCACATCTTTTATTAGAAACAAAATAGAGACGATACAACAGCATGAATCGTGATTAAGGAGATTGTGTGAAGCCATACGTTTGATTCATGACGAGAGAAAATTACCATTTCAATTAAAAACTTTAAAACAAAATTTTAGAGAGTGTCATTGTTGACAAGCGAGATGTTTTGATAGATTCAGCACGTGGTAACTTAAAAGACTGGATAATCCAGACAGTGACCGACTTTCTGTCAAATTTTGAGGACCCATCCAGACTAATATTCGTAGAATATTTGTTTGGATGATATTGATAAGAGACTAAGTGAGAATAAGAGCTATGTCCCTTGGTTGTACTAAAAAAAATATGCTCCAAGCTACGCACGTCCCGGAAACGAAATAACTTTATCGCAGTCGGAAAATATAGTTTATTTCCATACTGCAAAGTAACAGATTACACTCTATGAGACGATTGGATTTGACATATGTACGCATGCGCAAACGCTTAGTTGTTTTAACAGTAAACCCGCGCCTTCAAATGTCTTTATATTAACTGTGTTTATAATGCTACAGTAGAAATTAAAATACATGTTAAGCTGGAGATGAAAATATCGGCATTTGACATGAATTATTTCAAGATTAGCCTAATACATACATGTATATTAAAATGAACAGTGCGTTTACTTATTTATACCCAGACACTGGCCTATTTTATTTATAATGGCATGTTATACAGAGGGAGAGAGAGGGGTCTATAAATCTAATAATGTAACACTCTAAGGTGAATCTCAAAGATAACTAAATATTATATTGTGTAGTACGATGTTTGTTATGAAAAATAAATTGCCGGGTAAAGTGTACACGAGGAAAATAAAATGACATGTAATACGGGGAGTGAGAGAGAGGGATTAACCCCCCCATAAAACTATTAATTTAAGACTTTATTTTTTGTCCCTCAGATAAATAAATATATTGTACTGCATGATGTTTGTTATGAAAAAAAAAGAACACATTGCTGGATAAGTGGCGTATGCGCCGAGCCAGCGATTATTGCGTATGTACCGAATTTAGAGCCAAATTTTGTAGTTTCGTCTGTATAAAGGGTGGTATTTTTCGCCGACTTCAAGGTTTCCTAAACATTTGGACACCGGCGCTCACATGATATTCTTTGAACTGTAGATTTTGATGGAGTGTAATTAGATTTAGTCCCGCGAGAGCCAAACATGCGGTTATAACCACTGCTACGTTACCATTGGAAACGTTTAGATTTTTAAGTTTCATGACCAAATAATGGCATTCTGCTGTGTATCTTTTATTTTTGACATCATACAAAATTCCTTCGTTCGTCTAAAAAGGTTTGGACTTGCAACCATTCTTTTTACATGCCAATTGTTTTTTATTTTCATTATTAGCCTTCATGCGAATCATTTCTTTTTTAGTCTTCCTAAGTTGATTTTTTTTTAAAACTTGGCGATTGTGCTTTTATGACAATCGCCGCAAATACTTTTTTTCTATCTAAATCAGTCAAGGTCGCATTGGCAGATGTCCGAGTCTCTCTGTTTATTAAATTAATTTCACTTGTGTCTGCCGATGGAGTAACGTAAACTATCCCGGAAAAAATGGGGTGTCAAGAAAATCGTCGTATGATTTCATACATTTAGTGGACTTAACCTTACTTTTACTCAGCGTCCTAGTCTTTGTCGTCAGTCTGGCCAGTCTATTTTGAATGTATTTGTCACCAAAAGTCACACAGTCGTCGTGTAAAGCAGTCATGACAGGCCGATGCTCCGAAGTTGTCGGGAATTTATTAACATTTGTCTAGCATAAAGCCTATTTGTGATTTTTGTCATAGGTAGTTTGTTACAGTTCCCAAATCATATGGGTACTTGTCCAATCCAATGCTGGATAGCAAATCATCCGTGGACGATATCTTGCAGGGCTCAGTCTCAAATCTTGAAAACAATAAGTCCGTCGATCAAAGCCTATGCCTACAGGATGGTTAGATAATATACTATGATTATAAAAATAATTTACACCATGTTACCGAAAAGGGTCTGGAAAATAAAGACTACAAATAAAAAGTTTGTTTCGGTTATTTTCCGGTCTCAAATAGTTCTGCGTATTTAGAGCTAGCAAATATTTATTTCCTAACCACGATAGATGCCAGTGTAAACCAAGAATGTAGCCACTTAATAAAAGTAAATCTCGAAAGGTTGTAGTAAATTTATCTGGGCAATCTCATGTGGTTGAAAGTTAGAAATGAGACGAAGCTATTACAGCTAGCTCTGTATTTAAATCACCAAAATCGGCAAAATCAAAAATCAAATCAAGGAGTGAAATCAAAATTTTTGCTCACGTTCGCTATTAAATAAACACGTAAGTCGAAGCCTGTAATGAGTATATTTTTTACTCGGCGTTATATACCAATACATGTTTGTAAAAATACCTCATGTGACGTATATTTGCTGCAACTTCCTAAACCACGTGCACGGCGCTAACTTCTGCTCACTTCAGAAGATTTCGCGACGGAGCAATCACACAGATAAGCGGGTCAGTTTTTATAAGGACAAATATTGTGTCTCTGAACCACTCTACTAAAGGAACTACTGTCTGTTCCAGGCAACACTACAACTCGAAAATTGCTTGCTATTTCTTCAATTTTTAATTTAAATGGTTAAAACTTAACAACCTACCTGGAATGGTCATCCCGTTACTTTCTATCGCACATTTACCAATTTCAGATCAAGATATGTAACCTTTCTCTCTTGAAAAATCCTTCTTTATTTATTTCGCGGTATTGAAGTCTGCCATGCTTGACCTAATTATTTGGGATAACCAAATCGAACAGGGGTGTGGATATGGCTTTGAGTCATTTCGTCCTATCTGTATGTTTAGATAGTTGTTTCGATCCAAACTGATCCCGCAGTGAATATTCGCTTGGCCGCTACAATCACTGATAAGCATGACATCGACAAGGCTTAATGAGTACGGCATATTAACTTTTTTACTCCGACAAATTAAATTCTCAAAAATAAATAGGTGTTAAGTAAACATTGCACGAGCCGTTGAGCCAATGACTACGGCGCGTGCAGTCAACGCATGTGTTCTGGACTGTCATCTGTTACAGAGATAATTCGTAAGTAATTCTCTGTGAAACAGATTGGTTTCGATCTAGTAGAATATAACTTGCTTGAAAGAGCTATTTAAGGGAAGTAATAGAAATTTGCTATTTGGTTTCAGACCACAGTTTTTTGTTCCACTGCCTTAGATATAATATTAAATTTGCTATTACGGTATTTTTATACGCCCACATTTTCATGTGGACGTATTATGTCGTCGCCCCTGTCCGTCCGGACGTCCGTCCGTCCGGACGGAGGTCCGGACGTCCGTCCGGACGTCCGTCCGTCCACAATTTGTTTGTGGACTCTTTACAGGTCACAATTCTTATCCGATTTTGACGAAACTTGAAATATAGGTTTATCCCCAAAAGATCTCGGTTCCTTTCGATATTGGCATGTATCGGATCAAAACTTCATGGATTATGGCCCCTGATTGTACGAAAAATCACGTTTTTATTAGCTTGTGGACCCTATAGAGGTCACAATTTTGAACCGATTTTGATGAAACTTGACATGCATGTTTGTAACCCAAAGATCTTGGTTCCTTTCGATATTTGCGGCTATCGGAATGTAATTTCCTGAATTATGGCCCCTGATTGTCCGAAAAATCACCCTTTTTAGCTTGTGGTCCCTCTGGAGGTCACAATTATTATTCGATTTAAAAAAACGTTTGATTATATCACCGTTACACCCTAAGGAACGTTGTGTTCGAATTTCGGGAAAATCGGACGAAAATTGACATACAAAATGGCCGCCGTTTGTACGCGAATACTGTTAAAAAATGGTATATAAAGGTTGTGGACCCTGTGGAGGTCACAATTTTGATTTGATTTTGATGAAACTTAAAATTCATGGTTATAACCTAAAGATCTTGCTTCCTTTCGATATTTGCGCAGATCGGATGGTAACTTTTTGAATTATGGCCCCTGATTATACGCAAAATCGCCTTTTTTTTAGCTTGGAGGTCACAATTATTATTCGATTTAAAAAAACGTTTGATTATATCACCGTGACACCCTATGGAAGGTTGAGTTCGAATTTCGGGAAAATCGGACGAAAATTGCCATACAAAATGGCCGCCGTTTGTACGCGAATACTGTTAAAAAATGGTATATCAAGGTTGTGGACCCTGTGGAGGTCACAATTTTGATTCGATTTTGATGAAACTTGAAATTCATGGTTATAACCCAAAGATCTTGCTTCCTTTCGATATTTGCGCATATCGGATCGTAACTTCCTGAATTATGGCCCCTGATTATACGCAAAATCGCCTTTTTTTTAGCTTGGAGGTCACAATTATTATCCGATTTAAAAAAATGTTTGAATATATTACCGTTACACCGTAAGGAAGGTTGAGTTGGATTTTCGGGAAAATCAGACCAAAATTGCCATACAAAATGGCCACCGTTTGTACGCGAATACTGTTAAAAAATGGTATATCAAGGTTGTGGACCCTGTAAAGGTCACAATTTTAATTCGATTTTGATGAAACTTGAAATTCATGGTTATAACCCAAAGATCTTGGTTCTTTTCGATATTTGCGCATATCGGATCGTAACTTCCTGAATTATGGCCCCTGGTTATACGCAAAATCCCCCTTTCTTTAGCTTGTGGTCCCTCTGGAGGTCACAATTATTATCCAATTTAAAAAAACATTTGATTATATCACCGTTACACTGTAAGGAAGGTTGAGTTTGAATTTCGGGAAAATCGGACCAAAATTGACAGACAAAATGGACGCCGTTTGTACGCGAATACTGTTAAAAAAATGATATATCATGGTTGTGGACCCTGTATAGGTCACAATTTTAATTCGATTTTGATGAGGAAGGTTGAGTTCTAATTTCGTGAAAATCGTACCAAAATTGCCGGACGAAATGGTCGCCGTTTGTACACGAATAGTGTAAAAATATGGTATATCATGGTTGTGGACTCTCTACAGGTCACAATTCTTATCCGATTTTGATGAAAAGTCACATTTCTAGGTTGTGTACCGTCACACCATAATCATTGTCGGTTTCGAATTTCAATTATATCAGACTGGAACTGACCAACTAAATGGCTGCTCCCAATACAGTATGAAATACAGGACTTAATTAAAGATGTAGGAAAAATCACTTTCGGTATTGCTTGTTCTCTGTCCATCTCTCGAAAATGTGGGCGTATCCTGCCTGGCAGTGCCAGCCTATCTTTTTAGATAGTCTAGTCTATTTCTTTTTTGATTTATTTTTTTTTTTGTATTTTGTGAAATGCCCCTAAGCAAATGATACTTTGACAGAAAACGGAAAGGGGTAGTAGCCACACAAGGTCAACTTCTGTTAGATCAAAGGCACGTCATTGCGTTTTTGTGTTCAGACCACGAGTTATTTTTTTTTACATTTAATTTATTCATATTTAGTGATGTGCGGTTTTTAAATTTTCTTTCGGTTTCGGTTTTTCTGAGGTAAAAAACCTCGGTTTCGGTTTTCGGTTTTTATACGCCCACATTTTCATGTGGACGTATATTGTCGTCGCCCCTGTCCGTCCGTCCGTCCGTCCACAATTGTTTGTGAACAGTCTACAGGTCACAATTTTTATCCGATTTCAATGAAACTTAAAACATAGGTTTATCACCCTAAGATCTCGGTTCCTTTCGATATTGGCATGTATCGGACTTTCATGGGTTATGGCCCCTGATTGTACGAAAAATCACGTTTTTAGCTTGTGAACAGTGTAGAGGTCACAATTTTGATCTGATTTCGATGAAACTTGAAATGCATGTTTATAACCGAAAGATCTTGGTTCCTTTCGATATTTGCGCGTATCGGATCGTAACTTCCTGAATTATGGCCCCTGATTGTCCGAAAAATCACCCTTTTTAGTTTGTGCTCCCTGTGGAGGTCAAAATTGTAATCTGATTCAAAAAACCGTTTGATTATATCACCGTTACATAGTTATGGGGGTTGAGTTCGAATTTCGTGAAAATTGGACCAAAATTGACAGACAAAATGGCCGCCGTTTGTACGCGAATAGTGTGAAAATATGTTATATCAAGGTTGTGGACCCTATAGAGGTCACAATTTTGAACCGATTTTCATGAAACTTGACATGCATGTTTATAGCCACAAGATCTTGGTTCCTTTCGATATTTGCGCATATCGGATCATAACTTCCTGAATTATGGCCCCTGATTGTCCGAAAAATCACCCTTTTTAGCTTGTGTTCTTTATGGAGGTCAAAATTGTTATCCGATATCGGATCATAACTTCCTGAATTATGGCCCCTGATTGTCCGAAAAATCACCCTTTTTAGCTTGTGTTCTTTATGGAGGTCAAAATATTTATCCGATTCAAAAAAACGTTAGATTATATCACCGTTACATAGTTATGGGGGTTGAGTTCGAATTTCGTGAAAATCGGACCAAAATTGACAGACAAAATGGCCGCTGTTTGTACGCGAATAGTGTGAAAATATGTTATATCAAGGTTGTGGACCCTATAGAGGTCACAATTTTGAACCGATTTTCATGAAACTTGAAATGCATGTTTATAACCGAAAGATCTTGGTTCCTTTCGATATTTGCGCATATCGAATCGTAACTTCCTGAATTATGGCCCCTGATTGTCAGAAAAATCACACTTTTTAGCTTGTGTTCCCTGTGGAGGTCAAAATTGTTATCCGATTCAAAAAAACGTTTGATTATATCACCGTTACATAGTTTTGGGGGTTGAGCTCGAATTTCGTGAAAATCGGACCAAAATTGACCGACAAAATGGCCACCGTTTGTACGCGAATAGTGTGAAAAAATGTTATATCAAGGTTGTGGACCCTATAGAGGTCACAATTTTGAACTGATTTTCATGAAACTTGACATGTATGTTTATAACCCAAAGGTCTTGGTTCCTTTCAATATTTGCGCCCATCGGATCGTAACTTCCTGAATTATGGCCCCTGATTGTCCAAAAAATCACCCTTTTTAGCTTGTGGTCCCTCTGGAGGTCAAAATTGTTATCCGATTTAAAAAAACCCTTTGATTATACCACCGTTGCATGGTAATGGAGGTTGAGATCGAATTTCGTGAAAATCGGACCAAAATTGACAGGCAAAATGGCCGCCGTTTGTACGTGAATAGTGTGAAAAAATGTTATATCAAGCTATAGAGGTCACAATTTTGAACCGATTTTGATGAAACTTGACATGTATGTTTATAACCCAAAGATCTTGGGTACTTTCTATATTTGCGCCCATCGGATCGTAACTTGCTGAATTATGGCCCCTGATTGTCCAAAAAAATCGCCCTTTTTAGCTTGTTCCTGTGGAATTCCGTGAAAATTGGACCAAAATTGACGGACAAAATGGCCGCTGTTTGTACGCGAATAGTGTGAAAATATGTTATATCAAGGTTGTGGACCCTATAGAGGTCACAATTTTGAACTGATTTTGATGAAACATGAAATACATGTTTATAACATAAAGATCTTGGTTCCTTTCGATATTTGCGCATATTGGATCTTAACTTCCTGAATTATGGCCCCTGATTGTACTAAAAATCGCCTTTATCACCTTGTGGTCCCTCTGGAGGTAACAATTATTACCTGATTTAAAAAAACGTTTGATTATATCACCGTTACAGGGTAATCTAGGTTGAGTTTGAATTTCATGAAAATCGGACCAAAATTGACAAACAAAATGACCGCCGCTTGTACGCGAATGGTGTAAAAATATGGTATATCACGGTTGTGAACCCTATAGGGGTCACAATTTTAATACGTTTTTGATGAAACTTGAAATACATTTTTATAACCTAAAGATCTTGGTTCCTTGCGATATTTGCGCATATCGGATTGTAATTTCCTGAATTATGGTCTCTGATTATACGGAAAATTGCCTTTATGGAGTTCAAAAACATTTGATTATATCACCATTACACTGTAATGAATTTTCAGTTTGAATTTTGTGAACATCGGACCAAAATTGATGAACAAAATGGCTGCCATTTTTACACGAATAGTGTAAAAATATGATATATCAAGGTTGTGTACCCTGTAGAGGTCACAATTTTAATTCAATTTTGGTCAAACTGAAAGATCTTGGTTCCTGTCGATATTTGGACATATCTGATCGTAACTTCCTGAATTATGGCCCCTGATTGTACGAAAAGTCGCCATAATATTAAATGTTTCGTATCCAGTGAAGGTGACAGCTTATTCCATGATATTAAATGATTCGTATACTTTACATTAGCATGGAGCAGAACTTTATAAAAACCAAACAAATTCTAATGATTTTCTGATAATTACTTAATATGCGAGAACTCTTGTTGACTGCCTGGACGATTTAGCTGCTGTGTGGGCGTATGTTTCGTTGCCTGGCAACCTATTTTTTTAAACACTGTGTAATGTATGTACTGATTTATGGTTATTTTATAGGAATACTTGAAAGCCAGAAAAAATATTAAAAATATTGATGTAAATAGTAAACAGCAAGTTTTGATACGCCCACATTTTCATGTGGACGTATATTGTCGTCGCCCCTGTTCGTCCGTCCGTCCGTCCGTCCACAATTGTTTGTGAACAGTCTACAGGTCACAATTTTTATCTGATTTCAATGAAACTTAAAACATAGGTTTATCACCCTAAGATCTCGGTTCCTTTCGATATTGGCATGTATCGGACCGTAACTTCATGGGTTATGGCCCCTGATTGTACGAAAAATCATGTTTTTTAGCTTGTGAACAGTGTAGAGGTCACAATTTTGAATCGATTTGGATGAAACTTGAAATGCATGTTTATAAGCCAAAGATCTTGGTTCCTTTCGATATTTGCGCCAATTGGATTGTAATTTCCTGAATTATGGCCCCTGATTGTCCGAAAAAACGCCCTTTTTAGCTTGTGGTCCCTCTGGAGGTCAAAATTGTTATCCGATTTCAAAAACCGTTTGATTATGTCACCGTGCCATGGTTATGAAGATTGAGTTTGAATTTCGTGAAAATCGGACCAAAATTGTCGGACAAAATGGCCGCCATTTGTACGCGAATAGTGTGAAAATACGTTATATCAAGGTTGTGAACAGTGTAGAGGTCACAATTTTGAACCGATTTGGATGAAACTTGAAATGCATGTTTATAACCCAAAGATCTTGGTTCCTTTCGATATTTGCGCATATTGGAACGTAACTTCCTGAATTATGGCCCCTGATTGTCCGAAAAATCGCCCTTTTTAGCTTGTGGTCCCTCTGGAGGTCAAAATTGTTATCCGATTTAAAAAAAATGTTCGATTATATCACCGTTTCATAGTTATGAAGGTTGAGTTCGAATTTCGTGAAAATCGGACCAAAATTGACGGACAAAATGGCCGCCATTTGTACGCGAATAGTGTGAAAATGTTATATCAAGGTTGTGGACCTTATAGAGGTCACAATTTTGAACCGATTTGGATGAAACTTGACATGTATGTTTATAACCAAAAGATCTTGGTTCTTTTCGATATTTGCGCCCATCAGATCGTAACTTCCTGAATTATGGCCCCTGATTGTCCGAAAAATTGCCCTTTTTAGCTTGTGGTTCCTCTGGAGGTCAAAATTGTTATCCGATTTAAAAAAACATTTGATTATATCACCGCTCCATGGTTATGAAGGTTGAATTCGAATTTCGTGAAAATCGGACCAAAATTGACAGACAAAATGGCCGCCGTTTGTACGCGAATAGTGTGAAAATATGTTATATCAAGGTTGTGGACCTTATAGAGGTCAAAATTTTGAACCAATTTTGATGAAACTTGACATGTATGTTTATAACCGAAAGATCTTGGTTCCTTTCGATATTTGCGCCCATCGGATCGTAACTAGCTGAATTATGGCCCCTGATTGTCCAAAAAAATCGCCCTTTGTAGCTTGTTCCTCTGGAGGTCAAAATTGTTATCCGATTTAAAAAAACGTTTGATTATATCACCATTTCATGGTTATGAAGGTTGAGTATGAATTTTGTGAAAATCAGATCTTGGTTCCTTTCGATATTTGCGCCCATTGGATCATAGCTTCCTGAATTATGTCCCCGGATTGTCCGAAAAATCGCTTTTTTCGCTTTTGGTCCCTCTGGAGGTCAAAATTATTATCCGATTTAAAAAAACGTTTAACTATATCATCGTTACATGGTAATGAAGAGAGAGTTTGAATTACGTGAAAATCGGACTAGAATTGACGGACAAAATGGCCGCCATTTGTACACGAATAGTGTGAAAATATGTTATATCAAGGTTGTGGACCCTATAAAGGTCACAATTTTGAATCGATTTTGATGAAACTTGACATGTATGTTTATAACCCAAAGATCTTGGTCCCTTTCGATATTTGCGCCCATCGGGTCATTACTTCCTGAATTATGTCCCCTGATTGTACGAAAAATCACCCTTTTTAGCTTGTTGTGCCTCTGGAGGTCACAATTATTATCTGATTTAAAAAAAAAACGTTTGATTATAAAAACCAAACAAATTCTAATGATTTTCTGATAATTCCTTAATATGCGAGAACTCTTGTTGACTGCCCGGACGATTTGGCTGCTGTGTGGGCGTATGTTTCGTTGCCTGGCAACCTATTTTTTTTATACGCCCACATTTTCATGTGGACGTATATTGTCATCGCCCCTGTTCGTCCGTCCGTCCACAATTGTTTGTGAACAGTCTACAGGTCACAATTTTTATCCGATTTCAATGAAACTTAAAATATAGGTTTATCACCCTAAGATCTCGGTTCCTTTCGATATTGGCATGTATCGGACGGTAACTTCATGGTTTATGGCCCCTGATTGTATGAAAAATCAAGTTTTTACACGCCCACATTTTTATGTGGACTTATATTGTCGTCGCCCCTGTCCGTCCGTCTGTCCGTCCGTCCGTCCGTCCACAATTTGTTTGTGGACTCTCTACAGGTCACAATTCTTATCCGATTTTGACAAAACTTGAAATATAGGTTTATCCCCAAAAGATCTCGGCTGCTTTCGATATTGGCATGTATCAGATGAAAACTTCATGGATTATGGCCCCTGATTGTACGAAAAATCACGTTTTTAGCTTGTGGACCCTATAGAGGTCACAATTTTGAACCGATTTTGATGAAACTTGACATGCATGTTTATAACCCAAAGATCTTGGTTCCTTTCGATATTTGCGCCTATCGGAATGTAATTTCCTGGATTATGGCCCCTGATTGTCCGAAAAATCACCCTTTTTAGCTTGTGGTCCCTCTGGAGGTCACTATTATTATCCGATTTAAAAAACCGTTTGATTATATCACCGTTATACCCTAAGGAAGGTTGAGTTCGAATTTCGGGAAAATCAGACGAAAATTGCCCTACAAAATGGCCGCCGTTTGCACGCGAATACTGTTAAAAAATGGTATATCAAGGTTGTGGACCCTGTAGAAGTCACATTTTTTATTTGATTTTGATGAAACTTGAAATTCATGGTTATAACCCAAAGATCTTGGTACCTTTCGATATTTGCGCATATTGGAACTTAACTTCCTGAATTATGGCCCCTGATTATACGCAAAATCGCCTTATTTTAGCTTGTGGTCCCTCTGGTGGTCACAATTATTATCCGATTTAATAAAACGGTTGATTATATTACCGTTACACCGTAAGGAAGGTTGAGTTCGAATTTCGGGAAAATCGGACCAAAATTGCCATACAAAATGGCCGCCGTTTGTACGCGAATACTGTTAAAAAATTGTATATCATGGTTGTGGACCCTGTAGAAGTCACAATTTTAATTTGATTTTGATGAAACTTGAAATGCATGGTTATAACCTAAAGATCTTGATTCCTTTCGTTATTTGCGCATATCGGATCCTAACTTCCTGAATTATGGCCCCTGATTGTCCGAAAAATCGCCTATGGTCCCTCTGGAAGTCACAATTATTATCCGATTTGAAAAAACGTTTGACTCTATCACCGTTACACCCTACGAAAGGTTGAGTTCGAATTTCAAGAAAATTGGACCATAATTGCCAGAAAAAATGGCCGCCGTTTGTACGCGAACAGTGTAAAAATATGGTATGTCAAAATTGTGGACCCTGTAGAGGTGACAATTTTAATTCGATTTTGATGAAACCTGAAATGCTTGTTTATAACCTAAAGATCTTTATTCTTTTCGTTATTTGCGCATATCAAATTGTAACTTAATGAATTATGGCCTTTGATTCTAGGAAAAATCACTTTCGGTATTGCTTGTTCTCTGTCTATCTCTCAAACAATTATTATCTGATTTAAAAAAAAACTCTGATTATATTACTGTTGCACCGTAAGGAAGGTTGAGTTCGAATTTCGTGAAAATCGTACCAAAATTGCCGGACGAAATGGTCACCGTTTGTACGCGAATATTGTAAAAATATGGTATAAATCATGGTTGTGGACTCTCTACAGGTCACAATTCTTATCCAATTTTGACGAAAAGTAACATTTCTAGGTTGTGTACCGTCAAACCATAATCATTGTCGGCTTCGAATTTCATGAATATCAGACTGGAACTGACCAACAAAATGGCTGCTCCCAATACAGTATGAAATACAGGACTTAATGATGTAGGAAAAATCACTTTCGGTATTGCTTGTTCTCTATCCATCTCTCAAAAATGTGGGCGTATCCTTCCTGGCAGTGCCAGCCTATCTTTTAGCTTGTGAACAGTGTAGAGGTCACAATTTTGAACCAATTTTGATGAAACTTGACATGTATGTTTATAACTGAAAGATCTTGGTTCCTTTCGATATTTGCACCCATCGGATCAAAACTTCCTGAATTATGGCCCCTGATTGTCCAAAAAAATCGCCCTTTTTAGCTTGTGGTCCCTCTGGAGGTCAAAATTGTTATCCGATTTAAAAAACCGTTTGATTATATCACCATGTCATGGTTATAAACGTTGAGCATGAATTTTGTGAAAATCGGACCAAAATTGACGGACAAAATGGCCGCCGTTTGTACGCGTATAGTGTGAAAATATCTTATATAAAGGTTGTGGACCTTATAGACCAACAAAATGGCTGCTCCCAATACAGTATGAAATACAGGACTTAATGATGTAGGAAAAATCACTTTAGGTATTGCTTGTTCTCTATCCATCTCTCAAAAATGTGGGCGTATCCTGCCTGGCAGTGCCAGCCTATCTTTTAGCTTGTGAACAGTGTAGAGGTCACAATTTTGAACCGATTTTAATGAAACTTGACATATATGTTTATAACCCAAAGATCTTGGTTCCTTTCGATATTTGCGCCCATTGGATCATAACTTCCTGAATTATGTCCCCGGATTGCCTGAAAAATCGCTTTTGGTCCCTCTGGAGGTCAAAATTATTATCCGATTTAAAAAAACGTTTAACTATATCATCGTTACATGGTAATGAAGAGAGAGTTTGAATTACGTGAAAATCGGACTAGAATTGACGGACAAAATGGCCGCCATTTGTACACGAATAGTGTGAAAATATGTTATATCAAGGTTGTGGACCCTATAGAGGTCACAATTTTGAATCGATTTTGATGAAACTTGACATGTATGTTTATAACCCAAAGATCTTGGTTCCTTTCGATATTTGCGCCCATCGGGTCATTACTCCTGAATTATGTCCCCTGATTGTACGAAAAATCACCCTTTTTAGCTTGTTGTGCCTCTGGAGGTCACAATTATTATCTGATTTAAAAAAAAAAACGTTTGATTAAAAAAACCAAACAAATTCTAATGATTTTCTGATAATTCCTTAATATGCAACAACTCTTGTTGACTGCCCGGACGATTTGGCTGCTGTGTGGGCGTATGTTTCGTTGCCTGGCAACCTATTTTTTTACTGTTATACGACTGTAATTATGACTGGTACTGGTAGTAATAACAAAGTTACTGTAAAAAAAAGATCTGACACACACAACGCCATAGGCATAATAATAATATTAGTAACAATAAAGTTAGATTCTACTGAGAAAAAAAAACCCAAAATAAATTTGCATAACAAAATAATACCAATTCAACAAATCGAAACATGTGGTCTTTCATTTCTCGTTTATAAACTTAAGTTAAAAACAAAACTTACGCATTGCCGTTTTCGGGTGTTGTTCAATTGTTGTTCTAAACAGCTGACTCAAAATTGTTAAATTATATTCTTCTAATTGATGCAGTAGAAATATGTTTTTTACAAAGATTAAATCTACATTTTGTGTCATCTAATCTTTCATAGTTATTGAGCAATCCATGGAGACATTTTTATACGCCCACATTTTCATGTGGACGTATTATGTCGTCGCCCCTGTCCGTCCGGACGTCCGTCCGTCCGTCCGTCCACAATTTGTTTGTGGACTCTCTACAGGTCACAATTCTTATCCGATTTTGACGAAACTTGAAATATAGGTTTATCCCCAAAAGATCTCGGCTGCTTTCGATATTGGCATGTATCGGATCAAAACTTCATGGATTATGGCCCCTGATTGTACGAAAAATCACGTTTTTAGCTTGTGGACCCTATAGAGGTCACAATTTTGAACCGATTTTGATGAAACTTGACATGCATGTTTGTAACCCAAAGATCTTGGTTCCTTTCGATATTTGCGGCTATCGGAATGTAATTTCCTGAATTATGGCCCCTGATTGTCCGAAAAATCACCCTTTTTAGCTTGTGGTCCCTCTGGAGGTCACAATTATTATTCGATTTAAAAAACCGTTTGATTATATCACCGTTACACCCTAAGGAAGGTTGAGTTCGAATTTCGGGAAAATCGGACGAAAATTGCCATACAAAATGGCCGCCGTTTGTACGCGAATACTGTTAAAAAATGGTATATCCATGTTGTGGACCCTGTGGAGGTCACAATTTTGATTCGATTTTGATGAAACTTGAAATTCATGGTTATAACCAAAAGATCTTGCTTCCTTTCGATATTTGCGCATATCGGATCGTAACTTCCTGAATTATGGCCCCTGATTATACGCAAAATCGCCTTTTTTTTAGCTTGGAGGTCACAATTATTATTCGATTTTAAAAAACGTTTGATTATATCACCGTTACACCCTAAGGAAGGCTGAATTCGAATTTCGGGAAAATCGGACGAAAATTGCCATACAAAATGGCCGCCGTTTGTATGCGAATACTGTTAAAAAAATGGTATATCAAGGTTGTGGACCCTGTGGAGGTCACAATTTTAATTCGATTTTGATGAAACTTGAAATTCATGGTTATAACCCAAAGATCTTGGTTCCTTTCGATATTTGCGCATATCGGACCGTAACTTCCTGAATTATGGCCCCTGATTATACGCAAAATCGCCTTTTTTTTTTAGCTTGGAGGTCACAATTATTATCCGATTTAAAAAAACGTTTGATTATATTACCGTTACACCGTAAGGAAGGTTGAGTTCGAATTTCGGGAAAATCAGACCAAAATTGCCATACAAAATGGCCGCCGTTTGTACGCGAATACTGTTAAAAAATGGTATATCAAGGTTGTGGACCCTGTAAAGGTCACAATTTTAATTCGATTTTGATGAAACTTGAAATTCATGGTTATAACCCAAAGATCTTGGTTCTTTTCGATATTTGCGCATATCGGATTGTAACGTCCTGAATTATGGCCCCTGGTTATACGCAAAATCCCCCTTTCTTTAGCTTGTGGTACCTCTGGAGGTCACAATTATTATCCCATTTAAAAAAACGTTTGATTATATCACCGTTACACTGTAAGGAAAGTTGAGTTTGAATTTCTGGAAAATCGGACCAAAATTGACAGACAAAATGGCCGCCGTTTGTACGCGAATACTGTTAAAAAAATGATATATCATGGTTGTGGACCCTGTATAGGTCACAATTTTAATTCGATTTTGATGAGGAAGGTTGAGTTCTAATTTCGTGAAAATCGTACCAAAATTGACGGACGAAATGGTCGCCGTTTGCAGCGAATAGTGTAAAAATATGGTATATCATGGTTGTGGACTCTCTACAGGTCACAATTCTTATCCGATTTTGACGAAAAGTCACATTTCTAGGTTGTGTACCGTCACACCATAATCATTGTCGGTTTCGAATTTCATTAATATCAGACTGGAACTGACCAACTAAATGGCTGCTCCCAATACAGTATGAAATACAGGACTTAAAGATGTAGGAAAAATCACTTTCGGTATTGCTTGTTCTCTGTCCATCTCTCGAAAATGTGGGCGTATCCTGCCTGGCAGTGCCAGCCTATCTTACTTTTTAGAGGAAGCCATCGTTCGATATTGACAACCGGCTTCGGGTTGCATAAAATTTTGGATTGTAAACCGAACCGAATTGAGAAAATAAATAGTCTAGGCCAACCAGACTGATTAAACACTCTATCACTCTATACTGGTTGATCAAAAATAAAAACGGAAGTGGTGGCTACATTAAAATTTTGGAATTATTAAGTAAACGAAATACGGCTACATAAAAATTAGGTATTTGGAAAAAAAACGAAACGCACGGTTATTTTTTTTTTAACGGTTCGGTTTTCGGTTTATTTGTAAAAACCGATACCGTACGGTTAAACCAAAAAACTGCACATCACTATTCATATTGATTAACCATGAACTTCATTAAATTTCTGCAAGTCTACCTTTTAAACAAGAAAGCAGAAATAAACTGTTTTATAGAAATCATTTATTTACACAAATTCACAGAAAATGCTCCAACTATATACATCACTGAAGTTGTCTGGCCTACATTCACGCTATCTATTAATATACAATTTACATACACAATCTACACATTTCACAACACTCGCGCTCACATCAATCTCCCTGCCAGTACATTTCGCATGCATCCACCTTTCACACAAATCAGAGCCCACCCAATAAACAATCGCATCCGACTCACTTCCCGGTGAGTTCTCACAATCACATACACTACAAACACGTCTATATTATCAGCACTCGAATCTTCATTCACAACACCACCGCCATCCCTATTCTCAGCAACATTTTCACTCTCACACTCTTCACTGACATTCTGTTCACTCTCATACTCGAATTCACTGTCACTTCCGAATACATGTTATAGAGTTAAAATACTAGCACGATATTATTTGAGCTCTCAAAATATCAATACAAGTTAATAAATTGATAAGTTTAAGAATTATGTTAATTATTGTACATGTGTATATATGACTTTGAATTATTTACGTGTGCTAATCATTCGGAACTACTTTTTCCCCGTGTATGGAGAAAATAGTCAACTGCCGAATATGTCACGTACGCACAGAGATTTGGGCTTCTCGCTAAATGAAAATATCGCTACAGGGTCTATAGTAAACAAACAGCGTGAACAGATAACCGGAAGTGATCAATCACCTTTCTCGCCGTTTCATGCTTTTCGCAACATAACGTCGAGAATTCATGAGTCGACAATCATACGGTATTATCTATGATGACATTGATTAACTTTCACATAGCCATTCACCGATGTAGATCTATGTCTGACAGACTCAAAAATATCCTGGTATCTAAAGTCAGCATTCACCGGTTTTGAACATCTGTGCTTCGCGATATGGTATCTTTGAGGCAGATTTATAGTTTGAAAAACGAATTATGTACGGTCAGTTGAATGATTTATTTTGTTGTAACATCCCAATATTCTTCTAAATTTTTTTTTAATGATTGTCAATTTATTTCGTCGGCAGTATTTTAAAAAAGGGCAAATTTGAATTTTATTTTTTTTACAATTAACAAAAATTACGGTCGGTGGATCCGTAAACCAAGTAAAAAAAAAAGTGTGACCTGAGCTCTATAACACAAACGTGCTAATTAAGTGGTGAGATTAACAGAATTTAATCCCATAAAAGATTTAATATAGGCCTACAAGACCTATATTACTAATGTACGGACTATTCTCTTGGTTCTAAATTCTAACACGGAGCGAAATATTAAACAAACATTAACAAATATATGACATGGTTGTTATGTGATTTAGTGTTAAAATCTAACGATATCTTTAACTTGCTTTTTCTCGAAAATGTCGCAAAATCACTAGTTTATCCCACCAGAGGAAAGTGTCAAACGGGCGGGTTGAGTGACTCAATGTGAATGAATATATTCACCAATATATTTTGTGAAATAGACTGTCGGAAATGCAGCCAGGCAGCATTCCAGACACTGGTTGTCGAGATAAATTGAGCTGGCCAGATACTGTTCGTCGCCAAATCAGCAGCTTATCCTAACAAAGAGGGAGGTGTCAAATGAACGGAGTGAGTGTATGAAGTGAATGTATGTTCTAGTCGCATTGGACCTATACCCCAAAATTTTGAGGATCGTAAAAAGCGCTTCTCATTCTAACCCCGCTTCCTTCTTTCAAAATACACCCCTTCATATATATATAGATAACCAAACACACAAATGTGAAATATCGGCGACCGCTGAAGGTATTGATACCGAAACGTATCACAATTTTTTTTTCTAAAATTATTGACCAGATTTATGGTGGGGGAGCATTTTTATTTCTTAAAATTTGCCAGTTACATATTAAAAATTTTCGTTTGAGGTCCTTTACAATAGTCACACTGATAACAAATTATCTTTCAATGATAAAGTTAATGATTTCACGCTCGACTCTTAATCTCTTGAGCACTATAACACAAAGGTACTAATTAAGTGGTGAGATAAACAGAATTTAATCTCATAAAAGATTTAATATACAAGACCTATATTACTAATGTACGGACTATTCTCCTTTTTTCCCCAAAACAATGAGACACTAGAAATTTCTATTGGGTTAAGATTCATACCGTATTTCACTGAACGTAACTGATTTGACATTGGAGTTAAAATGGAAACAATTTAATGTAAATCAGCTCATATACAATCAGTTTACATTATCATATGCGTTGCGACCCATTTGGGTCAATTTCTAGGTCCTAAATATATTTATAGTGATGGTCCGATTTGACACCTATCGGTTTTACCGATATCAGATATTGACAGCAACATATAATATCGGCTGAAACATATAATTACCGATAGTGGTGGATATGGTATCTTTGAGGCAGATTTATAGTTTGAAAAACGAATTATGTACGGTCAGTTGAACGATTTATTTTGTTGTAACATCCCAATATTCTTCTAAAAAAAAATTTAATGATTGTCAATTTATTTCGTCGGCGGTATTTTAAAAAAGGGCAAATTTGAATTTTATTTTTTTTCCAATTAACAAAAATTACGGTCGGCGGATCCGTAAACCAAGTAAAAAAAAAAGTGTGACCTGAGCTCTATAACACAAAAGTGCTAATTAAGTGGTGAGATTAACAGAATTTAATCCCATAAAAGATTTAATATACAAGACCTATATTACTAATGTACGGACTATTCTCCTTTTTTCCCCAAAACAATGAGACACTAGAAATTTCTATTGGGTTAAGATTCATACCGTATTTCACTGAAAGTAACTGATTTGACATTGGAGTTAAAATGGAAACAATTTAATGTAAATCAGCTCATATACAATCAGTTTACATTATCATATGCGTTGCGACCCATTTGGGTCAATTTCTAGGTCCTAAATATATTTATTTATTTATTTATTTATTTTTCCAAGAGGCATATCAAACATGACAATAGAGATGATAATATGAAGTTACATGATAATAAGATGATAAGATGTGAAAGTTTTGATGAGAGAAAAAGTAATGATGTCATGAATGACCAGCCTCTTGAGGATGACCCATAAAAACCTGCTTAGATTAAAACTAGGTTTATTTCCAATGGGGTCCTTGGAGGAGGATCAGGTCATGTCATCATAGAGGGGCAGTTTCATTTATGAACGATGATAGGTGAAAAATGACAATAAATAGTGAAATATGAAATGTGTGTGCACCATAAGGATGTGAAGTTCGAAGGGATGAGATGGTCCGATATGACACCTATTGGTTTTACCGATATCAGATATTGACAGCAACATATAATATCGGCTGAAACATATAATTACCGATAGTGGTAGATATAAAACTATTACACATTGAAATGTCTCGAATGGCATAATAATCCTTGTAGATGAATGTCACTGTTAGTCAGGAAACGCATGGTACTATTTTACCTCGGTTATCAAGCACGAACTCCGTGTTTTTGAAGCAATAAAATTGTGTCACGCTTCCTATGCAATCACAAATACACTCCATCTATCTTGACAAGCGGACAATTTATTGTTTGCTGTATCATTAAATGAAGTCGAGATATGTCATGTGTTGATAGTTATTATAAGTACTATAGTAACTAGTGTTGATTACGATGTAATTCCTAAAATGATTGGCACCTGTATGTCTATAATAGGTGTCTGAAATGAAAGGTTCATGCGGCAATGAATGAAACATCAACGTGAAGTAGTAAGATTTGGAACTATTTCACGATAAGCGACAACACAAGATGTCTCATACCAGCCCGGTATGCACACGATTCTTCAGTGCTAAGAATTTCAACTTGTATGTGTATGTTTGAAATTCATTATTTCTGTTATCTGCTATCATGTTGTCTGTTTCAATAAAATTAGTGAAAACAGATTTGTGTTGATCTTTTTTTAACCATTAGTTGTGATTCCAATTTAAACCATACAGATATTAAAGCGCCGCACATCCCAAAACAAGTGCCAATCCGCATGAACGAGAATAAATATCAATTGTAAATTAAATAACACTATACACATTTCCCCGTATTCTGCAAACTACACATTGCCCAGTATATTCTGCAAACTACAGCGGTTATGGAAATCGCCCAAAATACACCTGTTATTGTTTAAAAACATTCTGCAAACTACGGCGGTAACCGAAAAATACTACTACCATCCATTATTGTTAAAAAAACCAAAAAAACCCCAACATTTTCTGATTCGAGAATAATAATAAATAATTAATATTTTATTCAGACGGTAGCAACAATTTAACGGGAAGTTACAATTACCTACATGTATAGTAACAATACTCGCCAGAAATGTATATAGTAAACGATTTCATGCTCTACTGGCGCCGTGTCCAATTACTAACGCGCACCAAAAGTAACTGGCGGTTATACTCAGATAGTAAGCGGTAGCTCAAATAGTGACGTTTTCTTAATTAGTCACGCTTTCGTCAATTTCTCCCGCACGTGCCTCACTAGTGATATGTTTAGATAAACTCACGTTTGTTTAATTACTCACGTTATTTTTACACACTGACTGAAGTAAGGAATACTAACCAATTAACTTACATACTCACCGTTAGGGCTGTGTCGATACAGTTCATTTTCGATACGATACGTATTGGCGATACGGCAAACCGATATGCGATACGTATCACGATATGGTGACGTCATAAATTATGCCAAAAATAATCCCAAACTACATTCTGTTTCAAGACGACGTTTGTGATGGGTAAGCATCGGGCCATCAGGCTTCTAAATCCATTTTAAAACGAAACGGCAATTGAGGTCCCGTTGGAAATGGGTTAATTATATGCGTCCATTCCCTTTAAAACTAGACTTCAACAAAAATAATTCTTGGTAATTTTTTTATGGAGAATGTAGTATTTTAATGTACATGATTAACACAAAAATAACAACAGGTACACCTTTTGAATATTGTCCATATTTAATTCACATAACAGGTTGAAATTACGTCAGTAATATTCCAGAATAATCAATAAAAATTACCGTCTTCGTTTATTCGATGAAACATCCGCGTTTTATTTTTCGTAAGTCGATGATCTAAAATATTAGCATTTTTCTACTACTGTCAATATCAGAAAATACCGTAGCCAAAATAAGCTAATACGGCACCATGGCATTTCTTCATAACACAATTTGTAGCTTAAATCTATAACGTAACTAGTCACGTAACTCGCAAATGTTTTTTATTCATTCGCCAATGATGATAGACACTCGACACAATTGTCACGTGACAACCATACTTGAAATTGCTTTAAAATAAAAATTCCGAACGATTATGATATAGCCTTCAATAAAAACGAAAATATTTATTAAATTAAACTTTTGTCAGAATGTGTATAAAATAAAAAAAAAAGTCATGGTAAGCGCTATTTAGAACTAGTTTATTGACCTAATTTGCAACCGATGTCACGTGTCATTGGAATTCAGCATTGGAGATGCGATCGGGAAAATATATTATAAAATTATTGTTTCTCGATGTATTCGGTGTTCTATCAGGGGATTATATTCAATGAAGATTTAAATTTACCTAACAACTGGTCAGTGGATCCATCAATGTATGATCCAGTTATTATAATATTTAGCGGTACATGGAATTCATACGGAGAGTTAAAGACGTTCGATTGACAAACCATCATGCCGAGATCGTTTTCTTTCGCCACGTGGGTTTCAATTCATGGTCTTTCTGAACTGAAGAATTTTTTCAACGATACAACGATACAGCCATATTACATATCGATATAAATATCGCTGGAACGTATCGATACATATCGGTGTATCGATATATCGACACAGCCCTACTCACCGTATAATTATTACTGACCATTAACAGAAATACTGACGTACTGTACAAGTACTGACGGGTTTAAGCGACAACTGACAACACGTATATTTCTCACTAGTTTTCATTAATAGTAACCATAATAAAGCTTTACTACTTGCTCAGAGGATTTTCTAACGCAGAAGCCCAATACTAAAAGCTCTGACGACATTTCTACACACTATGCATGTTACCGTGTCTGATAATTACTGCCCGGACGTAGGCCTATGTGGTGGTTGTGGGTGTATGTTTCGTTGCCTGGCAACCTATTTTCTTTTCTCTTTTCAGAAAACCTTTTTGAAAGAACATGGTAGTGTATTTATCTGTACATGTTCATCTAATTTCTTTGTAGAAATCACAGCATACCTCCACTGATTGTAGACATGTCAAATACTGAAACTGGAGGTGATACAATGAATGTTGAAGAATCTCTGTCTGAGAAGTACAGAGAACCATTTTTACAATCAATACCACATCAAGTGGAAGAAAAACTTCATAGTGCAAAAACCTGTTATAATTATACAGCTAAAGATGAGGAAATTATACGTGAAGTTGTAAGTTGTTTCCAATACTAGTATCAATGATTCAAATTCAGAATTCTGCATTTTTATACGCCCACATTTTCATGTGGACGTATTATGTCGTTGCCCCTGTCCGTCCATCCGGACGTCCACAATTTTTTTGTGGACTCTCTACAGGTCACAATTCTTATCTGATTTTGACGAAACTTGAAATATAGGTTTATCCGCAAAAGATCTCGGTTCCTTTCGATATTGGCATGTATCGGATCGGAACTTCATGGATTATGGCCCCTGATTGTACGAAATATCATGTTTTTTTAGCTTGTGGGCCCTATAGAGGTCACAATTTTGAACCGATTGTGATGAAACTTGACATGCATGTTTATAACCCCAAAATCTTGGTTCCTTTCGATATTTGCGCCCATCGGATCGTAACTTCCTGAATTATGGCCCCTGATTTTGTACGCGATTAGTGTGAAAATAAGTTATACAGTTCCTCCCAAATTTTTGAGACCAGAATCGCGACGACCCGGCGAAAAAAACCACTCCGAATTCTCTTAGATTTCACGGTGAAATTTCGCTTAATTCCGCGGTGATTTTCCTCTAAGGTTCGCCGTGTTTCTCTAGGAATTCACCGTGTTTCTCTAGGAATTCACCATGTTTCTCTAGGAATTCACCGTGTTTCTCTAGGAATTCACCGTGTTTCGATAAAAGTACATCGTGATTCCCGCAAGGAATTCGCGAGTCTACCGCAAGCAAGGGTCGAACTAATATGTCTATAATACATTTGTAAATTGAAGGAGTTGTAATATTTTATACTCCCGGGAAAACGTGTACATATATGTATAAAGTACAGGCCAGTTTGAATAACAAATGAGTTAGGTAATCTCGGGAAGACATTTACCGGCATTCTGTATCGCTTACGATTTTTTCCCCAACGCACTGTATACACGTACATACATAACGCCGGCAAATGTATGCCAAAATAAACAACTTACAATTTTTTAAACGTATCATTACATCTTCGTCTATAACTTAGATGTAACCCACCAATTATTGGCTGCTATCAAATCCAAACTTTAAATTACAGTGGACTCTGTCAAATCCGACATCGTACGGGATCGTTACAATATGTCGGATGTCACAGAGATCCGGAATACCCAGTTTTGTCAAAACCGGAAATATTGTAACTTCGAAAACCGGAAGTATTATTATAATTTTACTTCGAATCACCAGAACGTTATTCCATTTAAAAATGATAAACTTTTCTGTACATTCGTCTTCAGTTGGGCTTGTGTTTGCTATCACGTGTTCATTGATAATATTCCGTTCTATGTCAAGGTCGTCGTCATACGGTTCAGTGAGATCTGTCGTCAATCTGTTTCACAGAGAATTACTTACGAAATATCTCTGTAACAGACGACAGTTCACAACAGGTGCGTTGACTGCACGCGCCGTTAGTCATTGGCTCAACGGCTCGTGCAATGTTTACTTCACACCTAACTGCTTCGGGCAAAATGATGCATTTTATTCGTTTTAATACCCATTTACACTAAATAGGAAATATTTTTTAACTCCAAATACTTCAAACGTCTTTATTTATTTTTCTTTTACCTCGAAAAAATGTTTGAGAATTTAATTTGTCGGAGTTAAAAAGTTAATATGCCGTACTCATTAAGCCTCGTCGATGTCATGCTTATCAGTGATTGTAGCGGCCAAGCGAATATTCACTGCGGGATCAGTTTGATCTGTCGTAGGGTGAACACAATCTGTTTCACAGAGAATTACTCACGAATTAACTCTGTAACAGATAGTGTCCAAAGCACGTGCGTTGACTGCAGTCATTGGCTCAACGGCTCGTGCAATGTTTACTTAACACCTAACTGCTTCGGGCAAAATGACGCATTTTACTCATTTCAATACCCATTTACACTTAATAGGAAATATTTTTTAACTTCAATTACTTCAAACGTCTTTATTTATTTTTCTGTTACCTCAAAAAAATGTTTGAGAATTTAATATGTCGGAGTAAAAAAGTTAATATGCCGTACTTATTAAGCCTCGTCGATGTCATGCTTATCAGTGATTGTAGCGGCCAAGCGAATATTCACTGCGGGATCAGTTTGGGGTGAACAAACAATGGGCTGAAGTGAGCGGACGTTTTATGACCTTGATACTCATCGGCGAAAGCATTCAGCTCAACGTGGACAAACTAATGTTATTCGGGTTTAATCGGCATGCGCAACGAATGTTTCTAACAGGTGCTAGGAATATTTGTACGACCGAATTTGTGGGGAAAATTCGTAGATATCCTTGAGTATTTGTCACAATTACTGTCTTAAAAGAGATTATAAAATTGTCATAGTAATCAATTAAGACCTACACGATAGCGAGTTTTAATCTTACCGACAATTGATTGGTGATTGCTTGTTAATCTTTTGTGGCTTCACACCCATCAAGTTTTAATCTAACTAACGGACAATTGATTGGCAAATACTTGACACCTACCGGTTTAAGGCCGGATTATACGGTGACGATTCAATGGAAATTATGTGACGGGACGGCTGATTGATGTCGTAATCCGGAAGATACAGAGTCCGGATTAACCAGAAATTTTTTGGCTGAAGTAATAAGGAAATAAATCGGGACATGAAAATCATGTCGGATGTCACAGAAATCCGGAGTGATCAGACATCGGATGTGACAGAGTCCACTGTATATACGATGAGATTTTACACACTACTTCATTACTCGCCGCTTTGACAATATACATCTACTTTATGTCGCGCAATTCATTTCGGTGGAAGCGGATATTGAGTATATGCGCATGCCATATATTTATACAATGGCCACATGTGTTAATTCTCGCCTTCACCCCGTTATAATTTACTTATTTTGAATACTCTTTCTGAATGATTCAATTATTTTTTACGAATCCATGACCATAATAAAGTGTTATTTTATTTACTTAATAATTGCGTTTGTTTTAATATTTAAGACATTTTAGTACTGGATAATCGATAGTCCAATCAATAATAGAGTGATGTTTTAATTGTTGTTTTAATAAATTGATAATTGTGTTTGTTTTAATAGGCATCTGTACTTGTACTTGTATATAGAAGAGCTTGAATCTGATGATTGTATTAACCACCTGAATGGGTCAAATTTAAACAATGACATGGCTTCCTGTAGATTTGTCGAAAGCCTTTGTCTCTTAGCTTGGTGGTTGAGAAGTATTATCGTCTAGTATAGCTTTTGACCTGCTGATATGTACATGTATATGCAGTAGAAAATCGGGAAGTTGAACGTACGAAGGAATCGAATCATTCAGAAATGTACTCAAAATAAGTAAATTATAACGGGGTGACGACGAGAATTAACACACGTGTGGCCATTGTATAAATATATGCCATGTACACGTCTGTGTGAAATGGCTTTATTTAATATCCGCTTCTACCGAAATGAAATGAGCGGCACCCAGTAGATGTATATTGTCACAGTGAACATTGTCGTAAGAATATCCCTTCGCTGAATGCATGTAGATGTAGAGTATTCTATGTATACGGAATCTGTAAAATAACAAATACATGGCGCTGTCACTTTTGTGACTTTCGCAGTATACCCCTTCCCACCCATATTGTTTTAATGTGTCATAATACATTATTATCATGTACCGGTGACAGTCAAGATCTTCTAAGAATATAGTCCCCGTGTCGAACCCAACATTTCATGTTTTCGCGCGTTTCTGACCACGTGACTAACGGTTAACCACATTGCGGAAGTGATTTATGGCGCTGTGCTTTATGGAGCGTTTAGATCTGGAGCTGCGAGTAATGAAGTAGTGTGTAAAATCTCATCGTATATAATTCAAAGTTTGGATTTGATAGCAGCCAATAAGATGAAATGATACGTTGTAAGTTATTCATTGTTTGCATACGGGTACATTGTGGCACCACGTTATACATATACAGTGTGTTAGAAATAAAAAAATCCGACCGTAGCTACCTCGCCAACGGTTAACATATCTTGTATTCAACTTAAATAAATTACATTTTCCGTTAACATGCTTACATCGGGATGATGTCGGCACTCAAGCGATTCACCGTGTTCCACCGCGATACACTATAATTCACCGTGAAACACCCTATTTCGCGGTGATTTGGCAAGCTGCCGTTTCGCTAGCGATTCTCCGAGATTCCACCGTGAAATAGAGTGTTTTTCCACGGTGTTCGGTGTTTCTAGTCTCAAACTCCAGACACGTAGTGTATCAAGGTTGTGGACCCTATAGAGGTCACAATTTTGAACCGATTTTGATGAAACTTGACAGGTATGTTTATAACCCAAAGATCTTGGTTCCTTTCGATATTTGAGCCTATCGGAATGTAATTTCCTGAATTATGGCCCCTGATTGTCCGAAAAATCACCCTTTTTAGCTTGTGGTTCCTCTGGAGGTCACAATTATTATCCGATTTAAAAAACCGTTTGATTATATCACCGTTACACCCTAAGGAAGGTTGAGTTCGAATTTCGGGAAAATCAGACGAAAATTGCCATACAAAATGGCCGCCTTTGTACGCGAATACTGTTAAAAAATGGTATATCAATGTTGTGGACCCTGTAGAAGTCACAATTTTTATTCGATTTTGATGAAACTTGAAATTCATGGTTATAACCCAAAGATCTTGGTTCCTTTCGATATTTGCGCATATCGGAACGTAACTTCCTGAATTATGGCCCCTGATTATACGCAAAATCGCCTTATTTTAGTTTGTGGTCCCTCTGTTGGTCACAATTATTATCCGATTTACTAAAACGGTTGATTATATTACCGTTACACCGTAAGGAAGGTTGAGTTCGAATTTCGGGAAAATCAGACGAAAATTGCCATACAAAAAGGCCGCCGTTTGTACGCGAATACTGTTTAAAAATGGTATATCAAGGTTGTGGACCCTGTAGAAGTCACATTTTTTATTCGATTTTGATGAAACTTGAAATTCATGGTTATAACCCAAAGATCTTGGTTCCTTTCGATATTTGCGCATATCGGAACGTAACTTCCTGAATTATGGCCCCTGATTATATACGCAAAATCGCCTTATTTTACCTTGTGGTCCCTCTGGTGGTCACAATTATTATCCGATTTACTAAAACAGTTGATTATATTACCGTTACACCGTAAGGAAGGTTGAGTTCGAATTTCGGGGAAATCGGACCAAAATTGCCATACAAAATGGCTGCCGTTTGTACACGAATACTGTTAAAAAATTGTATATCATGGTTGTGGACCCTGTAGAGGTCACAATTTTAATTGGATTTTGATGAAACTTGAAATGCATGGTTATAACCCAAAGATCTTGGTTCCTTTCGTTATTTGCGCATATCGGATCGTAACTTCCTGAATTATGGCCCCTGATTGTCCGAAAAATCGTCTATGGTCCCTCTGAAGGTCACAATTATTATCTGATTTGAAAAAACGTTTGACTCTATCACCGTTACACCCTACGGAAGGTTGGTACGATTTTCACGAAATTCGAACTCAACCTTCCTTACAGTGCAACAGTAATATAATCAGAGGTTTTTTTAAATCAGATAATAATTGTTCGAGAGATAGACAGAGAACAAGCAATACCGAAAGTGATTTTTCCTACAATCAAAGGCCATAATTCATTAAGTTACAATTTGATATGCGCAAATATCGAAAAGAATAAAGATCTTTAGGTTATAAACAAGCATTTCAGGTTTCATCAAAATCGAAAAAATTAAAATTGTCACCTCTACAGGGTCCACAACTTTGACATACCATATTTTTTACACTATTCGCGTACAAGCGGCGGCCATTTTGTCTAACAGTTTTGGTTCGATTTTCATGAAATTCATACTTGAACTTCATTACTGTGTAACTTTGATATAATCAAACATTTTTTTAAATCAGGTAATAATTGTGACCTCCAGTGGGGACCACAAGCTAAAATAGGTGATTTTGTCAATCTAATTAAAATATAGATCTATATTTCGTTTCGTTTTTTATACTTTCGATGGCCTACACTCATGTAGATCTAACAAGTTATAGTGGGAGCTCACGTTCTATGACGTCAGGTATCAAGCACGGGACATTTGACCCGGTAACGTCTGTCATTCGATTAACAAATTAGCGACCGCCATGCTTTTTAAAATCTACTTTTGTTTTGTTTTGATTTCTATCCGCGCTGGTAATATCTACCCACAGTTCCACGCATGAAAAGGTCAAACGGTCGATTCGACAGACCATTTGATTGGCTGACCCCTCATTTCAGACAGAACACTAGTTAAATAACAAGTCCTCCAGATCCAAGAGTAGTAAAGACAAGTAAAAACGAAATTTTAACTATAAAAAACGAAACGAAATTAGATCTGTGTTATAATCAGATTGGTGATTTTGTGTACAAATAATAATTTATTCTTATATAGCGCATTACATATACAAATAATATATCAATGTGCTTTACAATGTTGAGGGTAGAAATTGAAGTAAATTATTTCAACATTACTAAACATTTAGAATTGATTGAAATAGTCTTTAAACAAGAATGTTTTTAATGAAGATTTAAAAGAGTCATATTTTTCAATGTTCCTAATTGTAGCAGGCAATTCATTCCAAGCCTTTGGTGCGCTGTGCATAAATGCTCTATCCCCATATGTTTTGTTGGACTTCATAGTTGGCAAGTTGAGTCTGATAGCTTCTGACGATCTTGTTAAACGTTTCAGTGTTCGAATGCAGATAAGTTCTTTTAAATACACTGGAACCAAAGGATCAGGGGCCATAATTCAGGAAGTTAAGATCTGATATGCGCAAATATCTAAAGGAACCAAGATCTTTGTGTTATAAACATGTATTTAAAGTTTCATCAATATCAGATTAAAACTGTGACCTCTATAGGGTCTACATATTCCTGAAGCAATGGCCCAAGAAATCCCTCTCTGGCCATTGCTGTATTAGCTTCTGATTCTTGAACTTTTGCAGGAGTATGTCTATTCTACCCATTCAATCAAAGCTATCACTTAAGTACAGCAACATGACAGTCCTTCGTTTAATCTGGATCTTCCCTAAAACTTTGGACAGTGATTTAAGGCATTAAATGAAAGTATGTTTATTTCCAAACAGTATTGTTTATATTTCATTCGACTTGATAGCCTCGTTTGTCACGCATTTAGTTTTACTGCAGTATTCTGCTATGCCAGGGTTAATTGGGCATAATAAAATGGTGAGCAATGACGTAACGTTATATAAACATATTTGTACCAATATTGGCACTTGTTTAAATGTAAAGCTTTTGTAGAGCAGCTACTCATTGGTTGGTAGTCCACTCATTACAGCAGTGAGTAGTGGGATTACCTCTAATCAAACGAAACACTGCGTGGAGTATGCAGGGTCTACAACCTTAATATACCATATTTTCATAGTATTCGCATACCAGCGGCGGCCATTTTGGTCCGATTTTCAAGAAATTTGAATTCAACCTTCATTACAGTGCAATGGTGATAAAATCAAACCTTTTTTCAATCTGTAAATAATTGTCACCTCCAGAGGGACCACAAGATAAAAACAGGCGATTGATTTTCCGTACAATCAGGGGGCATAATTCAGTAAATTACGATCCCATATGTGCAAATATGAAAAGGAATCAAGTTTCATCAAAATCTGATTACAATTATGACCTACCTCTACAGGCTCCACAACCTCGATATACCATATTTTTACACGATCTGCATAAAAGCGGCGGCCATATGGTCCAGCAATTTTGGTTCGATTTTTGTTCAAAATTGTGACCTCTATAGAGTCCACAAGTTAAAAACGTGATTTTTCATACAATCAGGGGCCATAATCCATGAAGTTTTGATCCAATACATGCTAATATCGAAAGCAGTCAAGATCTTATGGGAATAAACCTATATTTCCAGTTTCGTTCAAAATTGGATACGAAGTGTGACCTGTACAGAATCCACAAACAATTCTAATCACAGTTCGGAAATTTGAAGGGTCCAACTAACAATTGAACAATTGTGATAATTTAGCGAGACACCTATAACTAAGCATGTGGCGACAAACTATACACTAGTTAAGAAGATAAAGCCCAAACATCATTGAATAGTCTGCATGACATATAAATGTTAGTATATTTCACAGCAAACGGAGTTCCCATAGCAGTCCCTAGAAACATACCAGAAAATTCAAATTCATAGTTGTGAAGAACAAAATCTGCTATTTGAAGATTTGATTCTGAATCTTCATTAGTCACAATTTTAGTTTCTTGTAATGAATGTTTCAGTACTTCTAAATCTTCAGAAATAACAATATTCTGATATAAACTGATAACATCAAGAGTCTTCTTAGGAATAGATTCGCTGTTTAAAGCTTCTATCACTGAGAAATCGGTAAGGGTGGAAAACAAAATTTGCTTCATAAAAATCTATCTCAAAGTGTCAATAACGATGTAACTGGATAAAAACATAATATTCGAATTATAACTCCTCATTATGGCTTAAAATCTCTAGATAAGGTGTGTTAATTAACAAGGGGGGAAAATGGACTGAAAGGCGAGTTAATTATCTGTAGGGTTTAACAACTCTCGGACGGTGCGTTTTCTGTACTGAGTGCGTTAATTAACCGACGGATAAAAAACGAATGACACGGTGTGTATTGTTAAATTGGTGTGTTTTCTCGATAGTTGTTATAACTGCACCAAAAGGGTATAATCAAGGACCATGAGGCTTTATTTGATGCGTAATGATTACTTAAACCCCTTTCCCATGCATTCGTAATTTTATGTCCGATTAAAATTCATGTCTCACTTAGCAGTGTTACATTCTTCTAAATATGAAAACGCTTTAAGTTTTAGTTACAACTCTATTTATGGAGTATCTTACCTTCATCGAAATAAAATCCATAAAATAGAATTTCCATGCATATGAATATTATCAATAACGTTGCGTTTATCTCCTCACAAAATTTATATTGCTAATGCAGAACACAAAGTAATTTGTATGTGATTGGCTTCAAAAGAACTAAGTTGTCAATCATCCTTTGAACTCTAAGTATTCCTGTGATCGAAACTAATACCAATGTAACAATAGCCAACTGCACGATTCTTTCAAGACAATGTTCTTTGATGCGTAGACATGTCGTCTCCCATGTTGAACCAATGCTGTTACAAACGGCATTGTGGATTTGATTATGTATTAGTAATATCTGCTGCATCGTAGACATTTACCTGTGTTAAAAAAACAAAGACAGGTCACGTGTCATTAAGCTATTTATATTTTGATTTGTGCGACCTAGGTATAATCTATGTTGCAGGATCAACCGACGAAATTAATTGGTCGGAAACCTTATAATACCACCATTTTCTTAACATGGCTCCCCCCGACTATGAACTTTTGATGTCAGAGAAATGAGACTACAAACTTGTATTATGATATTACCAGCGCCAAAATGCTCGATGAGTATAATTGTAAGCATATATTACAAATAATATCAAAAATCAGTATAATTGTCAGCATATATCTTACAAATAATACCGAAATTTATATCCTATCTGAGATTTCGATTCCTATACCTTCACGGTACCAGAAAACAACAAGAGGGGTTGCACGGTAACATGCATAGTGTGTAGAAATGTCGTCAGAGCTTCTAGTAACGGGCTTCTGCGTTAGAAAATCCTCCAAGCAAGTAGAAAAGCTTAATTGTGGTTACTATTCATGGAAACCGGTGAGAAATATATGTGTTGTTAGTTGTCGCTTAAACCCGTCAATACTTGCAACGTACGTCAGTTTTCTTATAAATGGTCAGTAATAATCATAGGGTGAGTATTTAAGTTAATCAGTTAGTTTTTCTAACTTGTGTCAGTATGTAAAAATAACGTGAGTAATCAAACAAACGTGAGTTTATACGAACATATCACTAGTCTGGCGTGTGTTGGAGAAATCGGGAAAAGCGTGACTAATTAACAAAACGTTACCATTGGAGCCCCCGTTCACTATCTAGATGAAACCGCCAGTTATCTTTGATGTGCGCTAGTAATTGGACACGGTGCCAGTAGAGCGTGAAATCATTAACTATATAATTTCTGGTGAGTATTGTTACTATAGGTAATTGTAACTTGCCCGTTAAATTGTCGCTACGTTCTGAATAAAATACTAATTAATTATTTATTGATATTCTCGAATCGGGAAATGTTTTCTTTAACAATAATGGATGGCAGTGAACAACAGGAGTATTTTTCGGTTACCGCTGTAGTTTGCAGAATACTGTTTTTAAACAATAATGGGTGTATTTTTTCAGCGATTTCCATAACCGCCGTAGTTTGCAGGATGCGGGCAATATGTATAGTGTTATTTAATTTACAATTTGTATTTATTGTTGTTCATCTTGCTATTTTATACTCTCATGGGGCCGTAAAAAGGAAAGAATAAACCATAAAAAGCCTCATCGGTCTCCGTTATATAAATAATTACGCGCACGGCAACCAAAATAAAAGTACCAAATCCTTACCGGTCTCTGTTATCTTTTTAAATCCTTATTCACACACTGTCTGAGAGTTCGGTTCTCTCAATCCGACTTTTGAGAATACCATTCTGCCCATGTGCACACAGATATTACAATATTTAAATTGTTTCTGATAAGTATTAACCAATTTATTAATTATGAAATAAACAATGGTCCTCACTATAGTTATTTGTCTTGTCATGAAATAGTTCCAAAACTTACTACTTCGCATCTTTTTTTCACGTTGCTTCTGTCTAGATCACTGCTGGTATTGTCTGGACACTTAATCATTACGAGTAGAGGTACTGGAAAGGGCGGAAAAATATACCACATGGTTTAGTAGAGGTATTGGAAAAGGCAGGGAAATATACCGCATGGTTTACGTGTGAGTAAAATGAAAGATGAAATGGAGGATATCCCTTTGATGTCACAAGATTGATATTTCAGCTTCTAGATGCTGATGAAAATTTAGAAATAATTTAGTGATTTGTTTTGTTATGCTAGGCTACTTTAAGAATTTAGACACAATTTGTATTAGCAAATAATAATTTATAATATATATCATACTTTATTTAATAATAATATTACCAACAAATAAGTTCCCATTAGATGGTTTTTATACGCCCACATTTTCATGTGGACGTATTATGTCGTCGCCCCTGTCCGTCCGGACGTCCGTCCGTCCACAATTTGTTTGTGGACTCTCTACAGGTCACAATTCTTATCCGATTTTGACAAAACTTGAAATATAGGTTTATCCCCAAAAGATCTTGGTTCCTTTCGATATTGGCATGTATCGGATCAAAACTTCATGGATTATGGCCCCTGATTGTACGAAAAATCACGTTTTTAGCTTGTGGACCCTATAAAGGTCACAATTTTGAACCGATTTTGATGAAACTTGACATGCATGTTTGTAACCCAAAGATCTTGGTTCCTTTCGATATTTGCGGCTATCGGAATGTAATTTCCTGAATTATGGCCCCTGATTGTCCGAAAAATCACCCTTTTTAGCTTGTGGTCCCTCTGGAGGTCACAATTATTATTCTATTTAAAAAACCGTTTGATTATATCACCGTTACACCCTAAGGAAGGTTGAGTTCGAATTTCGGGAAAATCGGACGAAAATTGCCATACAAAATGGCCGCCGTTAGTACGCGAATACTGTTAAAAAATGGTATATCAAGGTTGTGGACCCTGTGGAGGTCACAATTTTGATTCGATTTTGATGAAACTTGAAATTCATGGTTATAACCCAAAGATCTCGCTTCCTTTCGATATTTGCGCATATCGGATCGTAACTTCCTGAATTATGGCCCCTGATTATACGCAAAATCGCATTTTTTTTAGCTTGGAGGTCACAATTATTATTCCATTTAAAAAAACGTTTGATTATATCACCGTTACACCCTAAGGAAGGTTGAGTTCGAATTTCGGGAAAATCGGACGAAAATTGCCATACAAAATGGCCGCCGTTTGTCCACGAATACTGTTAAAAAATGGTATATCAAGGTTGTGGACCCTGTGGAGGTCACAATTTTGATTCGATTGTGATGAAACTTGAAATTCAAGGTTATAACCCAAAGATCTTGCTTCTTTTCGATATTTGCGCATATCGGATCGTAACTTCCTGAATTATGGCCGCTGATTATACGCAAAATCGCCTTTTTTTTTTAGCTTGGAGGTCACAATTATTATCCGATTTAAAAAAACGTTTGATTATATTACCGTTACACCGTAAGGAAGGTTGAGTTCGAATTTCGGGAAAATCAGACCAAAATTGCCATACAAAATGGCCACCGTTTGTACGTGAATACTGTTAAAAAATGGTATATCAAGGTTGTGGACCCTGTAAAGGTCACAATTTTAATTCGATTTTGATGAAACTTGAAATGCATGGTTATAACCCAAAGATCTTGGTTCCTTTCGGTATTTGCGCATATCAGATCGTAACTTCCTGAATTATTCGAATTTCGTGAAAATGGTACCAAAATTGCCGGACGAAATGGTCGCCGTTTGTACGCGAATAGTGTAAAGATATGGTATATCATGGTTGTTGACTCTGTACAGGTCACAATTCTTATCCGATTTTGACGAAAAGTCACATTTCTAGGTTGTGTACCGTCACTAGGGCTGTGTCGATACAGTTCATTTTCGATACGATACGTATTGGCGATACGGCAAACCGATATGCGATACGTATCGCGATATGGTGACGTCATAAATTATGCCAAAAATAATCCCAAACTACATTCTGTTTCAAGACATTGTTTGTGATGGGTAAGCATCGGGCCATCAGCTTTCCAAATCCATTTTAAAACGAAACGGCCATTGAGGTCCCGTAGGAAATGGGTTAATTATATGCTCCATTCCCTTTAAAACTAGACTTCAACAAAAATAATTCTTGGTAATTTTTTTATGGAGAATGTTGTATTTTAATGTACGTGATTACCACAAAAATATCAACAGGTACACCATTTGAATATTATCCATATTTAATTCACATAACATGTTGAAATTACGTCAGTAATATTCCAGAATAATCAATAAAAATTACCGTCTTCGTTTATTCGATGAAACATTGGCGTTTCATTTTTCATAAGTCGATGATCTAAAATATTAGCATTTTTCTACTACTGTCAATATCAGAAAATACCGTAGCCAAAATAAGCTAATACGGCACTATGACATTTCTTCATAACACAATTTGTAGCTTAAATCTATAACGTAACTAATCACGTAACTTGAAAAAGTTTTTTATTCATTCGCCAATGATGATAGACACACGACACAATTGTCACGTGACAACCATACTTGAAATTGCTTTAAAAATAAAAATTCCGTACGATTATGATATAGCCTTCGATAAAAACGACAATATTTATTAAATTAACCTTTTGTCAGAATGTGTATAAAATAAAAAAAAGTCACGGTAAGCGCTATTTAGAACTGGTTTATTGACCTAATTTGCAACCGATGTCACGTGTCATTGGAATTCAGCATTGGAGATGCCATCGGGAAAATATATTATAAAATGATTGTTTCTCGGTGTATTCGGTGTTCTATCAGGCGATTATATTCATTGAAGATTTAAATTTACCTAACAACTGGTCAGTGAATCCATCAATGTATGATCCAGTTATTATAATATTTAGCGGTACATGGAATTCATACGGGGAGTTGAAGACGTTCGATTGACAAACCATCATGCCGAGATCGTTTTCTTTCGCCACGTGGGTTTCAATTCATGGTCTTTCTGAACTGAAGAATTTTTTCAACGATACGACGATACGGCCATATTACATATCGATATAAATATCACTGGAACGTATCGATACATATCGGTGTATCGATATATCGACACAGCCCTAACCGTCACACCATAATCATTGTCGACTTCGAATTTCATGAATATCAGACTGGAACTGACCAACAAAATGGCTGCTCCCAATACAGTATGAAATACAGGACTTAATGATGTAGGAAAAATCACTTTCCGTATTGTTTGTTCTCTATCCATCTCTCGAAAATGTGGGCGTATCCTGCCTGGCAGTGCCAGCCTATCTTTTTCTTAACTACAGTTCTAGAAATGGCGGGAGAATGTCACATGATTGCAACTGTTCACAGACCGGTCACGGAGCTCTTCGCTTTGATGTTTCAGTCATTGCCCCATGAATCATTCCGACATCTATTATAGGCATACAGGTGTCGATCACTCTATGAATTACATCGTAATCCACACATGACATATTATAATCAATATGTGGTTGTTATTTTAGTACGTTCGGCCCTTTGATATCTGCATGGGTTAAATTTGGAATCACAACTAATGGTTTAAAAAAGATCATCGACGCAAATCTGCTTTCACTAATTTTATTGAAACAGATAATAATAGCAGATAACAGAAATAATGAATTTCATACATACACGTACATACATACAAGCTGTAATTCTGAGCACCGAAGAATCGTGTGAATATCTATTTACATTATTATTGGTAAATTTGTACTATATAACCCGATTCCAGATAAAACAAAGAGTATATGATTCAAACGTCAACCCGACTATTTCAGACTTCACGTCTTACCATTTCACGAATAGTCCATGCAAAGCGCGGAGTCGGCAACCAAGTAACCCTTCTAGATCAAAGGAACAATTCTATTTATACATGTACAAGACTACAAGCGTGCATGCGCTTATTCAGGGTTCATATTGAAGAACTTTTGGTTTCAAGGCGACTGCAGTTCGGAGGCTTTATTTAAAAAGATAACTGATATTAAACTTGGGGTCGCCGAAGAAAAAGCAAGTTAAAGATATCGTTATATTCTAACACTATATCACAAAACAACCACTCCATATATTTGTTAATGTTTGTTTAATATTTCTCTGGGTGTTATAATTTAGAACGAAAGAGAATAGTCTGTGCATTAGAAATATAGGTCTTGTAATTAAGATTAAGAATGTTGATTAGGTTGGTTTACCAACTCAGTAGAGCGTGAATTCATTAACTATATAAATTTCTGTTAAGTTTATTGATAAACTGTATCATTAAAAGAAAATGTGTTATTGTGACTATTGAAGTAGAACCCAGACGAAAATTTCAAATATGTAACTGTCAAATTTTAAGAAATAAAAATGCTCTATTTGTTGAAAATCTTTGACAATAGTTTCGCAATTTCTTGTAATTTCTGGTGTTTAGAATTGTATCAGTTTTGAATATGTAATATAGTTAAGTTATAAATGTGTTTTTTTAGGGAATAATTTTCAACGTGCCTATATATGTATTTCTATAAGCCTTAGTACGGGATATCTACATGACTTTCAAATTTTACATATTAAAGGTATCCCAAGATCGAATGTCTTACATGTTTTCACTATTTCACTATTGCATGCAATGTATCGGTTATATTTATTGTGTGCTAAATAAAACAATTTCTAAAATATTAATGGACTCTCTCGTGCTCATAATTTCAAATTACTTGAATGAAACTCATTTTTTTTTCTCTTATGTACGATCATATTGTATTTTAACATTGTATATCGTATCTTATTATATGCTATTACTATTGTCATCGTTATATATATCGTTTAATAGTTATTTTTTCTAAAATGTAAATATATTATAATTATTGATTAATAGTTATTGTCCCCCGCCTTTCAAAGAAAGTTGGGGGACTATTAAAATGGGTTCGTCCGTCTGTCTGTCTGTCCGTCTGTCTGTCCGTCTGTCTGTCCGTCACACTTTTTGGAACACAATAACTCTCTTCCTAATTGAGCTAGAATGTTCAAACTTGGTGTATGTGTTTATTAGGTCAATGCCTTGATGGAAGTCCAAAGATGAGCATTTTCCGCTTAGGGTAAGCAGAGATAAGCAATTTGATTGGTTGATGCTTTGGGACACGATAACTTTAGTTCTAATTAAGTGAGAGTGATGAAACTTGGTGTATAGTTTCATTATAGTAATACCTTGACTAAGTTCGATAATGAGCATTTTCTGCTCAGGGTAAGCAGAGCGATACGCAATTTGATTGGTCGAGACTTTGGAACACAATAACTCTCCTTCTAATTGAGTTAAAATGTTCAAACTTGGTGTATATGCTTATTAGGTCAATGCTTTGATGGAGTTTGAAGATGAGCATTTTCCGCTTAGGGTGGGCAGAGATAAGCAATTTGATTGGTTGATGCTTTGAGACACGATAACTTTAGTTCTAATTAAGTGAGAGTGATGAAACTTGGTGTATAGTTTCATTACAGTAATACCTTGACTATGATCGATAATGAGCATTTTCTGCTCAGGGTAAGCAGAGCGATAAGCAATTTGATTTGCCGAGACTTTGGAACACAATAACTCTCCTTCTAATTGAGTAAAATGTTCAAAATTGGTGTGTATGCTTATTAGGTCAATGCCTTGATGGAGTTCGAAGATGAGCATTTTCTTCTTACGGTAGGCAGAGATAAGCAATTTTTGGATGACACTTCGTGTTCAGTTTGATTGGTCGATACGTTTGAAAAAAATAAATGTGCGATTAATTAATGTGTCATCTATTTATTTTGGGATTTCGGCGGGGGACATCAGCCTCACTGTTGGCTTGTTATTTCTCAAATGTAAATAGACATTCACATGATTCTTCGGTTCTCAGAATTTCAGCGTGTATATATGTGTATGTGTATGAAGTTCAATATTATATGCTATCATATTATCTGTTTCAACAACAAAATTACCGAAAACAGATTTGCGTTGATGATCTTTTTAAACCATTAGTTCTCATTCCAAATTTACTAATCCATACAGTGCTGTCTGCCCCAAAATATGTGCCAACCCGCGTGTAACGAGAATACATATAAATTGTAAATTTAAAAACACTACACACTGCGCCGTATTCTGCATGGGAAACCCGCTGTAAAAACGTGAACGGGTACAAATAGTGTGACGAATCAAACCTCGTCACTGAGCATTTAAATTTGTATTTATATATGAAGGTATTGAGAGATCGATCTATCTAACCATCTTCGATGTCTTTGGCAAACTACCAAACTACGAAATCGCCGATAAATACTCCCTTTGCTCACTACCACCCGTTATTGTTTTAAAAATTTCCTCCGATTCGAGAATATTAAATAAATAATTAATTCATTTATTCAGGATACTTAATATACATATAATCACGTTCTGTAACAATACTCACCCAAAATTTATATAATTAGCGATTTCACACTCTACTGGCGACGTTTCCACTTACTGACGCACGTCAAAGATAACTGGCGGTTTCACCCAGGTAGTTAACGGTAGCCCAAATACTGACGTTTTCTTAATTAGTCACGCTTTTCCCGATTTCTCCCGCACACGTCTGACTTGTGGTATGTTTGTATAAACTCACGTTTGTTTAATTAGTCACGTTATTTTTACATACTGACACAAGTTAGAAAAACTCACTGATTAACTTAACTACTCACCCTATGATTATTACTGACCATTTATAAGAAAACTAACGTACGTTACAAGTATTGACGGGTTTAAGCGACAACTGACAACACGTATATTTCTCACCGGTTTCCATGAATAGTAACCACAATTTCTACTTGCTTGGAGGATTTTCTAAGGCAGAAGCCCATTACTAAAAGCTCTGACGACATTTCTACACACTAAGCATCTTGCAGTGTTGTAAGATTAAACATATAGGATGAAATACTATGACATTATTATCATGTGGTACTGACAATTAGAGGACTAAGTTATTTTACTACAGTATATTTCAAAACAAAAAAAAAATTCGTATTGGAAATACGCGAAAATTTAATGCCATTGGTTGTTCTTCTTGAATTGGTTAAATTATTAAACATTTCAAAGTTCCATATTACTACACAAACTGACATCAAAGCAGGAAGTACGCTTCGCTGAACACTAACTTGGATCAGCGCTGACCTAGATATTATATAACAGCTGCTAATTGTCAGACTTTATTGGGGGTAATTAAATGATCATGCCGCAGCTCAGCTATTTCAGTGAATGTGTATTTTAAACCTCTTTCAAGATTTTATCTTGATTTTAACAATATTTATGTCAAATAAGATAGATTTTATACACTGTCAAAAGTTAAGGATTCAAAAACAAGTCAAAGGCTTATATTAATTCGCCTCCTTAATTAATACATATACTAAAATAAACGTATAATATATACACTTCACATACAAAATACATTTAACAGTACGGTATTTTGTATTCACTATTAATCGTGCATACAAGAGAATAGTTTGTGTCACAAAAGTGCCTCACCATTTCATAATACGTTTTCAGGACGTCAGATGTATATTAACCGAGAATTTAATTACCGGTAATTCAGCTAGTATTTTACGATGGTTATTAGAGTATTTTAGATAAATTATGTATAAATATGTGGACTGTATTAAAAATGTGCATATTCATTTGCAAGGTATTATTACTATCACCGTTAGTTAGAGTTTGTAAATTAATAAAAATATTTGGTAATGTACGGCTGTCATTTGCGCCTGCTTAGTCCATTCTATGTTCTTTTAGATAATGTTTTCTGGTTTGTGAATCAGCCTTTACTAATTATGTTGTGGTGTAGGATATTTTATTTTGTTCATTTCAAAATGGCAGCCGTAACCATTGCAAAACACATCTAGTGTACTGATTATTTAATGTTAATTCAATCTTAAATATTGAATATTAGGATCCTATATTCTCCTGGCAAAATATCAACATCAATTGAAATTGACCAATATTGATTTCTATTCTAGTTCGATTAAACATTATTAAACTAAATATGCTATCTCATTTCTTTGGGGAAAATTCTCCACCCCCATCCTGACATCAAATGTTCATAGTCGGGGAAGGCATGTTAAGAAAATGGTGATATTATAAGGTTTCCAGCCAATTAATTTCTTATGATGCCACGTTTCAATTCACATTATTGAACCCTGACTGACAGTATGCAACCATCCACACTATTTTGTGCCGAAATTAAAAAGTCAGCAAAATATTTTCGGACTAATACATGTATCGGATAATCAAATGGAGGTTTATCGGGATATCAGTAAATAACGTTATTGCATGCGACCAATTTTAAGACACATGCATTTATAGTTCAGTGGTACCACAATAATCTTAACAAATGAAATCCACAAAAAGACAAGAAAAATAAATAACTGCAGCCTGCGAATAATTATTATTGAACTGCTAACATTTCTATTGTTTTTTGTATAGAGTTTTTTTTTATAATAAGTTGCAATGAAACAAGTATGTGTTACGTACGTTGTACTAATTTCAACAAGAAAAACAATCAAATGGCTATGAGTTACGGGTTGCGCAGTACTCATTTCAACACGCAAAACAATAAACTGACAATGAGTTACTGTTTACGTGGTACTCATGTCAACACGCACAACAATAAATTGTCAGAACAAAAGAAAATATATAGACATACGAAAAATTAAGCTTATCGATATATACCTGGATATAATCAAATTGAGGTCTGACTGCTGGATACGTATAAATGACGACATTGTTTTCGCCTTTTTACGACAGATGTATGTCTATATTTATATACTATTCAAAAAAAGTAGGGGATATTTGATTTTTAAGTGTTATTAAAGTCACCTAATGAAACTAACGAAGAAACAAATGACAAAATGAAATGAAGTTCACATTCATCGATTTATTCCAAATGATCGTTAGACTAAGTAAGGCACAGACTGACCATTATAAGGGTAAAATGATACCCGGGGTCAAACAGCAAAGTTACCACAGCATCACAACAAAGTCAGTAACGGGTAAATCCTCCTCTGCTTGCCAAACAAGCATTGATCCGACGTGGCATACTCCTAATGAGACGTCTAAGGTCATTTTGGTCCAGATTGTCCCATTCCTGTTGCAACGCAGCAGCAAGTTCTTGGACATTGGCAGGACGTTGTTGATGTTGACGTAACCTCTGTCCAAGCATGTCCCAGACATGCTCGATGGGGGAGAGGTCGGGACTCAGTGCTGGCCAAGGTAATGTGGTGATGTTCTGTTGTTGGAGGTAACCTGTAACGATCCTGGCCCTGTGACATCTTGCGTTGTCATCCTGGAAGATGAAACGGTGGCCATGACGTCGTACGAACGGCACAACATGGACTGCCAAGATGTTGTCCCGGTAGTACTGGCCTGTAACACGCCCTGCAACAACATGTAAAGCCGTTCTTCCAGCAACAGTGATGCCTCCCCACACCATAACAGAACCACCCCCAAATCGATCATGTCTGATGACGTTAACGTCTTGGAAGCGCTCGTTTTGACGACGCCACACCTTCTTACGTCTGTCCAAAAAATCAACAGTGAACCTTGACTCATCTGAAAACATCAGATTGCTCCAGCGTCGATTATCCCAGTGTTGAAGATCCCTACACCAACGACGTCTTGCCTGAATGTGATGATCTCTCAAACAAGGGGTCACGCGAGGACGTCGAGCGCGAAGGTGACCCCTATGCAGTCGATTCCGAATCATCTGGCCACTCACTCTCACACAGTGTCTGTTTGAAGATGAGCGCTGATCTGATTTGCTGTGATGACACGATTTCTCAAGGCCAAGGTACGGATAAATCGATCCTGGGCTTGAGTTGTCGCCCTTGGTCGACCTGAGCGTGGTCTGTCCTGTACAGATTGTGTATCACGGTATCTGGACCATAGCCTGCTTATGACAGACTGAGAAACATTCATCGTCCGCGCCACAACCGCCTGTGTTGTGCCGATCTGTAGCATGCCAAGGGCACGTAACCTTTCATTTTGGGTAAGCCGACGCAAAATTTGTTTTCTGGTCACTAAAACAATTAAACTGATGTTTCCACCCTGGAATTCAATGCCACAATGACTGTAACATTCAAAGTCAGAGTCGTGCAAATCTTGGGTTGGACCCCCATGATGATCCCAAGCATCACCTGCATTCCATGCGGTAGCAATTGGTGCGTTTGGGCGTCACATGTAACTGGAAATGTTTCTTCTGTTAGGTTCTATAGTGACTTTTTTTCGTAGTCATTTGCATATTTTAGTATTATGCCCCCAAAATCAAATATCCCCTACTTTTTTTGAATAGTATATTTCATTATTCAATTTTATAAATGGTGTGACTATAAAACACGTACTGTGTCCTCCGTTCATCAACAAATACAAAATACGCATAGAAGAAACAGCCCCGTACAACTGGACATACAAAGATCCTTATACAAAGACCTGTTTGCGTAAAACACACCGACGAATGAAAAATCGCATGGTAAAAACAGTTTTCCTTCCCAAATTTTGATTTAACAATTACGCATCAAATAAAGTCTCATGGTCCTTGATTATACCCTTTTGGTGCAGTTATAACAACTATCGAGAAAACACACCAATTTAACAATACACACCGTGTCATTCGTTTTTTACCCGTCGGTTAATTAACGCACTCAGTACAGAAAACGCACCGTCCGAGAGTTGTTAAACCCTACCGATAATTAACTCACCTTTCAGTCCATTTTCCCCCCTTGTTAATTAACACACCTTATCTAGAGATTTTAAGCCATAATGAGGAGTTATAATCCGAATATTATGTTTTTATCCAGTTACATCGTTATTGACACTTTGAGATAGATTTTTATGAAGCAAATTTTGTTTTCCACCCTTACCGATTTCTCAGTGCTAGCTGGCATTAATATACATTATATATACAAAACAGACTACTAATGTATAGATTGTTCTTCAGTCTTAACACTAACATGTGAATATGCCGCATGTGTTGTGGATGTTTCATTACGAAAGGAGTGCATTTAATATGATTTTCGTCGTCTGTACACTTGAAATCCAAAATAAAGAAAATATTAAACAACAAAAAAGCAAATAAATGGTGGAAATCGTCAGATAAAATTTTTACTACGATTTTCGTCTTCAGCGCCTCTCAAAACCCATGGAAATATATATTCAATGATAAAAGAACAAATAAATGACCTGGTTGCTATGGATTTTGTTTTGGAACATACCAAATCTTTAAGCTCAAAATTTATATTTGTGAGTTGGGTAGCTTCAAATGGACACAGCTCAGTCAATTTTTGTTCAATTCAAACAAATTATACATCAAATTGAAGGTAATGAGTTGGAGAATGTGAACTGAAAATAAAAATTACTCAATTTTCAAAATCTCCTCATCCCGACTCCGTATGCCATGTTGGGTCACATTTGGTTATATTATAACATTTTTTTGTCCCCCGCCTTTCGAAGAAAGTTGGGGGACTATTAAAATGGGTTTCGTCTGTCTGTCTGTCCGTCTGTCCGTCACACTTTTTGGGACACAATAACTCTCTTCCAAATTGAGCTAGTATGTTCAAACTTGGTGTATGTGTTTATTAGGTCAATGTCTTGATGGAGTTCGAAGATGAGCATTTTCCGCTTAGGGTAAGCAGAGATAAGCAATTTGATTGGTTGATGCTTTGGGACACGATAACTTTAGTTCTAATTAAGTGAGAGTGATGAAACTTGGTGTATAGTTTCATTACAGTAATACCTCGACTAAGTTCGATAATGAGCATTTTCTGCTCAGGGTAAGCAGAGCGATACCCAATTTGATTGGTCGAGACTTTGGAACACAATAACTCTCCTTCTAATTGAGTTAAAATGTTCAAACTTGGTGTATATGCTTATTAGGTCAATGCCTTGATGGAGTTCGAAGATGAGCATTTTCCGCTTAGGGTAAGCAGAGATAAGCAATTTGATTGGTTGATGCTTTGGGACACGATAACTCGATACGTTTGAAAAAAATAAATGTGCGATTAATTAATATGTGTCGTCTATTTATTTTGGGATTTCGGCGGGGGACATCAGCCTCACTGTTGGCTTGTTTCAAATTAAATGTGAAGCATTTTGACAATGAGAGGATGAGACCTATCGATTTCTCTGTTATCTGTCCATCTCTAGCCAGTTGTGAGCTTACGTTGACTTAATAAAAATACAAAGTCTTCATTTATTATATATATATTTATACGCCCACATTGAAATGTGGTCGCATATTGTTGTTACCCACATCCGTCGGTCCGGCGTCCACAATTGCTTGTGGACGCTCTACAGGCTAAAGTTAATATACGCTTGACTTAAAATTTATACACAGTGTTTAAGGTCATGAGACAAAGAATCCTATTGATTTTCATAAATTTCCAATAACTGCCAGAGTTTTGGCCGAAGTTAATATCGGATTGACTTAAAATTTATAAATAGTGTTTAAGACATAGAAGTAGAAGCCTATAAATTTTCAGCCATTTCCAATAATAACTGCCAGAGTTATGGCACTTGATCACTTCAAAAAATCTTGTGGACGCTCTAGAGGCCAAAGTTTATATCCGATTGACTTTAAATTGATACAAGGTCATGAGTCGAAGAAGCTTATTGATTTTCAGCTATTTCCGATAATTACTGCAAGAGTTATGTCCCTTGATCACTTCAAACAATCTTGTGGACGCTCTAATATCCGATCGACTTTAAATTTATGAACAGTGTTTATGGTTATGAGACGAAGAATCCTTTTGATTTTCAGCGAATTCCGATAATTACTGCCAGAGCTATCTCCCGTGATCACTTTGAAAAACTTTTGTTACGCTCTACTCTAAGAGGCCAAACTTATCATCCAATTGACTTCATATTGATACACAGAGGTTAAGGTCTTGAGACAAACTGTAACACTACAGATAACAGAATATCAGCATAGTTGATAGACCTTTATTGAGAGCATGAAATAGGCATACTCCGGGAGGAGCGTCATTCCAAATCTTCTGAAACTAACAGTAAACTTTGACTTATAAAGCATACAATCAATTAAGAAAAATGATACACGAGCGGATGAACATATTTGGCATTGTTTATTTATGAGATTATAGTATCTGTAACTGCACTGCATATTTCCGTAAATAACATATTGAATACATTAGATGTTTTAATAAGTTGTGTCGCGTTGAACACGTCAATATCATTAATGATCAAAAACCAGCAGAGGTCAGAAAGTTCTATCTGTATATGTATATTTCAATATTATGTAGAGATCACTTTGTCACAGAACAAGTATATTGATTTTCAATGAATTTTGATAACTGAACAGCTAAATCCATGATTTTAAATGGTTTATATACTAAGCATTAGCATTGGGCAGAACTTTATAAAAACCAATCAAATTCTAATGATATTCTGATAATTACTTTATGAGTTGTTAATCTTAATCAGATTTCAGAGTATTATAAATGTTTCATTACTAAAAAAAATAACAATATGCGACAACTCTTGTTTACTGCCCGGACAATTTAGCTGCTGTTTGCGTTTCTTTTGTTGCCTGGCAACATATCTCTTTTTTTTTTCAGTGTGTTAACAATGGAATCAACTTTAATAGAGTTTTTAATGATGATCAGTCACTGGAAGTTTTAGAGATGTTCTTCTCTGGTTTTACTCAAATGATTGGTTTAAATCAATTCCCAAACTTACGAACTCTAACAATTATAGGGCAGTCCATACAGCGAATTGAAGGCTTGACTAATCTCCGAAATTTGCAAGAGTTGTGGTTGTGTGAGTGTCAAATTACGGTAAGGTAAAACTAATGCTGTTACCATACAGGAAATATCCGTCCATTGGACTCCCAAGTATGGGCCGACGCATGCGTTAGGTTATATTTTCGGTTAAATTATATCAACACCCACAAAGAAGAAGTGTGGCTTATCACCTTAGAACACATTTTACAGTAGATATCCCTAATGTGGGAACTTTCATAATCTACTGAGATATCGCTTTACAAGAAATAAAATATATACTAAAGAATTTTATTTATTAGTGTGTGTAAGAAAGGCAAAGCCTCCTTGTTTTTTACATCATCGACTTGTGTTGATATAATTTGATATCAAAAAGACTTGTAGGAAATTCTCTATTATCACCCAATATCTTATTTGACAGTAGATATCGCTTGTATGATAAATTACATAATCTACTGCGATATCTCCTTAGGAGATATCGCTTTACATGAATTTGATTGGTCAATCAAAAAGGAACTACTTTCTTTTATTTTAAAGAAACCACTTATTTTAAATAAAAAGTGACTTTTTTTTTTGTTAAAAAGAAACTGTTTTTATTTAATTGACTTTGAAGGAAATACTGGGTCAATATATAGGACTTTGCAATAGCTAAACTGCAGTCAAAAAACTGATGTATCACTACGCAGTAATGAAATTAGGTCCAGTAAAGGTGAAATTTATACCAAAGAATTATATTTATTTATTTCTGCATGTAAGAAAGGATTGGGTGATAAATAAAATCTCCAACTCGTGTTTTTATACGCCCACATTTTCATGTGGACGTATTATGTCGTCGCCCCTGTCCGTCCGTCCGTCCGTCCGTCCACAATTTGTTTGTGGACTCTCTACAGGTCACAATTCTTATCCGATTTTGACGAAACTTGAAATATAGGTTTATTCCCAAAAGATCTCGGCTGCTTTCGATATTGGCATGTATCGGATCAAAACTTCATGGATTATGGCCCCTGATTGTACGAAAAATCACGTTTTTAGCTTGTGGACCCTATAGAGGTCACAATTTTGAATCGATTTTGATGAAACTTGACATGCATGTTTGTAACCCAAAGATCTTGGTTCCTTTCGATATTTGCGGCTATCGGAATGTAATTTCCTGAATTATGGCCCCTGATTGTCCGAAAAATCACCCTTTTTAGCTTGTGGTCCCTCTGGAGGTCACAATTATTATTCGGTTTAAAAAAACGTTTGACTATATCACCGTTACACCCTAAGGAAGGTTGAGTTCGAATTTCGGGAAAATCGGACGAAAATTGCCATACAAAATGGCCGCCGTTTGTACGCGAATACTGTTAAAAAAAGGTATATCAAGGTTGTGGACCCTGTGGAGGTCACAATTTTGATTCGATTTTGATGAAACTTGAAATTCATGGTTATAACCCAAAGATCTTGCTTCCTTTCAAAATTTGCGCATATCGGATCGTAACTTCCTGAATTATGGCCCCTGATTATACGCAAAATCGCCTTTTTTTTAGCTTAGAGGTCACAATTATTATTCGATTTAAAAAAACGTTTGATTATATCACCGTTACACCCTAAGAAAGGTGGAGTTCGAATTTCGGGAAAATCGGACGAAAATTGCCATACAAAATGGCCGCCGTTTGTACGCGAATACTGTTAAAAAATGGTATATCAAGGTTGTGGACCCTGTGGAGGTCACAATTTTGATTCGATTTTGATGAAACTTGAAATTCATGGTTATAACCCAAAGATCTTGCTTCCTTTCGATATTTGCGCATATCGGATCGTAACTTCCTGAATTATGGCCCCTGATTATATGCAAAATCGCCTTTTTTTTAGCTTGGAGGTCACAATTATTACTCGATTTAAAAAAACCTTTGATTATATTACCATTACACCGTAAGGAAGGTTGAGCTCGAATTTCGGGAAAATCAAACCAAAATTGCCATACAAAATGGCCGCCGTTTGTACGCGAATACTGTTAAAAAATGGTATATCAAGGTTGTGGACCCTGTAAAGGTCACAATTTTAATTCGATTTTGATGAATCTTGAAATTCATGGTTATAACCCAAAGATCTTGGTTCTTTTCGATATTTGCGCATATCGGATCGTAACTTCCTGAATTATGGCCCCTGGTTATACACAAAATCCCCCTTTCTTTAGCTTGTGGTCCCTCTGGAGGTCACAATTATTATCCAATTTAAAAAAACGTTTGATTATATCACCGTTACACTGTAAGGAAGGTTGAGTTTGAATTTCGGGAAAATCGGACCAAAATTGACAGACAAAATGGCCGCCGTTTGTACGCGAATACTGTTAAAAAAATGATATATCATGGTTGTGGACCCTGTATAGGTCACAATTTTAATTCGATTTTGATGAGGAAGGTTGAGTTCTAATTTCGTGAAAATCGTACCAAAATTGCCGGACGAAATGGTCGCCGTTTGTACGCAAATAGTGTAAAAATATATCATGGTTGTGGACAGGTCACAATTCTTATCCGATTTTGATGAAAAGTCACATTTCTAGGTTGTGTACCGTCACACAATAATCATTGTCGGTTTCGAATTTTATTAATATCAGACTGGAACTGACCAACTAAATGGCTGCTCCCAATACAGTATGAAATACAGGACTTAAAAGATGTAGGAAAAATCACTTTCGGTATTGCTTGTTCTCTGTCCATCTCTCGAAAATGTGGGCGTATCCTGCCTGACAGTGCCAGCCTATCTTTTGATATCAAAAAATATCAACACTCGTTGATAAAGTAAAAAAAACTCGGCAGAGCCTCGTTTTTTTTACATTATCAACTTGTGTTGATATTTTTTGATATCAAAAAACACTCGTAGGAGATTCTCTATTTATCCAATGATTTTTATACGCCCACATTTTTATGTGGACGTATATTGTCGTCGTCCCTGTCCGTCCGTCCACAATTTGTTTGTGGACTCTCTACAGGTCACAATTCTTATCCGATTTTGACGAAACTTAAAATATAGGTTTATCCCCAAAAGATCTCGGCTGCTTTCGATATTGGCATGTATCGGATCAAAACTTCATGGATTATGGCCCCTGATTGTACGAAATATCACGTTTTTATACGCCCACATTTTCATGTGGATGTATTATGTCGTCGCCCCTGTCCGTCCGTCCACAATTTGTTTGTGGACTCTCTACAGGTCACAATTCTTATCCGATTTTGACGAAACTTGAAATATAGGTTTATCCCCATAAGATCTCGGTTCCTTTCGATATTGGCATGTATCGGATCAAAACCTCATGGATTATGGCCCCTGATTGTACGAAAAATCACGTTTTTAGCTTGTGGACCCTATAGAGGTCACAATTTTGAACCGATTTTGATGAAACTTGACATGCATGTTTGTAACCCAAAGATCTTGGTTCCTTTCGATATTTGCCGCTATCAGAATGTAATTTCTTGAATTATGGCCCCTGATTGTCCGAAAAATCATCCTTTTTAGCTTGTGGTCCCTGTGGAGGTCACAGTTATTATCTGGTTTAAAAAACCGTTTGATTATATCACCGTTACACCCTAAGGAAGGTTGAGTTCGAATTTCGGGAAAATCGGACCAAAATTGCCATACAAAATGGCCGCCGTTTGTACGCGAATAATGTTAAAAAATGGTATATCAAGGTTGTGGACCCTGTGGAGGTCACAATTTTAATTCGATTTTGATGAAACTTGAAATTCATGGTTATAACCCAAAGATCTTGGTTCCTTTCGATATTTGCGCATATCGAATCATAACTTCCTGAATTATGGCCCCTGATTATACGCAAAATCGCCTTTTTATACGCCCACATTTTTATGTGGAGGTATATTGTCGTCGCCCCTGTCCGTCCGGACGTCCGTCCGTCCGTCCGTCCACAATTTGTTTGTGGACTCTCTACAGGTCACAATTCTTATCCGATTTTGACGAAACTTGAAATATAGGTTTATCCCCAAAAGATCTCGGCTGCTTTCGATATTGGCATGTATCGGATGAAAACTTCATGGATTATGGCCCCTGATTGTACGAAAAATCACGTTTTTAGCTTGTGGACCCTATAGAGGTCACAATTTTGAACCGATTTTGATGAAACTTGACATGCATGTTTATAACCCAAAGATCTTGGTTCCTTTCGATATTTGCGCCTATCGGAATGTAATTTCCTGAATTATGGCCCCTGATTTTCCGAAAAATCACCCTTTTTAGCTTGTGGTCCCTCTGGAGGTCACAATTATTATCCGATTTAAAAAACCGTTTGATTATATCACCGTTACACCCTAAGGAAGGTTGAGTTCGAATTTCGGGAAAATCGGACGAAAATTGCCATACAAAATGGCCGCCATTTGTACGCGGATACTGTTAAAAAATGGTATATCAAGGTTGTGGACCCTGTAGAGGTCACATTTTTTATTCGATTTTGATGAAACTTGAAATTCATGGTTATAACCCAAAGATCTTGTTTCCTTTCGATATTTGCTCATATCGGAACGTAACTTCCTGAATTATGGCCCCTGATTATACGCAAAATCGCCTTATTTTAGCTTGTGGTCCCTCTGGTGGTCACAATTATTATCCGATTTAATAAAACGGTTGATTATATTACCGTTACACCGTAAGGAAGGTTGAGTTTGAATTTCGGGAAAATCGCACAAAAATTGCCATACAAAATGGCCGCCGTTTGTACGCGAACAGTGTAAAAATATGCTATGTCAAAGTTGTGGACCCTGTAGAGGGACAATTTTAATTCGATTTTGATGAAACCTGAAATGCTTGTTTATAACCTAAAGATCTTTATTCTTTTCGATATTTGCGCATATCAAATTGTAACTTAATGAATTATGGCCTTTGATTGTAGGAAAAATTACTTTCGGTATTGCTTGTTCTCTGTCTATCTCTCGAACAATTATTATCTGATTTAAAAAAAAACTCTGATTATATTACTGTTGCACCGTAAGGAAGGTTTAATTCGAATTTCGTGAAAATCGTACCAAAATTGCTGGGCGAAATGGTCACCATTTGTACGCGAATAGTGTAAAAATATGGTATATCATGGTTGTGGACTCTCTACAGGTCACAATTCTTATCCGATTTGGACGAAAAGTAACATTTCTAGGTTGTGTACCGTCACACCATAATCATTGTCGGCTTCGAATTTCATGAATATCAGACTGGAACTGACCAACAAAATGGCTGCTCCCAATACAGTATGAAATACAGGACTTAATGATGTTGGAAAAATCACTTTCGGTATTGCTTGTCCTCTATCCATCTCTCAAAAATGTGGGCGTATCCTGCCTGGCAGTGCCAGCCTATCTTTTTTAGCTTGTGGTCCCACTGGAGGTCACAATTATTATCCGATTTAAAAAAACGTTTGTTTATATTACCGTTACACCGTAAGGAAGGTTGAGTTCGAATTTCGGGAAAATCGGACCAAAATTGCCATACAAAATGGCCGCCGTTTGTACGCGAATACTGTTAAAAAATGGTATATCAAGGTTGTGGACCCTGTAAAGGTCACAATTTTAATTCGATTTTGATGAAACTTGAAATTCATGGTTATAACCCAAAGAACTTGGTTCTTTTCGATATTTGCGCATATCGGATCGTAACTTCCTGAATTATGGCCCCTGGTTATACGCAAAATCCCCCTTTCTTTAGCTTGTGGTCCCTCTGGAGGTCACAATTATTATCCGATTTAAAAAAACGTTTGATTATATCACAGTTACACCGTAAGGAAGGTTGAGTTTGAATTTCGGGAAAATCGGACCAAAATTGACAGACAAAATGGCCGCCGTTTGTACGCGAATACTGTTAAAAAAATGGTATATCATGGTTGTGGACCCTGTATAGGTCACAATTTTAATTCGATTTTGATGAGGAAGGTTGAGTTCTAATTTCGTGAAAATCGTACCAAAATTGCCGGACGAAATGGTTGCCGTTTGTATGCGAATAGTGTAAGAATATGGTATATCATGGTTGTGAACTCTCTATAGGTCACAATTCTTATCCGATATTGATGAAAAGTCACATTTCTAGGTTGTGTACCGTCACACCATAATCATTGTCGGCTTCGAATTTCATGAATATCAGACTGGAACTGACCAACTAAATGGCTGCTCCCAATACAGTATGAAATACAGGACTTAATGATGTAGGAAAAATCACTTTCGGAATTGCTTGTTCTCTATCCATCTCTCGAAAATGTGGGCGTATCCTGCCTGGCAGTGCCAGCCTATCTTTAGCTTGTGGACCCTATAGAGGTCACAATTTTGAACCGATTTTGATGAAACTTGACATGCATGTTTGTAACCCAAAGATCTTTGTTCCTTTCGATATTTGCGGCTATCAGAATGTAATTTCCTGAATTATGGCCCCTGATTGTCCGAAAAATCACCCTTTTTAGCTTGTGGTCCCTCTGTAGGTCACAATTATTATCCGATTTTAAAAAACGTTTGATTATATCACCATTACACCCTAAGGAAGGTTGAGTTCGAATTTCGGGAAAATCAGACAAAAATTGCCATACAAAATGGCCGTCGTTTGTACGCGAATACTGTTAAAAAATGGTATATCAAGGTTGTGGACCCTGTGGAGGTCACAATTTTGAATCGCTTTTGATGAAACTTGAAATTCATGGTTATAACCCAAAGATCTTGCTTCCTTTCGATATTTGCGCATATCGGCTCGTAACTTCCTGAATTATTGCCCCTGATTATACGCAAAATCGCCTTTTTTATACGCCCACATTTTCATGTGGACGTATTATGTCGTCGCCCCTGTCCGTCCGGACGTCCGGACGTCCGTCCGTCCACAATTTGTTTGTGGACTCTCTACAGGTCACAATTCTTATCCGATTTTGACGAAACTTGAAATATAGGTTTATCCCCAAAAGATCTCGGTTCCTTTCGATATTGGCATGTATCGGATCAAAACTTCATGGATTATGGCCCCTGATTGTACGAAAAATCACGTTTTTAGCTTGTGGACCCTATAGAGGTCACAATTTTGAACCGATTTTGATGAAACTTGACATGCATGTTTGTAACCCAAAGATCTTAGTTCCTTTCGATATTTGCGGCTATCAGAATGTAATTTCCTGAATTATGGCCCCTGATTGTCCGAAAAATCACCCTTTTTAGCTTGTGGTCCATCTGGAGGTCACAATTATTATTCGATTTAAAAAACCGTTTGATTATATCACCGTTAGAACCTAAGGAAGGTTGTGTTCGAATTTCGGGAAAATCGGACGAAAATTGCCATACAAAATGGCCGCCGTTGTACGCGAATACTGTTAAAAAATGGTATATCAAGGTTGTGGACCCTGTGGAGGTCACAATTTTGATTCAATTTTGATGAAACTTGAAATTCATGGTTATAACCCAAAGATCTTGCTTCCTTTCGATATTTGCGCATATCGGATCGTAACTTCCTGAATTATGGCCCCTGATTATACGCAAAATCGCCTTTTTTTTTAGCTTGGAGGTCACAATTATTATTCGATTTAAAAAAACGTTTGATTATATCACCGTTACACCCTAAGGCAGGTTGAGTTCGAATTTCAGGAAAATCGGACGAAAATTGGCATACAAAATGGCCGCCGTTTGTACGCGAATACTGTAAAAAAATGGTATATCAAGGTTGTGGACCCTGTGGAGGTCACAATTTTGATTCGATTTTGATGAAACTTGAAATTCATGGTTATAACTCAAAGATCTTGCTTCCTTTCGATATTTGCACATATCGGATCGTAACTTCCTGAATTATGGCCCCTGATTATACGCAAAATCGCCTTTTTTTTAGCTTGGAGGTCACAATTATTATCCGATTTAAAAAAACGTTTGATTATATTACCGTTACACCGTAAGGAAGGTTGAGTTTGAATTTCGGGAAAATCAGACCAAAATTGCCATACAAAATGGCCACCGTTTGTACGCGAATACTGTTAAAAAATGGTATATCAAGGTTGTGGACCCTGTAAAGGTCACAATTTTAATTCGATTTTGATGAAACTTGAAATTCATGGTTATAACCCAAAGATCTTGGTTCTTTTCGATATTTGCGCATATCGGATCGTAACTTCCGGAATTATGGCCCCTGGTTATACGCAAAATCCCCCTTTCTTTAGCTTGTGGTCCCTCTGGAGGTCACAATTATTATCCAATTTAAAAAAACGTTTGATTATATCACCGTTACACTGTAAGGAAGGTTGAGTTTGAATTTTGGGAAAATCGGACTAAAATTGACAGACAAAATGGCCGCCGTTTGTACGCGAATACTGTTAAAAAATGATATATCATGGTTGTGGACCCTGTATAGGTCACAATTTTAATTCGATTTTGATGAGGAAGGTTGAGTTCTAATTTCGTGAAAATCATACCAAAATTGCCGGACGAAATGGTCGCCGTTTGTACGCGAATAGTGTAAAAATATGGTATATCATGGTTGTGGACTTTCTACAGGTCACAATTCTTATCCGATTTTGATGAAAAGTCACATTTCTAGGTTGTGTACCGTCACACCATAATCATTGTCGGTTTCGAATTTCATTAATATCAGACTGGAACTGACCAACTAAATGGCTGCTCCCAATACAGTATGAAATACAGGACTTAAAGATGTAGGAAAAATCACTTTCGGTATTGCTTGTTCTCTGTCCATCTCTCGAAAATGTGAGCGTATCCTGCCTGGATTCGAACTCAACCTTCCTTACAGTGTAACGGTAATATAATCAACCGTTTTAGTAAATCGGATAATAATTGTGACCACCAGAGGGACCACAAGCTAAAATAAGGCGATTTTGCGTATAATCAGGGGCCATAATTCAGGAAGTTACGTTCCGATATGCGCAAATATCGAAAGGAACCAAGATCTTTGGGTTATAATTATGAATTTCAAGTTTCATCAAAATCTACAGGGTCCACAACCTTGATATACCATTTTTTAACAGTATTCGCGTACAAACGGCGGCCATTTTGTATGGCAATTTTCGTCCGATTTTCCCGAAATTCGAACTCAACCTGCCTTAGGGTGTAACGGTGATATAATCAAACGATTTTTTAAATGGGATAATAATTGTGACCTCCAGAGGAACCACAAGCTAAAAAGGGTGATTTTTCGGACAATCAGGGGCCATAATTCAGGAAATTACATTCCGATAGTCGCAAATATCGACAGGATCCAAGATCTTTGGGTTATAAACATGCATGTCAAGTTTCATCAAAATCGGTTCAAAATTGTGGCCTCTATAGGGTCCACAAGCTAAAAACGTGATTTTTCGTACAATCAGGGGCCATAATCCATGAAGTTTTCATCCAATACATGCCAATATCGAAAGCAGCCGAGATCTTTTGGGGATAAACCTATATTTCAAGTTTCGTCAAAATCGGATAAGAATTGTGACCTGTAGAGGGTCCACAAACAAATTGTGGACGGACGGACGGACGTCCGGACGGACAGGGGCGACGACAATATACGTCCACATAAAAATGTGGGCGTATAAAAATGGTATATCATGGTTGTGACCCTGTATAGGTCACAATTTTAATTCGATTTTGATGAGGAAGGTTGAGTTCTAATTTTCGTGAAAATCGTACCAAAATGGTCGCCGTTTGTACGCGAATAGTGTAAAAATATGGTATATCATGGTTGTGGACACTCTACAGGTCACAATTCTTATCCGATTTTGATGAAAAGTCACATTTCTAGGTTGTGTACCGTCACACCATAATCATTGTCGGCTTCGAATTTCATGAATATCAGACTGGAACTGACCAACTAAATGGCTGCTCCCAATACAGTATGAAATACAGGACTTAATGATGTAGGAAAAATCACTTTCGGTATTGCTTGTTCTCTATCCATCTCTCGAAAATGTGGGCGTATCCTGCCTGGCAGTGCCAGCCTATCTTTAAATTTGTGACTGGTGTTGGCAAAATGAATCAGAATGTGCAAAGTCTAATATTGAGTTCGATGCCCCACCATAAATAAATATCTCCAAATAGCTTGACAATGCATGTTTATAACTCAAAGATCCTGGTTCCTCTTGATATTCGCGCATATAGGATTGTAACTGGTGCATTCCATGTAAACTTGGCCAATGGTGGGAATGTGGCCCCCTCCAAAAAAATTGTGCCACCAGGTGGAAAAATGTTGAACAAATGACATATCAGCTTTTATTTTCAGGATTTCTACAGCCTCTGGCAAAGTCACTATTGTATACATCAACTTCAAAATTTGCATAGTTAATGTCAGTTTGTCTTTTATCAATTTACAAAAGATTCAAAGTTGATAGGATATATATACTTTTCCAAATATTCCGTCTCTCGAAATTCAATGCACACTGTAAACGTATGAAATATACTCGTTCTCACCTTTAATTTTGGCCTTGTGGGACAGAGGTTAAAATTCTGAAAAGTTTGATAATAAAACTTCAATTCCGAATTAAAAATTTGACTATATCCCCGTTACACATTAATGATGGTTGAGTTTGAATTTCTTGAAAATCGTTAATTGAACAGCTAAATCCATAATATTAAATGTTTCGTATACTAAACGTTAGAATGGGGCAGAACTTTATAAAAACCAAACAAGTTCTAATGATTTGCTGATAATTACTTAATATGCAACAACCCTTGTTGACTGCCCGGACGATTTAGCTGCCATGGGCGTATGTTTTGTTGCCTGGCAACCTATTTTTCTTGACCCCCCCCCCCCATAAATGGTTGGCAGTTTTTGATTAATCAGCAGTTTTTGATTAAATATATTTTCAAACCGATTTATGAATCCGAAAACCACCAAATTTTACGAACGAATGTATTTGACCTGCATTGATGTAACTTGATTTTAAAGATTTTTTTTCTTGTTAAGATTCTTTATATGACCCATGACTTGACAGGAAGTGACTGTGAATATGAAAGCTTTCATATCTGCTATGCAGATCTAGTTTAAATTGTTTCTGATAATTTATAGCAAATTTAGTAACTATGAAATAAACAATGTCTGTGACGGTTCGTGATAATAAAACTAGAGATGTCAATGGCTCATCATTCATTGCATACTTTGTTGGTATGAAGTGTCAGTTAATTATCGAGAAACAGTTCCAAATTGGCATTTTTTTTTTTACTTCGTTTTATGTAGTTCACTGCTAGTATTGTCTGTCACTATCAAAATGAGCAGAACTTTTGGAAAAGGTAGGAAAATATGACATGGTTTGAAATGAAGGATGAAAGGGGAGATATTCCTTTGATGTCTCAACAGATTACTGTCTAACATTCGGGCTTCTAGATGCCTATAAAAATTTAGAAATAATTTAGTGTTTTATATTGCTATGCTTGCATATTTTGACTATTTTTCATTCAACATTGATACATGACCGAAGGTTAACAGGTCTTCCCATCCAGTTAATACAACAGTCAATCTCACCCTGCTCCACAAAAGAGACACTACTAGTCACCTCCTACTCCCAATTTCCAAGGCATAGTCCAAACCTAGATTATCATATAAATAAACCATTTGATAATAATTTGTACCTATATAATTTATTACACCCCTTCTGGCATCATGTTGAATTACACAATATTTAACGTTATAAAATCAAACTACTTTATGGAATCAACGACAAATCTAAACTTGGCCACTTCAACCGTTTTTATTTAAGATATATCTTTTTAACCAAAAGATTCTGGTTCCTCACACATATAAGATTGTAGCTTCCGGAATTATTGCCCTTGATTGTACGGAAAATCACGTTTTTAGCTTCTGTTTCTTCTCTAGGTCACAATTATTTTCTGATTTAAAAAACATTCAAATATATCTCCTTCACACATCAATGAAGGTTGAGTTCGAATTTCGTAAAAATCTATATAATACGAATGATGGGGACCTTCTATATAATACAAAGGATGTGGACCCTTTCTTCTAGAGGTCACAATTTTTATCCATTTTGATGAAATTTAAAATATATGTTTATGTCCCAAAGGTTTCAGTCCCTTCCCATATTTGCGCACTTCAGAGTTCAGACCATAACTATCTGGATTATGACCCCTGATCGATTGTATGAAAAATTGCTTTTGATTTTTTTGTCCCCCGCCTTTCAAAGAAAGCAGGGGACAATTAAAATGGGTTCGTCCGTCTGTCTGTCTGTTGGTCCGTCCGTCTGGACACAATAACTCTTTCTAATTGAGTTAGAATGTTCAAACTTAGTATAGGTGTTTATTAGGTCAATGCCTTGATTGAGTTTGAAGATGAGCATTTTCTGCTTAGGGTAAGCAGAGATAAGCAATTTGATTGGTTGATGCTTCAGGACACATGCTTCGGGACAAGATAACTTTAGTTCTAATAAATCGAGAGGGATGAAACCTGGTATATAGTTTCATTACATCAATACCTTGACTAAGTTCTATAATGAGAATTTTCTTCTCAGGGTAAGCAGAGCGATAAGCAATTTGATTGGCCGAGACTTTGGAACACAATAACTCTCCTTTTAACTCAGCTAGAATGTTCAAACTACTGAACGCCTTGATGGAGTTCGATGATGAACATGTTATGCTTTGTAACGAACTTTAATTTTAATTCAATGCGTTTCCTAGTCATTTTCTGTAACGTAATATTACATGTACATGTCACTTCTCAATCTTGTACCAATCCATATTTTTTATAGTCAATAAAGAACTCTCCGTGAAATGGCGCCCAACATGGGGCATGTAAAACCTCACCAATATTAGCAACATATTTCGTACACTCAACAAACCAATAATGTCGAGAGGTAAACAAGATATATCGATAGATTGAAGGCACCACCAAAAATGCCATCGAGGAGTCGTCACTCGTCAAATTAATGAGGCGAATCGTTTGGTTAGCAGCTTTTCTTCTATCGACCTCGATGACATCGACGAAATAACGGATCGGCTGTGGACTATCGACAGCAATTTGAGAGATAGGCGAATCAGACGACATTGATCAACATGTGTTGATAACATTTCGGAGCCATCCAATTGGAATTACTGCTGATATAGAAAAGGCTTTCCATCAGATCATGGTTGATGCTACAGATCGCGATATGCTCCGTTTCCTGTGGTTCAAAAACATTCATGAGGATAAATACAAGGACACTGAACCAATTATAGCACCACCATCAGCTATATGTAGATGATTTGTCGACAGGGTGTGACAACGCTCAAGTGGGTTTCGAAATATACAATAAATCAAAACAAATGTGGGTTTAATCTCCGCAAGTGGAGCACAAATTCATCCGAATTACGCAATATGATGGTATCACAAGCTGACAAGAATGATATTCAAGAATCCAATGTCAAAATCTTGGGCCTAGCCTGGGATGTTAATTTTGACGAATTTCAGTTTGAAGTCGCAGATATCATCGAATACATCAAGTCATTACCATCAACAAAGCGATCAGTGCTGAAGGTGTTGGCTAAAATCTTTGATCCACTCGGATTACTCAGTCCATTTACCGTCCAATTAAAGATGTTGTTTCAAAAACTCTGTGAAGAAAAAATGAATTGGGATGACAATTTAAGCACAGAGCATCTCAAAACTGGGAATCAGTTATTAAACGATTTCAAAGCAATTTCAAACATTTGAGTTCCAAGATGTTATTTTTCTACCTCAAAACAACTCCAATCGTACCAATTACATGGATTCAGTGACGCGTCAACTTCAGCATACTCTGAAGACGGCGAAACAGAAGTAAGGCTAGTCGCATCCAAATGAGGGTTTCCCCAATCAAGAAACAAACTATCCCAAGATTAGAATTGTGAGGAGCTACAATTCTAGCGCGACTAATGGACACAATTATTTCTACGCTCAATTTTACCAATCTACATGCATTTTATTGGACAGATTCTTACACAAAGTTGTGTTGGATCAGGAATAATCATCAGTGGAAGCAATATGTCCAACATCGCGTAACCGAGATTCGTCAATTATCGAACAAGGAGAATTGGAACTTCTGTCCCGGTAGCGAAAACCCTGCTGACAAACCATCCAGAGGATGTAATGGTCAAACACTCGTGACAGACAATACATGGCGGACAGGACCCGCATTTCTATACAAGCAACAATCATAATGGCCCAGGTTGCAGACTTTGTTTTCTTCAGATTCAGCCCTGGAAGAACTTGTCAAAAACCCAATCAAAATAACTCATACGCTAGCAGTCAACGCAGAAGATCATTCAGGCCCAGTCAATATTCGATATTCAACGATATGGTTCCAAACATCGACTCTTACGTGTCACAGCTTTAGTCATCAAATTTACGCAATAGTCCAGCGGCTAAGTCAAAGAATATTTCAGTTTGTGGTGAAATTAGGGTTGTCACAATTAATCAATTTAGTCGTAGTCGATTCGGTTTCTAGCTCAAACCGATTCACACTTTGAAAAATCGGTAGTCGTTTCATACAATTTGTATTTATACAAATACATATAAATTTTGACTTTTACTCTCTGCTAAACACACTGCTGCGTATTAAAACCATACCAAAACTACGTCTTTCAAGACGCAATACAGTGGCACGATTTCAATGTAGCACGAGATTCTTCACCTACCATATTAGGCATGGCTTACTACGAAATGTGTAAAATAGTTGATATTGGCGGGAAATAGTTGTCCAGATCTCGGAATCATGAATAACAGACATGAGAATATCTTAGGCATGGATTGAAAGCATGCCGCACAAGACGGGGAAGTTGGCTGTGCCTTTTTACGAGTGATAAACTAGCAATGTAATTTTATTGAAATTCCGTTTTGTAAAGAAGAAAACGATTCTCCAACTATATAATCGAACGATTTCCTCAGAAATTTCTCTAGTATAAATTAAGTTTAAATCCAGTTGTAATTTATTATTAAATTCACAATCAGAATGTACCGTTACTGCATACGAGACAACGAATAAACGAGTTCTTAACATTGCCAATCAAGAGGATCTTCTATTCGCCCCCCTCGGCATATGTTTCGGTCTTTGTAAATGTCACATGTTTTTTTTCTATTTGTTCTCTCATTGTTTTTCGTCAATATGATTATCGCTATATATGTTTAAATATCATGTAGGGGAATTGTTGTACAGGTGAATTGTAATCTATAGCCAGTATTGGATTTTTAATTAGCAGTAAAAGCCGTAGGGGTAAGTCAGAACACGGGAATGTTTTACTTCGCTCAACCTCGTAACTGAATATCAAAACTGATGACTTAACGTAAATGTTGTTTATTGCCAATTTAAACGATTTATTCCGACATATCTTTAGTATAAACTGAAATAAATGTACTACAATAATTAATAATATACGATATCAGCTATTCGTTATTGATACATCATTTTATAATTTACTTATAACAAACAGTCACATGAAAAAAAACCTTGGAACGCCGTACAGACATTGATTGACATTATGGAATTTATACGGCATCCGATTAATCGGCACCGAAACGATTTTTGGCTATAACTTCGAAACTAAGGCACATAGAAATGTGATTTCAGTGTCTACCCCCACATTTTCGGGGTGAAGGAATCCAGTATATTCATTAGTTTGAACTTTCGATGTCGGCCATATTGGTGGCCTCAGGAAGCGTGGTCCATACAATTGCCCATATAGCACTTCTCCCAACCCCAATCACCTGGTGAGGGAACAAATGGCTTGGGCGCTAAGCACTGATCTCAGATGTGGCTTGCTTGGAATGCAGCTCTCTTCATATGTTGCAGTAGGGCTGCTGATGTCAAAGGTATATTTTCTATCTCCCTGGATGTCTTTGAGAAGAGATGGCGTCTTGCAGCATCCACACCTTGAAGTTCGCTAGTACGATCATACATCAGGAACACAAACAGCTCCAGGGTCTCCATCGTCACCTTCGATATGTCATAGGCCTGGAACACAGTGCGTGGAAGGCCTCTGTAGCATCCGGATATGCCGTCCATGCCTGCCAAGCGGACTTCTTTCCACGGTTTGAGAAGAATGACACTGTGTCGTAGCCTGTAAACGCATGGAAAAATGACAGTGCCTGCGACTTCTCTGGCCCGATGCGGCTGACTATCTGGTGTATCCCAATGTGTCTGTAGTTCTTACAAGTGCCAACAGCAACCCACATCTATTCCAGGCCAATCTGCAAGAACTTGGCAACTGTTATGACCACCACGTCAGTATCGACAGTGTGAATCATCATTTTCGTGTGTCCTTGCTGAACCATGTCCTTAATATAGACGAAGATCGTCGAGTCTGCTTCCTTATGAGAGCAGGGAGCAAGCGCTGAACTTATGGCTCCTCTAGATGAGCAAACAACTTGATCATCCACCGTGCTGTAGATCACTTTGGTACCTTCATATGAGTGCGCACATTTCTGCGCAAGAAATCGAAACAACTCCTCTTTGTTTTCGGTCTTCCGAAGAAAGGCTGGCCAGTTGCCGGGGATTCTTGTGGACGATGAAACCTGACGCCGAGTGCCACAGCCTCTCTTCTCTCTTGTTATGGTTTTCAAACTGTCAGACTTGTAAATATCCCATACAACATCAATTGTAGGAATACCTTGGCATAATCCTCAAAGGTACAGCAGGTTCCCCGACCAAGAAAGTGAACTACAGCAGGTCCATCGAGAACTTTACAATCAACATCCAAGGAATTATTATGACTGTGTGTCAAGGTTGTGCCTGTCACCTTGGCGCATTTGACCACCAGTTGCCAGTGATGGTGGAGTTGACTGGTTCTCGTGCCGGAAGAATTCATCAACATCCCCTCCTTTAGTTTGACTTGCATTGTACTATCTCGAAAACAGAGCCCTGTTCAGTCAGCTTCCCTGCTGCCTTGGTTTTCTCCATTCCAGGCTTGCTAAACATGACCAGTTTGTTGTGGGAATGGTGTCTCCAATTGACTTCGAATTGGATTGAAACGCTCTTCCATGAATTGGTAGTATTTTTCCTTCCCCAGCGAATAAATGTTCTTTAGGTCTTTTACGACCTTCTCTGGCATGACGACTTTGGAATTCAGATTCAGTAGGTCCATGCTCTCCTCCATGAACGGGTTTCCCATCTTTTCGATCGTGGTCACCAGTGATCGTACATCATGAATGAATTTCTCCTGGACACTTTTTATACGCCCACATTTTTATGTGGACGTATATCGTCGTCGCCCCTGTCCGTCCGTCCACAATTTGTTTGTGGACTCTCTACAGGTCGCAATTCTTATTCGATTTTGACGAAACTTCAAATATAGATTTATCCCCATAAGATCTCGGCTGCGTTCGATATTGGCATGTATCGGATCGAAACTTCATGGATTATGGCCCCTGATTGTACGAAAAACCATGTTTTTAGCTTGTGGACCCTATAGAGGTCACAATTTTGAACAGATTTTGATGAAACTTGACATGTATGTTTATAACCCAAAGATCTTGTTTACTTTCGATATTTGCACCCATCGGATCGTAACTTCCTGAAAAAAATCGCCCTTTTTAGCTTGTGGTCCCTCTAAAGGTCAAAATTATACTATTCAAAAAAAGTAGGGGATATTTGATTTTTAAGTGTTATTAAAGTCACCTAATGAAACTTACGAAGAAACAAATGACAAAATGAAATGAAGTTCACATTCATCGATTTATTCCAAATGATCGTTAGACTAAGTAAAGCACAGACTGACCATTATAAGGATAAAATGATACCCGGGGTCAAACAGCATCACAACAAAGTCAGTAACGGGTAAATCCTCCTCTGTTTGCCAAACAAGCATTGATCCGACGTGGCATACTCCTAATGAGACGTCTAAGGTCATTTTGGTCCAGATTGTCCCATTCCTGTTGCAACGCAGCAGCAAGTTCTTGGACATTGGCAGGACGTTGTTGACGTTGACGTAACCTCTGTCCAAGCATGTCCCAGACATGCTTGATGGGGGAGAGGTCCGGGGGAGAGGTGCTGGCCATGTGGTGATGTTCTGTTGTTGGAGGTTTAAACCTGTAACGATCCTGGCCCTGTGACATCTTGCGTTGTCATCCTGGAAGATGAAACGCCGGCCATGACGTCGTGCCAACGGCACAACATGGACTGCCAAGATGTTGTCCCGGTAGTACTGGCCTGTAACACGCCCTGCAACAACATGTAAAGTCGTTCTTCCAGCAACAGTGATGCCTCCCCACACCATAACAGAACCACCCCCAAATCGATCATGTCTGATGACGTTAACGTCTTGGAAGCGCTTGTTTCGACGACGCCACACCCTCCTACGTCTGTCCAAAAAATCAACAGTGAACCTTGACTCATCTGAAAACATCACATTGCTCCAGCGTCGATTATCCCAGTGTTGACGATCCCTACACCAACGACGTCTTGCCTGAATGTGATGATCTCTCAAACAAGGGATCACGTGAGGACGTCGGGCGCGAAGGTGACCCCTATGCAGTCGATTCAGAATCGTCTGGCCACTCACTCTCACACCAGTGTCTGTTTGAAGACGAGCGCTGATCTGATTTGCTGTGATGACACGATTTCTCAAGGCCAAGGTACGGATAAATCGATCCTGGGCTTGAGTTGTCGCCCTTGGTCGACCTGAGCGTGGTCTGTCCTGTACAGATTGTATATCACGGTATCTGGACCATAGCCTGCTTATGACAGACTGAGAAACATCCATCGTCCGCGCCACAACCGCCTGTGTTGTGCCGATCTGTAGCATGCCAAGGGTACGTAACCTTTCATTTTGGGTAAGCCGACGCATATCAAAATTTGTTTTCTGGTCACTAAAACAATTAAACTGATGTTTCCACCCTGGAATTCAATGCCACAATGACTGTAACATTCAAAGTCAGAGTCGGACCCCCATGATGATCCCAAGCATCACCTGCATTCCATGCGGTAGCTATTGGTGCGTTTGGGCGTCACATGTAACTGGAAATGTTTCTTCTGTTAGGTTCTGTAGTGACTTTTTATACGCCCACATTTTCATGTGGATGTATTATGTCGTCGCCCCTGTCCGTCCACAATTTGTTTGTGGACTCTCTACAGGTCACAATTCTTATCCGATTTTGACGAAACTTGAAATATAGGTTTATCTCCAAAAGATCTCTGTTGCTTTCGATATTGGCATGTATCGGATCAAAACTTCATGGATTATGGCCCCTTTCGATATCCTTTCGATATTTGCGGCTATCGGAATGTAATTTCCTGAATTATGGCCCTTGATTGTCCGAAAAATCACCCTTTTTAGCTTGTTGTCCCTCTGGAGGTCACAATTATTATCCAATTTAAAAAAACGTTTGATTATATCACCGTTACACCCTAAGGAAGGTTTAGTTTGAATTTCGAGAAAATCGGACCAAAATTGACATACAAAATGGCCGCCGTTTGTACACGAATACTGTTAAAAAATGGTATATCAAGGTTGTGGACCCTGTGGAGGTCACAATTTTAATTCGATTTTGATCAAACTTGAAATTCATGGTTATAACCCAAAGATCTTGGTTCCTTTCAATATTTGTGCATATCGGATCTTAACTTCCTGAATTATGGCCCCTGTTTATACGCAAAATCTCCTTTTTTTTTAGCTTGTGGTCCCTCTGGAGGTCACAATTATTATCCGATTTAAAAAAACGTTTGATTATATCACCGTTACATGGTAATGAACGTTGAGTTCAAATTTCGTGAAAATTGACAAACAAAATGGCCGCCGTTTGTACGCGAATACTGTTAAAAAAATGGTATATCATGGTTGTGGACCCTGTATAGGTCACAATTTTAATTCGATTTTCATGAGGAAGGTTGAGTTCTAATTTTCGTGAAAATCGTACCAAAATTGCCGGACGAAATGGTCGTCGTTTGTACGCGAATAGTGTAAAAATATGGTATATCATGGTTGTGGACTCTCTACAGGTCACAATTCTTATCCGATTTTGATGAAAAGTCACATTTCTAGGTTGTATACCGTCACACCATAATCATTGTCGGCTTCGAATTTCATTAATATCAGACTGGAACTGACCAACTAAATGGCTGCTCCCAATACAGTATGAAATACAGGACTTAATGATGTAGGAAAAATCACTTCGGTATTGCTTGTTCTCTATCCATCTCTCAAAAATGTGGGCGTATCCTGCCTGGCAGTGCCAGCCTATCTTTTAGTATTATGCCCCCAAAATCAAATATCCCCTACTTTTTTATACGCCCACATTGAAATGTGGTCGTATATTGTCGTCGCCCCCGTCCGTCCGTCCGTCGGTCCGTCGGTCCGTCGGTCCGGAGTCCACAATTGCTTGTGGACGCTCTACAGGCTACAGTTAATATCCGATTTACTTTAAATTTATACACAGTGTTTAAGGTCATGAGACGAAGAAGCCTATTGTTTTTCAGCGATTTCCGATAATAACTACCAGAGTTATGGCCCTTGATCACTTCAAAAAATCTTGTGGACGCTCTAGAGGCCAAAGTTAATATCCGATCGACTTTAAATTTATACACAGCGTTTAAGGTCATAAGACAATGACGCCTATTGATTTTCGGCGATTTCCGATAATTAGTGCCAGAGTTATGACCCTTGATCTCTTTAAAAAATCTTGTGGACACTCTAAAGGTCAAAGTTAATATCCGATTGACTTTAAATTTATACACAGTGTTTAAGGTCATAAGACGAAGAAGCCTATTGATTTTCAGCGATTTCCCATAATTAGTGCCAGAGTTATGGCCCTTGATCACTTCAAAAAATCTTGTGGACGCTCTAGAGGCCAAAGTTAATATCCGATTGACTTTAAATTTATACACAGTGTTTAAGGTCATAAGACGAAGACGCCTATTGATTTTCAGCGATTTCCGATAATTAGTGCCAGAGTTATGGCCCTTGATCACCTCAAAAAATCTTGTGGACGCTCTAGAGGGCAAAGTTAATATCCGATTGACTTTAGATTTATACACAGTGTTTAAGGTCATGAGACGAAGAAACCTATTGATTTTCGGCGATTTCCGATAATTAGTGCCAGAGTTATGGCCCTTGATCTCTTTAAAAAATCATGTGGACGCTCTACAGGTCAAAGTTAATATCCGATTGACTTTAAATTTATACACAGTGTTTAAGGTCATAAGACGAAGAAGCCTATTGATTTTCAGTGATTTCCCATTATTAGTGCCAGAGTTATGGCCCTTGATCACTTCAAAAAATCTTGTGGACGCTCTAGAGGCCAAAGTTAATATCCGATTGACTTCAAATTTATACACAGTGTTTAAGGTCATAAGACAAAGACGCCTATTGATTTTCAGCGATTTCTGATAATTAATGCCAGAGTTATGGCCCTTGATCACCTCAAAAAATCTTGGGGACGCTCTGGAGGCCAAAGTTAATATCCGATTGACTTTAGATTTATACACAGTGTTTAAGGTCATGAGACGAAGAAGCCTATTGATTTTCAGCGATTTCAAATAATTACTGCCAGAGTTATCTCCCTTGATAACTTCAAAAATTCTTGTGACGCTATAGAGGCCAAAGTTACCATCCGATTGACTTCAGATTGATACATAGAGTTTAAGGTGTTGAAACGAACAAGTATTTTGATTTTCAATGAATTTAGATAACTGAACAGCTTAATCCATGATATTAAATGTTTCATGTATATACTAATTGTTAGCGTGGGGTAAAACTTTATAAAAAGCAATCAAATTCTAATGATTTTCTGATAATTACATAATGAGTTGTTACTCTTAATCAGTTTTTAGTGTATTACAAATGTTTCATTACCGAAAAAAGTAAAAATATGCGACAACCCTTGTTGACTGCCCTGACGATTTAGCTGCTGTGGGCGTATGTTTCGTTGCCTGGCAACCTATCTTTTGAATAGTATATTATCCGATTTAAAAAACCGTTTGATTATATCACCATTACATGATAATGAAAGTTGAGTTCAAATTTCGTGAAAATCGAACTAAACTTGACGGACAAAATGGTCGCCATTTGTACGCGAATAGTGTGAAAATATGTTATATCAAGGTTGTGGACCCTATAGAGGTCACAATTTTAAACCGATTTTGATGAAACTTGACATGTATGTTTATAACCCAAAGATCTTGGTTCCTTTCGATATTTGCACCCATCGGATCGTAACTTCCTGAATTATGGCCCCTGATTGTCCGAAAAATCACCCTTTTTAGCTTGTGGTCCCTCTAGAGGTCAAAATTATTATCCGATTTAAAAAAACGTTTGATTATATCACCGTTATATGGTAATGAAGATCGAGTTCAAATTTCTTGAAAATCGGACCAAAATTGACGGACAAAATGGCCGTCGTTTATATGCGAATAGTGTGAAAATATATTATATCAAGGTTGTGGACCCTATAGAGGTCACAATTTTGAACCGATTGTGATGAAACTTGACATGTATGTTTATAACCCAAAGATCTTGGTTCCTTTCGATATTTGTACCCATCGGATCGTAACTTCCTGAATTATAGCCCCTGATTGTCCGAAAAATCGCCCCATTTTAGCTTGTGGTCCCTCTGGAGGTCAAAATTATTATCGGATTTAAAAAAACTGTTTGATTATATCACCGTTACATGGTAATGAAGGTTGAGTTCAAAGTTTGTGAAAATCAGACCAAAATTGACGGACAAAATGGCCGCCGCTTGTACCCAAAAAGTGTGAAAATATGGTATATAGGTTGTGGAACCTGTAGAGGTCAAGATTTTAAATCAGTTTTGATGAAACTTGAAATAAATGTTTAATACCTAAAGATCTTGGTTCCTTTCGATATTTGCGCATATCGGATCATAACTTCTTGAATTATGGCCCCTGATTGTATACGAAAAATTGCCTTTATTAGATTGTGGTGCCTCTGGAAGTCAAAATTATTACCCGATTTAAAAAAACGTTTGATTATATCACCGTTACATCCTAATGAATGTTGAGTTAGAATTTCGTGAAAATCGGACCAAAACTGACAGACAAAATGGCCACCGCTTTTACACCAATACTATAAAAATATGGTATATCAAGGTTGTGGACCCTGTAGAGGTCACAATTTTAATCAGATGTTGATGAAACTTGAAATGCATGTTTATAACCCAAAGATCTTTGTTCCTTTTGATATTCAACGGATAATATTGGATTGTAACTTCCTGAATTATAGCCCCTGATTGTACGCAAAATTGCATTTCCATGATGCCATCACTGGGATATCCCCATGTGACGCGCTAGATTGTTAGTCAGTAGTGCCCCAATTAAATATACATAAGATCGGTGTAAATGGAGATTAAAATGGATATTAAAATGACTTACTGAACAATTAATTTAAGTTGATAAATATCATTCTATAGACAGTCCGTCCGCGGATAATTTGCCTGTATTGTTAACAGATATATAGGCCATATTTCGCTCGTTTCGATATTATCTATTACCGTAGGTAGGCCTACTACACCGACTCGAGTTCGACATTGATTGACAAGTGTTGATTGTTTTCGATTGACAAGTAGTCACGCAATAATTATTAGTACAATGTCCATATGCCTATTTATTCGGCTAAGAAGCACAGGCAAGCAGACTGAGATGGTCGTTTACAAATGTGAATTTGGGAACAGAGCAGATTAGGTGGGAAGAATTGAAAGACTAATACCTAAAGCCGAAGAATTGGCAAACACCAGGCAAAGCTGTTATTATATCTAATAATACAATACAGGTAATTTGAAAAAAAAAAATTGTTATCATTGAAAACCAAATTCAACCTATTCTTATAATAAGTATTCTTTGCTGTGGAAATTTTTTTTTTTTTTTAAAAACATAATTAATTCTTTATGTTCGTAAAAGACACAAAATATTGTTTCTATTCTTTTGCAATTAAGGGCTGATCTAGTGGGGCATGCACCAAATTCCACTGGAAATGGCTTCTAGTTTCTCGAAATTTTCTGTATGTTAAGGGCTGATCTAGTGGGGCATGCACCAAATTCCACTGGAAATGGCTTCTAGTTTTTCGAAATTTTCTGGGGGAGGCCACCTGGCCTTCGTACTGGTAAAGTCTGACTTTGTCGTCTGTGTGCACCCTGTATCCATGATCTTTGAATCTGCCTTTGTAATTGTTTATTCTGCCTTTTTATACGCCCACATTTTCATGTGGACGTATATTGTCGTCGCCCCTGTTCGTCCGTCCACAATTTGTTTGTGGACTCTCTACAGGTCCACAATTGTTTGTGAACAGTCTACAGGTCACAATTTTTATCCAATTTCGATGAAACTTAAAATATAGGTTTATCACCCTAAGATCTCGGTTCCTTTCGATATTGGCATATATCGGAATGTAACTTCATGGGTTATGGCCCCTGATTGTGAACAGTGTAGTGGTCACAATTTTGAACCGATTTGGATGAAACTTGAAATGCATGTTTATAACCCAAAGATCTTGGTTCCTTTCGATATTTGCGCCAATCGGATCCTAACTTCCTGAATTATGGCCCCTGATTGTCCGAAAAATCTTCCTTTTTAGCTTGTTGTCCCTCTGGAGGTCAAAATTGTTATCCGATTTAAAAAAACGTTTGATTATATCACCGTTCCATGGTTATGAAGGCTGAGATAGAATTTCGTGAAAATCGGACCAAAATTGACGGACAAAATGGCCGCCGTTTGTACGCGAATAGTGTGAAAATTATAGAGGTCACAATTTTGAACCAATTTTGATGAAACTTGACATGTATGTTTATAACCCAAAGATCTTGGTTCCTTTCGATATTTGCGCCCATCGGATAGTAACTTCCTGAATTATGGCCCCTGATTATACGCAAAATTGCCTTATTTTAGCTTGTGGTCCCTCTGGAGGTCAAAATTGTTATCCGATTTTAAAAACTGTTTGATTATATCACCATTCCATGGTTATGAAGGTTGAGTTCGAATTTCGTGAAAATCGGACCAAAATTGACTGACAAAATGGCCGCCGTTTGTACGCGAATAGTGTGAAAATATGTTATATCAAGGTTGTGGACCATATAGAGGTCACAATTTTGAACCAATTTTGATGAAACTTGACATGTATGTTTATAACCCAAAGATCTTGGTTCCTTTCGATATTTGCGCCCATCGGATCGTAACTTCCTGAATTATGGCCCCCGATTGTCCGAAAAATTGCCCTCTTTAGCTTGTGGTCCCTCTTGAGGTCAAAATTGTTATCGGATTTAAAAAAACGTTTGATTATATCACCGCTCTGTTCCAAAGACTTATCTCCTAGTTGAAGAAATGATTCGAATTTATCCGAGGGGGAAAAAAGTTCAGGCGATAAATTTCAGTAATGCACATTATATCTGTACTCTTGAAAACAACACAAACTAATAATAGTTCAAACTCTTTATGTTGATATCAAATAGGAACTGTATTACACTGTATACTAAAATCTATCTTACATATGTATTCATATATGGTTCCGAGGAACTAATTAACTGGACATAAGTAGAAAATTCTGAAAGAATAAAATTAACAATCATAAGCCAAATGAAACTCATTTGGAAAACGTCAACATTGATAATAATCTCAATGATTGAAGGGGGATAACTCTTGTTCAACTAATGACTCATTATATATATTCAGCGGCGATTTTAGGTTTTATAACATACGTCTACATATTCACAACTAATTTGCTTATAAGACTATCAAATCGAACAGAATATATAATACATGATCTAACCCTAATGTTACACAGCTAATACATAGTATACCGTTGATTTGTATGAATTAATGGTGACTCTTAAACAGTGAACAATAATACCTGGTCATCAGACTCACTTTTCATAACAGATAATGACAGATACTGAACAAAATACATAATTCATACTATAATATGATTCACTGAATATAATTATAACAATATATTTCTATGTACCTGAAGGGTTTTATCTCTGAACTTTAGAAATCAACATTGTCATCAACAGAAATTGGATGGGCGACTTAGCAGAAAAGATGGCGGCAAAACACAGCCTAATAGTCATGCGCTTGCAAAGCATGCGGAAAACATTAGCGACATCTCATTAAAGGGACAATCCTGCAACTGAGGACAATAACAACTAACAATGAACTATAAAATATATTAAACTAATCAAATATTCACAACACGCTCCATGGTTATGAAGGTTGAGTTCGAATTTCGTGAAAATCAGACCAAAATTTACGGACAAAATGGCCGCCGTTTGTACGCAAATAGTGTGAAAATATGTTATATCAAGGTTGTGGACCTTACAGAGGTCACAATTTTGAACCAATTTTGATGAAACTTGACATGTATGTTTATAACCCAAAGATCTTGGTTCCTTTCGATATTTGCGCCCATCGGATCGTAACTTCCTGAATTATGGCCCCTGATTGTCAAAAAAATCGCCCATTTTAGCTTGTGGTCCCTCTGGAGGTCAAAAATATTATCCGATTTAAAAAAACGTTTGACTATATCACCGTTACATGGTAATGAAGAGAGAGTGTGAATTACGTGAAAATCGGACTAGAATTGACGGACAAAATGGCCGCCCTTTGTACACGAATAGTGTGAAAATATGTTATATTAAGGTTGTGGACCCTATAGAGGTCACAATTTTGAATCGATTTTGATGAAACTTGACATGTATGTTTATAACCCAAAGATCTTGGTTCCTTTCGATATTTGCGCCCATCGGGTCATTACTTCCTGAATTATGTCCCCTGATTATTCGAAAAATCACCCTTTTTAGCTTGTGGTCCCTCTGGAGGTCACAATTATTATCTGATTTATAAAAAAAATGTTTGATTATAAAAACCAAACAAATTCTAATGATTTTCTGATAATTCCTTAATATGCGACAACTCTTGTTGACTGCCCGGACAATTTGGCTGCTGTGTGGGCGTATGTTTCGTTGCCTGGCAACCTATGTTTAATTGTTTATTCTCCATTTTTAATCCTTATTGTTGACTTTCTTTTGATTTAGTTGGTTAAATAGATCATTTGTAACTAGATACAAAAATTCATCTGTCAACCCTCCGTGTGTGACAGATGAAATCTCTTTGCATTTCAATAGCGTTGCAAGTGCGATTCTGATCCACAACCGCTAATATTATGCAAAATTGACAATATTTTTCATCAAAACAACGATTGATTATTGTTATTTATAATATTTCTGCCACACTCAATTACAATTAAGCATATAATCCTACCTGGAACGGGTATAAATCATCGCATTTAAAATCGAGGCGTTATGCCGTTACTAAGACCGCCATGTGGAAATACTAAATGACATCCATGTGGATATCAATGGAGGTGGATGTCTAACAAAAATATGGCTTCAGTAATTTAAATGAGAATATTTGGATTTAGGCGATAGTTGTGCCACCGCATTGGCGTCTGTAAGTTTAATTAGTGATAAGAGTATTAACTTATCTTATTTTAAAGATGTTACATGCATTAATAAAGAAATTGAGTTTGCCACGTCAAATTGAAGGCTCCCCATCGTAGCTAAAAACAAGAACATCAGTATATCTCAACGTTTTTAGCTACGTTCTCGTAACTAATACGTAACCTCCATTTAAATTATGACAGGAGGAGGTGTTTGACGATTATTTCAATGTCTTCACTCCAGTTTGCAAATATCCCAGCAATAACTGAAAACGGGGCTTTTACTTGTTATTCTAAAGAATGTTAAGCATGTCGTACAATAATTTAGCCTCAAAACAATAATACTTTCACAATTTCAATCTTCCAGGTACCACAGAAAATACCTGCAAGAGGGCATCAAACTTTTTTTTTAAAATCAGATAATAATTGTGACCTCCAGAGGCACCACAAGCTAAAAAGGGTGATTTTTCATACAATCAGGGAAAATAATTCAGGAAGTAATGACCCGATGGGCGCAAATATCGAAAGGAACCAAGATCTTTGGGTTATAAACATACCTGTCAAGTTTCATCAAAATCGATTCAAAATTGTGACCTCTATAGGGTCCACAACCTTGATATAACATATTTTCACACTATTCGTGTACAAACGGCGGCCATTTTGTCCGTCAATTCTAGTCCAATTTTCACAAAATTCATACTCTCTCTTCATTACCATGTAACAGTGATATAGTCAAACGTTTTTTTAAATCGGATAATAATTTTGACCTCCAGAGGGACCAAAAGCGAACAAAAGCGATTTTTCGGACAGTCCGGGGCCATCATTCAGGAAGTTACGATCCGATGGTCGCAAATATCGAAAGGAACCAAGATCTTTGGGTTATAATATACATGTCAAGTTTCATCAAAATTGGTTAACCATTGTGACCTCTATAAGGTCCACAATTAACCTTGATATAACATATTTTCACACTATACGCGTACAAACGACGGCCATTTTGTCCGTCAATTTTGGTCCGATTTTCACTAAATTCGAACTCAACCTTCATAACCATGGAATGGTGATATAATCAAACGTTTTTTTAAATCGGATAACAATTTTGACCTCCAGAGGGACCACAAGCTTAAAAGGGCAATTTTTCAGACAATCAGGGGCCATAATTCAGGAAGTTACGATCCGATTGGCGCAAATATCGAATGGAACCAAGATCTTTGGGTTATAAACATGCATTTAAAGTTTCATCCAAATCGGTTCAAAATTGTGTCCTCTACACTGTTCACAACCTTGATAGAACATATTTTCACACTATTCGCGTACAAATGGCGGCCATTTTGTCCGTCAATTTTGGTCCGATTTTCACGAAATTCTAACTCAACCTTCATAACCATGGAACGGTGAAATAATCAAACGTTTTTTTTAATCGGATAACAATTTTGACCTCCAGAGGGACCACAAGCTAAAAAGGGCGATTTTTCGGACAATCAGGGGCCATAATTCAGGAAATTAAGATCCGATTGGCGCAAATATCGAGAGGAACCAAGATCTTGGGGTTATAAACATGCATTTCAAGTTTCATCAAAATCGGTTCAAAATTGTGACCTCTACACTGTTCACAAGCTAAAAAACATGATTTTTCGTACAATCAGGGGCCATAACCCATGAAGTTACAGTCCGATACATGCCAATATCGAAAGGAACCGAGATCTTAGGGTGATAAACCTATGTTTTAAGTTTCATTGAAATCGGATAAAAATTGTGACCTGTAGACTGTTCACAAACAATTGTGGACGGACGGACAGGGGCGACGACAATATACGTCCACATGAAAATGTGGGCGTATAAAAATCATTAAAATCAGTTAAAATATAGCGAAGTTTTTATGATTTCTCACTCGTAAACAACTTTATCAGCACGAAAAACATCGAAGACAATAATATTTCGACCCTGATCCCGGCTATCCAGAAATGTATTCGTTTTGGAAATAGGAGACATATTCTCCAAACTACGGCCTATTGCTTTCATTTACGTGCTCGTTAATGTCGATTTTTCACCTTTTCTCATATTCAGTTCAAAATGGTGATCATCACCTGACCGAAATCAAAATTCTGATCCTATAGATTTTTAGGCATTCCTTCAAGGATTCCGAAAATGTAACTCCCATGTCTGTAAGTAAAATATCGCAAAAGCCTTTGTGATTTTTCACGTTTCAAGATGGCGGCACTTCCGGTTCGATCCACAAACTCAATATTTTATGTACGAATCAGTAATTACTTGTCTAGTATCAAAAAAAAAAAATTAGGTCATTCTGACCTATATTTCTTTGGATTTTTTTAAAAAATTTGATACTTAATTTCACCAAGGGGAGATAATTTAGAAAATTTCTAATTATATTTTTGAAGTTACATCGGTAAGATCTACTTATATACTAAATTTCATGAAAAATGTACAACTATTAAAGAAGTTGTCAAATTGGTCTAAACTTCCGGTTCGAAATCACAGCGACGAATTTTCGAAATTCGAAAATGTGAAACTGCAGATGAAAATGATTTTTTTCAAGGTATTCAAAGAAAAAAGAATTAGTAAAATCGGTCAAAAAATAACAAAGTTACAACTATGCATTGTCAGTTTTTTCGTTCGTAAAATTCGGTGATTTCGGATTTGTAAAACGTTTTGAAAATATATTTAATCAACAGCCACCACCCATTTTTGGGGGATAAGTAAAAGTTTCAGACAGATCATATGGTTAGATTCTGAGAAATCCGATTTGTGGATAAAAAAAAAATAACAATAATAATCTTAACAGAAACAATAAGCTTTCATATGAAATATGAAAGCTTAAAAATATGTATGATCATTTCTGACAATCATATGAAATATTCAAACAGTATATGAGTTGGGGGATGATTATTTATAAAATGCAGAAGTACAAATGTAGATGGATGACAGAGACTTGTTGTGTTTTGCTGAAATAATGCCTTTAATTTTGTTTGACTTTATGAAGAAGTTGCGAATCAACAGTTAAGCCAATCACCAAATCCTATATTCCTGTGGCAGATGTGGAGTTATGCCTACAGACCAGAGAATTTTATTTCATTACAACCAGTAAGTGATTCTTTTCTGTCATAATCAAGCCTTGAAATAACTGCTAAGGTTCAGTCTGCCATCATGTCAGGCTGAACTGATTTTCGGCCGCACATTTCCGATTTTCAGCCTGACAAATACTATTATTCCATGCAGTGGAAAATTCCCTCATATATTTGATATTTTAAAATACTTTATACAGAGTTCACATTTTAATGTAGTCACAAACCCATCGTCTTCTTCGTATGTTAATCACACGTCAGCATTGGATTTTGCTACGTCATTTTTGACCCACTTTTCTACGGTTCTTAATGTATGTAATTTTCGAACTAGTGACGGCGATGGTCCCCGCTTAGAAGTGTTATTTTGAGAGACATTAGACACAGTACCAGTCTTAAAATTTCCTGGAACGATCCCACCTGTCGTGATATCCCATAGTCAACTTGAACATTTTCTTGTAACATTTTAAATATTATTACTAGTTTAATTACTAATAATTTGTATAATTACATGTCATGTTAGGTGTGATTTAGAGCTAATCATATACAAGAATAACGCAAAGCTAGCTACTACATGTAGACTTGAATAACCAGCGTAAAAGAGCCGATTCTCAATATTATTCATTATTTTATCTTTACGCGGGCGAGATACATGTAAATAGTGATATTTTTACTATACTATGACTCGAGTCGCTGATATAACCAGCACGAAAGAGCCGATTCTAAAAAAAATAGTAATATTTTTACTATGACCTGGTTCGTTGATATAATCCGCATAAAAAAGCTGATTCTAGAAATTATTGATTATTTTATCTGCACGCGACCGAGATATAAATAGTAACATTTTCACTATTACTCGGGTCGTTGATATTTTTGTGCCTGGATTTTGAGCCGATTCAATAAAAAATAGTTATATTTTTACTAGGACCCGGATCGTTGATAAGACCAACGTAAAAAAAAAAGCCGATTCTAAAAATTATCGATTATTTTATCTGCACGCAGCCTAGATATAAATAGTAACATTTTCACTATGACTTGGGTGGTTGATATTTTTGTGGCTGGATTTTCGAGTCTAGTAATAATTAGCGATCGACTCGAATTCGCGAATTTTTGGCTTACTGTTTTACCCAAACTCGGTCGGACAATTATGTCCGGACGAAACACAATTTAGCCTGTCAAACGGGGTCAATTCGCCCCGACATTGTCTGCGTCTGGCCGCTTATTTCAGCGCTTGGTCATGATATCCTTCAAAAGATTTCACCAAGGAAGACTAATGTCATAGGCGTAGGTAGTTGAACAGCAGTAGTTAAAACCCCTTCATTGGCACCTTTTCAAATTACATGGGTTTACTGCAAATAGAATTTAAAAATAGTTAAAGTTACATTACGTATTATGGGAAATTAGATAAAGAGCTGACTGTTCTCACTATAATAGTTAATAACTAGATAATGTAAAGGGACATTTTTAAAAATTTCAGTCAAATTGATCCAATCTGAACCAAGAATTTAGCGATTGAATTTTAGGCCTAGCCTTGATCATCATAAATAAAGTCGGTTATGATAAAAACATAGTCTCGATTATTCATTTTTTTATTCAATCATTAACAGGCGTTGAGCCGCAGATCAGATTCCAATCCAGTAAATATTGCAGGTTAGCAATCGAGGCTATGGTGTGAATAAATAAATTAATGTCTGATTAATAATTTAGATATTATTTCAGGCCTAAGGAAAGACCTTTATTAGGCAGATTTAGCACTTGCATTATGTATGTTTAATTGAATATTTTTCAGGAGTTTGAAGAGTATGGTTTAGAGAGCCAAGAGTTCTGGATCTTGTCAATGCAATCTGATTAAAACACAAATACTATTTCTATAGTTCAAAATTTTGTTTTACTTGTCTTACACAAGGATCTTCATGTAGTGTAGGTCATCAAAAGTATATAAAAAAAATAAAAGATATATAGATTTGTGTTTTGATCAGTTTCTTGCATGGTGTATTTACCTCGTCTCAAAATTTCAGCTCAAATATTGAGTCGTTAGGACATGTACGTCAACACTGCTTATCCGGACACCAGGGTTCTTAATCCATTTTGAAATGAACCGGCCAAGGGTAAGCCTAACGGATAGTCATATTTTCAACAACAGACATGTTGGTTTATGCATACTTTATTCACGTTAATAATTGCATAACGTATTCCGAATAATAATAGCTTAAACTTCGAATAAACAAAACCTTTGTTGTAATTGCTTACCTGTATTCATACATCGATAATAATTTAGAAATTTATAGTCAAATTTCAGCAACTTGCATAATGCATATTCCTACTTACGCTTTCATCCAACCAAACGGAAGTTATAATTTAGTAAAAAGAAAAACTACCAGTAAATATAAATATGTTTTTATACAATTGTATTATTGTGATCACTTGTCAATATATAAAAATAAAAAGAATGTAATATCAATAATAACAAATTAGCACAAATTAGTTTCTGTGTATAGTCGGAACTTGGAAATATGCCGAGGTTTGCCGAGTGATGCCATACGTGCGAAAAGTCACGTGGCCAATTGTCATGATAGGATATTACTTGACATAATAATAATTATTATTAATATACGAGATCAGTAGGTTATTACGTGACTTAAAAAAGAAGATAAAATTAATAACTTACGAGACAAAACATTTTTTGTGAAATTTTGTCAAACGAAAGCCATTTGAAAGTAGTTAACCATTCGGAATTAAAATATCTCCCGGACTTCGACTTTGGTTGACCTATATTGGACGTGGGAGTTTCTCCGACTTTTGGAACTTCCAATGACGACGTGCATGCTTGAAGTTCAAGGTCAATACCGCCATCACTATCTTCGGCTAAAACTCGTTTACGTTTTCTATTGTCATTCTGCAAGGTGTTCAAGTACTTCAACATTGTGTTAAATATAAATGAATGAACCGACATTGGATTATATACATTTTTTTACTTGATTGACTCAACTAATTAAGTTGTTTATTTAGGAAATGAGCCAATACGGATTGAAGCCGAAGGTATTCATATTGTATTGACTGACTCTTTGATGGGTTTCTTAATCGACGAGTAATAATTAACTCTTTGTTATCGGCCGAAAGTTGATTGATTAATGATACCATAGTGGCCGGTTCATTGTTTTACAAACCGGCTAGATTAAAGATCAATCGGCTAAAGCCGACAAAAAACAGCCAATTAAGATCCCTGCCGGACACGTAACCCTTTTAAGATTTCGGGTCAATTTTTTCATTGGGTGACCTGATAATCGATTCCCGTTTCTTGAGAGATCTATGCAGTGAATGACCCATGTGCTGCACTTGATAACAAAAGGTAAATTTCACCTACATATTATTTTTATAGAAAAAAGTCTGGTTTATCCAGATACTGTACAATACAACGGTCTCCATTTCCAGATGAAGACTGACAGGTTTAAGTTATTTACAAGCGTATCACAAGTATAGGGTTAGTTGGTCGGCCTTAGGTAAGCAGTTTTATTCCCCAGAAAGTTATCGGGATTGGCCCTTTAAACAACCGACCATTGACATACGTGTATGATGATCAAAATCGTGTATCATATGCTCTAACTCCAGCAAATCTTCTGTATGGTCGTAGGATAGCTACCCAGTGCACGACAATATGACATTATCAGTACAAATCAGTCCCTCACCAAACGTGCCAAATACCAATTCCGATTGCTAGCAAATTTCACCAATCAACGGAAGAAGGAATATTTGACTAGTCTATTTGAATATTCAAACAATCGAAAAAGGGAAAATACCATGCAAATGATCAAACTTGGAGATACCGTCATCCTCAAGAATGACAACTCGCCAAGGATTTGATGGAAGTTAGCAAAAGTCGTATATAGCGTTAGTCACAGGGAGAGACAATTTCAACTGGTCAGCAAAGGTACAAGTTCTGAAAGCCAAGAATACAAATCTAACGGTGCTAACCAGACCAATCCAACACCTTATACCACTGGAAGTTAACCGAACAGATTAAAGAGACAATATTCACATTTCATTCTAATTTCTAGTCATTCAATTCAGTTTTCATGTGCTTTAAACTTACACGTTTCAGTGACTTTTAATTACCCATAGGGTAATCAACCCCAGGAGTGTAATGAACTTTAATTTTAATTCAATACGTTTCCTAGTCATTTTCCGTTCCGTAATATTACATGTACATGTCACTTCTCAATCTTGTACCAATCTGTATTTTTTTATAGTCAATAAAGAAATCTCTGTGAAATGCTTATAGTAAACAGAGATAAGCAATCTGATTGGTTGATGCTTTGGGCCACAATAACTGTGGTTATAATGAAGTGACAGCGATGAATATAGATTCATTATATCATTGCCTTGACTAAGTTCGATAGTGAGGATTTTCTACTCAGGCTAAGGAGTGATAAGCAATTTGATTGGTCAAGACTTTAGAACATAACAACTCGCCTTTTAATTGCGGTAGAATGTTTAACCTTGATGTAATGTTCATCAGGGGAATGTCATGACTGAGTTAAATGATTAACACTCGAGCTGAAGCTAAGCAGAGCTAATCAATTTCATTGGATTAAGATAGTCTTGATTATTATCTGACAGAGAGTGATGAAACTTAGTGTATAGTTTGATTGATCCATACTTTAGGAAAAAAATAAATGTGCGATTAATTAATATGTGTCATCTATTTATTTTGGGATTTAGGTGGGGGACATCAGCCTCACTGTTGGCTTATTTTTATTGTTTCCTATCTATCTCTTGGAAAATGTGGGCATATCCTGCCTGGCAGCAGCTGGTTAACCTTGCTCATTGAAAACCAAGAACACTATCATTGAGTATAACTTGTATTTTTATCGACATTTTGGGACTAAATGACTGGCACCCTGCTCAATACACAGATTGTTGAAGTCTTGCAGAATGGAATTGGGTAGGTTATGCTGTGCCATAAATAAAACATTCTTCATAGCAGAAAAGACAGCTTCTTTTGACTTGCTGATGGATTTGTCCCTAACTTTAACCATATTTTTACCAGTTTCTAATACTTGAAGGCAATTTTGTGACTTGTTTCCAGTGAAAACAAAATACAAAATACATTTAATTATCCATCATAGAAAACTTAAAAATCCATATTCTTAGCATTCATATCCTTGTAACAGTTAGAACTTGTATTTAATGGGTAATTTAGTTTTTGGATTTTGGCTGTTATTTAAGGCATATATATACTAATTTTATTTTCAGAAAATTGAGAACATAGATCATTTGGAAAAGCTGAAAAAATTATACCTGTATTCTAATCAGATTAAGAAGATAGAAAATATATATACATTGATTAATCTAGAAGTTCTTTGGTTGAACAATAACCACATTGAAAATATTGAGGTGTGTTTTTTTACTGTTTGATATTTATTGTATCTGAATAAAGCTTACATATATCGTCACCCCCATCTATCCATCCGGCACTATTGCAGGGCTCAAAATTCACGAGAGCCATTGCTTTCGTAAACATGGAAATGGCCTTCGATAGCTTTATCATCAACGCCTAAAAAATGCTGTTGTAAATTTAGAAAAAAAAAATCAATAAAAGTATGACAGCAAATTGGCCATAGAAATACCTTAAATGGCTGCCGATTGGTACATACCTCTTGCAGTGCGAGAAATTATGTTATACGTGTTGGAAGCGTGAAAATTTTGACAAGCACGAATGCCAGAAAAAAGATTCTGTTTTGATGGCGGTTTCTAGGGTTAATGATTATGTTGAAATACACAAGCTGAAAGAAATATTTAGAAATGTCAGCAAATATTTCAATAGGAAATATAGACGATAGGGCACGAGTCAAGCGTCATATTTTATTTAGCAGACGATGTCACTCCGCATCGTGGAGTACGGCTTCTAACAAAAAAAGGTTCGAAATATGAATTTGTGTTTTACCTTCATGCATATGGGGGAAGTGTATCAACGTATACGGTAAACGGATTGAGCATTGCCATTGACTTCGACATGCATATCATCACACGTGGAGGAAGAGAATGGGGAGTTGTCATATAGACAATGTGCCCAGAATTCCCGAAATAGCATATAGCATAGCATAATTAGCAGACGTTTTAGAGCGAGTGTCGTATGTCAAGGAAAAATCTCAATGTTTGCCAAAAAATAATGCTTTTTTTGTCTCTTTTTAACAAATGGAGGATAAAATGAATAGATTAGATGGGGCCTTCTTTTCCAAATCTGTCGATATACCACAATTCAAAAAATATTTTTAATGATTTGAACCAAGAGCTGATTTAACTGTGTGGCTTCAATGCATTATTTAAGTTTTCAACAGATTTTAAAAAATGGCTTATTTCTTTAATCCATTGATATCGGGCAGAGAAATTGCGTTTTTCCCCAAAATATCCATTTTTATACGCCCACATTTTCATGTGGACGTATTATGTCGTCGCCCCTGTCCGTCCGGACGTCCGTCCGTCCGTCCGGACGTCCGTCCGTCCACAATTTGTTTGTGGACTCTCTACAGGTCACAATTCTTATCCGATTTTGACGAAACTTGAAATATAGGTTTATCCCCATAAGATCTCGGTTCCTTTCGATATTGGCATGTATCGGATCAAAACTTCATGGATTATGGCCCCTGATTGTACGAAAAATCACGTTTTTAGCTTGTGGACCCTATAGAGGTCACAATTTTGAACCGATTTTGATGAAACTTGACATGCATGTTTGTAACCCAAAGATCTTGGTTCCTTTCGATATTTGCGGCTATCGGAATGTAATTTCCTGAATTATGGCCCCTGATTGTCCGAAAAATCACCCTTTTTAGCTTGTGGTCCCTCTGGAGGTCACAATTATTATTCGATTTAAAAAACCGTTTGATTATATCACCGTTACACCCTAAGGAAGGTTGAGTTCGAATTTCGGGAAAATCGGACGAAAATTGCCATACAAAATGGCCGCCGTTTGTACGCGAATACTGTTAAAAAATGGTATATCAAGGTTGTGGACGCTGTAAAGGTCACAATTTTAATTCAATTTTAATGAAACTTGAAATTCATGGTTATAACCCAAAGATCTTGGTTCTTTTCGATATTTGCGCATATCGGATCGTAACTTCCTGAATTATGGCCCCTGGTTATACGCAAAATCCCCCTTTCTTTAGCTTGTGGTCCCTCTGGAGGTCACAATTATTATCCAATTTAAAAAAACGTTTGATTATATCACCGTTGCACTGTAAGGAAGGTTGAGTTTGAATTTCGGGAAAATCGGACCAAAATTGACAGACAAAATGGCCGCCGTTTGTACGCGAATACTGTTAAAAAAATGATATATCATGATTGTGGAGCCTGTATAGGTCACAATTTTAATTCGATTTTGATGAGGATGGTTGAGTTCTAATTTCGTGAAAATCGTACCAAAATTGCCGGACAAAATGGTCGCCGTTTGTACGCGAATAGTGTAAAAATATGATATATCATGGTTGTGGACTCTCTACAGGTCACAATTCTTATCCGATTTTGATGAAAAGTCACATTTCTAGGTTGTGTACCATCACACCATAATCATTGTCGGTTTCGAATTTCATTAATATCAGACTGGAACTGACCAACTAAATGGCTGCTCCCAATACAGTATGAAATACAGGACTTAAAGATGTAGGAAAAATCACTTTCGGTATTGCTTGTTCTCTGTCCATCTTTCGAAAATGTGGGCGTATCCTGCCTGGCAGTGCCAGCCTATCTTTTGCATTTTTTTTCAAAATATTGCACATTATTTCGAGCACTTCCGGTTTAAGGATTCTTGTCGAAATTGCTTTATTCGTTGGTATTGGACTATAGCTTCATGTTCCAGAAGTTTCAGAAACGTCAATTCTGCCATAAAACGAAACCAGAGCTCACAAAATGGGAAGAAAATTCGAAAAAAATCGAAAAATAAAGGGCGATAACTCTGAATGAAACTTATATTACTGGAATCGGATGGACTTCAGGTATCCAAAAATGTAGGTCAAATTTGAAAATTTTGAAAAATAACAAAAATTGTCTCGTAAACAACATGTTTTCAATTTTCGAACGATAAAAGTCATAGAGGAATGTTCGAAATTGAAAAATGTGAGATAGCCATTGTCTCAGAAAAGATTCAAGGATTCCAAAAATGTAATTTGTTTGAAAATGGATAAAGAATTGACGAAACTATGGCCGATTTTCAATTTTTATACGCCCACATTTTCATGTGGACGTATATTGTCGTCGCCCCTGTTCGTCCGTCCGTCCGTCCGTCCACAATTGTTTGTGAACAGTCTACAGGTCACAATTTTTATCCGATTTCAATGAAACTTAAAACATAGGTTTATCACCCTAAGATCTCTGTTCCTTTCGATATTGGTATGTATCGGACTGTAACTTCATGGGTTATGGCCCCTGATTGTACGAAAAATCACGTTTTTTAGCTTGTGAACAGTGTAGAGGTCACAATTTTGAACCGATTTGGATGAAACTTGAAATGCATGTTTATAACCCAAAGATCTTGGTTCCTTTCGATATTTGCGCCAATCGGATCGTAACTTACTGAATTATGGCCCCTGATTGACCGAAAAATCGCCCTTTTTAGCTTGTGGTCCCTCTGGAGGTCAAAATTGTTATCCGATTTAAAAAAACGTTTGATTATATCACCGTTCCATGGTTATGAAGGTCGAGTTCGAATTTCGTGAAAATCGGACCAAAATTGACGGACAAAATGGCCGCCATTTGTACGCGAATAGTGTGAAAATATGTTATATTAAGGTTGTGAACAGTGTAGAGGACACAATTTTGAACCGATTTGGATGAAACTTTAAATGCATGTTTATAACCCAAAGATCTTGGTTCCTTTCGATATTTGCGCCAATCGGATCGTAACTTCCTGAATTATGGCCCCTGATTGTCCGAAAAATTGCCCTTTTTAGCTTGTGGTCCCTCTGGAGGTCAAAATTGTTATCCGATTTAAAAAACTGTTTGATCATATCATTTTTCCATGGTTATGAAGGCCGAGTGCGAATTTCGTGAAAATCGGACCAAAATTGACGGACAAAATGGCCGCCATTTGTACGCGAATAGTGTGAAAATATGTTATATCAAGGTTGTGAACAGTGTAGAGGACACAATTTTGAACCGATTTGGATGAAACTTGAAATGCATGTTTATAACCCAAAGATCTTGGTTCCTTTCGATATTTGCGCCAATCGGATCGCAACTTCCTGAATTATGGCCCCTGATTGTCCGAAAAATTGCCCTTTTTAGCTTGTGGTCCCTCTGGAGGTCAAAATTGTTATCCGATTTAAAAAACCGTTTGATTATATCACTGTTCCATGGTTATGAAGGTTGAGTATGAATTTTGTGAAAATCGGACCAAAATTGACGGACAAAATGGCCGCCGTTTGTACGCGAATATTGTGAAAATATGTTATATAAAGGTTGTGGACCTTATAGACGTCACAATTTTGAACCGATTTTGATGAAACTTGACATGTATGTTTATAACCCAAAGATCTTGGTTCCTTTCGATATTTGCGCCCATTGGATCATAACTTCCTGAATTATGTCCCCGGATTGTCCGAAAAATCGCTTTTGTTCGCTTTTGGTTCCTCTGGAGGTCAAAATTATTATCCGATTTAAAAAAACGTTTGACTGTATCACCGTTACATGGTAATGAAAAGAGAGTTTGAATTACGTGAAAACCGGACTAGAATTGACGGACAAAATGGCCGCCGTTTGTACACGAATAGTGTGAAAATATGTTATATCAAGGTTGTGGACCCTATAGAGGTACAATTTTGAATTGATTTTGATGAAACTTGACAGGTATGTTTATAACCCAAAGATCTTGGTTCCTTTCGATATTTGCACCCATCGGGTCATTACTTCCTGAATTATGTCCCCTGATTGTACGAAAAATCACCCTTTTTAGCTTGTGGTGCCTCTGCAGGTCACAATTATTATCTGATTTAAAAAAAAACGTTTGATTATAAAAACCAAACAAATTCTAATGATTTTCTGATAATTCCTTAATATGCGACAACTCTTGTTGACTGCCCGGACGATTTGGCTGCTGTGTGGGCGTATGTTTCGTTGCCTGGCAACCTATTTTTAGTCAACGTACAAAGTTCGGTCACTTCCGGTATGCGCCACCACATGGTTTCCCAATAGAAAATCTAATTCCAGATCGATATCTGTTTTCGATCATGGAGATCTAGGACCCCGCGGTAAATAATAATAATAACTAGACCTGCAAGCAGCACTGAACCGGCTTTCAGGAATCATGCAGGAAGTTTATTATACTATAACGGATCCAATGAGCTACCAAACTATACTTGAGTTGTTTTGCTTTAGTGACACCCCCTCTCATTGTAAAAGTAATATTTGCTGGCGAAAAGACCGGTCAAAATTGTAAATTATGGCAAAATTACGTCACTTCCGGTGCCCCCAAAAATGTATAGGTCAAAAATAAGCCGAAAATTTGCAACATCAAAAGTATACATATCAGGCAATAAATAATTAACCTATAACCTTTAATGTGAAATTAAGAAGGTAAAAAACATAAAAAGTGACCCTGGGAAAATTGGCTATTTCTCGACAAGGGAATATGCTAGAAGCCTTTTCTTGGCATCAATATGATTTTATTGATCCAATCTAACCGATCCTTAGAATAAACAGAAAAAGTTAAATGAATAATAGATATAAATCACTTCAAAAAATATTCATAAATAAAAAAGGTTTTCGTAAAAAAAAAAAAATTTTTTCAAAATATCGGACATTTTTTCGACTATTTCCGGTTTTACCATCATTGTCATGACAGCTTTACGAAGTTCTTTGGATATTTAACTTTCTGTACCAGAAGTGTCAGAAACATCCATTGAGTAGTTTTGGACAAAAAGATAAATTAAAGAGCGTTTCCAAAAATTTAACGATTTTTCAATTTTTTTCAAAGTTTGAGGCCATTTTTGGACCTCTTATATTATTTCAATGCTTTTCATTTTGGATTCACTATATAGACAACAGATAGGACTTCGAGTAAGAAAAGTTTAAGAAAAATCTGCGGCGTCGTTTTCGAGAAAAGGACATCTCAGAATGTTAAAAAATCGGAAAATACTAAATTTTTGATTAATAAGAATGGAATATTTGTAGTATTTAGACCTGATAAACACCAATTTGTTGTCTGCGATATCAGTCAGGTGTAAAACTATTGCAAACACATAGCTACCCTGATTAATTTATTGGCCCCAATAAATTGTCACAACACCACAGTTGTTTCTTAACACCTATAACTGATTGGGCCAATAAATCAATCAAGGTATGCTGATGTTGCTTTACAACTACATCTATGGCGTGTATTCTTGTCTTGTCTATTTCTCTGATTATAATATCATAGTTTGGACTGGTTTTATTTTCGTATTAAATAACATAAATTTCAATTTTTACAAATTCGCTGATAGGAAATACTGCTAATAACTATCTTGAAAAAACCACGTTTAGTAAACGAGGCATTTTTACCAAGCCTCGTTCTGAACAAAATACCTCGTTCCAAAAACAGGGTAATTTTAAAAACCTCGTTTTGGAACTCCAGACAACGAGGCATTTGTTTTACCTCGTTTGTACAGAAATGCCGAACGAGGCAATCTGCGGTTTATAGGGTTTGTTACTTGTAAATGATCTTGGTAAAATTAAATTACTTCCGGTGTTAATGAAAATGTTCAATTAGTCTTATGAAATCAGAAATGGCATACGATAGTGAAAATTTTATGTAAATCGAATAATAATTGCCACTTTTAAAGACCAAAAAACTTGAAAAGTGACTTGTAGAAAATCGTCTATTTCTCTGCAACCGTACAAGTTAGAAACCATTTTGTGGTATCTGTATGATCGTATGGGTTCATTCCATTTGTTGATTGGCATCAAATACCATAATTGGAAAAAGATTTCAAAACAGACTCATTTGAATAAAATATCTGTTTTGAAGGCTAAAATACAGTTTTTGCCAAAATGACGTTACTTCCGGTGATAATGAAAATCTTAAATTACTTGTATGAAATCCCAAATGGCATTAGGTATAACATGGTGTAAAGTTTAAGAAAATCGAATAATAATTGACACTTTTATGGCCCCAAAACCTTCAAAAGTGACCTGTAGAAAACCGTCTATTTCTCGGCAACCGAACAAGTTAGAAACAATTTTATGATATCTATATGACCATATGAGTTATGTCTATATGTGAATTTAAACCAAAAGTTAAAATTATTAATACATATTAAGTAATTCTTGGTTGAATAAAACTTTTATGGCCCCAAAACCTTCAAAAGTGACCTGTAGAAAACCGTCTATTTCTCGGCAACCGAAGAAGTTAGAAACAATTTTATGATATCTATATGACCATATGAGTTGTGTTTATATGTGAATTTAAACCAAAAGTTAAAATTATTAATACATATTAAGTAATTCTTGGTTGAATAAAACAATGATTTAAAAAGTTTAAAATGCAGTTTTTGACAAAATGACGTCACTTCCGGTGTCAATTTTCAATTGTAATCAACTTGATATGACGCTACGTGCTTTTTGAATCAAATGATGTCACTTTTATAAAAATCCAATAATAATTGACTATTTTACAGGCAAAATAACGAAAACAGTGACTTATGCAGAACTGCCCATTTCTTGGCAACTGCTTATATTACAAACTAATTTTAACATACATTTTCTTCGTATGGATTATAGCTACAAGTTTATAAAAGTTACGAAGAAATATTTTAAAATCTGAAAAGCCTGAATGGGTTTTAAATAGGTCAATTTTACACCATTTTTAGCCTCTTCATCGAATTTGCTCAAAAATGAAATCGAAATTAAAAAAACTGCTTCCGACATTTTTTGCGCCTTTAAAAGGCACACTCTTACTCCATTTTTAGCCTCTTAATCGAATCGGCGCGAAAATGAAATCGAAATTAAAAAAACTGCTTCCAACATTTTTTGCGCATTTATAGGACGTTCAAAATAGCTTTATCCTCTAAGTCAAACCCACTTTCCCAGTAAAACCGAAGAAATCGTAACGATGCGACAAGCAGTTGCTGAGATCTACTCAAAACAAAAGAAGAATAATAATAAGAAGAACTAAACCTGCATAGCAGTACTGAATCGGCTTTCAGGGTCCTTCATATCATTGCCATGCTTTTAAATTTACCTTTATACTCTAAACGACCGATAGGACTCGGGGGTAACAGAATTTTAAGAAGAGAAATAGTAGTAGTTTTCGAGATAAACAAGTCTGAATGGGCTCCAAAAAAAAAGGAGGAAAATACTACATTTTCGGCATCTCATAATCTATTGCCTAACCATCGAATTTGTATTCTGATATCATATAAATGCCCAAAAAGGAAAATACTAGATCTTCAGCGTGCAGTACGTAATATTTGTGATTGAACACACCATCATGAGCCGGATTGCAAAATAAGTGAAAATATTGATGAGATTTTCTCAAAAATGAGTCTATAAATATACTATCTATCGACACAAAAGATCAAAATAGCAATAAAAGATTTTAGAACACCTTTATTTGAACGTTTTGTAAGAGTACCGTATTCTTAAATCTGTCCTATTTCTTAAAATTCTCTGCGAAATTAGTTATGTTCCTTCGCTCGCTATGGAACGACCGGTCATTCCTCTTGCATAATAATTGGCATTGTTGTAAAACGGAGAATCTCCAGATATCAAATATTATCAAAATATTATTGCTGAATTGATTTTGAACGGATAAACTTGAGTTTTAAAACCCCTAGAAAATATAAACAAACAATATGTGGCCATGCTGTCTACGCAACTCGTTTGTTGATTGGCCCAGACATCACGTGCAAAGCATTATGGTTACGCGGATGGCTGAGCGGGCGATAAATATTTGATTTAGCCAATAATGTTTTTGGGTACCTACATGCGATTCACTCTGATAATTCTAATCGTATATAGATTGCCGTTGAGTGTTAATCAAAACCATTTACTTGATTATGGAAGTTAATCGGCAAGCAGGTGTGTGTCGTTGAGTATTACTAATCAACTGTCACGGGTCAACAGAGCTGCCAACCTAAAATGAATTCAATGAGTAAGATTTAACCACCCCTGGTCAAGACCAGGACGAAGTCCTGGCGGGGGTCCTACGGGGGCGGAGCCCCCCCCCCCCCCCAGCCGAAAAAGGATTTAGCACTTTTAAAACACTTTTGGAGACCGGAGAATAGAGATAAAATTATTCACAAAAGTGATACATTTTAATAGTTTTAATGCATATCATTTAAACACGCGGAATTAAAGTTCCAATAGCATTTTTTTAAGTTATATTTTTAAAATTTATTAAAATAAAGCCCCAAAATAGATTGAACCTAGTATAAACAGTCCTACCTTGTTAAAGAATAATCCTATTAATCCTATAATTCACTATTGCCAGTTGAGAAATTGGCAAAAATATCATTTTCAACTTCAAATTCAAACGTTTGAAGATTGCCGTCCATGGAGAAGAATGGGAAAACAAGGGAGGTAATTGAGTAACTATTTCCTCAATCAACCAAGTGTCACCCTTTCTAACCCCCCCAAAATTTTGTCCATGATCGTATAATAGTGAGTTGACAACCTTTTGAGCAAAAAACGTAGAAATAATTATATTTTGACTTTCTTAGAAAAAGTGAAATTGGAACTTTAAACTTCGAATCGTACTTAGCTGCACAGTAAATTTTTTTTTTTTTTTAACTTGAGGATGACAATCTGAATCGTTGTCAGTGTCGCGCATCTTGCAGGCTTTTCTCTCACTGAGTTTCAGAACAGTGTTAATGGAACAAATAATTTCATTGGCTGATCTAACTTATCCAGCCAATCAGTGGTGTCGTACTTAAAACAAACCGGAAAAGAGCGACTCGATGTTCGGAATACATCGCGTTCGACTATTTGCATCTGATCAATGTGCACCCGAATGTAACTCCCTTATATTTTATTACTATAGTTTTGAAAATGCGTGAGATTTCACTATGTGCTCGTGAGAGCGTGATTTTGATTAAAAATGCGTGATTCTCACGCCAAATGCGTGACAGTTGGCAGGTATGGGTCAATGATAAAGCCGTCGACAACTCATTATTTACTGCGAATAATATCTTACACCATCTTTAGAAAATAATTTATAGGCCTTAAATGGAAATAAAAATGGCCAATAATTTTCTTTTTGAAGGGAATTTTATCGATAGGTGAATTCTGTTAGCTGTCGCTTCTTCACATGGCATGTAAAATAAGGAATGCGTATTGGATATCATTGTTTAAAATGTTCTTATCACCATGGGTCGAAAAAATGAGAACGACCAACGAGCTGAAATGCGACGATTCTCAAACCTGCCATTGCTTAATTACATCAAAGCCAAAATGCACGAAAGTGAACGTAAGCTTTACTTGACTATAGGGACTCATATTTTGATAACGTTACGGTATTTTAATTTACGTGTTAAATGAACACACGTACAACTGTGGCGGCTGCTTTGATGATTACCCAATCAACAATAATCTTAATCTCCTGTCCTCTAGCTGGCACTAAGGTGCTATTTAATTGATGAGATTAACTTCAGTTAATCCTACCAAAGTTATAATATACAAATTACTACTAATGTATAGATTGTTCTTCAGTATAACACTATGATGTTGTGGATTTTTCGTTACGGAAAGAGTGCATTTACAACGATTTTTGTCTTCAGCACCCTTGCAATTCTAAATACAAAATTATCAATTGACAAAATAACAAATAAATGTTGGATATCGTCTGATCAAATTTTTACTACGATTTTCGTCTTTAGCACCCCTGAAAACCCCTGAATAGATATGTTAACGGCAAAACAGAAAATAAATGCTATGTAATTTTGTTTTGGAACATACTATTACTAATCTTTAACTTGCTTTTTCTCAAAACTTAAATTTGTGAGTTGGGTAGCTTCAAATGGACACAGCTCAGTCAATTTTTGTCCAAATCAAACAAACTATACATCAAATTGAAGGTACTGAGAACGGATTTTGACGATAAACTATTATGCACTAAATCACAAGGTCTGTAATTGCATCAAGTACCGTAATCTCAGATATCCATTACCCACTGTACAGAGTTGAAATTCCGTGGGAACCCTGCTTCGTAGCCGCTGACTTTCATATTCCATCAAAAATATGCACTCTCAAGGTGGAAATCGTACTGCAAAGCCCATAGCGCAGATAATCCCTTGAAACACACTGCATGACATATTCCTCTTTTCATTAGCCAGGTTATTCTTGGTAGCCCTGCTTGTAACTTACTAACTTGTAGGTCCCATGTCCAATCCCTGCATTTATCGAGAAATATTCAGATTTGTCAGCATAGTTCCTCCCTTGTCAAAGGTGTAGGGATGGTGCCCTAAAATAGTAGATCAGAGTAGATGCGAAGACGAGGTCCTATGTACACATTTGCTTGCACGTAAAACACCCCGGGTGCCAGTCACATGTTTAAGGAGGGGAGGGGATGTCCAAATGTACATGACAAGGACTAGCTAGGTTGCCAGTCCAACCTGCTGCATTTCCTCCACAGCACTGAATCGGCTTTCATGAATCAGACAGGAAATACGTCATACAATAGCTGATCTATCCAGCTATCAAACGATACTGTATTTTTTTTTTGATTCAGTGACACCCTCTATCAGACTTGTAAAAGTAATATTTGCTTGCGAAAAGATGGGTCAAAATTGTAAAATCTGGCAAAATTACGTCACATCCGATGCCAAAAGAAATCATTATTGGCAGCAAAAAATTTGAGAATTTGCAACATGAAACATACACACTTTGTATCAGGCAATAAATACTAAACCTAGATCCCATAAACTGAAGGTTAAAATACAGTTTTTGCCCAAATGACGTCATTTCCGGTCACAGTGAAAATGTAAAATTGGCTTAACCTATTCTAAATTGGCATTAGGCAACAAATGGACATTTTTTTTTAAAAAATTCGGATAATAATTTACTCTTTTATAGGCAAAATAACTTGAAAAGTGATGCATGCATATTTCTCGGCAACTGCTCATATTACAAACTATTTTTGACATATATTCTCTTCGTCTGGATTATTGCTACGAGTTTATGAAAGTTACGAATAAATATTTCAAAATATGAAGACTTTGAATGGGTTGTAATAACTGATTTATACACTTTTTTTTACATTTTATTCGAAATAGCCCGAAATTGAAATTTAAGAATCTGAGCCAAACATTTTTTGTTATATCAGTTTTCGAGATAAAGGTTTTCAAAAACGCTCCAATTTAGAAAATTCTTGATTTTCAGCGTGCCATATTTTACTTCCGGGTCATCGTATCTTTATGAAATGGGTACCATACGATACTTCAATTCTCGTTAATCCGTTGATATCGGACAAAATAATCACGTTTTCCCCAAAGCACCCATTTTTTGCATTTGTTTCCAAACATCAGAAATTATTTCGACTACTTCCGGTTTACGGATCGTTGTTGAAATTGCTTTATAAAAAATAAAGGGCGATAACTCGGAATGAAACTTATATTTCTGGAATCGGATGGTCTTCAGGTATCCAAAAATGTAGGTCAAATTTGAAAATTTTGAAAAATAACAAAAATGTCTCTTTTGTCTCTTTTTTTCAGTTTTCGAATGCTAGAAGTCAGCGACGAAGTTTTGAAATTTCGAAATTTTCAACTGCTATCGTCCGAGAAAAGACTCAGGGTTTCCGAAAATGTCATTTGTATGAAAACAGGTACAGAATTGACGAATCTACGGCCGTTTTTTAATTTTTTGGTACCGCACGAAATTCGGTCACTTCCGGTCTGCGCAGAAGTTTCAAAAGTGATTTAATGAGTAGCCACCACCTAGTTTCCCGATAGAATATTTGGTTCCAGATCGATATCTGTTTTCGATCATGGAGAAATAGGCTCCCGCGATAAATAATAATAATAACTAGACCTGCAAACAGCACTGAACCAGCTTTCAGGAATCATACAGTAAGTTTATTATACCAAAGCCGATCCATTGAGCTACCAAACTATACTTTAGTTGTTTTGCTTCAGTGACACCCTCTATAATATGTAAAAGTAATATTTGCTGGCGAAAAGACGGGACAAAATTGTAAATTATGGCAAAATTACGTCACTTCCGGTGCCGAAAGAAATTTTTATAGGTGAAAAATAAGTCGAAAATTTGCAACATACAAAATACAAACTTTGTTGTATACATACCAGGCAAAAAATAATTAACCTATAACCCCTAAACTAAAATTAAGAAGGTAAAAAACTAAAAAGTGACCCTGGGAAAATTGGCTATTATTCGACAATGGAACATGCTAGAAACCTTTTCTTGATATCAATATGATGGTATTGATTCAATCTTACTGCCCATTAGAGTCAGATGTTATATAGTTAAACAAATAATGAATATAAATCCCTTCAAAAAAATGTTTGTTTTGAAGGCTAAAAATACGTTTTTTGCAAAAATTACATTACTTACGGTGATATTGAAAATGTTAATTTAGTTCATAGAAGTCATAAATGGCATAAGGCATCAAATGGTAAAAATATTATGAAAATCGAATAATAATTGACACTTTTATAGACCAAAAACCTTGAAAAGTGACTTATAGAAGATCGCCTATTTCTCTGTAACCGTACAAGTTAGAAACCATTTTGTGGTATCTGTATGGTCGTATGGCTTCATTCTATTCGTTGATGGCAATCAAATATCATAATTTTAAAAATATTATAAGGCAGACTCATTTGAATAAAATATTTGTTTTTTATACGCCCACATTGAAATGTGGTCGTATATTGTCGTCCGTCCGTCCGTCCGTCCGTCCGTCCGTCCGTCCGTCGGTCCGGCGTCCACAATTGCTTGTGGACGCTCTAGAGGCTAAAGTTAATATCCGATTGACTTTAAATTTATACACAGTGTTTAAGGTCATGAGACGAAGAAGCCTATTGTTTTTCAGCGATTTCCGATAATAACTACCAGAGTTATGGCCCTTGACGACTTCAAAAAATCTTGTGGACGCTCTAGAGGCCAAAGTTAATATCCGATTGGCTTTAAATTTATACACAGTGTTTAAGGTCATAAGACGAAGAAGCCTATTGATTTTCAGCGATTTCCAATAATTAGTGCCAGAGTTATGGCCCTTGATCACTTCAAAAAATCTTGTGGACGCTCTAAAAGCCAAAGTTAATATCCGATTGACTTTAGATTTATACACAGTGTTTAAGGTCATAAGACGAAGAAGCCTATTGATTTTCAGCAATTTCCGATAATTAGTGCCAGAGTTATGGCCCTTGATCACTTCAAAAAATCTTGTGAACGCCCTAAAAGCCAAAGTTAATAATATCCGATTGACTTTAAATTTATACACAGTGTTTAAGGTCATAAGACGAAGAAGCTTATTGATTTTCAGCAATTTCCGATAATTAGTGCCAGAGTTATGGCCCTTGATCACTTCAAAAAATCTTGTGGACGCTCTAAAAGCCAAAGTTAATATCCGATTGACTTTAAATTTATACACAGTGTTTAAGGTCATAAGACGAAGAAGCCTATTGATTTTCAGCGATTTCCGATAATTAGTGCCAAAGTTATCTCCCTTGATCACTTCAAAAAATCTTGTGGACGCTCTAAAAGCCAAAGTTAATATCCGATTGACTTTAAATTTATACACATTGTTTAAGGTCATAAGACGAAGAAGCCTATTGATTTGCATCAATTTCCGATAATTAGTGCCAGAGTTATGGCCCTTGATCACATCAAAAAATCCTGTGGATGCTCTAGAGGCCAAAGTTAATATCCGATTGACTTTAAATTTACACACACTGTTTAAGGTCCTGAGACGAAGAAGCCTACTGATTTTCATTGATTTTAAATAATTACTTCCAGAGTTATCTCCCTTGATCACTTCGAAAAACCTTGTAGATGCCAAACTTATAAATCATCCGATTGACTTCAGATTGATACACAGAGTTTAAGGTGTTGAAACGAACAAGTATTTTGATTTTCAATGAATTTGGATAACTGAACAGCTAAATCCATGATGTTAAATGTTTCCTATACTAATTGTTAGCTTGGGGCAAAACTTTATTAAAAGCAAACAAATTCTAATGATTTTCAGATAATTACATAATGAGTTGTTACTCAGATTTTAGTGTATTACAAATGTTTTATTACCAAAAAAAAAGTAAAAATATGCGACAACCCTTGTTGACTGCCCGAACGATTTAGCTGCTGTGGGCGTATGTTTCGTTGCCTGGCAACCTATCTTTAGGTTAGAAATACAGTTTTTGCCCAAATGACGTCATTTCCGGTCACAGTGAAAATGTAAAATTGGCTTGACCTAGTCCAAATTGGCATTAGGCATCAAATGGAAAAAAAATATTGCAAATCGAATAATAATCCACTCTTTTATAGGCAAAATAACGTGAAAAGTGATGCATGCAAAATTGCATATTTCTCGGCAACTGCTCATATTACAAACTAATTTTCGCATACATTCTCTTCGCCTGGATTATTGCTACGAGTTTATGAAAATTACAAATAAATATTTCAAAATATAATGACGCTGAATGAATTGTAAATAACTGAATTTTACACTTTATTTTACATTTTATTCGAAATTGCCCGAAAATGAAATTGAAATAAAAAAAAAACTGAGCTAAAGATTTTATACAACCTTGCAGGGTGCATCCTTTTAGTTATATCAGTTTTGAAAAAAATAATATTTGCTTTCAAAAAGTGGTACCGAACTGTCAAAATTGTAGTTTTTGTTAATATTACGTCACTTCCGTTGCCGACAGAAAAATTTCACCGTAACAAAAAAAATTACAATTGGGACCACGGAGAATATGAACTTTGTTTTATACCAATCGAACAATAAATAGTTTTTCTGGGTACGAAAAACTAAATTAGCCGATGGCAGCTAACGCAAATTACCGAGAAAATTTTTTTTCTCATTTCTGCTCAAGTAGGATGATATTTTAACCCTGTGTAAAATACCATCAAAAAATATTCATAGGTTTTCGTAAAAAAAAAAAAAAAAAAAAAATTCAAAATATCAGACATTTTTTCGACTACTTCTGGTTTTACGATCATTGTCGTGACAGCTTTACGAAGTTCTTTGGATACTTAACTTTCTGTACTAGAAGTGTCAGAAACATCCATTGAGTAGTTTTGGAAAAAAAGATAAATTAAAGCGCGTTTACAAAAATTTAACGATTTTTCATTTTTTTTCAAAGTTTGATGCCACTTTTGGACCACTTATATTATTTCAATGCTTTTCATTTTGGATTCACTATATAGACAATCGATAGGACTTTGAGTAAGAAAATTTTGAGAAGGGCGTCTTAGAATGTTAAAAAATCGGAAAATACTACGATTTTTGGCATACAATAACTTATTTCCTTACCATCGAAATCGTATTATTTAGATACCATATGATGGTCCATTAATAGGGCTATCCAACGACACTTTAGTTCTTTTGGTCCGCTAAGGGAGAAATCAGGTTTTTCGCAAGTGCGACAATGTTTTTAACCTTTTTTTTTATTGTTTCAATACTTCCGGAGTGGTTATTATTGTCGGAATAGTTTAAATAGCCGGTTTGGGTACTAAAATAGCCATAGGGCTCTGTAATGATATATTACATTATCTGATCAGATAAAATGCCCCTGAGAAATCCTATGTCCAAAAGTGACAAAAATGCAAAAAATTTAAAATATCGAAAATTAACTTTCAATAACTACATGCATATTATACATCGTTAGAATCGTAATTAGGTCAGCTATCTGAATATACAACTTTTTTTTGAAAATCTCTTAAAATAAAAAAATAGTAGAGCATTTTCCAAAATTTCACGATTTTTCGACTTTTTTTCGATTTTCAGTCCGTTATTTCACCTATTCCAGATATTTCAAAGTCGTAAGGGAATGTTTCGTACACAAGACTACCACAAGGTCTCTCGATAGAGAAAGTTTCATAAAAATCACTGGAGTAGTTTTCGAGATACAGGCGTCCAAAAATGCTAAAAATCAGAAAATACTTGATTTTCAGCGTGCCATATTTTGCTGCCTGTTCATTGTATCCGTATGAATTTGGTATCATACTATAGTACAATCCCAGTGCAGTCCAATGGTACCCTAATTTCTTTAATCCATTGATATCGGGCGGATAAATCGCGTTTTTCCCCAAAATATCCATTTTTTTCAGAATATTGCACATTATTTCGAGCACTTCCGGTTTAAGGATTCTTGTCGAAATTGCTTTATTCGTTGGTATTGGACTATAGCTTCATGTTCCAGAAGTTTCAGAAACGTCAATTCTGCCATAAAACGAAACCCGAGCTCACAAAATGGGAAGAAAATTTGAAAAAAATTGAAAAATAAAGGGCGATAACTCTGAATGAAACTTATATTACTGGAATCGCATGGACTTCAGGTATCCAAAAATGTAGGTCAAATTTGAAAATTTTGAAAAATAACAAAAATTGTCTCGTAAACAACATGTTTTCAATTTTCAAACGATAAAAGTCATAGACGAATGTTCGAAATCAAAATATGTGAGATAGCCATTGTCTAAGAAAATATTCGGGGATTCCAAAAAGGTAATTTGTTTAAAAATGGATAAAGAATTGACGAAACTATGGCCAATTTTCAATTTTTAGAAAAAATACAAATATTTTATCAAGTAGCCACCACATGGTTTCCCGACAGAAAATCTAATTCCAGATCGATATCTGTTTTCGGTCATGGAGATCTAGGCTCCCGCGGTAAATAATAATAATAATAATAACTAGATCTGCTACTGTCCCATGCAGATATGAAAGCTTTCATATTCACTGTCACAATCTATCGAATTTAATGTGATTTTTCACTCGTAAACAACTTTGTCGGCACGAAAAACATCAAAAGCGAAATTCGAATTTTTGAAATATTCAAATACCAAAAATTCCACCCGTATCCCGTCTATCCTGAAATTGAAATGTATTAAATTTTAGACATAGGAGACGCATTGAACATACTATGCCCTATTGTGTTTCTGCTCTGAATGTTTTTTAGGTTTTCCTTCAAGGGTTCTGAAAACGTAACTCCCATGTCTGTAAGTGCAATATCGCAAAAGTTCTATTGTTTTTCACGCTTCAAGATGGTGTCACTTCCGGTTCGGTCGACAAACTCCATGTTTTGTGTATGAATCAGTAATTACGATTTTTTTGGAAAATTTGATTCTTAATTTCACCAAGGGGAGATAATTTATAAAATTTTAAAAGTCATTTTTCAAGTCGCATCAGTAATGTCTAGTTACGTACTAAATTTCATGAAAATTGTACAGCTATTAAAGAAGTTGTCAAGTTGGTCTCAACTTCCGGTTCGAAATCACAGCGACGAATTTTCAAATATTACAAAACTTTTAAAAATAAGCTCCCCCTGACCAGCTTAATCCTTCGCAATAAACGTTTGCCCCTTAAAATCAGCAAATTGCTGACTTTAAAGTGAGAAACATTACAACCGGGAGAAATTTTCTGTTTTATCACTCTACGAAACTTTAAAAATAAAACAGAAAGAGAGAAATGCGGTTTAACGTCCATTCGACAAAAACAAGGTAATTTCGGGACTAACATATGAAAACCCACGCGCAACCTGGAAATCGAAACGACGCCGGTTGACTCAATGACAGACGTTACGATACAGCGTGCACATGCTAACCATTCAGCCATTCAGCCTCCCTAAAATCGGAAAATTGCTGACTTATAGCAAGAAACATTTCAACCGGGCATTTCAATCGAAACAACGCCAGTTGACTCAATGACAGACGTTACGATACAGAGCATAGGTGCTAACCATTCAGCCACGTAACCTCCCTAAATTTGGCAAATTGCTGACCTACAGCGACAAACATTTCAACCGGGCGAAATTATCAACTGAATATTACAAAACTTTTAAAAATAAGCTCCCCCTGACCAGCATAATCGTTCGCAATAAACGTTTCCCCCGAAAATCGGCAAATTGCTGAACTTCAAATTGAGAAACTTGACAACAGGGCGAAATTTCCTGTTTTATCACTTTTACAGTACCTCTGATTACCAACCGATTATAACAAAACTTTAAAAGAGAAAGAGAGACATGTGGGTTAACGTCCATTCCACACAAACTAGGACATTTCGGGGCTCACATATATTTTTTAATTTTATTTTAAAACTTCCCTTGCACGTACGGGTCTTTAGGAGTGGGAGGAAACCGAAGGACACGGAGAAAACCCACGAGGTTGGACACCATACTCCATGTCACATGGAACCTGGAAATCGAAACGACGCCGGTTGACTCAATGACAGACGTTACGATACAGCGCGCACATGCTAACCATTCAGCCATTCAGTCTCCCTAAAATCGGAAAATTGCTGACTTGTAGCAAGAAACATTTCAACCGGGCATTTCAATCGAAACAACGCCAGTTGACTCAATGACAGACGTTACGATACAGAGCAAAGGTGCTAACCATTCAGCCACGTAACCTCCCTAAATTTGGCAAATTGCTGACCTACAGCGACAAACATTTCAACCGGGCGAAATTATCAACCGAATATTACAAAACTTTTAAAAAATAAACTTCCCCTGACCAGCATAATTGTTCGCAATAAACGTTTCCCCCTAAAATTGGCAAATTGCTGACTTTAAATTGAGAAACTTGACAACAGGGCGAAATTTCCTGTTTTATCACTTTTACAGTACCTCTGATTACCAACCGATTATAACAAAACTTTAAAAATAAAAGAGAAAGAGAGACATGTGGGTTAACGTCCATTCCACACAAACTAGGACGTTTCGGGGCTCGCATATATTTTTTAATTTTATTTTAAAACTTCTCTTGCACGTACGGGTCTTTAGGAGTGGGAGGAAACCGAAGGACACGGAGAAAACCCACGAGGTTGGACACCATACTCCATGTCACATGGAACCTGGAAATCGAAATGACGCCGGTTGACTCAATGACAGACGTTACGATACAGCGCGCAAATGCTAACCATTCAGCCATTCAGCCTCCCTAAAATCGGGAAATTGCTGACTTACAGCAAGAAACATTTCAACCGGGCATTTCAATGGAAACAACGCCAGTTGACTCAATGACAGACGTTACGATACAGAGCGCCGGTGCTAACCATTCAGCCACGTAACCTCCCTAAATTTGGCAAATTGCGGACCTACAGCGAGAAACATTTCAACCGGGCGAAATTTTTTTTTTTTTTCAGAGTTCAATTTGGACCGAATATTACAAAACTTTTAAAAATAAGCTCCCCCTGACCAGCTTAATCGTTCGCAATAAACGTTTGCCCCTTAAAATCGGCAAATTGCTGACTTTAAAGTGAGAAACATTACAACCAGGCGAAATTTTCTGTTTTATCACTTTTACAGTGATTAAAACCATGGATTACCAACCGATTATTACAAAACTTTAAAAATAAAACAGAAGGAGAGAAATGCGGCTTAACGTCCATTCGACACAAACTAAGTCATTTCGGGACTAATATATGTTTTTTAATTTTATTTATAAACTTCCCTTACGCGTACTGGTATTCAGGAGTGGGAGGAAACCGAAGGACACGGAGAAAACCCCACGAGGTTGGACACCATTCCATGTCACGTGCAACCAGGAAATCGAAACGACGCCGGTTGACTCAATGACAGACGTTACGACAAAGCGCGCGTATGCTAACCATTCAGTCATTCACCCTCCCTAAAATCGGGAAATTGCTGACTTATAGCAAGCAACATTTCAACTGGGCGAAATTTTCTGTTTTAGCAGTTTAATTTGCACGGTACTTTAATTACCAACCGATTATTACAAAACTTTTGAAAATAAGCTCCAACTGACCAGCTTAATCGTATGCAATAAACGTTTGGCGTGAATTGAAAGTTCTGCACCGAGAAAGTTCATCTCGATTTTCCGGCGTGGTTCCCTCTTGTCAGTGAGGCAGAACGGAGGGCCTGACAAGGACAGCTGTCTAGTCGTTCGGATGGGACGAAAAACCAAGGTCCCGTGTACACATTGAAGTGCACGTAAAATATCCCTAAGCAGTTGGAATTCGATACTGTTGAATAAGCTCTATACGATGAATAATGTGCAAATTGTAGTCACCCACGCTGCATGTTTCGCTTAACAATGACAGGTTGCAGTTTTCAATTTTCGATCCTTTTATTCTTCCTACTCCTGATATTTTGAACTGTTGATCGATGGTTTCATATAAAAGACTATCCATAAGACTCTTTGTAGAAGAAGTTCCCCCAAAATATTATGTTGATTGAAGAGAAAAGGACCTTTAAAAATGCTCAAAATCGTAAAAATACGACTTTTTGGATTTTCGATCTCTTTTTTTCTGCTATCCCTGACATTTAAAAACAATGATACAATGATTTCACACAACGGGCTAGCTATTAGACTCTCGATTGGCAGGAGTTTCACCACCCTCTCTTCATTATAACCGAAGTTATCGTGCCCTAAAGAATCAACAAATCAGCATATTTATCTCTGCTTACCCTAAGCAGAAAATGCTCATCTTTAAACTCAATCATGACATTGACCTAGTGAACATCTACACCAAGTTTGAACATTCTATCTTAATTAGAAGGAGAGTTATTGTGTTTCAAAGTCTGGGCCCTTCAAATTGCTACTACTTTTCATATTTACTTCAAAATGGAATCCATCAGTAGACCTAAATCAAAATTCTGCTCGCAGCGATTTTTAGGCCAACCTTCAAGGATTCAGAAAATACAACTCCCGTGTCTGTAAGTAAAATAGCAAAAAAGCCTTAGGGATTTTTCATGTTTCAAGATGGTGGCACTTCCGGTTCGATCGACAAACTTCATATTTTGTGTACAAATCAGTAATTACTTATAGTATTCAAAAAAAAAATCAGGTCATTCTGACCTATATTTCGATGATTTTTTTGAAAATTTTGATCCTTAATTTCGTCAAGGGGAGATAATTTAGAAAATTTCTGATTATATTTTTGAAATCACATCGCTAGGATCTACTTATATGCTAAATTTCATGAAGATCGTAAAACTATTAAATAGGGCTGGGTAAAATATCGATATAAATCGATAGTATTGATTAGACGGCCCTGAAAAGCACTATCGATAGCGGTGGGTTACTATCGATTATCGCTCTTCGTCTATTTTTCTTGCGTCTGAAATGTCAGTGGCTTCTTTCAGTTAATCATAATACACCGCTCACTTTAATTACTATCAAGTATTCAATGTAACACATAACAAAATTGTGACTGCTTATTGAACAGCCGTTTTCATAAATTCACTCTCATTGAAACGTTACTTTAGTTTTGAAGAAATTATTGTTGAATATCGCTAAATCGGAGATACCCGGATGTGTAAATAAAGTTAGCGTTATTTCCCTTTGCAAGCTTCAGAATTCGTCTGAACAGTTCACTATTTCTGTACGTGTGCCTCAGTAATAGAGTACCCGGTACAATAAATAGTACACATGGACGTCAAAACGCTTGTTGATGTTACCGGCAAAGCTAAAAGTGCTGTGTGGAAGCACAGGAGCAAACGATCTTTCGCAACTTCGTATGCTGTTGAACTTTGAACTTACATTGTATCCAGTCTTGATATGATGACGACCGTGAAAATAAGTTTGTTTTCGATACTATCGATTATCGACCGACATTTCATTGCCGATTATCGATAGTAAAAATCACTATCGATACCCAGCCCTACTATTAAAGAAGTTGTCAAATTGGTTTAAACTTCCGGTTCGAAATCACAGCGACGAATTTTCGAAATTCAAAAATGTGAAACTGCAGATGAAAATGATTTTTTTCAAGGTATTCAAAGAAAAAAGAATTAGTAAGATCGGTCAATAATAATAATTTTAGTAATCTCAATAGGCTTTCAGACGAAAAGCCTAATAATAATTTTAACAAAAACAATAGTGTTTCACATAAGCTTCGCAGTGTGAAACCCTAATAATAATTTTAACAAAAACAATAGTGTTTCACACAAGCTACGCAGTGTGAAACCCTAATAATTTTAGTAATCACAATAGGCTTTCACAATATTTTCTGATTTGGAGCGTTTTTAGATGCCTGTATCTCGAAAACTGCGCCACAGTTTTTTTTATGAAACTTTCTCTATCGAGAGACCTTGCGGTAGTCTTGTGTACGAAACATCCCATTACGACTTTGAAATATCTGGAATAGGTGAAATAAGGGACTGAAAATCAGAAAAAGTCGAAAAATCGTGAAATTTTGGAAAATGCTCTAATATTTTTTTATTTTGAGAGTTTTCCAAAAAAATGTTGTATATTCACATAGCTGACCTAATTACGATTCTAACGATATATAATATGCATGTAGTTATTGAAATTTAATTTTCGATATTTTAAATGTTTTGCATTTTTGGCACTTTTGAACATAGGATTTCTTAGGGGCATTTTATCTGATCAGATAATGTAATATATCATTACAGAGCACTGTGGCTATTTTAGTGCCCAAACCGGCTATTAAAATTATTCCGACAATAATAACCATACCGGAAGTATTCAAAATATGAAAAAAAATGGTTAAAAACATTGTCGCACTTGCGAAAAACTTGATTTCTTCTTTTATGTGATAGCGGACCAAAAGAACTAAAGTGTCGCTGGATAGCCCTATTAATGGACCATCATATGGTATCTAAATAATACGATTTCGATGGTAAGGAAATAAATTATGGTATGCCAAAAATCTAGTATTTTCCGATTTTTAACGCCCACATTGAAATGTGGTCGTATATTGTCGTCGCCCCCGTCCGTCCGTCGGTCCGTCCGTCGGTCCGTCCGTCCGTCCGACGAAGAAGCCTATTGTTTTTCAGCGATTTCCGATAATAACTACCAGAGTTATGGCCCTTGATCACTTCAAAAAATCTTGTGGACGCTCTAGAGGCCAAAGTTAATATCTGATTGGCTTTAAATTTATACACAGTGTTTAAGGTCATGAGACGAAGAAGCCTATTGATTTTCAGCGATTTCCGATAATTAGTGCCAGAGTTATGGTCCTTGATCACTTCAAAAAATCTTGTGGACTCTCTAAAAGCCAAAGTTAATATCCGATTGGCTTTAAATTTATACACAGTGTTTAAGGTCATGAGACGAAGAAGCCTATTGATTTTCAGCGATTTCCGATAATTAGTGCCAGAGTAATGGCCCTTGATCACTTCAACAAATCTTGTGGACGCTTTAAAGGCCAAACTTATCATCTGATTGACTTCAGATTGATACACAGAGTTTATGGTATTGAAACGAACAAGTATATTGATTTTCAATGAATTTTGATAACTGAACAGCTAAATCCATGATTTTAAATGTTTCATGTATAATACTAATTCAATTGTTAGCGTGGGGTAAAACTTTATAAAAAGCAATCAAATTTCAATGATTTTCTGATAATAACATAATGAGTTGTTACTCTTAATCAGTTTTTAGAGTATTACAAATGTTTCATTACCGAAAAAAGTAAAAATATGCGACAACCCTTGTTGACTGCCCGAACGATTTAGCTGCTGTGGGCGTATGTTTCGTTGCCTGGCAACCTATCTTTTAACATTCTGAGACGCCCTTTTCTCGAAAACGACGCCACAGATATTTCTTACCCAAAGTCCTAACAGTTGTCTATATAGTGAATCCAAAATGAAAAGCATTGAAATAATATAAGTGGTCCAAAAATGGCCTCAAACTTTGAAAAAAATTGAAAAATCGTTAAATTTTTGGAAATGCTCTTTAATTTATCTTTTTTTCCAAAACTACTCAATGGATTTTTCTGACACTTCTGGTACGCAAAGTTAAGTATCCGAAGAACTTCGTAAAGCTATCACAACAACGAATGTAAAACCGGAAGTAGTCGATAAAATATCCGATATTTTGGCACCGGAAGTGAAGTAATTTTGCCAGATTTTAAAATTTTGACCGGTGTATTCGCAAACAAATATTACTTACAAATCTGATAGAGGGTGTCACTGAATCATAACAACTACAGTATCGTTTGGTAACTCGAAGGATCGACTATTGTATGACGCACTTCCTGTCTGATTCCTGAAAGCCGATTCAGCACTGCAGGTCTGCAGGTCTAGTTTTGAACGCTGGTAAAAAATTAAAAATCAGCCGTGGTTTCGTCAATTCTCTACCTATATTCAAACAAATCACATTTATGGAAAGCCTGAGACTTTTCCGAGACGATAGCAATCTAACATTTTGGGATTTCGAAACTTCGGCGCTGACTTCTATCGTTCGAAAATTCAAAATACGTCGCCTATGAGACAATTTTGGTTATTTTTCAAAATTTGGAAATTTGACCTAGATTTTTGGATACTTGACGTCAATCCGATTCCAGTAATATAAGCTTCATTCAGAGTTATCGCCCTTTATTTTTCGATTTTTTTTCGAATTTTCTTCCCATTTTGTGAGCTGTGGTGTCGTTTTACAGCCAAAATGATGTTTCTGAAACTTATGGAACATGAAGTTATAGACCAATACCAACTGATAAAGAAATTTCGACACGGATTTTTAAACCGGAAGTGGTCGAAATAATGTGCAATATTTTGAAAAATATGCAAAATATGGATGTTTTCGGGGAAAACGTGATTTCTCCGCCCGATATCAATGGATTAAAGAAATTAGGGTACCATTGGACTGCACTAGGATTGTACTATCGTATGATACCCAATCCATACGGATACCTTGATCAGGCAGCAAAATATGGCACGCTGAAAATCAAGTATTTTCTGATTTTTAGCATTTTTGGACGCCTGTATCTCGAAAACTTAACCGCAACTTTTTTTTTAATTTTTTCTATCGAGAGTCCTTTCGGAGGTTTTTTGCATGAAGTCATCCAATAAGACTTTGAAATATCTGGAATAGGTGAAATAACGGACTGAAAATCGAAAAAAGTCGAAAAATCGTGAAATTTTGGAAAATGCTTTGCTATTTTTTTATTTTAAGAGATTTTCAAAAAAAAATTGCATATTTAGATAGCTGACCTAATTACGATTCTAACGATGTAGTTATTGAAATTTAATTTTCGATATTTTAATTTTTTTGCATTTTTGGCACTTTTGATCATTGGATTTCTCAGGGGCATTTTATCTGATCAGATAATGTAATATATTATTACAGAGCCCTGTGGCTATTCTAGTGCCCAAACCGGCTATTAAAACTATTCCGACAATAATAACCATACCGGAAGTATTCAAAAAATGAAAAAAAAAGGTTAAAAACATTGTCGCACTTGCGAAAAACTTGATTTCTTCTTTTATGTGATAGCGGACCAAAAGAACTAAAGTGTCGCTGGATAGCCCTATTAATGGACCATCATATGGTATCTAAATAATACGATTTCGATGGTAAGGAAATAAATTATGGTATGCCAAAAATCTAGTATTTTCCGATTTTTAACGCCCACATTGAAATGTGGTCGTATATTGTCGTCGCCCCCGTCCGTCCGTCGGTCCGTCCGTCGGTCCGTCCGTCCGTCCGACGAAGAAGCCTATTGTTTTTCAGCGATTTCCGATAATAACTACCAGAGTTATGGCCCTTGATCACTTCATATGTAATAGCGGACCAAAAGAACTAAAGTGTCGTTGGATAGCCCTATTAATGGACCATCATATGGTATCTAAATAATACGATTTCGATACAAAGGAAATAAATTATTGAATGGCAAAAATCTAGTATTTTCCGATTTTTTTTAACATTCTGAGACGCCCTTTTCTCGAAAACGACGCCGCAGATTTTTCTTAAACTTTTCTTACTCAAAATCCTATCGGTTGTCTATATAGTGAATCCAAAATGAAAAGCAATGAAATAATATAGGTGGTCCAAAAATGGCATCAAACTTTGAAAAAAATTGAAAAATCGTTAAATTTTTGGAAACGCTCTTTAATTTATCCTTTTATCCAAAACTACTCAATGGATGGTTCTGACACTTCTGGTACAGAAAGTTAATTATCCTAAGAACTTCGTAAAGCTATCGCGACAATGATCGTAAAACCGGAAGTAGTTGAAAAATGTCCGATATTTTGAACATTTTTTTCCTTTTTTACGAAAACCTTTTTTATTTATGAATATTTTTTGATGGTATTTTACACAGGGTTAAAATATCATCCTACTTGAGCAGAAATGAGAAAAAAATTTTTCTCGGTAATTTGCGTTAGCTGCCATCGGCTAATTTAGTTTTTCGTACCCAGAAAAACTATTTATTGTTCGATTGGTATAAAACAAAGTTCATATGCTCCGTGATCCCAATTGTAATTTTTTTTGTTACAGTGAAATTTTTCTGTCGGCAACGGAAGTGACGTAATATTAACAAAAACTACAATTTTGACAGTTCGGTACCACTTTTTGAAAGCAAATATTATTTTTTTCAAAACTGATATAACTAAAAGGATGCACCCTGCAAAGGTGCACAAATTCTTTAGCTCAGATTTTTTAATTTCAATTTCATTTTCGGGCAATTTCGAATAAAATGTAAAATAAAATGTAAAATTCAGTTATTTACAATTCATTCAGCGTCTTCATATTTTGAAATATTTGTTATTTTCATAAACTCGTAGCATTAATCCAGATGAAGAGAATGTATGCGAAAATTAGTTTGTAATATAAGCAGTTGCAGAGAAATATGCAATTTTGCATGCATCACTTTTCACGTTATTTTGCCTATAAAAGAGTGAATTATTATTCGATTTGAAATATTTTTTTCCATTTGATGCCTTATGCCAATTTGGACTAGGTCAAGCCAATTTTACATTTTCACTGTGACCGGAAATGAAGTCATTTGGGCAAAAACTGTATTTTTAACCTTAAAAACAAATATTTTATTCAAATGAGTCTGCCTTATAATATATTTAAAATTATGATTTTTGATTCCCATCAACGAATAGAATGAAGCCATACGAACATTTTTTTGAAGTGATTTATATTTATTCTTCGTTTAACTTTATAATGTTTATTCTAAGGGTCAGTTAGATTGAATCAATAAAATCATATTGATGCCAAGAAAAGGCTTCTAGCATATTCCCTTGTCGAGAAGTAGCCAATTTTCCCAGGATCACTTTTAAGTTTTTTACCTTCTTAATTTCAGTTTATGGGTTATAGGTTAATTTTTTATTGCCCGATATGTATAAAACAAAGTTTGTATTTTGTATGTTGCGAATTTTCGACTTATTTTTCACCTATAAAAATTTCTTTCGGTACCGGAAGTGACGCAATTTTGCCATAATTTACAATTTTGACCGGTCTTTTCGCCAGCAAATATTACTTTTACATATGAGGGAGGGTGTCACTGAAGAAAAACAACTAAAGTATAGTTTGATAGCTCAATGGATCGGTTATAGTATAACAAACTTCCTCTCTGATTCCTGAAAGCCGGTTCAGTGCTGCTTGCAGGTCTAGTTATTAGGCTTTCAGACTTTCGTCTGAAAGACTATTGTTTTTAAAAAGATTATTATTAGGCTTTCAAGACTATTATTTTTACTAAAATTATTATTATTATTATTATTTATCCCCGAAGCCTATTTCTCCATGATCGAAAACAGATATCGATCTGGAACCAAATATTCTATCGGGAAACTAGGTGGTGGCTACTCATTAAATCACTTTTGAAACTTCTGCGCAGACCGGAAGTGACAGAATTTCGTGCGGTACCAAAAAATTAAAAAACGGCCTATTTTCATACAAATGACATTTTCGGAAACCCTGAGTCTTTTCTCGGACGATAGCAGTTGAAAATTTTGAAATTTTGAAACTTCGTCGCTGACTTCTAGCGTTCGAAAACTGAAAAAAAGAGACAAAAGAGACATTTTTGTTATTTTTCAAAATTTTCAATTTTCACCTACATTTTTGGATACCTGAAGACCATCCGATTCCAGAAATACAAGTTTCATTCCGAGTTATTGCCCTTTATTTTTAGATTTTTTTCGAATTTTCTGCCATTTTCCGAACCCTTATATTTTTTGGAAAGAATAATCCGATATTTCTGTAAGCTGTGATACATAAAGCTATATAGTCAGTCCTTTTTATAAAGCAATTTCAACAACGATCCGTAAACCGGAAGTAGTGGAAATAATGCCCGATATTTCGAAAAAAACGCAAAAAATGGGTGTTTGGGGGAAAAACTCGAATTCTCTGTCCAATATCAATGGATTAAACGAATTAAGCTTTCGTTGAGTGGCTCGGGGAATGGACTGTCGTATGATGCCCAATTTACACAAATACTATGACCAAGCAGCAAAGTATGACACTCTGGAAATCAAGTATTTTCTGATTTGGAGCGTTTTTGGACGACTTTATCTCGAAAACTGCTCCAGCGATTTTTCTTAAACTGTCTCTATCTAGAGACCTTTCGGTTGTCTTGTGTATCAAACATTCCGTTAAGACTTTGAAATATTTGTAATAGGTCAAATACCGAACTAATCGAAAAATCGTGAATTTTTGAAAAAAGCTCTATTAATTTTTTTTCTTTACAGATTTTCAAAAAATGTTTTTATATTTAGATAGCTCATCTAATGCCGATTCCAATAATGTATAAAATGTATTCAGTTATTGAAATTTAATTTTCGATATATTGACATTTTTGCATTTTTGGCACTTTTAAACATAGGATTTCTCAGGGGCATTTTATCTGATCAGATAATGTAATATATTATTACAGAGCCTTGCGGCTATATAATTGCCGAAATCTCCATACTGGAAGTATTAAAAAAATGAGAAAATACAGTGAAGAATTGGTACTCTTGCAAAATTTGCGATTTCTCAGGCTATTGAGACGATTTTATCTCGAAAAGTAGTCTTATTTCTTTTCTTACACTTCTGTTACTTAGAATCCTAATTGTGGTCTAGTGCGTGAATCGAAATTAAAAAGCCTCTATATAGTATAATTGATCCAAAAAGGTCCACAATCTTTGAACAAATTAGAAAAATTGTTGTATTTTAAACTACAGTTATAATATTTATGTAAGGGAGATAACTAGTGCTAAGTGGGATGGAATCAGGCCACTAATTATTTACTAATTTTCCTTTTGATTTATATTTAGGAGATAAACACTTCCTGTTACGTATTTATCGGGGGTTTATTGTCCATTTAACCATGCTTGAATCATTAGAACACGAGACGCGATAGCGTCGAGTTGTTTTAATGGATAATTCAAGCATGGTTAAATGGACAATAAACCCCCGATAAATACGTAACAGGAACGTGTTTATCGATATTGTAGCTCAAATATTTAGGGATTTTCTTAGGAACTATTTAGGAAACATTTTTACACCTATTTCAAAAAGCCGTTATTTGCCCACGTGCTTGCGTTCATTTTTCAAAATATTCTCAACACAGATTTAGGCCGTCCTGGCTTTCCTTCAAATTTAAAATTCTGGATTCTCGAGTGTCTAGTAAATGAATTATGAAAGAAAATGTTATTCGGATATCGATATAAATTTTTTTTAACTTTTGAAGATTTTTTTAAAAGAACGGGAAATTAGTCTTACTGTGGCATTTTAAGAGACGGGTGTTAGCGTGATAGAAATAATGCCGGCCTGCTATCCGAGACTAAAAGAGGGGTAACTCTTGGCAACAAAGGTTTCTTCGCTTCGTGAGTTTCATGTAAGTTTTCAGTCTTTATTATTTTATTTGCAGACTTTTATCACAACCCAGCAGCTTGTTCGTGTTCAAACAATTGCATTTCGTACTTACATCCTCAAAAATACCGTATGACAGTGGTGGCTAGCCTAAGATTTCAAGTGGTTGCTATGTATACTATTCTGACGTGTTGTCAACAAATGTCAATTTTGGCATGTTTAGATATTCAGCTGCTATTTTCGAGTTATTAGGCTTTCAGACTTTCGTCTGAAAGACTATTGTTTTTAAAAAGATTATTATTAGGCTTTCAAGACTATTATTTTTACTAAAATTATTATTATTATTATTATTTATCCCCGAAGCCTATTTCTCCATGATCGAAAACAGATATCGATCTGGAACCAAATATTCTATCGGGAAACTAGGTGGTGGCTACTCATTAAATCACTTTTGAAACTTCTGCGCAGACCGGAAGTGACAGAATTTCGTGCGGTACCAAAAAATTAAAAAACGGCCTATTTTCATACAAATGACATTTTCGGAAACCCTGAGTCTTTTCTCGGACGATAGCAGTTGAAAATTTTGAAATTTTGAAACTTCGTCGCTGACTTCTAGCGTTCGAAAACTGAAAAAAAGAGACAAAAGAGACATTTTTGTTATTTTTCAAAATTTTCAATTTTCACCTACATTTTTGGATACCTGAAGACCATCCGATTCCAGAAATACAAGTTTCATTCCGAGTTATTGCCCTTTATTTTTAGATTTTTTTCGAATTTTCTGCCATTTTCCGAACCCTTATATTTTTTGGAAAGAATAATCCGATATTTCTGTAAGCTGTGATACATAAAGCTATATAGTCAGTCCTTTTTATAAAGCAATTTCAACAACGATCCGTAAACCGGAAGTAGTGGAAATAATGCCCGATATTTCGAAAAAAACGCAAAAAATGGGTGTTTGGGGGAAAAACTCGAATTCTCTGTCCAATATCAATGGATTAAACGAATTAAGCTTTCGTTGAGTGGCTCGGGGAATGGACTGTCGTATGATGCCCAATTTACACAAATACTATGACCAAGCAGCAAAGTATGACACTCTGGAAATCAAGTATTTTCTGATTTGGAGCGTTTTTGGACGACTTTATCTCGAAAACTGCTCCAGCGATTTTTCTTAAACTGTCTCTATCTAGAGACCTTTCGGTTGTCTTGTGTATCAAACATTCCGTTAAGACTTTGAAATATTTGTAATAGGTCAAATACCGAACTAATCGAAAAATCGTGAATTTTTGAAAAAAGCTCTATTAATTTTTTTTCTTTACAGATTTTCAAAAAATGTTTTTATATTTAGATAGCTCATCTAATGCCGATTCCAATAATGTATAAAATGTATTCAGTTATTGAAATTTAATTTTCGATATATTGACATTTTTGCATTTTTGGCACTTTTAAACATAGGATTTCTCAGGGGCATTTTATCTGATCAGATAATGTAATATATTATTACAGAGCCTTGCGGCTATATAATTGCCGAAATCTCCATACTGGAAGTATTAAAAAAATGAGAAAATACAGTGAAGAATTGGTACTCTTGCAAAATTTGCGATTTCTCAGGCTATTGAGACGATTTTATCTCGAAAAGTAGTCTTATTTCTTTTCTTACACTTCTGTTACTTAGAATCCTAATTGTGGTCTAGTGCGTGAATCGAAATTAAAAAGCCTCTATATAGTATAATTGATCCAAAAAGGTCCACAATCTTTGAACAAATTAGAAAAATTGTTGTATTTTAAACTACAGTTATAATATTTATGTAAGGGAGATAACTAGTGCTAAGTGGGATGGAATCAGGCCACTAATTATTTACTAATTTTCCTTTTGATTTATATTTAGGAGATAAACACTTCCTGTTACGTATTTATCGGGGGTTTATTGTCCATTTAACCATGCTTGAATCATTAGAACACGAGACGCGATAGCGTCGAGTTGTTTTAATGGATAATTCAAGCATGGTTAAATGGACAATAAACCCCCGATAAATACGTAACAGGAACGTGTTTATCGATATTGTAGCTCAAATATTTAGGGATTTTCTTAGGAACTATTTAGGAAACATTTTTACACCTATTTCAAAAAGCCGTTATTTGCCCACGTGCTTGCGTTCATTTTTCAAAATATTCTCAACACAGATTTAGGCCGTCCTGGCTTTCCTTCAAATTTAAAATTCTGGATTCTCGAGTGTCTAGTAAATGAATTATGAAAGAAAATGTTATTCGGATATCGATATAAATTTTTTTTAACTTTTGAAGATTTTTTTAAAAGAACGGGAAATTAGTCTTACTGTGGCATTTTAAGAGACGGGTGTTAGCGTGATAGAAATAATGCCGGCCTGCTATCCGAGACTAAAAGAGGGGTAACTCTTGGCAACAAAGGTTTCTTCGCTTCGTGAGTTTCATGTAAGTTTTCAGTCTTTATTATTTTATTTGCAGACTTTTATCACAACCCAGCAGCTTGTTCGTGTTCAAACAATTGCATTTCGTACTTACATCCTCAAAAATACCGTATGACAGTGGTGGCTAGCCTAAGATTTCAAGTGGTTGCTATGTATACTATTCTGACGTGTTGTCAACAAATGTCAATTTTGGCATGTTTAGATATTCAGCTGCTATTTTCGACCCCCTCATTGTATTTTTAAGCGGTTTCTTGTGAATAATGACTTATTATTAGGTAGATCATGTTAGCCAGACTTTGATCAAACCGTGATTTAATAAAAAAATCCATCTGATTATGTAAAAATTGATTGGTGAGTGAAGCTATTTCCTACCAAAAAAGGAAATAAATTTGTCCATACTGTGACAGCCTAGTTACGAATATATTTAGATACCTGAAAACGGTTTTAATTAATATATGGACTGATTTTCTACTGTTATATGTATTTCAGAAATGTGTTTTCATATGGTGTGATAGTCATGTGCAGAATTTCTTGAAGATATTTGCCAATAAAGATTTGAGTTGAGGAAGATCATGGAGCACAAAAATGAAAAAAAGTACACTGGAATATTTATACGCAGTAATTCGCCTTGATAATTCAGAGGGGGTTTATTGTCCATTCGACCACACTTTTCGACCAATCGGAATCGAGGAAATTTCTAATTTGTACTACAATACATAATGGATGTTTCTGAAACTTCTAGTACTTGAAGTTAAGTATCCAGACAACTTGCTAAAATTATCTCAACAATGATCTGTAAACCGGGAATAGTCGAAAAACGATCCGATATTTTGAATAAACCTATAATTAAGTAAAATAAATGTAGACTTTGCAAAAAAAACGTGAATTCTACGGCAGATTTCACTGAATCGAAACAAATAGAGTGTCGTTAAATAGCGCGTATAATTTGCTTTTATATGATATCAGAATGATACAAATTCAATGGTAGGCAATAGATTATGAGATGCCGAAAATGTAGCATTTTCCTCTATTTTTTTAGCCTATTCAGACTCGTTTATCTCGAAAACTACTTCTATTTCTCTTTTTAAACTTCTGTTACCCCGAGTCCTATTGGTCGTTTAGAGTATAAATGTACATTTAAAGGTATGGCAATGATATAAAGGACCCTGAAAGCCGATTCAGCACTGCTATGCAGGTCTAGTTATTATTAGGCTTTCAGACTTTCGTCTGAAAGACTATTGTTTTTACTAAAATTATTATTATTATTATTATTATTATTATTTTTTACCGCGGGAGCCTATTTCTCCATGATCGAAAACTGATATCGATCTGGAACAAACTTTTCTATCGGGAAAACATGTGGTGGCTAGTGCATAAACTATTTTTCAAACTTCTGCGCATACCGGAAGTGGCCGAACTTTGTAGGTTGTCATGATATTGAAAATCGGCCATAATGTCGTCAATTCTTTACCCATTTTTAATCAAATGACATTTTCGGAAACCCTGAATCTTTTGCGAGATAATGGCTATCTCACATTTTTCAATTTCGAACATTCGTCTATGACTTCTATCGTTCGAAAATTGAAAAGACGTTGTTTATGAGACAATTTTTGTTATTTTTCAAAATTTGCAAATTTGACCTACATTTTTGGATTTCTGAGGTCCAAGCGATTCCAGTAATGTAAGATTCATTCAGAGTTATCGCCCTTTATTTTTCGAATTTTTTCGAATTTTCTGCCCCTTATTTTTTTTGGAAAGGATAAAACGATATTTCTGAAACATCTGGAACATAAGCCATATAGTCAGACATCCGGATAAAGCAATTTCAGCAACGATCCGTAAACCGGAAGTAGTCGAAATAATGTCTGATTTTTTAAAAAAAACTCAAAAAATGGGGGCTTTGGGAAAAACGTGATTTCGTCGTCCCATATCAACCGATCAAATGGATTAAGGTATCGTTGGTTTACGTCGGAATTGGAGTATCGTATGATCCAGAAGTAAAATATGACACGCTGAAAATCAAGCATTTTTTGATTTGGAGCGTTTTTGGACGCCTTTATCTCGAAAACTGCTCCAGCGATTTTTCTTAAACTTTATCTATTGATGGTCTGTCCGGTAGTCTTTAGCATGGATCCATCCATTAAGACCTTCATATAATTGGAATAAGACAAAAAAGGGACTGAAAATTGAAAAAAGTAAAAAAAATCGTGAAATTTTGGAAAATGCTCTACTATTTTTTTATTTTAAGAGATTTTCAAAAAAAAGATATATATTTAAAAAGCTGACCTAATTACGATTCTAATGATGTATAATATGTATGCAGTTATTGAAAATTAATTTTCAATATTTTGACATTTTGACATTTTTAACACTTTTGAACATAGGATTTCTCAGAAGTATTTTATTTGATCGTATAGTATCGTATATCATTAGAGAGCCCTGTTCCCATGCAAACTCCAAAACTGGATGTGAAAACTACTCGACAATGATTCGTATACCGGAAGTAGTTCAAAAAACGAAGAAAAATGTAAAAAAGATGAAAAAAATTGGAGCTCTTGCCAAAAGTTCGAATTCTCCGTCACATATTAGCGGACCAAAACAATTAAAGTGTCGTTGGATAGTTCCATTAATAGACGATCTTATAACATCTAAATAACACGAATTTGATTCTTAGGAAATAAATTATGGTACGCCGAAAACTAAGTATTTTCCGTTTTGGAGCATACTGAGACGCCTTTTTCTCGAAAACGACGCCTACGATTTTTCTTAAACATTTTTTACTCAGAGTCCTATCGGTGGTCTAGCGTATGCATTTAATAATAAAAGCGTTGCAATATTATAGGTGGTCCAAAAATGACCTCAATCTTTGAAAAAAGTTGAAAAATCATTAAATTATTGAAAATACTCTTTTATTTATCTTTTTTTAGAAAATTACTCAATGAATGTTTCTGATATTTCTGGTACAGGAAGTTAAGTATCTAATCAACATGTTAAAGCTATTCCGACAATGATCGCAAAACCGGAAATAGTCGAAAAAATCTCTGATATTTTGATTTTTTTTTACATTTTTATAGAAAACTTTTTTATTTATGAATATTTTTTGATGGTAGTTTACACATAGTTAAAGTATCACCCTACTTGAGCAGAAGTGAGAAAGAATTTTGTCTCAGTAACTTTCTTTAGTCGCCATTGGCTAATTTAGTTTTTCGTACCTAGATTAATTATTTATTGTTCGATTTGTATAAAACAAAGTGCATATGCTCCGTGGTCTCAATTGTAATTTTTATACGTCCACATTCATAATGTGAACGTATTATGCCGTCGCCCCTGTCTGTGTGTGTGTGTGTGTGTGTGTGTGTGTGTGTGTGTGTCTGTGGTTCGCCTACAGGGCGCAATTCTTCATGGATTTTCTTCAAACTTGGTATACTTATTCCTTATACCCCAAGGAAGATCCCTATTGTTTTTGGGGCATGCCTGACCCCCAGGGGCCGAGCCACGCCCATTTCTAGTATTTGTTTGTTTGTCGTCTACAGGCCACATTTCTTAACTTATAATCTTGAAACTTTGCATACAGATTCTTTGTACCCTAAGGAACATCCCTATCGTTTGGGGTGTATGCCCCACCCCCAGGGGCAGAGCCACACCCATTTTCTTTTCGTGTGTCTTTGTGTCGCCTACAGGGCGCAATTCTTACTGGATTTTCTTCAAACTTGGTATACGTATTCCTTATACCCTAAGGAAGATCTCTATTATTTTTGGTGCATGCCCGACCCCCAGGGACAGAGCCACGCCCATTTCTAGTATGTATTTGTTTGTCGTCTACAGGCCACATTTCTTAACTTATAATTTTGAAACTTAGCATACACATTCTTTGTACCCTAAGGAACATCCCTATCATTTGGGGTGCATGCCCAACCCCCTGGGGCAGAGCCACACCCATTTTCTTATCGTGTGTCTTTGTGTCGCCTACAGGCCGCAATTCTTATTTTATTTTCTTTAAAACTTTGTATACTTACTCTTTATACTCTAAGGATGATCCCTATCGTTTGGGGTGCGTGCCCAACCCCCAGGGGCAGAGCCACGCCCATTTTCTTATCGTGTGTCTTTGTGTCGCCTACAGGCCGCAATTCTTATTTTATTTTCTTTAAAACTTTGTATACTTACTCTTTATACTCTAAGGATGATCCCTATCGTTTGGGGTGCGTGCCCAACCCCCAGGGGCAGAGCCACGCCCATTTTCATTTTGTGTGTCTGTGTGTCGCCTAGAAGCCGCAATTCTAACTGGATTTTCTTAAAACTTTGTATACTTACCCTAAGGATGATCCGTATTGTTTTTTGGTGCATGCCCGACCCCCAATGGCAGAGCCACGCCCATTCCTTGTATTTATTTGTTTGTCGTCTACAAGCCACATATTTAACGTATCATCTTGAAACTTTGAATGATTATTCTTTGTACCCTAAGGAACATTTCTATCATTTGGGGTGCATGCCCAACCCCCAGGGGCAGAGTCACGCCCATTTTCTTTTTGTGTGTCGCCTACAGGCCACAATTCTTAATCGGTCATCTTGAAACTTAAAATACTTATTCCTTATACCCTAAGAATGACCCCTTTTGTTTTGGGTGCATGCCCGACCCCCGTGGGACAGCAACACCCATTTCTTGTATTTGTTTGTCTGTCGTCTACAGGCTGCATTTCTTAATGTATCATCTTGAAACTTTGAATACTTATTCTTGGTACCTTAAGGAAGATCCCTATTGTTTTTGGTGCATGCCCAACCCCAAGGGACAGTGCCACGCCCTTTTTTTTTGTCTGTGTGTGTGTCACCTACAGCCCACAATTCTTAATCGATCGTCTTGAAAACTTTTTTTATACTTATTCCTAGAGCTGGGCGATATTTCGGTATTTCGATATAAAACCGTCACGGAAATAAAAACCGTGAAAAATACTGTCTTCAGAAAAATATCGAAAAACCGAACATACCGTGATATATCGCGGTTTTGATTTTTTGGGGATGATATTTTACATAAATATTGAATAAAATGTTTTCTTTTTTATGTTATTTACGATATTTTATTGCGTAATGATGAAAAAATACTGCTATAAACTCACGAGTATTCATTCCACAAAGTTTGCAAATGCCGATGCGGAGCTTTTTTTACGTCACGTGACTTATCGTCCACCTTTCCACCGGTTAGAATTATTCCTGTTTCGGTTCAATTTCTACACATCTTGACGAATGGTGAACACCGATACTTTGATTTTCGAAAGAAATCATTGATTTTAAGATTGAATTAAATTTTAATAAAGCAGAAATATAAATAATGCCAATCACATTGGGAGTCCCGGTAGACTGATTATCATTCAGCGTCGGACGTGTCATGGCCGTCGTGATCGGGGAAAAATATTTGACGAAAACAATGGGCACTTTTTGACATTGTACTTATGTTTTATAGTTTAATTTACTATCCCTGTATTTAATAATGCATTTTCAAGAAGGCATAAGCTTACTCTTGAATGGGAAAGAACGAGTTTGCAAGGGTAAACAAAGTCCAATCTTACACGTAGCTATAAAAATATGCACAACGGAAATAACAAAAACTTTTTTTATGTTGTTTGGGCGTCCTTCATTTGAAATACATGTATTTTTGATTTGAATAAAATATTATAATTAATATTTTGAATATTAAGATTGTAATAAAAAAACAACTTTAGCAAGTATTCATGGCTATAGATCTGTGTTTGAACCAGCTTGAATTAATGTTTTGTTAATTTTGTACTGTGTATTTTAAAAATAATATTGACTAGAAATAATGATATTGATATTGAGCGGTATTTGCAACTTTTTATGCATGTTTATTTACATTTAAAAAGTGATAAACTGAAAGTATTGACCTTTTATAAAATATCGCGATATAGTGATTATATCGCGATATTTTTTGAAAATATCGCGATATCTGTTTTTAGGTATATCGCCCAGCTCTACTTATTCCTTATACCCTAAGGCTGACCACTATTATTTTTGGTGCATGACGGACCCCCTGGGACAGAGCCACGCCCAATGCTTTTGTGTCTTGTGTTCGCCTACAGGATGCAATTCTTAACAGATCCTTTTAAAACTTTACAAACCTATTCCTTATACCTTAAAGATGACCCCTATTGTTTTGGTGATTTCCTAACCCCCAGGGGCAGAGCCATGCCCATTTTTACTTCGTGTCTATGTGTGTTGTCTACAGGCCACGATTCTTAATGGATCGTCTTTAAACTTGGGATATGTATTCCATATAGCCTAAGGACGTCAACTGCATGTCCCGACTCACACAGGCAAGACACGACCAATTTTTGTGTTTGTCGTTTACAGGCCGCAATTCTGAATGAATCAGCTTGGTACTTGGTTTATGTATTCCTTATAGCCTGAGGGCGTCCACTATTGATTTTGATGAATTTCCTGACCCCCAGGGGCAGAGCCACACCCACTTTTTGCCTTTAGTGTTAGGAAGGCACAATTCTGAATGGATTATCTTGGTATAGTTATTCCTTATACTCTAAGGACGGCAACTATTAATGTTGGTGCACGACCCTCAACGCTAAACAAACCAAACGCCTAGCCTTCTTGACAAAGTACCATATCAATCAAAGCAGGAATGTGGACCTATATTGTAGTGTTAGCGTTATGTTTTTTGTTACCGTGAAATTTTTCTGCACGCAACGGAAGTGGCGTAATATTAACAAAAACTACAATTTTGACAGTTCGGTACCACTTTTTGAAAGCAAATATTATTTTTTTCGAAATCTGATATAGCAAAAAGTATGCGCGCTGTAAAGGGGCACACATTGTTAGCTCCTATTTTTTAATTTCAATTTCACTTTCGAGCAATTTCGAATAAATGTAAAAAAAGGTGTAACAATCAGTTATTTACAACCTATTCAACGTCTTCATATTTTGAATTATTTATTCGTAACTTTCATAAACTCGTAGTAATAATCCAGACGAGGAGAATGTATGCCAAAAATAGTTCGTTATATGAGCAATTGCCGAGAAATATGCAATTTTGCATGCATCACTTTTCACGTTATTTTGCCTATGAAAGAGTAAATTATTATCCGATTTTCAATATTTTTTCTTCATTCGATGCCTAATGCCAATTTGGACTAGGTTAAGCCAATTTTACAGTTTCACTGTTACCGGAAATGACGTCATTTTGGCAAAAACTGTATTTTTAACCGCCAAAAAAAATATTTTATTCAAATGAGTCTTTTTTATAATATTTTTAAAATTATGATATTTGAATCCCGTCAACGAATAGCATGAACCCATACGATCATACAGATACCACAAAAAAGTTTCTAACTTATACGGTTGCTGAGAAATAGACGATTTTCTACAAGTCACTTTTCAAGCTTTTTGGTCTATATAAGTGTCAATTATCATTCAATTTTCATACAATTTTCACCATGTGATGCCTTATGCCATTTATGATTGCAATTATCTGATTTAACATTTCCATTATCACCGGAAGTAATGTCATATTTGCAAAAAACGTATTTTTAGACTTCAAAACAAATATTTTTTTGAAGTGAATTATAGTTATTATTCGTTTAACGTTATAACGTTTGATTTCAATGGCCATTTAGATTGGATCAATATAATCATACTGATATCAAAAAATTGCTTCTAGCATATTCCCTTGTCGAGAAATAACCAATTTTCTAAGGAACACTTTTTAAGTTTTTTACCTTTTTAATTTCAGTCTATGGGTTCTAAATTTATTATTTATTGCCTGATATGTATAAAACGATTCTCAATTGCGAATTCTCAATTTATTTGTTACCGATAATGATTTCTTTTGGCACCGGAAGTGAAGTAATTTTGCCAGATTTTACAATTTTGACCTGTGTATTTGCAAGCAAATATTACTTTTACAAATCTGATAGAGGGTGTCACTGAATCATAACAACTACAGTATCGTTTGGTAGCTCAACGTATCGGCTATTGTATGACGCACATCCTGTCTGATTCCTGAAAGCCGATTCAGCACTGCAGGTCTGCAGGTCTAGTTATTAGGCTTTCAGACTTTTGTCTGAAAGCCTATTGTGATTACTAAAATTATTATTATTTATTATTATTATTTTATTTTTCGGGGGAGCCTATTTCTCAGCGCCTGTAACAGATACCGATCTGTGACCTAATTCTCTATAGGGAAACCATGTGTTGGTTACTTGATAAACTATTTTTGAAACTTCTGCGCAGACCGGAAGTGGTCGAATTTCGTGCTGTGTCAAAAAATTAAAAAACGGCCGTAGATTCGTCAATTCTGTACCTATTTTCATACAAATGACGTTTTCGGAAACCTTGAGTCTTTTCTCGGACGATAGCAGTTGAAAATTTCGATATTTCGAAACTTCATCGCTGACTTCTTGCGATCGAAAAATGAAAAATTTTATTTGAGAGACAATTTTTGTTATTTTTCAAAATTTTCAAATTTGACCTACATTTTGGGATACCTGAAGGCAATCTGGTTCCAGTAATATAAGTTTCATTCCGAATTATCGCCCTTTATTTTTCGATTTTTTTCGAATTTTCTTCACATTTTGTGAGCTTAAGTTTCGTTTTACGGCCAGATCAACGTTTCTCAAATTCCTGATACATGAAGCAATATTGTCAAACCACCGTTTAAAGCAATTTCAACAACAATCCGTAAACCGGAAGTAGTCGAAATAATATGCGATATTTTGAAAAAAACGTGAAAAATTGGTGTCTTGGGTAAAAACACGATTTCTCCGTCCGATATCAACGGATTAAACAAATTAAGGTATCATTTGGTCTAGCGGTGATTGGACCACTGAATGATACCCAATTCGTAGGGATACGATGAGCTGGAAGCAAAATATGGCACGCTGAAAATCAAGTATTTTCTGATTTGGAGCGTTTTTGGACGCCTGTATTTCGAAAACTGCTCCAGCGATTTTTCGTAAACTTTATCTATCGATGGTCCTTCCGGTAGTCTTTAGCATGGATCCATCCATTAAGACTTTTATGTAATTGGAATAAGACAAAAAAGGGACTGAAAATCGAAAAAAGTCGAAAAATCGTGAAATTTGGGAAAATGCTCTACTATTTTTTTATTTTAAGAGATTTTCAAAAAAAAGATATATATTTAAAAAGCTGACCTAATTACGATTCTAATGATGTATAATATGTATGCAGTTATTGAAATTTAATTTTCAATATTTTGACATTTTTAACACTTTTGAACATAGGATTTCTCAGAAGTATTTTATTTGATAGTATAGTGTCGTATATCATTAGAGAGCCCTGTTCCCATGCAAACTCCAAAACTGGATGTGAAAACTACTCGACAATGATTCGTATACCGGAAGTAGTTCAAAAAACAAAGAAAAATGTAAAAAAGATGAAAAAAATTGGAGCTCTTGCCAAAAGTTCGAATTCTCCGTCACATATTAGCGGACCAAAACAATTATAGTGTCGTTGGATAGTTCCATTAATAGACAATCGTATAACATCTAAATAACACGAATTTGATTCTTAGGAAATAAATTATGGTATGCTGAAAACTAAGTATTTTCCATTTTGGAGCATTCTGAGACGCCTTTTTCTCGAAAACGACGCCTACGATTTTTCTTAAACATTTTTTACTCAAGAGTTCTATCAGTGGCCTAGCGTGTGCATTTAATAATAAAAGCGTTGCAATATTATAGGCAGTCCAAAAATGACCTCAATCTTTGAAAAAAGTTGAAAAATCATTAAATTATTGAAAATGCTCTTTTATTTATCTTTTTTTCGAAAACTACTCAATGAATGTTTCTGACATTTCTGGTACAGGAAGTTAAGTATCTAATCAACTTGTTAAAGCTATTCCGACAATGGTCGTTAAACCGGAAATAGCCGAAAAAATCGCCGATATTTTGAATTTTTTTTACATTTTTACAGAAAACTTTTTATGAATATTTTTTGATGGTAGTTTACACAGAGTTAAATTATCACCCTACTTGAGCAGAAGTGAGAAAGAATTTTGTCTCAGTAATTTTCTTTAGTCGCCATTGGCTAATTTAGTTTTTCGTACCTAGATTAATTATTTATTGTTCGATTTGTATAAAACAAAGTGCATATGCTCCGTGGTCTCAATTGTAATTTTTCTTGTTACCGTGAAATTTTTCTGCACGCAACGGAAGTGGCGTAATATTAACAAAAACTACACTTTTGACAGTTCAGTACCACTTTTTGAAAGCAAATATTATTTTTTTCGAAATCTGATATAGCAAAAAGGATGCACGCTGTATAGGGGCACAAATCGTTAGCTCAGATTTTTTAATTTCAATTTCATTTTCGGGCAATTTCGAATAAATGTAAAAAAAAGTGTAACAATCAGTTATTTACAACCCATTCAACGTCTTCATATTTTGAACTATTTATTCGTAACTTTCATAAACTCGTAGTAATAATCCAGACGAGGAGAATGTATGCAAAAAATAGGTCGTAATATAAGCAATTGCCGAGAAATATGCAATTTTGCATGCATCACTTTTCAAGTTACTCTCCCTATAAAATAGTAAATTATTATCTGATTTTCAATAATTTTTTTTAATTCGATGCCTAATGCCAATTTGGACTAGGTTAAGCCAATTTTACAGTTTCACTGTGACCGGAATTTACGTCATTTTGCCACAAACTGTATTTTTAGCCTAAAAAACAAATATTTTATTCAAATGAGTCTTGTTTATAATGTTTTTAAACTTATGATATTTGAATCCCATCACCGAATAGCATGAACTCATACGAGAAATAGACGATTTTCTACACGTCACTTTTCAAGCTTTTTGGTCTATAAAAGTATCAATTATTATTCAATTTTCATCAAATTTGCACCATTTGATGCCTTATCACCGGAAGTAATGTCACATTTGCAAAAACCGTATTTTTAGAATTCATAACAAATATTTTTTTGAAGTGAGTTATATTTATTATTTGTTTAACATTATAACGTTTGATTCTAATGGCCATTTAGATTGGATCAATATAATCATACTGATATCAAAAAATTGCTTCTAGCATATTCCCTTGTCGAGAAATAACCATTTTTCTAAGGATCACTTTTTAAGTTTTTTACCTTTTTAATTTCAGTTTATGGGTTCTAAGTTTATTATTTATTGCCTGATATGTATAAAACAATTCTCAATTGCGAATTCTCAACTTATTTGTTACCGATAATTATTTCTTTTGGCCGGTGTATATGCAAGCAAATATTACTTTTACAAATCTGATAGAGGGTGTCACTGAATCATAACAAATACTGTATCGTTTGGTAGCTCGATGGATCGGCTATTGTATGACGCACTTCCTGTCTGATTCCTGAAAGCCGATTCAGCACTGCAGGTCTGCAGGTCTAGTTAGGCTTTCAGACTTTCATCTGAAAGACTATTGTTTTTACTAAAATTATTATTATTATTATTCTTATTATTATTATTTTTTTCCGCGGGAGCCTATTTCTCCATGATCGAAAACAGATATCGATCTGGAACAAACTTTTCTATCGGGAAAACATGTGGTGGCTAGTGCATAAACTATTTTTCAAACTTCTGCGCATACCGGAAGTGGCCGAACTTTGTAGGTTGTCATGATATTGAAAATCAGCCATAATTTCTTCAATTCTTTACCCATTTTTAATCAAATGACATTTTCGGAAACCCTGAATCTTTTGCGAGATAATGGCTCTCACATTTTTCAAATTCGTCTATGACTTCTATCGTTCGAAAATTGAAAAGACGTTGTTTATGAGACAATTTTTGTTATTTTTCAAAATTTTCAAATTTGACCTACATTTTTGGATTCCTGAAGTCCATCCGATTCCAGTAATATAAGTTTCATTCAGAGTTATCGCCCTTTATTTTTCGTTTTTTTTCGAATTTTCTACCCATTTTCAAACCCTTATATTTTTTGGAAAGGATAAATCGATATTTCTGAAACCTCTGGAACATAAAGCCATATAGTCAGGCAGTTGGATAAAGCAATTTCAACAACGATCCGTAAACCGGAAGTAGTCCAAATAATTTCTGATGTTTGGAAAAAAATGCAAAAAATGGGTGCTTTGGGGAAAAACGTGATTATTTCGTCCGATATCAACGGATTAAAGAGATTAGGGTATCGTTGGGTTGCACGGGAATTGAATTGAAGTATCGTATGGTACCCATTTCATAAAGATACGATGACCCGGAAGTAAAATATCGCACGCTGAAAATCAAGTATTTTCTTGTTTTGGAGCGTTTTTAGACGCCTTTATCTCGAAAACTCCTCCAGAGATTTATCTTAAACCTTCTGTATCGAGAGTACCTTCGGTGGTCTTTAGCATGAAGCAATCCATTACAATCTTCCAATAATTGGAATAAGACAAAAAAAGGACTGAAAATCGAGAAAAGTCAAAAAATCGTGAAATTTTGGAAAATGCTCTACTATTTTTTTATTTTAAGAGATTTAAAAAAAACAGATATATATTTGAAAAGCTGACCTAATTACGATTCTAATGATGTATAATATGTATGCAGTTATTGAAATTTAATTTTCAATATTTTGACATTTTTATACGCCCACATGGAAATGTGGTCGTATATTGCCGTCGCCCCCGTCCGTCCGTCTGTCGGTCCGTCCGTCCGTCCGTCCGTCGGTCCGTCCGTCCGTCCGTCCATCGTCCACAATTTCTTGTGAACGCTCTAGAGGCTAAAGTTAATATCCGATTGACTTGAAATTTATACACGGTGTTTAAGGTCGTGAGACGAAGAAGCCTATTGATTTTCAGCGATATCCGATAATTACTAACAGAGTTATGACCCTTGATCACTTTGAAAAATCTTGTGAACGCTCTAGAGGCTATAGTTAATATCCGATTGACTTTAAATTTATACACAGTGTTTAAGGTCATGAGACGAAGAATCCTATTGATTTTCGGTGATATCTGATAATTACTGCCAGAGTTATGACCCTTGATCACTTTGAAAAATCTTGTGAACGCTTTAGAGGCTAAAGTTAATATCCGATTGACTTTAAATTTATACACAGTGGTTAAGGTCGTGAGACGAAGAAGCCTATTGATTTTCAGCGATATCCGATAATTGCTACCAGAGTTATGACCCTTGATCACTTTGAAAAATCTTGTGAACGCTCTAGAGGCTATAGTTAATATCCGATTGACTTTAAATTTATACACAGTGTTTAAGGTCATGAGACGAAGAATCCTATTGATTTTCGGTGACCTCTGATAATTACTGCCAGAGTTATGACCCTTGATCACTTTGAAAAATCTTGTGAACGCTTTAGAGGCTAAAGTTAATATCCGATTGACTTTAAATTTATACACAGTGTTTAAGGTCATGAGACGAAGAAGCCTATTGATTTTCGGTGATATCCGATAATTACTACCAGAGTTATGACCCTTGATCACTTTGAAAAATCTTGTGAACACTCTTGAGGCTAAAGTTAATATCCGATTGACTTTAAATTTATACACAGTGTGTAAGGTCATGATAAGAAGAAGCCTGTTGATTTTCAGCAATATCCGATAATTCCTGCCCGAGTTATGACCCTTGATCACTTTGAAAAATCTTGTGAACGCTCTAGAGGCTAAAGTTAATATCCGATTGACTTTAAATTTATACACAGTGGTTAAGGTCGTGAGACGAAGAAGCCTATTGATTTTCAGCGATATCCGATAATCGCTACCAGAGTTATGACCCTTGATCACTTTGAAAAATCTTGTGAACGCTCTAGAGGCTATAGTTAATATCCGATTGACTTTAAATTTATACACAGTGTTTAAGGTCATGAGACGAAGAATCCTATTGATTTTCAGTGACCTCTGATAATTACTGCCAGAGTTATGACCCTTGATCACTTTGAAAAATCTTGTGAACGCTTTAGAGGCTAAAGTTAATATCCGATTGACTTTAAATTTATACACAGTGTTTAAGGTCATGAGACGAAGAAGCCTATTGATTTTCGGTGATATCCGATAATTACTACCAGAGTTATGACCCTTGATCACTTTGAAAAATCTTGTGAACACTCTTGAGGCTAAAGTTAATATCCGATTGACTTTAAATTTATACACAGTATGTAAGGACATGATAAGAAGAAGCCTGTTGATTTTCAGCAATATCCGATAATTCCTGCCCGAGTTATGACCCTTGATCACTTTGAAAAATCTTGTGAACGCTCTAGAGGCTAAAGTTAATATCCGATTGAATTTAAATTTATACACTGTGTTTAAAGTCATGATACAAAGAATCCTATTGATTTTCGGCAATATCCGATAATTACTGCCAGAGTTATGACCCTTGATCACTTTGAAAAATCTAAAGTTAATATCCGATTGACTTTAAATTTATACACACTATTTACGGTCATGATACAAAATAGCCTATTTATTTTCAGCGATATCCGATAATTACTGCCAGAGTTATGACCCTTGATCACTTTGAAAAACCCTGTGAATGCTCTAAAGGCTAAAGTTAATATCCGATTGACTTTGAATTTGTACACAGTGTTTAGGGTCATGATACGAAGAATCCTATTTGATTTTCAGTGATATCTGATAATTTCTGGCAGTTGATCACTTTGAAATATCTTGTGGACAAAGGCCTTGAGACAAACCATCAAAACTATTCTAATCATTTCTGATAATTATTTAATGGGCTATTACTCGTAATAAGATTATCATGTGTTGTAAATGTTCTCCTTACTGATAAAAGAAACAATATGCGACAACCCTTGTTGACTGCCCGGACGACTTAGCTGTTGTGGGCGTATGTTTCGTTGCCTGGCAACCTATCTTTAACACTTTTGAACATAGGATTTCTCAGAAATATTTTATTTGATCGTATAGTGTCGTATATCATTAGAGAGCCCTGTTCCCATGCAAACTCCAAAACTTGATGTGAAAACTACTCGACAATGATTCGTATACCGGAAGTAGTTCAAATAACGACAAAAAATGTAAAAAAGATAAAAAAGAATTGGAGCTCTTGCCAAAAGTTCGAATTCTCCGTCACATATTAGCGGACCAAAACAATTAAAGTGTCGTTGGATAGTTCCATTAATAGACGATTGTATAACATCTAAATAACACGAATTTGATTCGTAGGAAATAAATTATTGTACGCCGAAAACTAAGTATTTTCCGTTTTGGAGCATTCTGAGACGCCTTTTTCTTGAAAACGACGCCTACGAGTTTGCTTAAACATTTTTTACTCAGAGTCCTATCGGTGGCCTAGCGTGTGCATTTAATAATAAAAGCGTTGCAATATTATAGGTGGTCCAAAAATGACATCAATCTTTGAAAAAAGTTGAAAAATCATTAAATTATTGAAAATGCTCTTTTATTATACGCCCACATTTTCATGTGGACGTATTATGTCGTCGCCCCTGTCCGTCCGTCCGTCCGTCCGTCCGTCCACAATTTGTTTGTGGACTCTCTACAGGTCACAATTCTTATCCGATTTTGACGAAACTTGAAATATAGGTTTATCCCCAAAAGATCTCGGCTGCTTTCGATATTGGCATGTATCGGATCAAAACTTCATGGATTATGGCCCCTGATTGTACGAAAAATCACGTTTTTAGCTTGTGGACCCTATAGAGGTCACAATTTTGAACCGATTTTGATGAAACTTGACATGCATGTTTGTAACCCAAAGATCTTGGTTCCTTTTGATATTTGCGACTATCGGAATGTAATTTCCTGAATTATGGCCCCTGATTTTCCGAAAAATCACCCTTTTTAGCTTGTGGTCCCTCTGGAGGTCACAATTATTATTCGATTTAAAAAACCGTTTGATTATATCACCGTTACACCCTAAGGAAGGTTGAGTTCGAATTTCGGGAAAATCGGACGAAAATTGCCATACAAAATGGCCGCCGTTTGTACGCGAATACTGTTAAAAAATGGTATATCCATGTTGTGGACCCTGTGGAGGTCACAATTTTGATTCGATTTTGATGAAACTTGAAATTCATGGTTATAACCAAAAGATCTTGCTTCCTTTCGATATTTGCGCATATCGGATCGTAACTTCCTGAATTATGGCCCCTCATTATACGCAAAATCGCCTTTTTTTTAGCTTGGAGGTCACAATTATTATTCGATTTTAAAAAACGTTTGATTATATCACCGTTACACCCTAAGGAAGGTTGAGTTCGAATTTCGGGAAAATCGGACGAAAATTGCCATACAAAATGGCCGCCGTTTGTATGCGAATACTGTTAAAAAATGGTATATCAAGGTTGTGGACCCTGTGGAGGTCACAATTTTAATTCGATTTTGATGAAACTTGAAATTCATGGTTATAACCCAAAGATCTTGGTTCCTTTCGATATTTGCGCATATCGGATCGTAACTTCCTGAATTATGGCCCCTGATTATACGCAAAATCGCCTTTTTTTTTTAGCTTGGAGGTCACAATTATTATCCGGTTTAAAAAATATGGTATATCATGGTTGTGGACTCTCTACAGGTCACAATTCTTATCCGATTTTGACGAAAAGTCACATTTCTAGATTGTGTACCGTCACACCATAATCATTGTCGGTTTCGAATTTCATTAATATCAAACTGGAACTGACCAACTAAATGGCTGCTCCCAATACAGTATGAAATACAGGACTTAAAGATGTAGGAAAAATCACTTTCGGTATTGCTTGTTCTCTGTCCATCTCTCGAAAATGTGGGCGTATCCTGCCTGGCAGTGCCAGCCTATCTTTTATCTTTTTTTCAAAAATTACGTAATGAATGTTTCTGATATTTCTGCTACAGGAAGTTAAGTATCTAATCAACTTGTTAAAGCTATTCCGACAATGATCGTAAAACCGGAAGTAGTCGAAAAAATCTCCGATATTTTGAATTTTTTATACGCCCACAATTTGTTTGTGGACTCTCTACAGGTCACAATTCTTATCCAATTTTGACGAAACTTGAAATATAGGTTTATCCCCAAAAGATCTCGATTCCTTTCGATATTGGCATGTATCGGATGAAAACTTCATGGATTATGGCCCCTGATTGTACGAAAAATCACGTTTTTAGCTTGTGGACCCTATAGAGGTCACAATTTTGAACCGATTTTGATGAAACTTGACATGCATGTTTATAACCCAAAGATCTTGGTTCCTTTCGATATTTGCACCTATCGGAATGTAATTTCCTGAATTATGGCCCCTGATTGTCCGAAAAATCACCCTGTTTAGCTTGTGGTCCCTCTGGAGGTCACAATTATTATCCGATTTAAAAAAACGTTTGATTATATCACCGTTACACCCTAAGGAAGGTTGAAATCGGACGAAAATTGCCATACAAAATGGCCGCCGTTTGTACGCGAATACTGTTAAAAAATTGTATATCATGGTTTGTGGACCTTGTAAAATTCACATTTTTAAATCGAGTTTGATGAAACCTTAAATTCATGGTTATAACCCAAACATCTTGGTCCCATTCGATATTTGGGCATATCGGAACGTAACTTCCTGAATTATAGCCCATGATTATACGCAAAATCGCCTTATTTTAGCTTGTGGTCTCTCTGGTGGTCACAATTATTATCCGATTTAATAAAACGGTTGATTATATTACCGTTACACCGTAAGGAAGGTTATAAGCATGGTTATAACCCAAAGATCTTGGTTCCTTTTGATATTTGCGCATATCGGATCGTAACTTCCTGAATTATGGCCCCTGATTGTCCGAAAAATCACCTATGGTCCCTCTGGAGGTCACAATTATTATCCGATTTGAAAAAACGTTTGATTATATCACCGTTACACCCTACGAAAGGTTGAGTTCGAATTTCGAGAAAATTGGACTCTAATTGCCAGAAAAAATGGCCGCCGTTTGTACGCGAACAGTATAAAAATATGGTATGTCAAAGTTGTGGACCCTGTAGAGGTGACAATTTTAATTTTTTCGATTTTGATGAAACCTGAAATGCTTGTTTATAACCTAAAGATCTTTATTCTTTTCGATATTTGCGCATATCAAATTGTAACTTAATGAATTATGGCCTTTGATTATAGGAAAAATCACTTTCGGTATTGCTTGTTCTCTGTCTATTTCTCGAACAATTATTATCTGATTTAAAAAAAAACTCTGATTATATTACTGTTGCACCGTAAGGAAGGTTGAGTTCGAATTTCGTGAAAATCGTACCAAAATTGCCGGACGAAATGGTCACCGTTTGTACGCGAATAGTGTAAAAATATGGTATATCATGGTTGTGGACTCTCTGCAGGTCACAATTCTTATCCGATTTTGACGAAAAGTAACATTTCTAGGTTGTGTACCGTCAAACCATAATCATTGTCGGCTTCGAATTTCATGAATATCAGACTGGAACTGACCAACAAAATGGCTGCTCCCAATACAGTATGAAATACAGGACTTAATGATGTAGGAAAAATCACTTTCGGTATTGCTTGTTCTCTATCCATCTCTCAAAAATGTGGGCGTATCCTGCCTGGCAGTGCCAGCCTATCTTTTTACATTTTTACAGAAAACTTTTTTATTTATGAATATTTTTTGATGGTAGTTTACACAGAGTTAAAGTATCATCCTACTTGAGCATAAGTGAGAAAGAATTTTGTCTCAGTAATTTTCTTTAGTCGCCATTGGCGAATTTAGTTTTTCGTACCTAGATTAATTATTTATTGTTCGATTTGTATCAAACAAAGTGCATATGCTTCGTGATGTCAATATTTTTTGTTACGGTGACATTTTTCTGCACGCAACGGAAGTGGCGTTATATTAACAAAGAGTACAATTTTGACAGTTAAGTACCACTTTTTGACAGCAAATATTATTTTTTTCGAAAACTGATATAACAAAAAGTATGCGCCCTGTAAAGGCGCATAAAATGTTTTTTTTTTTTTTTTTTTTTTTTTTGAACAATATTTATTCAGGTAACTGAAAGGATTGGGGAACAGGACAAGGCCTATATCACCCCTCTCCAAAATGTTTGGCTCAGATTCTTAAATTTCAATTTCATTTTCGGGCAATTTCAAATAAAATGTAAAAAAAAAGGTAAAATTCAGTTATTACAACCCATTCAACGTCTTTATATTTTGAACTATTTATTCGTAACTTTCATAAACTCGTAGCCATAATCCAGACGAAGAGAATGTATGCGAAAAATAGTTTGAAATATGAGCAGTTGCCGAGAAATATGCAATTTTGCATGCATCACTTTTCAAGTTATTTTGCCTATAAAAGAGTAAATTATTATCCAATTTTCAATATTTTTCTTTTATTTTATGCCTAATGCCAATTTGGACTAGGTTAAGCCAATTTTACAGTTTCACTGTTACCGGAAATGACGTCATTTTGGCAAAAACTGTATTTTTAACCTAAAAAACAAATATTTTATTCAAATGAGTCTCTTTTATAATATTTTTAAAATTATGATATTTGAATCCAATCAACGAATAGCATGAACCCATACGATCATACAGATACCACAAAAAAGTTTCTAACTTGTACGGTTGCCGAGAAATAGACGATTTTCTACAAGTCACTTTTTAAGCTTTTTGGTCTATAAAAGTGTCAATTATTATTCAATTTTCATACAATTTTCACCATGTGATTCCTTATGCCATTTATGATTGCAATGATCAGATTTAACATTTCCATTATCACCGGAAGTAATGTCATATTTGCAAAAAACGTATCAAAAAATTGCTTCTAGCATATTCCCTTGTCGAGGAATAACCAATTTTCTAAGGATCACTTTTTAACTTTTTTACCTTTTTAATTTCAGTTTATGGGTTCTAAGTTTATTATTTTATTGCCTGATATGTATAAAACAATTCTCAATTGCGAATTCTCAACTTATTTGTTATCAATAATGATTTCTTTTGGCACCGGAAGTGAAGTAATTTTGCCAGATTTTACAATTTTGACCGGTGTATTTGCAAGCAAATATTACTTTTACAAATCTGATAGAGGGTGTCACTGAATCATAACAACTACAGTATCGTTTGGTAGCTCGATGGATCGGCTATTGTATGACGCACTTCCTGTCTGATTCCTGAAAGCCGATTCAGCACTGCAGGTGTGCAGGTCTAGTTATTAGGCTTTCAGACTTTCGTCTGAAAGACTATTGTTTTTACTAAAATTATTAAGCTTTCATATTACATATGAAAGCTTATTGTTTCTGTTAAGATTATTATTATTTTTTTTTTGTGTATTTTCTGCAAATCGGATTTCTCAGAATCTAACCATGGGATCTTTCTGAAACTTTGACCTACCCCCCCAAAAATGGGGTGCGAACGTTGTTTAAATATATTTTCAAAACGTTTTACGAATCCGAAATCACCGAATTTTACGAACGAAAAAACTGACAATGCATAGTCGTAACTTTGTTATTTTTTGACCGATTTTACTAATTCTTTTTTCTTTGAATACCTTGAAAAAAATCATTTTCGTCTGCAGTTTCACATTTTCGAATTTTGAAAATTCGTCGCTGTGATTTCGAACCGGAAGTTTAGACCAATTTGACAACTTCTTTAATAGTTGTACGATTTTCATGAAATTTAGTATATGAATAGATCTTACCGATGTGACTTCAAAAATATAATTAGAAATTTTCTAAATTATCTCCCCTTGACGAAATTAAGGATCAAATTTTTCAAAAAAATCAAAGAAATATAGGTCAGAATGACCTAATTTTTTTCTTGGATACTAGAGAAGTAAGTACTGATTCGTACACAAAATATGGAGTTTGTCGATCGAACCGGAAGTGCCACCATCTTTAAAAGTGAAAAATCAAAAAGGCTTTTTTGCTATTTTACTTACAGACTCGGGAATTATATTTTCGGAATCCTCGAAGGAATGCCTAAATATCTGTCGGATCAGAATTTCGATTTCGGTCACTTGATGGTCACCATTTTGAATTGAAAATGAAAAATAGAAGCAATTTAAAGGGTCGAGACTTTGGAACACAATTACTCTCCTTCTAATTAAGCTAGAATGTTCAAACTTGGTGTAGACGTTCACTAGGTCAATGTTATGATTGAGTACAAAGATGAGCATTTTCTGCTTAGGGTAAGCAGAGATAAGCATGCTGATTTGTTGATTCTTTAGGGCACGATAACTTCGGTTATAACAAAGGGAGGGCGGTGAAACTTTTGTCAATAGAGAGTCTAATAGCTAGCCTGTTGTGTGAAATCATTGTATCATTTTTTTTAAATATCAGGCATAGCCGAAAAAAAGAGATTGAAAATCCAAAAAGTCGTATTTTTACAATTTGGAGCATGTTTAGAGAGGTCTTTCTCGTAAAGTCAACATAATATTTTTTGGGAACTTCTTCTACAAAGAGTCTTATTGGTAGTCTTTTATATGAAACCATCGATCAACAGTTCAACATATCAGGAGTAGAAGAACAAAAGGATCGAACATTGAAAACGGCATCCTTTCATTGTTAAGCGAAACATGCAGTGTGGGTGACTACAATCTACACATTTAGTCATCGTATAGAGCTTATTCAACAGTATCGAATTCCATCTGCTTAGGGATATTTTACGTGCACTCCAATGTGCACACGGGACCTTTGTTTTTCATCCCATCCGAACGACTAGACAGCTGTGCTTGTCAGGCCCTCCGTTCTGCCTCACTGACAAGGGGAACCACGCCGGGAAATCGAGATGAACTTTCTCCGTGCAGAACTTTCAATTCGGGCAAAACGTTTATTGCATACGATTAAGCTGGTCAGTTGGAGCTTATTTTCAAAAGTTTTGTAATAATCGGTTGGTAATTAAAGTACAGTGCACATTAAACTGTTAAAACCGAAAATTTCGCCCGGTTGAAATGTTTCTTGCGATAAGTCAGCAATTTTCCGAATTCAAGGGAGGCTGAATGACTGAATGGTTAATATGTGCGCGCTGTATCGTAACGTCTGTCATTGAGTCAACGGGCGTCGTTTCGATCTCCAGGTTGCACGTGACATGGTGTATGATGTCCAACCTCGTGGGTTTTCTCCGTGTTCTTTGGTTTCCTCCCAACGGCTAAAGACCAGTACGCGCAGGGGGAGTTTTTAAATATAATTAAAAAACATATGTTAGTCCGGAAATGACCTAGTTTGTGTCGAATGGACATTAGGCCGCATTTCTCTCTTTCTCTTTTATTTTTAAAGTTTTGTTATAATCGGTTGGTAATCAAAGGTACTGTAAAAGTGATAAAACAGAAAATTTCGCCCGGTTGTAATGTTTCTCACTTTAAAGTCAGCAATTTGCCGATTTTAAGGGGCAAACGTTTATTGCGAGCGATTAAGCTGGTCAGGGGGAGCTTATTTTTAAAAGTTTTGTAATATTCGGTTGATAACTAAAGGTACCGTGCAAATTAAACTGTTAAAATAGAAAATTTGGCCCGGTTGAAATGTTTCTCGCTGTAGGTCAGCAATTTGCCGATTTTAGGGAGGTTGCGTGGCTGAATGGTTAGCACGTGCGCTCTGTCATTGAGTCAACTGGCGTTGTTTCGATTTCTTGGTTGTACGTGACAAGGAGTATGGTCGCCTTACCAACCTCGTAGGCCGTAACGCCGCTGCCCGGGCAAAATTTCCCTCATTGCACACTTTATGGCGTATGCCCGTCTTCATTTGCCCATTGTAGGAGCAGAACAGTTGGACGTTAAACCCCATTCAATTTCATTTCATTTTCTCTATGTTGCTTATTTATTATAGTGGATAAATATTTTTCTGGTTCTAGCAATTATTTGATTTCTGCATAGAAATCTCTGGCCAGTTTTTTTATTGCAGAGTGCCATTCTTGTATATTGCAGTCTATGACCCTTTGTTTAAAACATGCTTAAGAAGTCGTCACGATTTCCTACTTATAACCAAACATATTGGAAACCATAATTATATAACATATCTTGGAAGCCCGATTACAGCTATACAAGTTTCAGTTATTTCCCTTTAGTTTAAAGATTATTTTTTTGCCCGGGTGCAATGTTTCTCACTACATTTAAATTTGTAACTTTGTGAGTTTTTGACCGATTTTGATATTATGTCTTTATAATTTTCCAAATCTACATATTTAACGTACATATTCAAACAGCTGAGTTCAACCTGATTCAAAAAGTTTTAATTTTGTTCAAAGTTACCTCATTCATCCCGATTACAGCAACACAAGTATCAGTTATTTCCCTTTAGTTTTCAGATTACTCAATGTTTCATACTATATTTAGACTTGTAACTTCGCGAGTTTTTGACCAATTTTGATAGTTTGTTAATCTTATCCTTTTATTTGAGATACTTGATATAATCGATGACACGTGACGATGAATATGAAAGCTTTCATATCTGCATGGGACAGTAGCAGATCTAGTTATTATTTTTTTTTTTGTGTATTTTCTGCAAATCGGATTTCTCAGAATCTAACCATGGGATCTTTCTGAAACTTTGACCTACCCCCCCAAAAATGGGGTGCGAACATTGTTTAAATATATTTTCAAAACGTTTTACGAATCCGAAATCACCGAATTTTACGAACGAAAAAACTGACAATGCATAGTCGTAACTTTGTTATTTTTTGACCGATTTTACTAATTCTTTTTTCTTTGAATACCTTGAAAAAAATCATTTTCGTCTGCAGTTTCACATTTTCGAATTTTGAAAATTCGTCGCTGTGATTTCGAACCGGAAGTTTAGACCAATTTGACAACTTCTTTAATAATAGTACGATTTTCATGAAATTTAGTATATGAATAGATCTTACCGATGTGACTTCAAAAATATAATTAGAAATTTTCTAAATTATCTCCCCTTGACGAAATTAAGGATCAAATTTTTCAAAAAAATCAAAGAAATATAGGTCAGAATGACCTAATTTTTTTCTTGGATACTAGAGAAGTAAGTACTGATTCGTACACAAAATATGGAGTTTGTCGATCGAACCGGAAGTGCCACCATCTTTAAAAGTGAAAAATCAAAAAGGCTTTTTTGCTATTTTACATACAGACTCGGGAATTATATTTTCGGAATCCTCGAAGGAATGCCTAAATATCTGTCGGATCAGAATTTCGATTTCGGTCACTTGATGGTCACCATTTTGAATTGAAAATGAAAAATAGAAGCAATTTAAAGGGTCGGGACTTTGGAACACAATTACTCTCCTTCTAATTAAGCTAGAATGTTCAAACTTGGTGTAGACGTTCACTAGGTCAATGTTATGATTGAGTACAAAGATGAGCATTTTCTGCTTAGGGTAAGCAGAGATAAGCATGCTGATTTGTTGATTCTTTAGGGCACGATAACTTCGGTTATAACAAAGGGAGGGCGGTGAAACTTTTGTCAATAGAGAGTCTAATAGCTAGCCTGTTGTGTGAAATCATTGTATCATTTTTTTTTAAATATCAGGCATAGCCGAAAAAAAGAGATTGAAAATCCAAAAAGTCGTATTTTTACAATTTGGAGCATGTTTAGAGAGGTCTTTCTCGTAAAGTCAACATAATATTTTTTGGGAACTTCTTCTACAAAGAGTCTTATTGGTAGTCTTTTATATGAAACCATCGATCAACAGTTCAACATATCAGGAGTAGAAGAACAAAAGGATCGAACATTGAAAACGGCATCCTTTCATTGTTAAGCGAAACATGCAGTGTGGGTGACTACAATCTACACATTTAGTCATCGTATAGAGCTTATTCAACAGTATCGAATTCCATCTGCTTAGGGATATTTTACGTGCACTCCAATGTGCACACGGGACCTTTGTTTTTCGTCCCATCCGAACGACTAGACAGCTGTGCTTGTCAGGCCCTCCGTTCTGCCTCACTGACAAGGGGAACCATGCCGGGAAATCGAGATGAAAATTTCGCCCGGTTGAAATGTTTCTTGCGATAAGTCAGCAATTTTCCGAATTCAAGGGAGGCTGAATGACTGAATGGTTAATATGTGCGCGCTGTATCGTAACGTCTGTCATTGAGTCAACGGGCGTCGTTTCGATCTCCAGGTTGCACGTGACATGGTGTATGATGTCCAACCTCGTGGGTTTTCTCCGTGTTCTTCGGTTTCCTCCCAACGGCTAAAGACCAGTACGCGCAGGGGGAGTTATTAAATATAATTAAAAAACATATGTTAGTCCGGAAATGACCTAGTTTGTGTCGAATGGACATTAGGCCGCATTTCTCTCTTTCTCTTTTATTTTTAAAGTTTTGTTATAATCGGTTGGTAATCAAAGGTACTGTAAAAGTGATAAAACAGAAAATTTCGCCCGGTTGTAATGTTTCTCACTTTAAAGTCAGCAATTTGCCGATTTTAAGGGGCAAACGTTTATTGCGAGCGATTAAGCTGGTCAGGGGGAGCTTATTTTTAAAAGTTTTGTAATATTCGGTTGATAACTAAAGGTACCGTGCAAATTAAACTGTTAAAATAGAAAATTTGGCCCGGTTGAAATGTTTCTCGCTGTAGGTCAGCAATTTGCCGATTTTAGGGAGGTTGCGTGGCTGAATGGTTAGCACGTGCGCTCTGTCATTGAGTCAACTGGCGTTGTTTCGATTTCTTGGTTGTACGTGACAAGGAGTATGGTCGCCTTACCAACCTCGTAGGCCGTAACGCCGCTGCCCGGGCAAAATTTCCCTCATTGCACACTTTATGGCGTATGCCCGTCTTCATTAGCCCATTGTAGGAGCAGAACAGTTGGACGTTAAACCCCATTCAATTTCATTTCATTTTCTCTATGTTGCTTATTTATCATAGTGGATAAATATTTTTCTGGTTCTAGCAATTATTTGATTTCTGCATAGAAATCTCTGGCCAGTTTTTTTATTGCAGAGTGCCATTCTTGTATATTGCAGTCTATGACCCTTTGTTTAAAACATGCTTAAGAAGTCGTCACGATTTCCTACTTATAACCAAACATATTGGAAACCATAATTATATAACATATCTTGGAAGCCCGATTACAGCTATACAAGTTTCAGTTATTTCCCTTTAGTTTAAAGATTATTTTTTTGCCCGGGTGCAATGTTTCTCACTACATTTAAATTTGTAACTTTGTGAGTTTTTGACCGATTTATAATTTTCCAAATCTACATATTTAACGTACATATTCAAACAGCTGAGTTCAACCTGATTCAAAAAGTTTTAATTTTGTTCAAAGTTACCTCATTCATCCCGATTACAGCAACACAAGTATCAGTTATTTCCCTTTAGTTTTCAGATTACTCAATGTTTCATACTATATTTAGACTTGTAACTTCGCGAGTTTTTGACCAATTTTGATAGTTTGTTAATCTTATCCTTTTATTTGAGATACTTGATATAATCGATGACACGTGACGATGAATATGAAAGCTTTCATATCTGCATGGGACAGTAGCAGATCTAGTTATTATTTTTTTTTTTGTGTATTTTCTGCAAATCGGATTTCTCAGAATCTAACCATGGGATCTTTCTGAAACTTTGACCTACCCCCCCAAAAATGGGGTGCGAACGTTGTTTAAATATATTTTCAAAACGTTTTACGAATCCGAAATCACCGAATTTTACGAACGAAAAAACTGACAATGCATAGTCGTAACTTTGTTATTTTTTGACCGATTTTACTAATTCTTTTTTCTTTGAATACCTTGAAAAAAATCATTTTCGTCTGCAGTTTCACATTTTCGAATTTTGAAAATTCGTCGCTGTGATTTCGAACCGGAAGTTTAGACCAATTTGACAACTTCTTTAATAGTAGTACGATTTTCATGAAATTTAGTATATGAATAGATCTTACCGATGTGACTTCAAAAATATAATTAGAAATTTTCTAAATTATCTCCCCTTGACGAAATTAAGGATCAAATTTTTCAAAAAAATCAAAGAAATATAGGTCAGAATGACCTAATTTTTTTCTTGGATACTAGAGAAGTAAGTACTGATTCGTACACAAAATATGGAGTTTGTCGATCGAACCGGAAGTGCCACCATCTTTAAAAGTGAAAAATCAAAAAGGCTTTTTTGCTATTTTACTTACAGACTCGGGAATTATATTTTCGGAATCCTCGAAGGAATGCCTAAATATCTGTCGGATCAGAATTTCGATTTCGGTCACTTGATGGTCACCATTTTGAATTGAAAATGAAAAATAGAAGCAATTTAAAGGGTCGGGACTTTGGAACACAATTACTCTCCTTCTAATTAAGCTAGAATGTTCAAACTTGGTGTAGACGTTCACTAGGTCAATGTTATGATTGAGTACAAAGATGAGCATTTTCTGCTTAGGGTAAGCAGAGATAAGCATGCTGATTTGTTGATTCTTTAGGGCACGATAACTTCGGTTATAACAAAGGGAGGGCGGTGAAACTTTTGTCAATAGAGAGTCTAATAGCTAGCCTGTTGTGTGAAATCATTGTATCATTTTTTTTTAAATATCAGGCATAGCCGAAAAAAAGAGATTGAAAATCCAAAAAGTCGTATTTTTACAATTTGGAGCATGTTTAGAGAGGTCTTTCTCGTAAAGTCAACATAATATTTTTTGGGAACTTCTTCTACAAAGAGTCTTATTGGTAGTCTTTTATATGAAACCATCGATCAACAGTTCAACATATCAGGAGTAGAAGAACAAAAGGATCGAACATTGAAAACGGCATCCTTTCATTGTTAAGCGAAACATGCAGTGTGGGTGACTACAATCTACACATTTAGTCATCGTATAGAGCTTATTCAACAGTATCGAATTCCATCTGCTTAGGGATATTTTACGTGCACTCCAATGTGCACACGGGACCTTTGTTTTTCGTCCCATCCGAACGACTAGACAGCTGTGCTTGTCAGGCCCTCCGTTCTGCCTCACTGACAAGGGGAACCACGCCGGGAAATCGAGATGAAAATTTCGCCCGGTTGAAATGTTTCTTGCGATAAGTCAGCAATTTTCCGAATTCAAGGGAGGCTGAATGACTGAATGGTTAATATGTGCGCGCTGTATCGTAACGTCTGTCATTGAGTCAACGGGCGTCGTTTCGATCTCCAGGTTGCACGTGACATGGTGTATGATGTCCAACCTCGTGGGTTTTCTCCGTGTTCTTCGGTTTCCTCCCAACGGCTAAAGACCAGTACGCGCAGGGGGAGTTATTAAATATAATTAAAAAACATATGTTAGTCCGGAAATGACCTAGTTTGTGTCGAATGGACATTAGGCCGCATTTCTCTCTTTCTCTTTTATTTTTAAAGTTTTGTTATAATCGGTTGGTAATCAAAGGTACTGTAAAAGTGATAAAACAGAAAATTTCGCCCGGTTGTAATGTTTCTCACTTTAAAGTCAGCAATTTGCCGATTTTAAGGGGCAAACGTTTATTGCGAGCGATTAAGCTGGTCAGGGGGAGCTTATTTTTAAAAGTTTTGTAATATTCGGTTGATAACTAAAGGTACCGTGCAAATTAAACTGTTAAAATAGAAAATTTGGCCCGGTTGAAATGTTTCTCGCTGTAGGTCAGCAATTTGCCGATTTTAGGGAGGTTGCGTGGCTGAATGGTTAGCACGTGCGCTCTGTCATTGAGTCAACTGGCGTTGTTTCGATTTCTTGGTTGTACGTGACAAGGAGTATGGTCGCCTTACCAACCTCGTAGGCCGTAACGCCGCTGCCCGGGCAAAATTTCCCTCATTGCACACTTTATGGCGTATGCCCGTCTTCATTAGCCCATTGTAGGAGCAGAACAGTTGGACGTTAAACCCCATTCAATTCTTTTATTTGAGATACTTGATATAATCGATGACACGTGACAATGAATATCAAAGCTTTCATATCTGCATGGGACAGTAGCAGATCTAGTTATTATTATTTTTTTTTTTTTGTGTCATTTCTGCAAATCGGATTTCTAAGAATCTAACCATGGGATCTTTCTGAAACTTTGACCTACCCCCCTCCCCCCAAAAAAAAAACTGGGTGGCAGTTTTTGATTAAATATATTTTCAAAACGTTTAAAGCATTCGAAATCACCGAATTTTACGAACGAGTGAATTCGACCTGCATTACTGTAACTCTGTGACTATTTGACCTATTTTACTAATTCTTTTTTCTTTGAGTACCCTGACAAAAATCATTTTCAACTGCAGTTTCAGATTTTCGAATTTCGAAAATTCGTCGCTGTGATTTCGAACCGGAAGTTGAGACCAACTTGACAACTTCTTTAATAGTTGTACGATTTTCATGAAATTTAGAATGTAAGTAGATCTTACCGATGCAACTTTAAAGATGTCCTTAGAAATTTTCTGAATTATCTCCCCTTGGTGAAATTAGGGATGAAAGTTTTCAAAAAAATCGAAGAAATATAGGTCAGAATGACCTGATTTTTTGTTTGGAAACTAGATAAGTAAATACTGATTCGTACACAAAATATTGAGTTTGTGGATCGAACCGGAAGTGCCGCCGTCTTGAAACGTGAAAAATCACAAAGGCTTTTGCGATATTTTACTTACAGACATGGGAGTTACATTTTCGGAATCCTTGAAGGAATGCCTAAAAATCTATCGGATCAGAATTTTGATTTCAGTCACGTGATGGTCACCATTTCGAACTGAATATGAGAAAAGGTGACAAATCGACATTAACGAGCACGTGAATGAAAGCAATAGGCCGTAGTTTGGAGAATATGTCTCCTATTTCCAAAATGAATACATTTCTGGATAGCCGGGATCAGGTTCGAAATATTGTTATTTGAAAATGTCACATTTTCGAATTTTGTCTTTGATGTTTTTCGTGCCGATAAAGTTGTTTACGATTGAAAAATCATAAAAACTTCGCTATATTTTGACCGATTTTAATGATTTTTTTTTTGATGAGATTATTTACATGACCCATGACATGTGACAGGAAGTGACTGTTAATATGAAAGCTTTAATATCTGCTTTGCAGATCTAGTTATTATTATTATTATTTATCCCCGGAGCCTATTTCTCCATGATCGAAAACAGATATCGATCTGGAACTAAATATTCTATCTGGAAACTAGGTGGTGGCTACTCATTAAATCACTTTTGAAACTTCTGCGCAGACCGGAAGTGACAGAATTTCGTCCGGTACCAAAAAATTAAAAAACGGACGTAGATTCGTCAATCCTGTACCTATTTTCATACAAATGACATTTTCGGAAACCCTGAGTCTTTTCTTGGACGATAGCAGTTGAAAATTTCGAAATTTTGAAACTTCGTCGCTGACTTCTAGCGTTCGAAAACTGAAAAAAAAAGACATTTTTGTTATTTTTCAAAATTTTCAAATTTCACCTACATTTTTGGATACGTGAAGACCATCCGATTCCAGAAATACAAGTTTCATTCCGAGTTATTGCCCTTTATTTTTCGATTTTTTTCTAATTTTCTGCCATTTTTCGAACCCTTATATTTTTGAGAAAGAATAATCCGATATTTCTGTAAACTCTGGTACATAAAGCTATATAGTCAGACCTTTTTATAAAGCAATTTCAACAACGATCCGTAAACCGGAAGTAGTGGAAATAATGCCCGATATTTCGAAAAAAACGCAAAAAATGGGTGTTTGGGGGAAAAACTCGATTTCTCCGTCCAATATCAATGGATTAAACGAATTAAGATTTCGTTGAGTGGCTCGGGGAATGGACTGTCGTATGATGCCCAATTTATACGGATACTATGACCAAGCAGCAAAATATGATTTGGAGCGTTTTTGGACGCCTTTATCTCGAAAACTGCTCCAGCGATTTTTCTTAAACTGTCTCTATCTAGAGACCTTTCGATAGTCTTGTGTATCAAACATTCCGTTAAGACTTTGAAATATTTGTAATAGGTCAAATACCGAACTGAAAATCGAAAAAAGTCGAAAAATCGTGAAATTTTGAAAAAAGCTCTATTACTTTATTTTTTTTACAGATTTTCAAAAAATGTTTTTATATTTAGATAGCTCTTCTAATGCCGATTCCAATAATGTATAATATGTATTCAGTTATTGAAATTTAATTTTCAATATATTGACATTTTTGCATTTTTGGCACTTTTAAACATAGGATTTTTCAGGGGCATTTTATCTGATCAGATAATGTAATATATTATTACAGAGCCTTGCGGCTATATAATTGCCGAAACCAGTTATTAAAACTATCCTGAAAATAATCTCCATACCGGAAGTATTAAAAAAATGAAAAAAAAAAGGTTTAAAAATAGGCGCTCTTCCGAAAAGCTTGATTTCGCCGACAGATATTACCGGACCAAAAGACGTAAAGTTTCTTTGGATAGCCCTATTAAAGGACTATTATATGGCATCTCAATGGTACGATTTCAATGGTTAGAAAATGAATAACGGGACGTCAAAAATCTAGTATTTTCCCTTTTTGGAGCCTTTTTAGACGCTATTTTCTCGAAAACGACTCCTACGATTCTTCTGAATCTTTTTTAACACAGAGTCCTATCGGTAGTCTGTTGCGTGAATCCAACATGAAAAGGTTTGAAATAATATAAGTGGTCCAAAAATGGCCTCAATCTTTGAAAAAAAGTTGAAAAATCGTTAAATTATTGAAAATGTTCTTTTATTTATCTTTTTTTACAAAAACTACTGAATAGATATTTCTGACACTGATGGGACAGAGAGTTAAGTATGTAAACAACTTGTTAAAACTATACCGACAAAGATCCAAAAACCGGAAGTAGTGGAAAGAATATTTGATATTTTGAGAAAATACAGTGAAGAATTGGTACTCTTGCAAAATTTGCGATTCTCAGGCGGGTGTTTTTATTATTTATCCTGGGAGCCCGAAGAAGTGGTACTCTTGCAAAATTCGCGATTTCTCAGCCGGGTGTTATTATTATTTATCGTGGGGGCCTATTTCTCCATGATGGAAAACAGAAGTGTTATCCATTTTCGAGCATTTTGAGACGCCTTTTTCTCGAAAACAACGCCTACGATTTTTCTTCAACTTTTTTACTCATAGCCCTACCGAGTGCCTAGAGTATGCATCCAATAATAAAAGCATTGCAACATTATAGGTGGTCCAAAAATGACCTCAATCTATGAAAAAAATCGTTAAATAATTGAAAATTATCTTTTATTTATCATTTTTCGAAATCTGCTCAATTAATGTTTCTCATACTTCTGGTACAGGATGTTAAATATCTACACAACTTGTTAAAGCTATCCGGACAATGATTTAAAATCTGGAAAATAGTTGAAAAAATATCTGATATTTTGAAAAACACGTAAAAAGTCATATAAAAAAGGCCAGTTTGCGAAATTAAGAGATTACTATGTCAGATTTCACCGAATCCCCCCAAAATTAAGTGTCATTGGAATAGCCCAAACAATGGACGATCCTTTGACAGACATATGGTAAGAATTCGCAGAACAGGCAAAATATTACGGGACGCTGAATATCTAGTATTTTCCTTTTTGAACCTATTCAGACGATTTTATCTCGAAAAGTAGTCTTATTTCTTTTCTTACACTTCTGTTACGTAGAAGCCTAATTGTGGTCTAGTGCGTGAATCGAAATTAAAAAGCGCCTATATAGTATAATTGATCCAAAAAGGTTCACAATCTTTGAACAAATTAGAAAAATTGTTGTATTTTAAACTACAGTTATAATATTGGTGTAAGGGAGATAACTAGTGCTAAGTGGGATGGAATCAGGCCACTAATTATTTACTAATTTTCCTTTTGATTTATATTACATAATGGATGTTTCTGAAACTTCTAGTACTTGAAGTTAAGCATCCAGACAACTTGCTAAAATTATCTCAACAATGATCTGTAAACCGGGAATAGTCGAAAATGATCCGATATTTTGAATAAACCCATAGATAAGCAAAAATAAATGTAGACTTTGCAAAAAAAAAACGTGAATTCTACGGCAGATTTCACCGAATCGATACAAATAGAGCGTCGTTAAATAGCGCGGATAATTTACTTTGATATGATATCAGAATGATACAAATTCAATGGTAGGCAATAGATTATGAGATGCCGAAAATGTAGCATTTTCCTCTATTTTTGGAGTCTATTCAGACTCGTTTACCTCGAAACTACTTCTATTTCTTTTCTTAAACTTCTGTTACCCTGAGTCCTATCGGTCGTTTAGAGTATAAATGTACATTTAAAGGCATGGCAATGATATGAAGGACCCTGAAAGCCGATTCAGCACTGCTATTATTATTATTCTTATTATTATTATTTTTTTCCGCGGGAGCCTATTTCTCCATGATCGAAAACAGATATCGATCTGGAACAAACTTTTCTATCGCGACAACATGTGGTGGCTAGTGCATAAACTATTTTTCAAACTTCTGCGCATACCGGAAGTGGCCGAACTTTGTAGGTTGTCATGATATTGAAAATCGGCCATAATTTCGTCAATTCTTTACCCATTTTTAATCAAATGACATTTTTGGAAACCCTGAATCTTTTGCGAGATAATGGCTATCTCACATTTTTCAATTTCGAACATTCGTCTATGACTTCTATCGTTCGAAAATTGAAAAGACGTTGTTTATGAGACAATTTTTGTTTTTTTTTCAAAATTTGCAAATTTGACCTACATTTTTGGATTCCTGAAGTCTATGCGATTCCAGTAATATAAGTTTCATTCAGAGTTATCGCCCTTTATTTTTCGAATTTTTTCGAATTTTGTAACCCTTATATTTTTTGGAAAGGATAAAACGATATTTCTGAAACACCTGAAACATAAAGCCATATTGCCAGACAGTGGCATAAAGCAATTTCAACAACGATTCGTAAACCGGAAGTTGTCGAAATAATGTCCGATTTTTTGAAAAAAACTAAAAAAAATGGGGGCTTTGGGAAAAACGTGATTTCTTCGTCCCATAGCAACCGATCAAACGGATTAAGGTATCATTGGTTTACATCGGAATTGGAGTATCGTATGATACCCAATTCATACAGATACGATGATCCAGAAGTAAATTATGACACGCTGAAAATCAAGCATTTTTTGATTTGGAGCGTTTTTGGACGCCTTTATCTCGAAAACTGCTCCAGCGATTTTTCTTGAACTTTATCTATCGATGGTCCGTCCGGTAGTCTTTAGCATGGATCCATCCATTAAGACCTTCATATAATTGGAATAAGACAAAAAAGGGACTGAAAATTGAAAAAAGTCAAAAAATCGTGAAATTTTGGAAAATGCTCTACTATTTTTTTATTTTAAGAGATTTTCAAAAAAAAGATATATATTCAAAAAGCTGACCTAATTATGATTCTAATGATGTATAATATGTATGCAGTTATTGAAATTTAATTTTCAATATTTTGGGGGGTTGGGATGGCCTAGTGGACTAGAGTGCCGCGCTTCGACCTCTAGCTGGCCGGTCACCTCTGGCTTGCGGCTGTGGTTTCGAGCCCTGGTGTGAGCGTATGTGGCATGGAGATAGGGGCGCCTTCTCAACCTCGTGGGTTTCCTCCGGGCACTCCGGTTTCCTCCCACTGCTAAAGACCCCTACGCCCAAGCGAATTATTGAAATAGAATTAAACCATTTGTTAGTCCCGAAATGACCTAGTTTGTGTTGAGTGGACGTTAAACCCCATTTCTCTCTCTCTCTTCAATATTTTGACATTTTTAACACTTTTGAACATAGGATTTCTCAGAAGTATTTTTTATTTGATCGTATAGTGCAGTATATCATTAGAGAGCCCTGTTCCCATGCAAACTCCAAAACTGGATGTGAAAACTACTCGACAATGATTCGTATACCGGAAGTAGTTCAAAAAACGAAGAAAAATGTAAAAAAGATGAAAAAAATTGGAGCTCTTGCCAAAAGTTCGAATTCTCCGTCACATATTAGCGGACCAAAACAATTAAAGTGTCGTTGGATAAATCCATCAATAGACGATCGTATAACATCTAAATAACACGAATTTGATTCTTAGGAAATAAATTATGGTACGCCGAAAAACTTAGTATTTTCCGTTTTGGAGAATTCTGAGACGCCTTTTTATCTCGAAAACGACGCCTACAATTTTTCTTAAACATTTTTTACTCAGAGTCCTATCGGTGGCCTAGCGTGTGCATTTAATGATAAAAGCGTTGCAATATTATAGGTGGTCCAAAAATGACCTCAATCTTTGAAAAAAGTTGAAAAATCATTAAATTATTGAAAATGCTCTTTTATTTATCTTTTTTTCGAAAACTACTCAATGAATGTTTCTGACATTTCTGGTACAGGAAGTTAATTATCTAATCAACTTGTTAAAGCTATTCCGACAATGTTCGTAAAAACGGAAGTAGTCGAAAAAATCTCCGATAATTTGAATTTTTTTTACATTTTTAAAGAAAACTTTTTATTTATGAATATTTTTTGATGGTAGTTTACACAGGGTTAAAGTATCACCCTGCTTGAGCAGGAGTGATAAAGAATTTTTTCTCCGTATTTTGCGTTATCCGCCATTAGCTAATTTAGTTTTTCGTACCTAGATTAATTATTTATTGTTCGATTTGAATAAAACAAAGTGCATATGCTTCGTGATGTCAATTGTAATTTTTTTTGTTACGGTGACATTTTTCGTCACGCAACGGAAGTGGCGTAATATTAACAAAAACTACAATTTTGACAGTTAAGTACCACTTTTTGACAGCAAATATTATTTTTTTCGAAAACTGATATAACAAAAAGTATGCGCCCTGTAAAGGCGCATAAAATGTTTGGCTCAGATTCTTAAATTTCAATTTCATTTTCGGGCAATTTCGAATAAAATGTAAAAAAAAAGGTAAAATTCAGTTATTACAACCTATTCAGCGTCTTCATATTTTGAACTATTTATTCGCAACTTTCATAAACTCGTAGTAATAATCCAGACGAGGAGAATGTATGCAAAAAATAGTCCGTAATATGAGCAGTTGCCGAGAAATATGCAATTTTGCATGCATCACTTTTCACGTTATTTTGCCTATAAAAGAGTAAATTATTATCCGATTTTCAATATTTTTCTGTTATTCAATGCCTAATGCCAATTTGGACTAGGTTAAGCCATTTTTACAGTTTCACTGTTACCGGAAATGACGTCATTTTGGCAAAAACTGTATTTTTATACGCCCACATTTTTATGTGGACGTATATTGTCGTCGCCCCTGTCCGTCCGTCCGTCCGTCCGTCCACATTTTTTTTGTGAACAGTCTACAGGTCACAATTTTTATCCGATTTCAATGAAACTTAAAATATAGGTTTATCACCATAAAATCTCGGTTCCTTTCGATATTGGCATGTATCAGACTGTAACTTCATGGGTTATGGCCCCTGATTGTACGAAAAATCACGTTTTTTAGCTTGTGAACAGTGTAGAGGTCACAATTTTGAACCGATTTGGATGAAACTTGACATGTATGTTTATAACCCAAAGATCTTGGTTCCTTTCGATATTTGCGCCAATCGGATCGTAACTTCCTGAATTATGGCCCCTGATTGTCCGAAAAATTGCCCTTTTTAGCTTGTGGTCCCTCTGGAGGTCAAAATTGTTATCGGATTTAAAAAACCGTTTGATTATAACACCGTTCCATGGTTATGAAGGTTGAGTTCGAATTTCGTGAAAATCGGACCAAAATTGATGGACAAAATGGCCGCCGTTTGTACGCGAATAGTGTGAAAATATGTTATATCAAGGTTGTGGACCTTATAGAGGTCACAATTTTGAACCAATTTTGATGAAACTTGACATGTATGTTTATAACCGAAAGATCTTGGTTCCTTTCGATATTTGCGCCCATCGGATCGTAACTTCCTGAATTATGGCCCCTGATTGTCCGAAAAATTGCCCTTTTTAGCTTGTGGTCCCTCTGGAGGTCAAAATTGTTATCGTATTTAAAAAAACCTTTGATTATATCACCGTTCCATGGTTATGAAGGTTGAGTTTTGAATTTCATGAAAATCGGACCAAAATTGACGGACAAAATGGCCGCCGTTTGTACGCGAATAGTGTGAAAATATGTTATATAAAGGTTGTGGACCTTATGGAGGTCACAATTTTGAACCAATTTTGATGAAACTTGACATGTATGTTTATAACCCAAAGATCTTGGTTCCTTTCGATATTTGCGCCCATCGGGTCATTACTTCCTGAATTATGTCCCCTGATTGTACGAAAAATCACCCTTTTTAGCTGGTGGTCCCTCTGGAGGTCACAATTATTATCTGATTTAAAAAAAAACGTTTGATTATAAAAACCAAACAAATTCTAATGATTTTCTGATAATTCCTTAACCCTTTGAACCCTGACCTCCTGGCACTTAACAGTACTGGTACCTAGCCTCCTGGAGGAAAATCAGCTATTTACAAACATATATGAAAAACAGTTGAAACATTCATTTTAATAACCTATAATCAACTCAAAAGCATGCCAAATGATAATTATAGCATGTACTAGCTAAAATTATCATAATATTTAATCTTATTGTGCCAGTCCATGCAGCATGTTGAGCCTTACGTTTTCTATATGGGGGCGTGACTTGTGCCTCGGCCGTGTCAGGAATACCTGGGTCAATATCTTCCGAATTATTCGAATTATTGTCTAAAACCACATTGTCAAATTCTTCGATAAAATATCATCGGCAGGATAATCTTCGTCTAAGTTTTGTTCGTCTGAGCTCTAATAAATTAGCGACTTCTTTGACTGAATAGAACTGACGCTTCCTGTTAGTTCCGCTGCCACTGGGTTCCATTTTGACAGGTAGAAATTAGCTTCGATATTATCAAAAAATCAACCTCAAAATCAAATCAAAGATAAAAGCATGGAGGCTGACATCTTTGTGACGCTATCCCAGCATTACCACACAATTCTTACCCCTGATTGGTCGTTGTATTTAGCGTTCTTTAAATAGGTATGACAGCATACCTTGAATCCCGGTGTATCGGGATTACGGTGTATGAGCACTTACTAAAATTCCCGATAGATCGGGACTACGGGTTCAAAGGGTTAATATGCGACAACTCTTGTTGACTGCCCGGACGATTTGGCTGCTGTGTGGGCGTATGTTTCGTTGCCTGGCAACCTATTTTTAACCTAAAAAACAAATATTTTATTCAAATGAGTCTTTTTATAATATTTTTTAAAATTATGATATTTGAATCCCATCAACGAATAACATGAACCCATACTATCATACAGATACCACAAAAAAGTTTCTAACTTGTACGGTTGTCGAGAAATAGACGATTTTCTACAAGTCACTTTTCAAGCTTTTTGGTCTATAAAAGTGTCAATTATTATTCAATTTTCATACAATTTTCACCATGTGATGCCTTATGCCATTTATGATTGCAATGATCTGATTTAACATTTCCATTATCACCGGAAGTAATGTCATAATTGCAAATACCGTATTTTTAGACTTCAAAACAAATATTTTTTTGAAGTGAGTTATATTTATTATTTGTTTAACGTTATAACGTTTGATTCTAATGGCCATTTAGATTGGATCAATATAATCATACTGATATCAAAAACTTGCTTCTAGCATATTCCCTTGTCGAGAAATAACCAATTTTCTAAGGATCACTTTTTAAGTTTTTTACCTTTTTAATTTCAGTTTATGGGTTCTAAGTTTATTATTTATTGCCTGATATGTATAAAACAATTCTCAATTGCGAATTCTCAACTTATTTGTTACCGATAGTGATTTCTTTTGGCACCGGAAGTGAAGTAATTTTGCCAGATTTTACAATTTTGACCGGTGTATTTGCAAGCAAATATTACTTTTACAAATCTGATAAAGGGTGTCACTGAATCATAACAACTACACTATCGTTTGGTAGCTCGATGGATCGGCTATTGTATGACGCACTTCTTGTCTGAAAGCCGATTCAGCACTGCAGGTCTAGTTATTATTATTATTCAGATTCCAATTTGAATAGATCTCAGCAACTACGTGTCGCATCGTTACGATTTCTTCGGTTTTACTGGGAAAGTGGGTGTGACTTAGAGGATAAAGCTATTTTGAACGTTCTGCGACAATGCGAAATGTCCGAAATCACCGAAGTTATCGTGTTTGAAAATATTGCGGTAATCATTGGATTTTAATTTTCGATACATTTTGGCATAGCCGGAGACAGGGCAATTTTCATGTGGACGTATTATGTCGTCGCCCCTGTCCGTCCGGACGTCCGTCCGTCCACAATTTGTTTGTGGACTCTCTACAGGTCACAATTCTTATCCGATTTTGACGAAACTTGAAATATAGGTTTATCCCCAAAAGATCTCGGTTCCTTTCGATATTGGCATGTATCGGATCAAAACTTCATGGATTATGGCCCCTGATTGTACGAAAAATCACGTTTTTAGCTTGTGGACCCTATAGAGGTCACAATTTTGAACCGATTTTGATGAAACTTGACATGCATGTTTGTAACTCAAAGATCTTGGTTCCTTTCGATATTTGCGGCTATCGGAATGTAATTTCCTGAATTATGGCCCCTGATTGTCCGAAAAATCACCCTTTTTAGCTTGTGGTCCCTCTGGAGGTCACAATTATTATTCGATTTAAAAAACCGTTTGATTATATCACCGTTACACCCTAAGGAAGGTTGAGTTCGAATTTCGGGAAAATCGGTCGAAAATTGCCATACAAAATGGCCGCCGTTAGTACGCGAATACTGTTAAAAAATGGTATATCAAGGTTGTGGACCCTGTGGAGGTCACAATTTTGATTCGATTTTGATGAAACTTGAAATTCATGGTTATAACCCAAAGATCTCGCTTCCTTTCGATATTTGCGCATATCGGATCGTAACTTCCTGAATTATGGCCCCTGATTATACGCAAAATCGCCTTTTTTTTAGCTTGGAGGTCACAATTATTATTCGATTTAAAAAAACGTTTGATTATATCACCGTTACACCCTAAGGAAGGTTGAGTTCGAATTTCGGGAAAATCGGACGAAAATTGCCATACAAAATGGCCGCCGTTTGTACGCGAATACTGTTAAAAAATGGTATATCAAGGTTGTGGACCCTGTAAAGGTCACAATTTTAATTTGATTTTGATGAAACTTGAAATTCATGGTTATAACCCAAAGATCTTGGTTCTTTTTGATATTTGCGCATATCAGATCGTAACTTCCTGAATTATGGCCCCTGGTTATACGCAAAATCCCCCTTTCTTTAGCTTGTGGTCCCTCTGGAGGTCACAATTATTATCCAATTTAAAAAAACGTTTGATTATATCACCGTTACACTGTAAAGAAGGTTGAGTTCAAATTTTGAGAAAATCGGACCAAAATTGACAGACAAAATGGCCGCCGTTTGTACGCGAATACTGTTAAAAAAATGATATATCATGGTTGTGGACCCTGTATAGGTCACAATTTTAATTCGATTTTGATGAGGAAGGTTGAGTTCTAATTTCGTGAAAATCGTACCAAAATTGCCGGACGAAATGGTCGCCGTTTGTACGCGAATAGTGTAAAAATATGGTATATATCATGGTTGTGGGCTCTCTACAGGTCACAATTCTTATCCGATTTTGATGAAAAGTCACATTTCTAGGTTGTGTACCGTCACACCATAATCATTGTCGGTTTCGAATTTCATTAATATCAGACTGGAACTGACCAACTAAATGGCTGCTCCCAATACAGTATGAAATACAGGACTTAAAAATGTAGGAAAAATCACTTTTGATATTGCTTGTTCTCTGTCCATCTCTCGAAAATGTGGGCGTATCCTGCCTGGCAGTGCCAGCCTATCTTTGAACTCGCGAGTATCGATTTCCTATGGGTCGGTAATACATTTATTTTCTCTAAAGTCAACCGTTTCGGAGATTCCGGCGATTTTCTGGTCCAATGGCAGCCATCTTGGATTTATGTTAATTATGCTAATTTCCCCAAGACCGATAATGGCCGCTTTTGTTATGGGAGTACTAGAGACCATACCTGAACAGTTCCCAAAGAAATGATTTCTGTTGCAATTTGTTCTAGGTGCATTTTTATTTTTACCCGCCTAATATGTGATAATGGCTGACACAAGTATTGTCCTTCAAAAGAAATTTTTATTTGCCAGATACAGTGGACATCCAAACTCTTATCACTACGGCACTCTGTCACATCCGACATGATTTTCTTGTCCCGATTTATTTCCTTATTAGTTAAGCCATAAAATCTCTGGTAAATCCGGACTGTATGTTCCAGATTACAGCCCCTGTTCGTCAGTCCGTTCGTCCGTCAACAATTATTTGTGAACAGTCTACAGGTCACAATTTTTATCCGATTTCAATGAAACTTAAAATATAGGTTTATCACCCTAAGATCTCTGTTCCTTTCGATATTGGCATGTATCGGACTGTAACTTCATGGGTTATGGCCCCTGATTGTACGAAAAATCGCATTTTTAGCTTGTGAACACTGTAGAGGTCACAATTTTGAACCGATTTGGATGAAACTTGAAATGCATGTTTATAACGCAAAGATCTTGGTTCCTTTTGTTATTTGAGCACAACGGATTGTAACTTCCTGAATTATGGCCCCTGATTGTCCGAAAAATCGCCCTTATTAGCCTGTGGTCCCACTGGAGATCAAAATTGTTATCTGATTTAAAAAAAACGTTTGATTGTATCACTGTTACATGGTTATGGAGGTTGAGTTCAAATTTCGTGAAAATCGGACCTAAATTGACAGACAATATGGCTGCCGTTTGTACTCGAAGTGTATGAAAATATGTTATATCAAGGTTGTGGACCCTATAGAGGTCACAATTTTGAACCGATTTTGATGAAACTTAACATGTATGTTTATGACCCAAAGATCTTGGTTCCTTTCGATATTTGCGGCCATCGGAATATAACTTCCTGAATTATGTCCCCTGATTGTCCGGAAAATCGCTTTTTTATCCCACATTGAAATGTGGTCGTATATTGTCGTCGCCCCCGTCCGTCCGTCCGGCGTCCACAAGAGGCTAAAGTTAATATCCGATTGACTTTAAATTTATACACAGTGTTTAAGGTCATGAGAGGAAGAAACCTATTGTTTTTCAGCGATTTCCGATAATAACTACCAGAGTTATGGCCCTTGATCACTTCAAAAAATCTTGTGGACGCTCTAGAGGCTAAAGTTAATATCCGATTGACTTTAAATTTATACACAGTGTTTAAGGTCATAAGACGCAGAAGCCTATTGATTTTCAGCGATTTCCGATAATTAGTGCCAGAGTTATGGCCCTTGATCACTTCAAAAAATCTTGTGGATGCTCTAGAGGCCAAAGTTAATATCCGATTGACTTTAAATTTATACATAGTGTTGAAGGTCATGAGACGAAGAAGCCTATTGATTTTCAGCGATTTCCGATAATTAGTGCCAGAGTTATGGCCCTTGATCACTTGTGGACGCTCTAGAGGCCAAAGTTAATATCCGATTGACTTCAAAATTATACATAGTGTTTACAATCATGAGACGAATACTTCTATTGATTTTCAGTGATTTTCAATAATTACTGCCAAAGTTAATATCCGATTGACTTTAAATTTACACACAATGTTTAAGGTCATGAGAAAAGAAGCCTATTGATTTTCAGGGATTTCAAATAATTACTGCCAGAGTTATGGCCCTTGATCACTTCAAAAAATCTTGTGACGCTATAGAGGCCAAACTTATCATCCGATTGACTTCAGATTGATACACAGAGTTTAAAGTGTTGAAACGAACAAGTATTTTGATTTTCAATGAATTTTGATAACTGAACAGCTAAATCTATGATATTAAATGTTTCATGTACATATACTAATAGTTAGCGTGGGGTAAAACTTTATAAAAAGCAATCAAATTCTAATGATTTTTTGATAATTACACAATGAGTTGTTACTCTTAATCAGTTTTTAGTGTATTACAAATGTTTCATTATCGAAAAAAGTAAAAATATGCGACAACCCTTGTTGACTGCCCGGACGATTTAGCTGCTGTGGGCGTATGTTTCGTTGCCTGGCAACCTATATTTTTTAGCTTGTGGTTCCTCTGGAGGTTAAAATTATTATCCGATTTTAAAAAACATTTGATTATATCATCGTTTCACTGTAATGAAGGTTGAAGTCAAATTTCGTAAAAATCGGACCAAAACTGTCGGACAAAATGGCTGCCGCTAATATGCGAATAGTGTAGAAATATGATATATCAAGGTTGTGGTCCCTGTAGAGGTCACAATTTTAATCCAATTTTAATGAAATTTGAAATGTGAATTTATAACCCGAAGATGTGGTTCCTTTCAATATTCGGGCACATTGGACCATAACTTCCTGAATTATGGCCCCTGATTGTACGAAAAATCATGTTTTTTTACCTTGTGGACCCTATGGAGGTCACAATTTTATTCCGAATTAAAAAAAACGTTGACTATATCCCCCGTTACACATTAATGATGGTTGAGTGTGAATTTCTTGAAAATCCATCATTGAACAGCTAAATCCATAATATTAAATGTTTCGTATACTAAACGTTAGCATAGGGCAGAACAAATTCTAATGATTTTCTGATAATTACTTAAGGCCCGTTCTCAAGGTGCGACTTGTAGTAACTACTTGTAGTATCTACGTGTAGTATCTACATGTAGATTACAAAATCATATATAAATGAGTTGATACAACTTGAAATCTCTCGATAATCTCGTCTTGTCTTGGCATAATGGCGTCATCAACTGGTTGGGAGTTTGTAAAAGTTGGTACGACTAGGGTGTGAGAATGGGCCTTTAGTATGCGACAACTCTTGTTGATTGCCCGGACGATTTAGCTGCTGTGTGGGCGTATGTTTCGTTGCCTGGCAACCTATTTTATAATCTCTTGTAACTTGTAAGACAGTTGTGACAATTACTCAAGCATATCCACGAATTTCCCAACAAATTCAGTCATAAAAAATTCCTTGCACCTGTTAGAAACATTCACACGCGATAGCACACATAAGTGTGTGATCAGCTGAAGACGACGAAAAAGATAAATTATCAACAGACTTGACCTATTTAAAATGCTGACGCATGTTAAATGAAATACAAATTAATGTAAGAAAATTTTGAATGTACAGAAAAGTTTATCATTTTTAAAGAAATAATACTCTGGTGATTTGAAGCTACATTATAATAACACTTCTGGTTTTCGAAGTTACAATGTTTCCAGTTTGACAAAATGGGTATTCCGACACTCTGCGTGATCCGACATATTGTAACGATCCCGCACAATGTCGGATTTGACAAGAGTCCACTGTATTTGTAATCTGTCAGTATTGGTGGTACTTGCAAGTAATTTTGCACTATTTATTTCATTTTGTATTTGGTATAAACCTATTTGGTTTGATAGAACTCTTAACATATTTTTTTTAAATAGAATATTTCAACTTTATGGAAATTGTCTGAATTGAATTTAGCTGAAAATAGGGTTAGAATAATTGGTAAGTAAATTATTTTTTACAATATGCAGACCTTGAAATTGAGATTTGTTTACCACAGCAACTAAAATAAAATAAAAAATGCTATAGATAGAACAAGCATGAATAGTTGTTTTTATACACCCATATTTTTATGCAGATGCATATTGATGTCATTCCTTTTGATATTGGCATGTATCAGACAGTAACTTCATGGATTATGGCCCGTGATTTTACAAAAAAAATCGCCTTTTTAGTTTGTAGATATTCTGGGGGTCACAATTTTAATCCGATTTTGATAAAACTTATGTTTGCGCATATTGGATCGTAACATCCTGAATAATCGTGTGTAAAAAAAAAAAAAATCATGTTTTAAGCTTGTGAACCCTCATAACAAAATGGTCACTCCTTGTATGCAAATAGTGTAAAGGTATGTAATACCAAGGTTGTGGACCCTCTATATATCAGAATTTTTATCTGATTTTGATGAAACATAAGATATATGTTTATATCCACTATATTTTGATTCCTTTTGATGGCTGTCGTGAATTTTGAGCCCTAGGTGTCTTTTAGAAGTAGAGAATTTATTTTAAGCCCTCTTACTCTTAACTAATATTTAAAAGAAATACTTTAGCAGACCAACCTTCAAACGAAATAATTTTGGGTTCCATTTTATCCTTTGAGTGATTTGATTCCACTAGTTCCACATCAATATAATTTAATGGGGTTAAATTGGGTCATTCCATTTCTATTCTATCTCTGTCAAGGTGGGCCACTTGGGTTTTTATACGCCCACATTTTCATGTGGACGTATTATGTCGTCGCCCCTGTCTGTCCGGCCGTCCACAATCTGTTTGTGGACTCTCAACAGGTCACAATTCTTACCTGATTTTGACGAAACTTGAAATATATAGGTTTATCCCCATAAGATCTCGGCTGCTTTCAATATTGGCATGTATCGGATCAAAACTTCATGGATTATGGCCCTTGATTGTACGAAAAATCCCATTTTTAGCTCGGGACCCTATAGAGGTCACAATTTTGAACTGATGTTGATGAAACTTGAAATACATGTTTATAACATAAAGATCTTGGTTTCTTTCGATATTTGCGCATATTGGATCGTAACTTCCTGAATTATGGCCCCTGATTGTACTAAAAATCGCCTTTATCACCTTGTGGTCCCTCTGGAGGTAACAATTATTACCTGATTTAAAAAAACGTTTGATTATATCACCGTTACAGGGTAATGTAGGTTGAGTTTGAATTTCATGAAAATCGGACCAAAATTGACAAACAAAATGACCGCCTTTTGTACGCGAATGGTGTAAAAATATGGTATATCAAGGTTGGGAACCCTATAGGGGTCACAATTTTTAATACGTTTTTGATGAAACTTGAAATACATTTTTATAATCTAAAGATCTTGGTTCCTTGCGATATTTGCGCATATCGGATTGTAATTTCCTGAATTATGGCCTCTGATTATACGGAAAATTGCCTTTATGGAGTTCAAAAACATTTGATTATATCACCATTACACTGTAATGAATTTTCAGTTTGAATTTTGTGAACATCGGACCAAAATTGATGAACAAAATGGCTGCCATTTTTACACGAATAGTGTAAAAATATGGTATATCAAGGTTGTGTACCCTGTAGATGTCACAATTTTAATTCGATTTTGGTCAAACTGAAAGATCTTGGTTCCTGTCGATATTTGGACATATCTGATCATAACTTCCTGAATTAGGGCCCCTGATAGTACGAACAGTCGCCATAATATTAAATGTTACGTATCCAGTGGAGGTGACAGCTTATTCCATAATATTAAATGATTCGTATACTTTACATTAGCATGGAGCAGAACTTTATAAAAACCAAACAAATTCTAATGATTTTCTGATAATTACTTAATATGCGACAACTCTTGTTGACTGCCCGGACGATTTAGCTGCTGTGTGGGCGTATGTTTCGTTGCCTGGCAACCTATTTTTTTTATTTCGACCGACATCATCAATTCTATGTCCTAAAAATCCGTGAACCTAATAATCAAAAATGGGTGGCCTTAAGGTCATGAGACGAAGAATCCTATTGATTTTCAGCGATTTTCGATAATTAGTGCCAGAGTTATTTCCCTTGATCACTTCAAAAAATCTGTGGATGCTGTAGAGGCCAAAGTTAATATCCGTTTGACTTTAAATTTATACACAGTGTCTAAGGTCATGAGACGAAGAAGCCTTTTGATTTCAGCGATTTCCGATAATTACTGCCAGAGTTATGGACCTTGATCACTTCAAAAAAATCTTGTGGATGCTCTAGAGGCCAAAGTTAATATCCAATTGACTTCAAATTTATACATAGGGTTTACAGTCATGAGACGAAGACGTCTATCGATTTTCAGAGATTTTCAATAATTACTGCCAGAGTTATGGCCCTTGATCACTTCGAAAAAATTCTGTGGAAGCTCTAGAGGCCAAAGTTAATATCCGATCGACTTTAAATTTACACACAGTGTTTAAGGTCATGATATGAAGAAGCCTATTGATTTTCAGAGATTTCAAATAATTACTGCCAGAGTTATTTCCCTTGATAACTTCAAAAAACCTTGTGATGCTCTAGAGGCCAAACTTATCATCCGATTGACTTTAGATTGATACACAGAGTTTAAGGTGTTGAAACGAACAAGTATTTTGATTTTCAATGATAACTGAACAGCTAAATCCATGATATTAAATGTTTCATGTATATACTAATTGTTAGCATGGGGTAAAACTTTATAAAAAGCAATCAAATTCTAATGATTTTCTGATAATTACATAATGAGTTGTTACTCTTAATCATTTTTTAGTGTATTACAAATGTGTATTAATGAGGCTTAATGAGTACGGCATATTAACTTTTTTTACTCCGACAAATTAAATTCTCAAACATTTTTTTGAGGTAAAAGAAAAATGAATAAATATGTTTGAAGTATTTGTAGTTAAAAAATATTTCCTATTTGGTGTAAATGAATATTAAAATGAGTAGTAAAATGCATCATTACCGAAAAAAGTAAAAATATGCGACAACCCTTGTTGACTGCCCGGACGATTTAGCTGCTGTGGGTGTATGTTTCGTTGCCTGGCAACCTATCTTTAATCTTGTGGTCCCTCTTGAGGCCACAATTATTATCTGATTTAAAAAACAGTCTGATTATATCACCGTTACACCATACAAAAGATTGTGTTCGAATTTCGTGAAAATCGTACTAAAATTGACGGACAAAATGACTGCTTCTTGAATGCGAAAAGTGTAAAAACATGGTATGTCTCAAACTGATCCCGCAGTGAATATTCGCTTGGCCGCTACAATCACTGATAAGCATGACATTGACAAGGCTTAATGAGTACGGCATATTAACTTTTTTTACTCCGACAAATTAAATTCTCAAACATTTTTTTGAGGTAAAAGAAAAATGAATAAATATGTTTGAAGTATTTGTGTAGTTAAAAAATATTTCCTATTTAGTGTAAATGAATATTAAAATGAGTAAAATGCATCATTTTGCCCGAGGCAGTTAGGTGTTAAGTAAACATTGCACGAGCCGTTGAGCCAATGACTAACGCTGCGCTGCAGGTAACGCACGTGTTGTGGACAGTCATCTGTTACAGAGATAATTCGTAAGTAATTCTCTGTGAAACAGATTGGGTATGTCTAGGTTGTGAACACTGCAGAGGTCACAATTTTGAACCGAATTTGATGAAACTTGAAATGCATGATTATAACTTGGTTCCTTTTGATATTCGTGCATATCGGATCGTAACATCCTGAATTATGGCCCCTGATTGTATGAAAAATCACTTTTTTTTAGCTTTTGGTCCTTCTGGAGGTCAAAGTTATTATCCGATTTAAAAAAAAAAAGTTTGATTATATCACTGTTACACGTAATGAATGTTGAGTTCGAATTTCGGGACAAAATGGCTAGTGCTCCTACGGTTAGAAGGATAACCGTAAACGGTTAGAATTGGACGGTTCGAATTGAGCGGTACGGTTAATTGGAAATGTCCCCATTAAATGGAGTTATCTCCCATTACAAACGTCTCCATGACGACAGAGCGCCATTTTGAAAATTGAACAATGTATGTCAGCTTGAGATGCCCCCGTTAACCCAGTATTATAACGTGTATGACCTGTCAATGAGCAGCTGTTTGTTTTACAGGAATCTAATAAAAAAAATATTATTCTCAGGTTTTAAATATTATTGTTTAAAAGTTACAGGAAGTTAGTTACTGAGGTCAGGCGCTTTCTTCTTTATAACTATTCCACTTTATTCCACGATATATTTATCTTGAAATAAGAATATTTCGCCGAGCAGTCGAGAGGTACGTGTTGCTGTTGGATCGGTGGAAAACAACCCACGTCTTAAAATCTCGATAATCCGGGCAAGGCAAGAACAATTACAAAATAGTCATCCTGTAATGACTGTATTAATGCGACATCATTACTGTTAAAAATCTACCAAATCAAGAAGCCGAAGAGAATTTGCGTCGGTCACGTGTTCGCTCAGTCAGTCAGTGCAGTTTTCATGCCGTGGCGTGTGATACGGTTCGACTGTTATTAGTGTTATGAGTTGAGTTACATTACATCTTGATCACACAATAATTAAAATCTAGATTATTTTAATAACAATAAAGTAGTTTTATCAACAAAGCACCGAGGGTGGAGATTGGAGTTGTGGAACTGGTGAAATAAACTCAATCACCAAATAGTACAACACTTCCGCCATGATAATCTCTGAATTCGATGATCGACATTTGTTTTTTTATATTTAGTACTTTCAAATACTTACAAAGAGGAAAAACACAGGATTTAAGAGAGGGGCAAAGCTAATATTTGTAGGTACTGGTAGGCTTATTACTTGATATTGACAGATGTGTACAATGATGTATTAAAAACCACTTGCTTGTAAATCATACGGCGATGTGAGTGGTTATTTAATGTTGAAACTTGATACCAAACGGTTAATTGTTACTAATCGGTTAATAGCCACGGTTATTCAAATAACAAAAATTCCTAACCGTAGGAGCACTAAAAATGGCTGCTGCTTGTACGTGAATAGTGTAACAATATTGTGTACCAAGGTTGTGGACACTGTAGAGGTCACACTTTTAATTCGATTTTGATGAAACTTGAAATACATGTTTATAACCTAAAGATCTTGGTTCCTTTTCGATATTTGCAGCATATCGGATCATAACTTACGGAATTATGGCCCTTGATTGTAGGAAAAATCAATTTCTTTTTAGTTTGTTCTCTCTCCATCTCTCGAAAATGTGGGCGTATCCTGCCTGGCAGCCGCTGGTCACATTTCTTTTTACCTGATCAGTGGGGGTCCAGTTAATTATTACTCAAGGGATTAGCGGGGGTGTTACGAAGAATGACAAGATGGTATAATTCATCAATGGCCTTTATATAGACTATGTTTTGTTAAATTTATAAGCAAAACAGTGACCGTTGAATAAAGAGATGAATTAATAGAATTTTTACTGGGGGAATTTATTGTGACTGCTTACAAGGAGATGTCACTGAATATTAGTGGCTGCTCATACAGATTCTGCTGTATATCAAGGTTGTGGACCCTGTATAGGTCACAACTTTAATCCGATTTTGATGAAACTTGATATGCATGTAAGCGCTGAAATAAGCTGCCGGACAATGTCCGGGCAAATTAACCCGCTTTGACAGGCCAAATTGCCTTTCGTCCGGACATAATTGTCCGACCAAGTTTGGGTAAAACAGTTAGCCAAAAATTCGCGAATTCGAGTCGATCGCTAATTATTACTAGACTCAAAAATCCAGCCTCAAAAATATCAACAACCAGAGTCATAGTCGAAATGTTACTATTTATATCTTAGCTGCGTGCAGATAAAATAATCAATAATTTTTAGAATCGGCTTTTTTTACGCTGGGTGTATCAACGACCCGGGTCCTAGTAAAAACATTACTATTTTTTATAAAATCTGCTCAAAATCCAGGCCCAAAAAAATCAACGACCTGAGTCATAGTGAAAATGTTACTATTTATATCTCGGCCGCGTGCAGATAAAATAATCTTTAGAATCGGCTTTTTTTATGTTGATTATATCAACGAGCCGAGTCATAGTAAAAATATTAATATTTTTTAGAATTGGCTCTTTCACGCTGGTTCTGTCAACGACCCGTGTCATAGTAAAATATCACTATTTACATGTGTCTCGGCCGTGTGAAGATAAAAGAAAAATAGTGAATAATATTGAGAATCGGCTCTTTTACGCTGGTTATTCGAGTCTATGTGTAGTAGTTAGCTTTGCGTTACTTTCGTATATGATTAGCTCTAAATCACACCTAACATGACATGTAATTATACAAATTATTAGTAATAAAAGTAATAATGTTTAAAATGTTACAAGAAAATGTTTAAGTTGACTATGGGTGTAATTATAGGGAGAGACTTTTTATACGAAAATTAAAATATCTAACTTTATTGGACACTTCCGATGTGAATGTAAATGGACACAGATCACCAAATATTCATGGGCCGTCACCCACGAAACAAGGGCGAAAGTTATTTTTAGTCCTTCTCTCCCTTTTTCCCCCTTTTGCATGGCGATTTTTGTTGTATTTTTGGTGTAGAATCGAAGAAAAGGGTTTGAAAATACATTTTTTGCCAGGTTTTGGTGAGTATTCATGATTTTGAGGCGGAAGGATACAAGAGTTGTGAGGTTGGTTACGCCGAAAGGGAGGGTTGAAAATTGCAAGGTTAGCTGTCTCTACTTCCAGCTTGTCTATCTCAAGTTTTTCATGAAGAACCTCATACATGCTTTTGGGCAAGAGTCTGCCACATGTTGCTCCATCTGTGACAGAAAGCGTTTTACCCAACGAATATTTGGGAAAAAGTTACAACCGGTCTAAGAGAAGAGAATTAACATGGGGCAATAATTAGTGATCTGTGGCCTGTCTGTGTATGACACGGCTGTGACTGATATGCCTTAGTTTTGAAAATATGATGACTAATTTGTCAGAAAATATGTATACAGAAAAACTAAAAAAAATTAAATTTATAAAAAAAATTATCAAAGTTTTGGGAAAAATTTTGATTTTACTGCAAATTTTCCAATTTTCAGTTTTTATTTAATTTCTAACAGTAATAGAAATATTTCAATGTCCAATTTTGGTGTATTCAGCCTCAGAAAGCACAGATAAAGTGAACAACTTTGTAATTTCACCTAATTTTGTCTAAAAATCAGAAATATTCACAGAAAATATCCAGATTCTCCCATTTCGATGTAAAAATTAATGCTTTCATACCTACTCAAATGACTCAAAATTTCTAAAAATGCCCTTATTTTCATTGCTAATGTAACTTAGTTGGGATCTATTAGTTTGTCAAGTTTAGAAATAGCTCAAGCTTTCCTACAGAAAATGGAAAATTGGCAACACTGAGTTAATAATGTACAGCAGATGGGTTGGTACAAAATGTTCAAAACGGGGGTAGGCTCAATTTGGCCCTATTTTACCCAGAACAAGCATTTTTTTCTTCTTTGAAGCATTAAATTCTTGCATTTTCTTCATGTAGGAAGCAATATCCCAGTCTTTATAGACATTTTTCACCCCATCTTTCTGTTTAGAGGGGCTATAAATGCCAAACCCAAACCGTTTTTATTGATGTGTTTTGAGAGATTTAATTGCACCTGTGTTGACAATTAAATGATAATAATTGGAATTTGTTGTTGAATTTCAGATGGGAATGTTATTTTTCACCAATAAATGGTCATTTTGTACATTTCAAGGATTTCTGACCTTTTTTGTTCATAGTCAAACTTAGAGCCTTGAGACATGTCAGGCCAGTAAGACCACACCCTGATACAGAATTGGTGTAGATGTGTAAATGTCAGCTTAATGGTCAATATTTTCTTATCAAAATCTAGGATTTGTGGTGTTTGTTACATTTATGTCACTTATAGTACAGTAAAATTTTAATTTTGCTCCTTTTCTAGCCTCTTTTATGTTGTCAACTTTGTCATAACTACCTTTTTTACTTCATTTTTTAAGGCAATTGATGTAAAGGTCCAAACATCTTGCTTCAGTACAATAATTGCAATAAAGATTTGTATGATGCCTCTGAGGTTTGAGATGTTGAAAACATTAAACTATTTCCAAATTTGTGAAAATTGTGTATTCTGTGACCCTTTTGTTAGAGAGGGGTGGACATAGGCTGAATATACCTTTTTTATTCTTTCAGCAAGGCCTATTTTAACCATAATTCATATTTATTGCACCTATTTTAGCTTCTATGTACATATATTAGCCAGGGATGGTAAAACATATCTGTTAGACAGATTCCTTTGGTAATGTTAGCTCTGCAACCAAAGATAAGATTGATTCAGTCATTGACATTTTTAGGGGGTGGGGTTACATGTTTCAGTACAGACCTCTATAATTACAATCAATGCAATTGATTTGTGATTTTTCTGTTTGCATTGGTTTTTTGAAAGATGCTACATGTAAATTTTGTACATTTTTCATGACATGGCAGTAAAAAAAATATATTTTTGATAAAAATTCCAAATTATGAGTGTTTTCTATGTAGTTTGTTTGCAAATTGTCTAATTTTTTCACAGAGCTCAAATACTGCCTCTATTAAAAAAGATTTTTATACGCCCACATTTTCATGTGGACGTATTATGTCGTCGCCCCTGTCCGTCCGTCCGTCCACAATTTGTTTGTGGACTCTCTACAGGTCACAATTCTTATCCGATTTTGACGAAACTTGAAATATAGGTTTATCCCCAAAAGATCTCGGCTGCTTTCGATATTGGCATGTATCGGATCAAAACTTCATGGATTATGGCCCCTGATTGTACGAAAAATCACGTTTTTAGCTTGTGGACCCTATAGAGGTCACAATTTTGAACCGATTTTGATGAAACTTGACATGCATGTTTGTAACCCAAAGATCTTGGTTCCTTTCGATATTTGCGGCTATCGGAATGTAATTACCTGAATTATGGCCCCTGATTGTCCGAAAAATCACCCTTTTTAGCTTGTGGTCCCTCTGGAGGTCACAATTATTATTCGATTTAAAAAAACGTTTGATTATATCACCGTTACACCCTAAGGAAGGTTGAGTTCGAATTTCGGGAAAATCGGACGAAAATTGCCATACAAAATGGCTGCCGTTTGTACGCGAATACTGTTAAAAAATGGTATATCCATGTTGTGGACCCTGTGGAGGTCACAATTTTGATTCGATTTTGATGAAACTTGAAATTCATGGTTATAACCAAAAGATCTTGCTTCCTTTCGATATTTGCGCATATCGGATCGTAACTTCCTGAATTATGGCCCCTGATTATACGCAAAATCGCCTTTTTTTTAGCTTGGAGGTCACAATTATTATTCGATTTAAAAAAACGTTTGATTATATCACCGTTACACCCTAAGGAAGGTTGAGTTCGAATTTCGGGAAAATCGGACGAAAATTGCCATACAAAATGGCCGCCGTTTGTATGCGAATACTGTTAAAAAATGGTATTTCAAGGTTGTGGACCCTGTGGAGGTCACAATTTTAATTCGATTTTGATGAAACTTGAAATTCATGGTTATAACCCAAAGATCTTGGTTCCTTTCGATATTTGCGCATATCGGATCGTAACTTCCTGAATTATGGCCCCTGATTATAACCAAAATCGCCTTTTTTTTTTTAGCTTGGAGGTCACAATTATTATCCGATTTAAAAAAACGTTTGATTATATTACCGTTACACCGTAAGGAAGGTTGAGTTCGAATTTCGGGAAAATCAGACCAAAATTGCTATACAAAATGGCCGCCGTTTGTACGCGAATACTGTTAAAAAATGGTATATCAAGGTTGTGGACCCTGTAAAGGTCACAATTTTAATTTGATTTTGATGAAACTTGAAATTCATGGTTATAACCCAAAGATCTTGGTTCTTTTCGATATTTGCGCATAACGGATTGTAACGTCCTGAATTATGGCCCCTGGTTATACGCAAAATCCCCCTTTCTTTAGCTTGTGGTCCCTCTGGAGGTCACAATTATTATCCCATTTAAAAAAACGTTTGATTATATCACCGTTACACTGTAAGGAAGGTTGAGTTTGAATTTCGGGAAAATCGGACCAAAATTGACAGACAAAATGGCCGCCGTTTGTACGCGAATACTGTTAAAAAAATGATATATCATGGTTGTGGACCCTGTATAGGTCACAATTTTAATTCGATTTTGATGAGGAAGGTTGAGTTCTAATTTCGTGAAAATCGTACCAAAATTGACGGACGAAATGGTCGCCGTTTGTACGCGAATAGTGTAAAAATATGGTATATCATGGTTGTGGACTCTCTACAGGCCACAATTCTTATCCGATTTTGACGAAAAGTCACATTTCTAGGTTGTGTACCGTCACACCATAATCATTGTCGGTTTCGAATTTCATTAATATCAGACTGGAACTGACCAACTAAATGGCTGCTCCCAATACAGTATGAAATACAGGACTTAAAGATGTAGGAAAAATCACTTTCGGTATTGCTTGTTCTCTGTCCATCTCTCGAAAATGTGGGCGTATCCTGCCTGGCAGTGCCAGCCTATCTTTTAAATTTTAGCACAAAAGGCCCGGGGACCTGAGATGCACCACTGTACTTAAAGCAGCATGTATACTTAAAGGGCCATCATTTTTGCAGTTATTCTTTGATTTTGATTTCCTTTCACCAGCATGTTGCCAGAACATATGGGAAGCAAATACAAAATGCCTTGTGGTGATATCCGAAGTTTCTCCCTTATATTGAACACAGATCACCAAATATTCATGGGCCGTCACCCACGAAACAAGGGCGAAAGTTATTTTTAGTCCTTCTCTCCCTTTCCCTTTTTCCCCCTTTTGCATGGCGATTTTTGTTGAATTTTTGGTGTAGAATCGAAGAAAAGGGTTTGAAAATACATTTTCTGCCAGGTTTTGGTGAATATTCATGATTTTGAGGCGGAAGGATACAAGAGTTGTGAGGTTGGTTACGTTGAAAGGGAGGGTCGAAAATAGCAAGGTTAGCTGTCTCTACTTCCAGCTTGTCTATCTCAAGTTTTTCATGAAGAACCTCATACATGCTTTTGGGCAAGAGTTTGCCACATGTTGCTCCATCTGTGACAGAAAGCGTTTTACCCAACGAATATTTGGGAAAAAGTTACAACCGGTCTAAGAGACGAGAATTAACATTAAAGTCAATGGGGCAATAATTAGTGATCTGTGGCCAAATAGAAGAGCCTGGAAATAGCGACCGGAGCCTCCACTAGAGGGCTCAGACAGTGCTGTACACAGCTATGGCCGATTTTCAACCCCACTGTATCTGTTTTTGGGTCATATATTCGCGGAGCTGGTACAGACTTTTGCAACAGAATCAAAGTCGGACAATGTGTGATTATTTCAGACAAGGGCCAAGCGCGCCTGGAAATATGGTTTATGGTGGATGACATGCGGTAAGTTGTTTTTTATTTTATTGTCGAAGTTTGCTTTTATTTTTAAATTGTCCCATACGCGCATATTCGCTCAAAGTGTTGCTTACAATCGTGAATATAAACATTAAATTAGTGATAAAAAATATTGCTGGGGGCGGGACCCCACGTGGAAATTGACAATTCCTGGAAATTCGCACTGTGTTGGCTTCCATAGGGACGCAACTCCACCACAAATATGGGTACAGACCACTGTTAATAGCTTGACTGATTTTGACAAAAAGAAATGTCATCGAGTGACTAGTGTGTATAATTAGACTTATAAGTATAATTTGAAATGCAGATGTTATTTTTGAAAGTTTAATTAATACGGTCCATTATAATTGACATCATTACAGTTCCATAATGAATGCTAAGGAGCACAAATTGACAAAGAGTCCTGAGATTAAAATTTTTACATTTTTATGCCCAGGAGAGTGTATCTTGGGAAGAAAATATGTTTGTGCCCGTTGCAAAAGTTATTATTTATAATTTATCAAATTCATATATAAATATAATACATAATTTTATTCTTTAAATGTTATCAGATAAATAAGTAGCTGTTTTTCTTTCTGAGTGTGTTATAGTCTATTGCTCTACCCAGTTAATAATTTTTAATTTATCAGCATTATGCATACACGAACAATACCATTTTGGCATGGATAATGATATTGCTGTGCTGACTATATAAGCCATTACATTATATAATTTTTTAAAATCTTATATATTTTCAGTTATTAGTATGGTAGACCTATATTTTAGTACCCAGTGCCGGTTTGGAGAGAAAATATCTGTTTATATTTACATTGAATTGATCTGTTTACTACAGTTACCTATATAAATCGCCGATAAATAATATTCATTCAATTCTTATTTTATTTATTATCTTTTTTTTTTTTTTTTTTTTTTTTTTTTGTTATTTTATTTATTTGTTTTTATTATTATTATTTTTTTTTTGGTGGGGGGGGGGCATTATTAATATTATTATATTATGTTATTTGTAATATTCTGACACTGTCAGTTAGCTACATAAATGTTTGATAAGTAGTTTTATTATACTAGTTTAGGTTTATTTAAATTATTTTTATTTTATGGGGTGGTAGTGGTGTTGGGGCAGGGAGGAGAGTATTATAAATTTTATGATATAGAAATATGGGTATATGGCAGGGATCTTAATCGGCTGTTTTTAGCCGATTGATCTTTAATCTAGCCGAATCGTAAAACAATGAATCGGCCACTATGGTATCATATATCAATCAACTTTCGGCCGATTTAGAAAGAGTTAATTATCATGCTCATGCTGATTGAACAACAAGCCACTACGCCTACGGTGTCATATATCAATCTACTTTCGGCCGATTACGAAGAGGTAATTATTACTCGTGGATTAATTAACCCATCTTAAGAGTCAATCAATACAATGAATACCTTCAGTGTCGATCCTTCTCGGCTCATTTCGTAAATAAACAACTTTGTTGAGTTAATTCATGCCAAGTACGGTAGAAGAATAGCCGAAAATAATGGCGGCGTTGACCTTGAACTTCAAGCATGCAGGTAGTCATTGTATTTGGAAGTTCCAAAAGCTTGAGATCCTCTCGCGTCCAATATAGGTCACCCAAAGTTGAAGACTAAAAGATATTTTAGATCCGAATAGTTAGCTCCTTTCAAACATCTTTCGTTTGATAAAAATTCACAGAAAATGTTTTGTCTCATATAGGTTATTAAAATCTACTTTTTGCGAGAACTGGTAACACTAGAAATAAACTATTCTGAATCGCAATTGGCCACGTGACCTTTCGCCCGTACGGCATATTTCCGAGCCCCGACTATTCACGGAAAATAATTTGTGCTACATTGTTTTATTATTACAAATATACTTTACGTATAAAATAATCAAAAAACGAACGTATTTGTATTTGCTTGTAGTTTTTCTTTTTACTAAATAATTCTAACTTCCGTTTGTTTGGATGAAAGCAAAAGTAGATTATTCATTATGGTATATGGATAAATAATTTTATATTATGTATTTATTTATGTCTTTCTTTTTTTAATATTTTGTGAACGTGTACTTTTGTGTTATTTTTAGTGTTTGAATAATCAGAAACAAAGTCTTGTTTAAATATGTTGATTCCATTGTATAATATTTTAAATGATTGTGTCTAATTTATACCCTAAAGTTAAAGTTTACATACTTTTTTAATCTTCTGTACCGTTATTACAAACATTATAAAATAATCTTCTAGGGCTATATATGTGAAGTGTTTGCATGGTTGTGTTGGTGAGTAAATCGGCTTAATTTTGGTGAAATAATTATGTCTGTAGGACTTTTGGTTTCTGAGATACAGACAGGGTTCCCGCGGTCCTTGAAAATCCTTGAATATCCTTCAATTTAAAATTTCATTTTCAAGGTCTTGAATATCCTTGAATTTCGCGGAAATAAGAAAATATCCTTGAATTTCAGTTGAGATCCTTAATTTTGATGGTAATACTGGTAAGTTGATCTTAAAAAACTGTTTAGATTATAAGAATGCTGGTTATACTAAACAATAACTCTGACGTATACCTGTCAATAAACTGATCTAAATAAACAGCTGTGTTTTGTCACGTAATAACAAGACAAGCCAATGACATTTACCGTTAGGCAACCAAATACTCTCACGTGACTCCATTGTCCAATTAACATACTAGAAGCCACTACACTGACTAATCAAAATCGGTATTAGTAATTACATTAAACAATGCATAATAAGGAAAAGGGAAATAACTCTGTTTTAAAAATGGCGGGAGTTTTCCCCGGTGTGCCGAAAGTTGATCTGTAATAATAAAAAACAGTTTATGTCTTCAATTGTAACGATAGTTGGTAATGTTTTGGTTGTTTTTAAGATGAAAAATTGTAACTTTAGGCTAAAAATATCCTTGAAAATCCTGGAATTTGACGTATAATTATCCTTGAATATCCTTGAAAAAATGTTTGACGAAGCCGCGGGAACCCTGACAGAGTGGGGTTGAAAATTGAAGCAAAATGGCCAATTTCGCAAACACGGGGTCTGCCAGTTCGCGTTACTAAACGGACTGTAACTCAGCCAATTCTGCACCGATTTTGATAAACTTGGTGTTGTTACAATACTGAAATGTACAGCTTTCAGAAAACATCAAGCTCCTAGAGAAAAAAATAATATTTTAAAATAGCTGCCGGTCGCTACTTGAAAACATGTCGAATAAAATAACTTCTTACTTTCCAAAATCCTCGGACATGGAATATCCCAGCTAGTGGGACCGTTCCAGAAAATTTTAAGACTGGTACTGTGTCTAATGTCTCTCAAAATAACACTTCTAAATGGGGACCATCGCCGTCACTAGTTCGAAAATTACATACAAAAAGAACCGTAGAAAAGTGGGTCAAAAATAACGTAGCAAAATCCAATGCTGACGTGTGGTTAACATACGAAGAAAACGATGGTTTGTGACTACACTAAAATGTGAACTCTGTATAAAGTATTCTAAAATATCAAATATATGAGGGAATTTTCCACTGCATGGAATAATAGTATTTGTCAGGCTGAAAATCGGAAATGTCCGGCTGAAAATCAGTTCAGCCTGACATGATGGCAGACTGAACCTTAGCAAATATTTCAAGGCTTGTATACATGTTACTTTTGATATTTGCGCATATCGAATTGTAACTTAATGAATTATGGCCAATGATTGTAGGAAAAATCACTTTATTTTTAGCTTTTTCTCTATCCATCTGGCAAAAATGTGGGCGTATTCTGTCTGGGAGCCGCAGGTTGTCCCCCTTTTCAGAAAACCTTGTCAAAATGATAAGAGGCTACAGTACCGTAGGGGTTTATTGAAGACATGGCTGCTGTGTGGGATTATGTCCACGCTTTGGTGCAGGGCAGAGGGCCTGACAAGGACAGCTGTCTAGCTTTGTACACATTGGCATGCACGTAAAGGATCCCTTGGCAGTTGGAGTTCAGTATAACAGTAGGCTTTAGTGCAGCTCTTTGTGGCGTAGCCTGGTAGTCGTGCAAAACAATAAGATGTTAAACTCTGTTTCATTTCCATGCTTTGTGTTGCTATCTTGGAAAAGATGTAATATACTTGTAATATGCATTATATCACTTAAAACAGGACATTGTCTCGATGCTAATACCAATTTAAGAGAAGTTAATTTGTCTGGTAATCCTATTAAGTCATTAAAGGTTAGTTACTTTCCATTCTTTTATTTCACTACTGGTCGTAGTCGTAGAGACTTTCAGGGGATGTTCAGGTGGGCTATCGATGACCTTGAACCAAATTTCTGCCTAATTGATCAATAACGTTGCAGTTCATAATGATGATAATCTTCATATATTTTAATTTTTGTGCTAAGCCACCATTTTCTATTCACAACTATTTGGCGTTGACCATTTGTATTGGTGTTTATGTGTGAATAACGTGACCTTGATGCTGACCCTGACTTCCATCGAGCTTGTGCCCTTTCAGTCCTTCACGTTTATAACATTGTGCGGGAGCCATAAAAAGCTCCTGCCAATTTCAAAAATGAGAAAAAAGCTCCCGTAGTCTTTTTATACGCCCACATTTTCATGTGGACGTATATTGTCGTCGCCCCTGTCTGTCCGTCCGTCCGTCCACAACTGTTTGTGAACAGTCTACAGGTCACAATTTTTATCTGATTTCAATGAAACTTGAAATATAGGTTTATCACCCCAAGATCTCGGTTCCTTTTGATATTGGCATGTATCGGACAGTAACTTCAGGGATTATGTCCCCTGATTGTACGAAAAATCACTTTTTATACGCCCACATTTTTATGTGGACGTATATTGTCGTCGCCCCTGTCCGTCTGTCCGTCCGTCCGTCCGTCCGTCCACATTTTTTTGTGAACAGTCTACAGGTCACAATTTTTATCCGATCTCAATTAAACTTAAAATATAGGTTTATCAGGATAAGATCTCGGTTCCTTTCGATAATGGCATGTATCGGACTGTAACTTCATGGGTTACGAAAAATCACGTTTTTTAGCTTGTGAACAGCGTAGAGGTCACAATTTTGAACCGATTTGGATGAAACTTGACATGTATGTTTATAACCCAAAGATCTTGGTTCCTTTCGATATTTGCGCCCATCGGATCGTAACTTCCTGAATTATGGCCCCTGATTGTCCGAAAAATCGCCCTTTTAACTTGTGGTCCCTCTGGAGGTCACAATTGTTATCCGATTTAAAAAATCGTTTGATTATATCACCGTTGCATGGTTTTGAAGGTTGAGTTCGAATTTCGTGAAAATCGGACCAAAATTGACGGACAAAATGGCCGCCGTTTGTACGCGAATAGTGTGAAAATATGTTATATCAAGGTTGTGGACCTTATAGAGGTCACAATTTTGAACCGATTTTGATGAAACTTGACATGTATGTTTATAACCCAAAGATCTTGGTTCCTTTCGATATTTGCGCCCATCGGATCGTAACTTCCTGAATTATGGCCCCTGATTGTCTGAAAAATTGCCCTTTTTAGCTTGTGGTCCCTCTGGAGTTCAAAATTGTTATCGGATTTAAAAAAACGTTTGATTATATCACCGTTCCATGGTTATGAAGGTCGAGTTCGAATTTCGTGAAAATCGGACCAAAATTGACGGACAAAATGGCCGCCGTTTGTAAGCGAATAGTGTGAAAATATGTTATATATCAAGGTTGTGGACCTTATAGAGGTCACAGTTTTGAACCAATTTTGATGAAACTTGACATGTATGTTTATAACCCAAAGATCTTGGTTCCTTTCGATATTTGCGCCCATCGGGTCATTACTTCCTGAATTATGTCCCCGGATTGTCAAAAAAATCGCTTTTGTTAGCTTTTGGTCCCTCTGGAGGTCAAAATTATTATCCGATTTAAAAAAACGTTTGACTATAACACCGTTACATGGTAATGAAGAGAGAGGCTGAATTACGTGAAAATCGGACTAGAATTGACGGACAAAATGGCCGTCGTTTGTACAAGAATAGTGTGAAAACATGTTATATCAAGGTTGTGGACCCTATAGAGGTCACAATTTTGAACCGATTTTGATGAAACTTGACATGTATGTTTATAACCCTAAGATCTTGGTTCCTTTCGATATTTGTGCCCATCGGGTCATTACTTCCTGAATTATGTCCCCTGATTGTACGAAAAATCACCCTTTTTAGCTTGTGGTCCCTCTGGAGGTCACAATTATTATCTGATTTAAAAAAAAACGTTTGATTATAAAAACCAAACAAATTCTAATGATTTTCTGATAATTCCTTAATATGCGACAACTCTTGTTGACTGCCCGGACGACTTGGCTGCTGTGTGGGCGTATGTTTCGTTGCCTGGCAACCTATTTTTTAGCTTGTGAACACTGTAGAGGTCACAATGTTAACCGATTGTTTATAACTCAAAGATCTTGCTTCCTTTCGATATTTGCGCATATCGGATGGTAACTTCTTGAATTAAGGCCCCTGATTGTTCGAAAAATTGCCTTTTTATACGCCCACATTTTTATGTGGACGTATATTGTCGTCGCCCCTGTCCGTCCGTCCACAATTTGTTTGTGGACTCTCTACAGGTCACAATTCTTATCCGATTTTGACGAAACTTGAAATATAGATTTATCCCCGAAAGATCTCGGCTGCTTTCGATGTTGGCATGTATCGGATGAAAACTTCATGGATTATGGCCCCTGATTGTACGAAAAATCACATTTTTAGCTTGTGGACCCTATAGAGGTCACAATTTTGAACCGATTTTGATGAAACTTGACATGCATGTTTATAACCCAAAGATCTTGGTTCCTTTCGATATTTGTGCCTATCGGAATGTAATTTCCTGAATTATGGCCCCTGATTGTCCGAAAAATCACCCTTTTTAGCTTGTGGTCCCTCTGGAGGTCACAATTATTATCCGATTTAAAAAATGGTTTGATTATATCACCGTTACACCCTAAGGAAGGTTGAGTTCGAATTTCGGGAATATCGGACGGAAATTGCCATACAAAATGGCCGCCGTTTGTACGCGAATACTGTTAAAAAATGGTATATCAAGGTTGTGGACCCTGTAGAAGTCACATTTTTTATTTGATTTTGTTGAAACTTGAAATTCATGGTTATAACCCAAAGATCTTGGTTCCTTTCGATATTTGCGCATATCGGAACGTAACTTCCTGAATTATGTCCCCTGATTATACGCAAAATCGCCTTATTTTAGCTTGAAGGTTGAGTTCGAATTTCGGGAAAATCGGACCAAAATTGCCATACAAAATGGCCGCCGTTTGTACGTGAATATTGTTAAAAAATTGTATATCATGGTTGTGGACCCTGTAGAGGTCACAATTTTAATTCGATTTTGATGAAACTTGAAATGCATGGTTATAACCTAAAGATCTTGGTTCCTTTCGTTATTTGCGCATATCGGATCGTAACTTCCTGAATTATGGCCCCTGATTGTCCGAAAAATCGCCTATGGTCCCTCTGGAGGTCACAATTATTATCCGATTTGAAAAAACGTTTGACTCTATCACCGTTACACCCTATGAAAGGTTGAGTTTGAATTTCGAGAAAATTGGACCATAATTGCCAGAAAAAATGGCCGCCGTTTGTACGCGAACAGTGTAAAAATATGGTATGTCAAAGTTGTGGACCCTGTAGAGGTGACAATTTTAATTCGATTTTGATGAAACCTGAAATTCTTGTTTATAACCTAAAGATCTTTATTCTTTTCGATATTTGCGCATATCAAATTGTAACTTTATGAATTATGGCCTTTGATTCTAGGAAAAATCACTTTCGGTATTGCTTGTTCTCTGTCTATCTCTTGAACAATTGTTATCTGATTTTAAAAAAAACTCTGATTATATTACTGTTGCACCGTAAGGAAGGTTGAGTTCGAATTTCGTGAAAATCGTACCAAAATTGCCAGACGAAATGGTCACCGTTTGTACGCGAATTGTGTAAAAATATGGTATATCATGGTTGTGGACTCTCTACAGGTCACAATTCTTATCCGATTTTGACGAAAAGTAACATTTCTAGGTTGTGTACCGTCACACCATAATCATTGTCGGCTTCGAATTTCATGAATATCAGACTGGAACTGACCAACAAAATGGCTGCTCCCAATACAGTATGAAATACAGGACTTAATGATGTAGGAAAAATCACTTTCGGTATTGCTTGTTCTCTATCCATCTCTCAAAAATGTGGGCGTATCCTGCCTGGCAGGCCCAGCCTATCTTTTTAGCTTGTGGCCCCTCTTGAGGACAAAATTATTGTCCAATTTAAAAAAACGTCTGATTATATCACCATTACACCATATAGAAGGTTGTGTTGGAATTTCATGAAAATCGGAACAAAATTGACGGACAAAATGGCCGCCGCTTGTACTCGAAAAGTGTAAAAATATGGCCCCTGATTGTATGAAAAATCACGCTTTTAGCTTGTGGACCCTATGGAAGTCACAATTAAGAACTGATTTTGATGAAACTTGACATGTATGTTTATAACCCAAAGATCTTAGTTCCTTTCGATATTTGCGCCCATCAGATCGTAAATTCCTGAATTATGGCCCCTGTTTGTCCGAAAAATCACCCTTTTTATACGCCCACATTTTCATATGGACGTATTATGTCGTCGCCCCTGTCCGTCCGGACGTCCGTCCGTCCGTCCACAATTTGTTTGTGGACTCTCTACAGGTCACAATTCTTATCCGATTTTGACGAAACTTGAAATATAGGTTTATCCCCATAAGATCTCGGTTCCTTTCGATATTGGCATGTATCGGATCAAAACTTCATGGATTATGGCCCCTGATTGTACGAAAAATCACGTTTTTAGCTTGTGGACCCTATAGAGGTCACAATTTTGAACCGATTTTGATGAAACTTGACATGCATGTTTGTAACCCAAAGATCTTGGTTCCTTTCGATATTTGCGGCTTTCGGAATGTAATTTCCTGAATTATGGCCCCTGATTGTCCGAAAAATCACCCTTTTTAGCTTGTGGTCCCTCTGGAGGTCACAATTATTATTCGATTTAAAAAACCGTTTGATTATATCACCGTTATACCCTAAGGAAGGTTGAGTTCAAATTTCGGGAAAATCGGACGAAAATTGCCATACAAAATGGCCGCCGTTTGTACGCGAATACTGTTAAAAAATGGTATATCAAGGTTGTGGACCCTGTGGAGGTCACAATTTTGATTCGATTTTGATGAAAATTCAAATTCATGGTTATAACCCAAAGATCTTGCTTCCTTTCGATATTTGCGCATATCGGATCGTAACTTCCTGAATTATGGCCCCTGATTATACGCAAAATCGCCTTTTTTTTAGCTTGGAGGTCACAATTATTATTTGATTTAAAAAAACGTTTGATTATATCACCGTTACACGCTAAGGAAGGTTGAGTTCGAATTTCGGGAAAATCGGACGAAAATTGCCATACAAAATGGCCGCTGTTTGTATGCGAATACTGTTAAAAAATGGTATATCACTGTTGTGGACCCTGTGGAGGTCACAATTTTGATTCGATTTTGATGAAACTTGAAATTCATGGTTATAACCCAAAGATCTTGGTTCCTTTCGATAATTGCGCATATCGAATCGTAACTTCCTGAATTATGGCCCCTGATTATACGCAAAATTGCCTTTTTTATACGCCCACATTTTTATGTGGACGTATATTGTCGTCGCCCCTGTCCGTCCGGACGTCCGTCCGTCCGGACGTCCGTCCGTCCGTCCACAATTTGTTTGTGGACTCTCTACAGGTCACAATTCTTATCCGATTTTGACGAAACTTGAAATATAGGTTTATCCCCAAAAGATCTCGGTTCCTTTCGATATTGGCATGTATCGGATGAAAACTTCATGGATTATGGCCCCTGATTGTACGAAAAATCACGTTTTTAGCTTGTGGACCCTATAGAGGTCACAATTTTGAACCGATTTTGATGAAACTTGACATGCATGTTTATAACCCAAAGATCTTGGTTCCTTTCGATATTTGCGGCTTTCGGAATGTAATTTCCTGAATTATGGCCCCTGATTGTCCGAAAAATCACCCTTTTTAGCTTGTGGTCCCTCTGGATGTCACAATTATTATTCGATTTAAAAAACCGTTTGATTATATCACCGTTACACCCTAAGGAAGGTTGAGTTCGAATTTCGGGAAAATCGGACGAAAATTGCCATACAAAATGGCCGCCGTTTGTACGCGAATACTGTTAAAAAATGGTATATCAAGGTTGTGGACCCTGTGGAGGTCACAATTTTGATTCGATTTTGATTAAACTTCAAATTCATGGTTATAACCCAAAGATCTTGCTTCCTTTCGATATTTGCGCATATCGGATCGTAACTTCCTGAATTATGGCCCCTGATTATACGCAAAATCGCCTTTTTTTTAGCTTGGAGGTCACAATTATTATTCGATTTAAAAAACCGTTTGATTATATCACCGTTACACCCTAAGGAAGGTTGAGTTCGAATTTCGGGAAAATCGGACGAAAATTGCCATACAAAATGGCCGCCGTTTGTACGTGAATACTGTTAAAAAATGGTATATCAAGGTTGTGGACCCTGTGGAGGTCACAATTTTGATTCGATTTTGATGAAACTTGAAATTCATGGTTATAACCCAAAGATCTTGCTTCCTTTCGATATTTGCGCATATCGGATCGTAACTTCCTGAATTATGGCCCCTGATTATACGCAAAATTGCCTTTTTTTTAGCTTGGAGGTCACAATTATTATCCGATTTAAAAAAACGTTTGATTATATTACCGTTACACCGTAAGGAAGGTTGAGTTTGAATTTCGGGAAAATCAGACCAAAATTGCCACACAAAATGGCCGCCGTTTGTACGCGAATACTGTTAACAAATGGTATATCAAGGTTGTGGACGTTGTAAAGGTCACAATTTTAATTCGATTTTGATGAAACTTGAAATTCATGGTTATAACCCAAAGATCTTGGTTCTTTTCGATATTTGCGCATATCGGATCGTAACTTCCTGAATAATGGCCCCTTTTTATACGCAAAATCCCCCTTTCTTTAGCTTGTGGTCCCTCTGGAGGTCACAATTATTATCCAATTTAAAAAAACGTTTGATTATATCACCGTTACACTGTAAGGAAGGTTGAGTTTGAATTTCGGGAAAATCGGACCAAAATTGACAGACAAAATGGTCGCCGTTTGTACGCGAATACTGTTAAAAAAATGATATATCATGATTGTGGATCCTGTATAGGTCACAATTTTAATTCGATTTTGATGAGGATGGTTGAGTTCTAATTTCGTGAAAATCGTACCAAAATTGCCGGACGAAATGGTCGCCGTTTGTACGCGAATAGTGTAAAAATATGGTATATCATGGTTGTGGACTCTCTACAGGTCACAATTCTTATCCGATTTTGATGAAAAGTCACATTTCTAGGTTGTGTACCGTCACACCATAATCATTGTCGGTTTCGAATTTCATTAATATCAGACTGGAACTGACCAACTAAATGGCTGCTCCCAATATAGTATGAAATACAGGACTTAATAAAGATGTAGGAAAAATCACTTTCGGTATTGCTTGTTCTCTGTCCATCTCTCGAAAATGTGGGCGTATCCTGCCTGGCAGTGCCAGCCTATCTTTTTTGCTTGGAGGTCACAATTATTATCCGATTTAAAAAAACGTTTGATTATATTACCGTTACACCGATTATATTACCGTTACAGACAAAATGGCCGCCGTTTGTAAGCGAATACTGTTAAAAAAAATGATATATCATGATTGTGGATCCTGTATAGGTCACAATTTTAATTCGATTTTGATGAGGATGGTTGAGTTCTAATTTCGTGAAAATCGTACCAAAATTGCCGGACGAAATGGTCGCCGTTTGTACGCGAATAGTGTAAAAATATGGTATATCATGATTGTGGACTCTCTACAGGTCACAATTCTTATCCGATTTTGATGAAAAGTCACATTTCTAGGTTGTGTACCGTCACACCATAATCATTGTCGGTTTCAAATTTCATTAATATCAGACTGGAACTGACCAACTAAATGGCTGCTCCCAATACAGTATGAAATACAGGACTTAATAAAGATGTAGGAAAAATCACTTTCGGTATTGCTTGTTCTCTGTCCATCTCTCGAAAATGTGGGCGTATCCTGTCTGGCAGTGCCAGCCTATCATTTTTAGATTGTGGTCCTTCTGAAGGTCAAAATTATTATCCGATTTATAAGACCGTTTGATTATATCATTGTTTTCAATGAATTTTGATAATTGTACAGCTAATTCCATAATATTAAATGTTTTGTATACTAAATGTTAGCATGGGGCAGAACTTTATAAAAAAACAAACAAATTCTAATGATTTTTATACGCCCACATTGAAATGTGGTCGTATATTGTCGTCGCCCCCCGTCCGTCCGGACACTCTAGAGGCTAAAGTTAATATCCGATTGACTCTTAATTTATACACAGTGTTTAAGGTCATGAGACAAAGAAACCTATTGTTTTTCAGCGATTTCCGATAATAACTACCAGAGTTATGGCCCTTGATCACTTCAAAAAATCTTGTGGACGCTCTTAAGGCCAAAGTTAATATCCGATTGACTTTAAATTTATACCCAGTGTTTAAGATCATACGACGAAGAACCCTATTGATGTTCAGTGATTTCTGATGATTAGTTCCAGAGTTGTGGCCCTTGATCACTTCAAAAAATCTTATGGACGCTCTAGAGGCCAAAGTTGATATCCGATTGACTTTAAATTTATACACAGTGTCTAAGGTCATAAGACAAAGAAGTCTATTGATTTTCAGCGATTTCTGATAATTAGTGCCAGAGTTATGACCCTAGTTCACTTCAAAAAATCTTGTGGGTGCTCTAGAGGCCAAAGTAAATTTCCGATTGACTTCAAATTTATACACAGTGTTTAAGGTCATGAGACGAAGAAACCTACTGGATTTCTTTGATTTCTGATAATTAGTGCCAGAGTTGTAGTCCTTGATCACTTCAAAAAATCTTGTGGATGCTCTAGAGGCCAAACTTATCATCCGATTGACTTCAGATTGATACACAGAGTTTAAGGTGTTGAAACGAACAAATATTTTGATTTTCAATGAATTTTGATAACTGAACAGCTCAATCCATCATATTAAATGTTTCCTATACTAATTGTTGGTGTGGGGCAGAACTTTATAAAAAGCAAACAAATTCTAATGATTTTCTGATAATTAAATAGTGAGTTGTTACTCTTAATCAGATTTTAGTGTATTATAAATGTTTCATTACCGAAAAAAGTAAAAATATGCGACAACTCTTGTTGACAGCCCGGACGATTTAGCTGCTGTGGGCGTATTTTTCATTGCCTGGTCTATATGGCGATTTGCACAGTAAAGATTAAAAGGAATAATATGCCATTTATCTATTTCGATTCATACCAAGGGACCATTTTATGAATTTAAAATTCATATATTGGCATTGCTTAGCAGATTTGCTCCTTCATATGAGTGTTTACATAACAGTACCCTGAAATAGCAAAAATGAGCCTCAGATATTGCATGATAAATAATGCCCATTTAAGGTTTAGAAATGACTGTTTGACTTTTTTATACGCTCACATTTTCATGTGGACGTATATTCTCGTCGCCCCTGTCCGTCCCAATACAATATGAAATACAGGACTTAATGATGTAGGAAAAATCAATATCGGTATTGCTTGTTCTCTATCCATCTCTCAAAAATGTGGGCGTATCCTGCCTGGCAGTGCCAGCCTATCTTTTAGCTTGGAGGTCACAATTATTATTCGATTAAAAAAAAACGTTTGATTATATCACCGTTACACCCTAAGGAAGGTTGAGTTCGAATTTCGGGAAAAAGCGGACGAAAATTGCCATACAAAATGGCCGCCGTTTGTGGACGTATATTCTCGTCGCCCCTGTCCGTCCCAATACAATATGAAATACAGGACTTAATGATGTAGGAAAAATCAATATCGGTATTGCTTGTTCTCTATCCATCTCTCAAAAATGTGGGCGTATCCTGCCTGGCAGTGCCAGCCTATCTTTTAGCTTGGAGGTCACAATTATTATTCGATTAAAAAAAAACGTTTGATTATATCACCGTTACACCCTAAGGAAGGTTGAGTTCGAATTTCGGGAAAAAGCGGACGAAAATTGCCATACAAAATGGCCGCCGTTTGTACGCGAATACTGTTAAAAAATGGTATATCAAGGTTGTGGACCCTGTGGAGGTCACAATTTTGATTCGATTTTGATGAAACTTGAAATTCATGGTTATAACCCAAAGATCTTGCTTCCTTTCGCTATTTGCGCATATCGGATCGTAACTTCCTGAATTATGGCCCCTGATTATACGCAAAATCGCCTTTTTATACGCCCACATTTTCATGTGGACGTATTATGTCGTCGCCCCTGTCCGTCCGTCCGTCCACAATTTGTTTGTGGACTCTCTACAGGTCACAATTCTTATCCGATTTTGACGAAACTTGAAATATAGATTTATCCCCAAAAGATCTAGGTTCCTTTCGATATTGGCATGTATCGGATCAAAACTTCATGGATTATGGCCCCTGATTGTACCAAAAATCACGTTTTTAGCTTGTGGACCCTATAGAGGTCACAATTTTGAACCGATTTTGATGAAACTTGACATGCATGTTTGTAACCCAAAGATCTTGGTTCCTTTCGATATTTGCGGCTATCGAAATGTAATTTCCTGAATTATGGCCTCTGATTGTCCGAAAAATCACCCTTTTTAGCTTGTGGTCCCTCTGGAGGTCACAATTATTATTCGATTTAAAAAACCGTTTGATTATATCACCGTTACACCCTAAGGAAGGTTGAGTTCGAATTTCGGGAAAATCGGACGAAAATTGCCATACAAAATGGCCGCCGTTTGTACGCGAATACAGTTAAAAAATGGTATATCAAGGTTGTGGACCCTGTGGAGGTCACAATTTTGATTCAATTTTGATGAAACTTGAAATTCATGCTTATAACCCAAAGATCTTGGTTCTTTTCGATATTTGCGCATATCGGATCGTAACTTCCTGAATTATGGCCCCTGGTTATATGCAAAATCGCCTTTTCTTACGCCCACATTTTTGAGAGATGGATAGAGAACAAGCAATACCGAAAGTGATTTTTCCTACATCATTAAGTCCTGTATTTCATACTGTATTGGGAGCAGCCATTTTGTTGGTCAGTTCCAGTCTGATATTCATGATATTCGAAGCCGACAATGATTATGGTGTGACAGTACACAACCTAGAAATGTTACTTTTCGTCAAAATCAGATAAGAATTGTGACCTGTAGAGAGTCCACAACCATGATATACCATATTTTTACACTATTCGCGTACAAACGGTGACCATTTCGTCCGGCAATTTTGGTACGATTTTCACGAACTTCGAACTCAACCTTCCTTACGGTGCAACAGTAATATAATCAGAGTTTTTTTTTTAAATCAGATAATAATTGTTCGAGAGATAGACAGAGAAGAAGCAATACCGAAAGTGATTTTTCCTACAATCAAAGGCCATAATTCATTAAGTTACAATTTGATATGCGCAAATATCGAAAAGAATAAAGATCTTTAGGTTATAAACAAGCATTTCAGGTTTCATCAAAATCGAAAAAATTAAAATTGTCACCTCTACAGGGTCCACAACTTTGACATACCATATTTTTACACTGTTCACGTACAAACAGCGGCCATTTTTTCTGGCAATTAGAGTCCAATTTTCTCGAAATTCAAACTCAACCTTCCGTAGGGTGTAACTGTGATAGAGTCAAACGGTTTTTCAAATCAGATAATAATTGTGACCTTCAGAGGGACCTTAGGCGAATTTTTCGGACAATCAGGGGCCATAATTCAGGAAATTACATTCCGATAGCCGCAAATATTGAAAGGAACCAAGATCTTTGGGTTACAAACATGCATGTCAAGTTTCATCAAAATCGGTTCAAAATTGTGACCTCTATAGGGTCCACAAGCTAAAAACGTGATTTTTCGTACAATCAGGGGCCATAATCCATGAAGTTTTGATCCGATACATGCCAATATCGAAAGCAGCCGAGATCTTTTAGGGATAAACCTATATTTCAAGTTTCGTCAAAATCGGATAAGAATTGTGACCTGTAGAGAGTCCACAAACAAATTGTGGACGTCCGGACGGACAGGGGTGACGACATAATACGTCCACATGAAAATGTGGGCGTATAAAAACGTTTGATTATATCACCGTTACACCGTAAGGAAGGTTGAGTTTGAATTTCGGGAAAATCGGACCAAAATTGACAGACAAAATGGACGCCGTTTGTACGCGAATACTGTTAAAAAAATGGTATATCATGGTTATGGACCCTGTATAGGTCACAATTTTAATTCGATTTTGATGAGGAAGGTTGAGTTCTAATTTTTGGAAAATCATACCAAAATTGCCGGACGAAATGGTCGCTGTTTGTATGCGAATGGTGTAAAAATATGGTATATCATGGTTGTGAACTCTCTATAGGTCACAATTCTTATCCAATATTGATGAAAAGTCACATTTCTAGGTTGTGTACCGTCACACCATAATCATTGTCGGCTTCGAATTTCATGAATATCAGACTGGAACTGACCAACTAAATAGCTGCTCCCAATACAGTATGAAATACAGGACTTAATGATGTAGAAAAATCACTTTCGGTATTGCTTGTTCTCTATCCATCCTGCCTGGCAGTGCCAGCCTATCTTTATAGAAAAAAGTCTGGTTTTATCCAGATACTGTATAATAAAACGTTCTCCATTTCCAGATGAAGACTGTCAGGTTTAAGTTATTTACAAGCGTATCACAAATATCGGGTTAGTAGGTGGGCCTTAGGTCATGGATTTTAAAGGATTTTAACACAAAATTAAGCAGTTTTATTCCCTAAAAAGTTATCGGGATTGGCACTTTAAATTGGACACATTCAAGAACACAATATTTACAAAGTATAATTGTGTGCCCTAATTTTCACAGCATTTGGTGTCCAAAATGGGGGGGGCGGCTGCCCCCCAGGCCCCCCTCTCCCAGCTCGTACGCCTATGCAAGTCATTTCAATATTGCGATATTTTTTCAAAATTCTTTAATATATTGTCAGAATTGCGATATTTTGGTGCACCAAGCAAGTGTTGTCGAAAAGCCTTAGAAAAGGGGGTGCTAATCCTCTCCAACAGCAATGAGGCACCCCTTGAGTTTATTACCTTACTGGTTGTTTTAATTAATCATCCTGCATCATACTAAATATATATTTTATTTAACTAGAACCATGTCATGTTCCGTTCCGAGTTCAGAAAAACAGTTGATCATATTACAGCCAATTAGGCCTACTTCTTCAGAAACAAAACACTTTTTATTTTATAATCAGCATATGTATATGAACACAAAAAGTGAATAATGAAATTAATTTTGTTACAATATAACATTTATCAATCATTCATCCACACTACAGTTATTTTCAGTTCTGTATCACCAAACAATTATACAAAAAATTAAACAAAACACGACTGCAGTTGAAGGGTTTTAAAATAAAATAAAATTAAATCATTTTAAAAACAAAAATTTTTTTTACAGTTTTGTAATGCACTGGAGTAAACCCCCAGTTTACGAACCACGCTTGTTAATCTTTGATTTTAAAATGAAATAACACAAGACGTGATAAATTATGTCTTCTTCAAAATATTAAAACCCGAGAAGAGAGCGTAGGCCTACAAATTACTTGTGTTTCCATTCTTGGTAGCTACGTTTCTTCTACATAGTCTACATAAAATTTTATTTTGACCAGTATCATTTACGTCAATCCGAAGTAGGCCCTAATGCCGAATCTGGCTTGTACAGTTTCTCTTCGGGACTCTGAAGTTGTCCCTTCAACTTCCAACTTCAACTACGTCGTCCGCCATTTTGTAAATCTACCGATAGCTTTATAGACATCGACGACCAGCCGCAACTTTACAAATTAAAATTGAACATTGATAATCAAGACTAGATAAATGCCGAAAATAGCATTGTTTTTTTCCGAGGTTTTTTATTTTCACTTTCGACTTTTTTGTTGTCTCGATGTACCAGCCACGAGGTCTCATTGTATACTGTGTGACTGGACATCGACTGGTCCGGATTCACCCGATAAATATGTATATTTCTCAATTAGTCCAATTAACTTTAGTTATTCGGGGGTTTCTAAAGCAAGTTCGGGACTAAATTAAGAGAATATTGCAGTGCATACCGCGGTATATGGCGTCAAACGATATATTGGAATATTGCGGTTTTTCTGAGGGTCTTAAAATTACCCTCAATATAATTTCCAAACCGCGATATATTGATTTATCGAAATTACCGTCCAGCCCTAGGTTAAACCTGTTTACTCATGACAACTGTGCTATAAATGTAACTTCAACAATGATCTGTAGACCGGAAGTAGTCGAAATAATGTCAGATATGTTGAAAACAAAGCAAAAAATGGTTACTTTTAGGAAAAACAGGATTCCTCTGTCTGAGATCATCAGATTAAACCATTTATAGTGTTGAATGGTTCGATACATGGACTATCGTGTATTTTCTGATTTGGAGCGTTTTTGGACACCTGTATCTCAAAAACGTAACCTATAATTTTTTTTAACTTTCTCTATCGAAAGTCCCTTTGATAGTCTTGTGCATGACGCCATCCAATAAGACTTTGAATTGTCTGAAATAGGATTAAAAAAGGACTGTAGTGAAAATAGAAAGTTGAAAAAATGCTCTATGACTTTAGTATTTAAACAGATTTTTACAAAAAGGTCACACATTCAGATAGCTGACCTAATTACAATTCTATGTATAATATTTGTTGAAATATTGAAATTTAATTTTGGGTCATTCCATGTCAAGTGGACCAGTGGTGGGAAACTCACACCCTCAAAAAAATCTGGAAAAAATATGTTAAAGTACATGGTCTAAAACTACCACCAAATACCTTCCTAGGTCAAATATTGGCGGAGATATCACCATTTGAAAAAAAGGTTGCCAATTGGTAATAAAAATTCTGTTATTTCTGTTAGGTTTTCAGCTCCGTCGTTTATATACTTCTAAAGTGTCTAGAACCCCCTAACTTGGCAATATAATAGAACTGCAAACGTAGATTACAATTCTTTGAAAAAATTTGGGGTAGTGGGTATCCCTACTGTAAGGGTTGCCATCAAAGTTGGAAAAAAATAAGCAAGTATTTTATTTTTCACGACTTTGGAGTGCTCTAGAAAAGTCATTGTTGTGTCTAGACGGTAAAAATTGTTATACACTTCCAGACGGTGGAATTTCGATATGGAATTGAATATAGGACCATATGATGTTACATCCCATAGTTATCAGGCCCCAAAGTTGGTTTCCTGCCAAAATCTCGTGAAAATGCCTAATTTTGGTTGCCATTTTGGTTATGTGGGACAAGTGGCAAAATTTTAAAAGTTGGCCCGTGTTCTTTGATATTTTTAATTTTCATCCGAAGTTTGTAAATATACATGTGTTTTTGCCGATTTTAGCATTTCATGAAAAATTGCCTTTTTATGATCTCTGAAAAAAAGCTTCTAAATAGGTTAGACCTACCAAATCCACCATTCTAGATGAATTTTGTGCGTAGATCATGAATATAACATCAGTTCGGATGTAGGATGTAGCAGTGAGTTTTAATTTTACCTTCAAAATGCAACTTTTCGTTATTACAGGTATTAATTACTGCTGGATGATGTACTGTAGTCAAATTTACCAATCTAGGAGAACTTTTTACGTAGATTACGAATATGACATCAGTTCAGACATAGGCTATGCTGTTTTAATTTTATTCTCACTTCAAAATCGGAAAAAAATAAGGGTTTTAATTTTATTCTCACTTCAAAATCGGAAAAAAATAAGGAAAATTCATTTTTTTCCAACTATTCATGAGAAATGTTAGTTTGAAGACCAGGGGTCTGTTTCACGAAATTGTATCATACAGCCTGGTGTGGTTTCAAATCCCCGGTTGTACGTGGCAAGGAGTAGGGTCTCTGGGTACTCCGGTTTCCTCCCACTCCTAAAGACCCCTACGAGCAACCAAATTATTGAAATAAAATTAAACCATATGTTAGTCCCAAAATGACCTAGTTTGTGTCGAGTGGGTAAACCCCATATCTCTCTCTCTCTCTCTCTCACTCTCCAGAATTGGAGTGGTCTAAGTGAGAAATGACCAAGGCCTTAATTTTGAAAGCACCTGGATGCCGCCATAAAGCCATAGTGTAGAACTTGCAGTGTGGTGACTTGGCTGTTCATCTGAAATATATAACAATATTCTGTACTTTATGCATTGTAGGACATTACCAATTTAGTGAGATTACCTAAACTGGGGAATGTAAGTTTTAAAGATCCCCAGTATGAAGCATCACCAGTCAGTATTTTATGTAATTATTCTACTCATGTGTTATATCATCTACCATATATTCAACGACTTGATACATTTGATGTGTCTGTTAAACATTTGGCAGAAATCGCTGAGGTAGGTATTAGAGGTGTTTGTATTTGTCAGTTGTTCTGAGTGATAATTGTGGCAAATTCTGACCAAAATTGTTTATAATTGTTCATCTCACAGCAAAATATGTTCCACTATTTAACTACGTATTTTTATATGCCCATATCATTTCACGTGGACGTTTATTGTGTACCCGCTACAGGTCTCAATTTTTATCTGTTTCCTACGAAACTTGAAATACATGATTATCTCCATAAGATCTTGGTTCCTTTCGATATTGGCGTGTATCGGACTGTAACTTCATGGATTATTGCCCTGATTGTACGAAAAATCGCCTTTTAGTTTTCGATATCCGAAAAATGGCTGCCCCTCGTACGCTAATAGTGTAAAAATATGGTATATCAAGGTTGTTGACCAGGGATCTTAATCGGCTGTTTTTATACGCCACAGGTCACAATTCTTATCTGATTTTGACGAAACTTTAAATATAGGTTTATCCCCATAAGATCTCGGTTCCTTTCGATATTGGCATGTATCGGATCGGAACTTAATGGATTATGGCTCCTGATTGTACGAAATGTCATCTTTTTAGCTTGTGGACCCTATAGAGGTCACAATTTTGGACCGATTGTGATGAAACTTGACATGCATGTTTATAACCCCAAAATCTTGGTTCCTTTCGATATTTGCGCCCATTGGATCATAACTTCCTGAATTATGGCCCCTGATTGTCCGAAAAATCGCCCTTTTTAGCTTGTGGTCCCTCTGGAGGTCAAAATTATTATCCGATTTAAAAAACCGTTTGATTATATCACCGTTACATGGTAATGAACGTTGAGTTCAAATTTCGTGAAAATTGACAAACAAAATGGCCGCCGTTTGTACACGAATAGTGTGAAAATATGTTATATCAAGGTTGTGGACCATATAGAGGTCACAATTTTGAACCGATTTTGATAAAACTTGACATGTATGTTTATAACCCAAAGATCTTGGTTCCTGTCGATATTTGCACCCATCGGATCGTAACTTCCTGAATTATGGCCCCTGATTGTCCGAAAAATTGCCCTTTTTAGCTTGTGGTCCGTCTGGAGGTCCAAATTATTATCCGATTTAAAAAACCGTTCGATTATATTACCGTTATATGGTAATGAAGCTTGAGTCTGAATTTCGTGAAAATTGGACCAAAATTAACATACAAAATGGCTGCCGTTTGTACGCGAATAGTGTGAAAATATGTTATTTCAAGGTTGTGGACCCCATAGAGGTCACAATTTTGAACCGATTGTGATGAAACTTGACATGCATGTTTATAACCCCAAGATCGTGGTTCCTTTTGATATTTGCGGCCATCGGATCGTAACTTCCTGAATTATGGCCCCTGATTGTCCGAAAAATCGTCCTTTTTAGCTTATTATCCGATTTAAAAAAACGTTTGATTATATCACCGTTACATGGTAATGAAGGTTGAGTTCGAATTTCGTGAAAATCGGACCAAAATTGACATACAAAATGACCACTGTTTATACGCGAATAGTGTGAAAATATGTTATTTCAAGGTTGTGGACCCTATAGAGGTCACAATTTTGAACCGATTGTGATGAATGAAACTTGACATGTATGTTTATAAGCCAAAGATCTTGGTTCCTTTCTATATTTGCGGCCTTCGGATCGTAACTTCCTGAATTATGGCCCCTGATTGTCCGAAATATCGCCCTTTTTAGCTTGTGGTCCCTCTGGAGGTCACAATTATTATCCGATTTAAAAAAACGTTTGATTATATCACCGTTACACCCTAAGGAAGGTTGAGATCGAATTTCGCGAATACTGTACGCGAATACTGTTAAAAAATGGTATATCAAGGTTGTGGACCCTGTAGAGGTCACATTTTTAATTCGATTTTGATGAAACTTGAAATTCATGGTTATAACCCAAAGATCTTGGTTCCTTTCGATATTTGCGCATATCGGAACGTAACTTCCTGAATTATGGCCCCTGATTATTTACACAAAATCGCCTTATTTTAGCTTGTGGTCCCTCTGGTGGTCACAATTATTATCCGATTTAATAAAACGGTTGATTATATTACTGTTACACCGTAAGGAAGGTTGAGTTCGAATTTAGGGAAAATCGCACAAAAATTGCCATACAAAATGGCCGCCGTTTGTACGCGAATACTGTTAAAAAATTGTATATCATGGTTGTGGACCCTGTAGAGGTCACAATTTTAGTTCGATTTTGATAAAACTTGAAATTCATGGTTATAACCCAAAGATCTTGGTTCTTTTTGTTGTTTGCGCATATCCGATCGTAACTTCCTGAATTATGGCCCCTGATTGTCCGAAAAATCGCCTATGGTCCCTCTGGAGGTCACAATTATTATCCGATTTGAAAATGTTTGACTCTATCACCGTTACACCCTACGGAAGGTTGAGTTCGAATTTCGAGAAAATTGGACCATAATTGCCAGAAAAAATGGCCTTTGATTGTAGGAAAAATTACTTTCGGTATTGCTTGTTCTCTGTCTATCTCTCGAACAAATATTATCTGATTTAAAAAAAAACTCTGATTATATTACTGTTGCACCGTAAGGAAGGTTTAATTCGAATTTCGTGAAAATCGTACCAAAATTGCTGGACGAAATGGTCACCATTTGTACGCGAATAGTGTAAAAATATGGTATATCATGGTTGTGGACTCTCTACAGGTCACAATTCTTATCCGATTTGGACGAAAAGTAACATTTCTAGGTTGTGTACCGTCACACCATAATCATTGTTGGCTTCGAATTTCATGAATATCAGACTGGAACTGACCAACAAAATGGCTGCTCCCAATACAGTATGAAATACAGGACTTAATGATGTAGGAAAAATCACTTTCGGAATTGCTTGTCCTCTATCCATCTCTCAAAAATGTGGACGTATCCTGCCTGGCAGTGCCAGCCTATCTTTTAGCTTGTTGTCCTTCTGGAGGTCAGAATTATTATCCCATTTAAAAAAAACGTTTGATTATATCACCGTTACATGGTAATTAAGGTTGAGGTCGAATTTTGTACCAAAATTGACTGAGAAAATGGCCGCCGCTTGTACGCGAAGAGTGTAAAAATATGGTATATCAAGGTTGTGAACCCTGTAGAGGTCACAATCTTCATTCAGTTTTGATGAAACTTGAAACACATGTTTACAACTTAACAATCTTAGTTCCTTTCGATATTTGTGCATATCGGATTGTAACTTCCTGAATTATGGCCCCTGATTGTCCGAAAAATCACCCTTTTTAGCTTGTGGTCCCTCTGCGGTCAGAATTATTATCCCATTTAAAAAACCGTTTGATTATATCACCGTTACATCGTAATGAAGGTTGAGGTCGAATTTCGTGAAAATCGAACCAGAATTGACAGCTGCTCTTGTCAGGCCATCCATCCTTCATCACTAACAAGGGGAAACCACGCCAGAAAATCTAGATGAACTTTGTCACCCGGTTAATTAAAACACCTCTGCAGAAAACACACCTAGCGTTAATTATCCCACCTCTCAGACAGTTTTTCACCCTCGTTAATTATCACACCTTTTTACAGTTTTAAACCGGTAATACCGAGTAATAGTCCGAAAATTAATTATCTTCTGACACGCGTAGAAAAAACAAGGATTATGAAGAAAACTATGGTGTCTGTGCACAAAGTTACTCCTTAGCAGTTCTCAGTGATATCACGTGCGATTGTCATTGTTTACAAAGTGCGTGACCTATTTTAGTTTCAACTAGTAAAAACAACGAAAATATTAAAATAATGTATTTAATCTTAAAGTTTAGTTTTTTACAATAAGATATATTTAAAATGTGCCAGTTTGTAAGCAGAGGGGGAAAATAGTTGCTGTATTCAGACTACGGCAAGTTCAGTCGTGTGAAAGTGACTGTAACTTGCCGTCAGAAGGTAAATATACCGATGATCGATATTTGAATTTCAGTATCGATTATCGTATCACTAATGAACTTCTACCGATTATATCGATATTTTTGCACAGCCTTAGTAATCAATATGTAAAAAGGACTTCCCGATAAAAATTAACTGGTATGTGTTCTTTATTTACTACGAACAGTCCCATCAGAAACATCTTTATGTTAAAATACTTTTGACAGATACGTTTTTTGTGTCTCCTGAAAAGTAGTAAAAACGTAGTTACAAGAGTTTGTCACCGAGCCAACGTTATGTTTAAATCTACGCTATTTTCTACATAATTCGTATTTTCACTGATGACCGATCATTGTCTTCAAAAGTTCAAATGACCGTTGATTATCAACTTAAGTATTATATTTTGTTACTTCAATGCTTGTTGTGTGCCGAGTATACAATCTTGGCAAAAAATCATGAAATTTTTGTGACAAAATGGGACGTTCATGGTCATTGTAGGTAAGGGGTGTAACTGGTGTATAATTTTGCAAGATCAGACAACGATTATTCAGTAGTCAGTAACAGGGAAGTGCATAAATGTTTTAGCTGGCATGGCAAGCTTTTATATCAGCAGAATTTAACCAAAGCAGCAACTTGTGTAAAAAAAGACATAAGAAGAAACATTTAGAAGTGTTCTTGTAGGGGCAGTTATGTCTGGTTATTGAAATCTTTGAAGGGGAAGATGGCATAGATCACAACAAGATTTATGGCACTCCAGGATAATGTTGACCACATGTGCCAATTGCAATCTCCTACATATACCTTCGTTAAAGAAGAAGTGCCCAATTTTTTGTGTGTAAATGCTCTCAGACCTTTCTTCAAGTTTTTGGACCCCAGAGTACTGTTTTGTTTTGTAGTACTTGTTTTGGCCTATGTCCTCGTCTCCTTCAGTGATTTCAATATGGATTGTATGGTAGTATCCTCACTGTCAATGCTAATTAAGCATGATGGTTACAATTAAAAATGTGTCGACAAACTAAACACTTAATTAGATGCTTGGTAATCAAAATTAAAAGCTGAGATTTAAATTGGATATAAGTACAAGTTGAATAAAATTAGACGAAATTCAACTATAGTTTTGAACTTTATTAAAACGCATCAGAGAAACTTCTTAAGCTGTTTACATGATATTAAACGATATCTTTCTCACAGTGTCAGATTGGATGCATTTATTGGGTGGATATTCCTACAGTTATTTGATGTCACTATTTATCTTATGGACAGAATCAAGTATTTCCAAGGCTAATACTTATATGTAATAACGATGCTAAGTCTTGGCATTTGTGTATTTATAATAATATCTATACCCTTGCATCATAATTGTACTGACTACAGTGCCAATGCCATTATCAAACCCATTTGAGGTAAATGTATACATTACATAATGTTGTCCTGTTAGTAAATCTATGTTATTATTATTATAAGCTAGATTAAAATTTCCATTGTCTTATACAAGTATATATGTTTATATTGTATGCTGTCATAAATGGACGTTTCGATGCAATAAAATCTTATCTTATCTTATTTGTATTCTAGACAACAGTATCAAAGAAGAAGATGTACTATAATATGAGAATGAAAGCTATTCATTGTAATTTATCCAGTGTTAAAATTAGATTAGAGAAATATCGTGATCTATTATTAGAATTCCCTCAGAAAAGAATTTTGAATCTTGTGAATACAATAAAAGAGGTAAGTTACTATATGTTAGTTATTGTGCAGATGGTTTGCATTTATTATTATTAATAATCATTTGTGTTTGAAATCGATAATGGAAAACACAAAGAAGTATCAAATGTGAGTATTGTGCAAATTGGCTATGGGTGAGAAATTGACTTACAGGTAATTTCATTATTGCTAGGGATGAAAATGTCTGTGACGGTGCGTTATCCGTACTGGGTATGTTAATTAACAGACAAGTTAAAAACGACTGACACAGTGTATGCTTTGTTTGGTGAGTATTCTCGAAAGCGTATTATAACTGCAGCAAAGATCCTTTCAGAAAAGCATAGCAACGGTCCTTACGGAAAAGCATAGCAAAGATCCTTACGGAAAAGCATGGCAAAGATCCTTTCCAAAAAACATAGCAAAAAGTATTTTCGGAAAAGGTATAGATGTAAGGTTAACATTAGATTATTGAAAAAATTGGAAACAAGTTGTTAGTAAATAAAGTCCTCTTCATCAGTGGCAAATCTTTTTGTTCTTTACAAAATGCTGATACATGCACTGATAGCAATCAAATCCCATAGATACCGACACCCAGGGCTCACACCATGTTCCTGAAGCAACGGTATACTAGTTTTATAACTATTATCCGTTGTTTTCACAGCCCACTATTCTCGTCACTTATGAGTAATAACCTCCCTTTGCGGAACCTACGTCACTATTCGATTTGTCCAATTAGCTACCTCGTAACATATGGAGTAGCGGTAGTGATTTAAAAATGGCGACCTCCATAGATTCTACATTTTCACTAATTAAAAACAAGTTTACAATTGAATGTTTAAGCGAAAACCAGAAAAAATCAATACAGGCAGTTCTCGACAAGAAAGATGTTTTCATCTGTACAAAAACTGGAAGCGGTAAATCGCTTTCTTATGAATCTGTGCCGGTTATAGTGTCAGATCCAGTTTGTGTGCTCATCATCGCGCCTCTCAATTCTATCATGGACGAACAGAAGAAAAAATTAAAAGGTTTCGGCTTTCGATGCGCAGTGATCCACAGTGGGCAGGAAGATATCGACGTAAAAGCAGTAAAGTTTATTTTTACAAGCCCAGAAATAGCTGTAGGAGATACCAAACTTCGAAAACAGTTCTATACTACAGAGAATTGAGAGAATTTAAAGAAACCTTGAAGTTAATTGTTGTGGATGAAGCTCACACGGTTTTGCAGTGGTAAGAGTTGATTAATAATTTAATTGGCAATTTGAGGTGAAAAGCATTCTAATTTAACTGTTTTTATACGCCCACATTTTCATGTGGACGTATTATGTCGTCGCCCCTGTCCGTCCGGACGGACGTCCGTCCGTCCGTCCACAATTTGTTTGTGGACTCTCTACAGGTCACAATTCTTATCCGATTTTGACGAAACTTGAAATATAGGTTTATCCCCATAAGATCTCGGTTCCTTTCGATATTGGCATGTATCGGATCAAAACTTCATGGATTATGGCCCCTGATTGTACGAAAAATCACGTATTTAGCTTGTGGACCCTATAGAGGTCACAATTTTGAACCGATTTTGATGAAACTTGACATGCATGTTTGTAACCCAAAGATCTTGGTTCCTTTCGATATTTGCGCATATCGGATCGTAACTTCCTGAATTATGGCCCCTGATTATACTCAAAATCGCCTTTTTTTTAGCTTGGAGGTCACAATTATTATTCGATTTAAAAAACCGTTTGATTATATCACCGTTACACCCTAAGGAAGGTTGAGTTCGAATTTCGGGAAAATCGGACGAAAATTGCCATACAAAATGGCCGCCGTTTGTACGCGAATACTGTTAAAAAATGGTATATCAAGGTTGTGGACCCTGTGGAGGTCACAATTTTGATTCGATTTTGATGAAACTTGAAATTCATGGTTATAACCCAAAGATCTTGCTTCCTTTCGATATTTGCGCATATCGGATCGTAACTTCCTGAATTATAGCCCCTGATTATACGCAAAATTGCCTTTTTTTTAGCTTGGAGGTCACAATTATTATCCGATTTAAAAAAACGTTTGATTATATTACCGTTACACCGTAAGGAAGGTTGAGTTCGAATTTCGGGAAAATCGGACCAAAATTGCCACACAAAATGGCCGCCGGTTGTACGCGAATACTGTTAAAAAATGGTATATCAAGGTTGTGGACGTTGTAAAGGTCACAATTTTAATTCGATTTTGATGAAACTTGAAATTCATGGTTATAACCCAAAGATCTTGGTTCTTTTCGATATTTGCGCATATCGGATCGTAACTTCCTGAATAATGGCCCCTGGTTATACGCAAAATCCCCCTTTCTTTAGCTTGTGGTCCCTCTGGAGGTCACAATTATTATCCAATTTAAAAAAACGTTTGATTATATCACCGTTACACTGTAAGGAAGGTTGCGTTCGAATTTCGGGAAAATCGGACCAAAATTGACAGACAAAATGGTCGCCGTTTGTACGCGAATACTGTTAAAAAAATGATATATCATGATTGTGGATCCTGTATAGGTCACAATTTTAATTCGATTTTGATGAGAATGGTTGAGTTCTAATTTCGTGAAAATCGTACCAAAATTGCCGGACGAAATGGTCGCCGTTTGTACGCGAATAGTGTAAAAATATGGTATATCATGGTTGTGGACTCTCTACAGGTCACAATTCTTATCCGATTTTGATGAAAAGTCACATTTCTAGGTTGTGTACCGTCACACCATAATCATTGTCGGTTTCAAATTTCATTAATATCAGACTGGAACTGACCAACTAAATGGCTGCTCCCAATACAGTATGAAATACCGGACTTAAAGATGTAGGAAAAATCACTTTCGGTATTGCTTGTTCTCTGTCCATCTCTAGAAAATGTGGGCGTATCCTGCCTGGCAGTGCCAGCCTATCTTTCATATTTTATTAGACAACGGTAGTTTTTTTTTCGGAATAAAAACAAATAGTATACATGCATAGTTGTAAAAATTGCGGAGTATAACACAAAACATTTAAAAACATATTTCCATTATTGTCGTTAATTTATCTGCAGATGAGAGGGTGTGATGCAACAGTTGATCAATAGTAGTCCTATGATATATGTAGAGGTCTGTCCCTGAAAGCCATCACAAAAATGTTTAGCTAACTAGTGTTTGAACCCCCTGTGGATAACATGTCCTTGAAAAATCAGGGAAGCTATATTTCTGGGGGGACAACCATGGCCGCATTAACATATTATTATGGGGCCTGGGGCAGAATTTAATCGTGGGGCCCCTTTCCCCCCCCCCCCCGACCCCCCCCACCAACATCTGACTGTGTACGACCAAACTTAAGGCAGTAGCCTACATGTCACCAGTACGGTCGATGGCGCCTCTCTCCCTGTGACTAAGTGACACTAATATATTCATTTCATTTTCATTTTTTGCAAAAACATGCGAAATGGTTTAGGTAAAATTGATAAAAACAATAGTAATTGCATATTTTTGAACAAACAGTTTTTGTACACTCTTCATTTTAAAAATCTTGTTATTGCAGGGGTGAGAGCCATGAAGGAAACGACCCATTCCGTGAATACTTCTCAAGAATAGGAGAGTTGAGGTCAGTCTTTCTGAATGTACCTGTCATGGCATAGACGGAAACAGCATCACCATTAAAAAGAAAACGAATAATGAAGAGTCTTTGTTTGAAAGACTGTGTAACCATTTTGGATTCTCCAGATAGGACAAACATAAAAATATCCACTGCAAAAATTTCAAATATATCAAAAGCACAGGATTATTTTACTCCTCTTTTAGATGATGTTGAAACACAGAAAAACAGCTATCCGAGAACACTTATTTTTGGTACATTGATTAATGACTGTGCAAAGGTACATGTATATATTTATTTCCTTTGCAAAGGTATATATATTTATTTCCTTGAACGATTTGGTCGTCAGAGTACTTTATTCAAGATGTATCACAGCGAAACAAAAGATTATGTAAAGGCATCAATAAGAGAGGATATGAACTTAGAAAATGGCAATATTTGTGTGTTGATCTGCACGAATGTTGCTGGAATGGGAGTGAATTTCCGAGGTGTCCAGCAAATCATTCATTATGGACTACCTCGTGATATGGATACTTTTGTCCAACAGATGGGTAGAGCTGGTCGAGATGGTACATTGTCACATGAAATTATTTTAATGAAAATGATAGGCAGTGTAGTTGTGGCAGTGTAGATTGTCGTGTAAAACATCCGTTACTAAGAGACACTGGCAAATTGGATGATGAAGAGGAATCAAGACATCAGATGAATACTGACATATCCGATGATGATAAAAGGATTTTGAGACTACAGTTAGAATGTTTGCAAAGTAATCTAAAAGATGAATCGGATGATATGTTCAGTACTCTGTCTGATAGTGCAATAGATGACATAATGATAAATTGTTCTGTTATTTTGAAACCAGCTGATGTTCTAATTTACGCAACTTGTTGGGCTTATCCTGTGGCAGTTCAAGTCTGCGAAATACTCAATAATGTAATTGGCGACAGAGATTTAAGTGAAAGTGAAGGCGAAGAAGTGGCAGGATTGGAGTGATTCATAATTGCAATTATCAATAACAATATTTTATTTTCAAGTGATTGACATACAGAAAAAGTAAAATCTATAGAAAAAAAAGGTTGTACTATGGAGTGATTCATAATTGCAATGATCAATAATAATATTTTATTTTCAAGTAATTGACATACAGAAAAAGTAATTGTATGGAAAAAAAGGTTGTTTGCAAAGGTTAAAATTATATTCCCATCTTATCGACATTGTTTGCAAAGGTTAAAATTATATTCCCATCTTATCAACATTGAACAAACAATTGCAGTAAAACTTTTCATCAAAGCTACTTAAGTACTTTTTCATTTTACATTTTGCAAAACATACTACAGTAATTGTACTATTGTCCATTTATTTTTATCATTATTATCATTAATTTTATAGAATTTGATTCACTTTAAAGTGTCACTCCAAAATTGTCAAATATCTCTAAAAGTAAGTCATGTCAACAAAACCGAGTTAGCTGTTGATAAGATGATTCTAAAATTAATTTCCTAGTTTCAATATTTGAAAAATATTGTTCTGCAAGTTAATGGAGCTGGGTTGTTTTATTAGTGAAATTAGAAACTTTCAATCTATGAAATCTTATATCAACAGCCATAACAATAAGGTCAAACTTGTTTTTGTTGACATGACTTACATTTGGAAATATTTGCCAATTTTAGGGTAACACTTTAAACAAAAAAATCAAACAGTAATATCATACTCACTTTTCCAAAGCAATGGGCCAAAATGAATAATGCCTACTGTCTGTTCCAGGCAACACTACAACTCGAAAATTGCTTGCTATTTCTTCAATTTTTAATTTAAATGGTTAAAACTTAACGACCTACCTGGAATGGTCATCCCGTTACTTTCTATCGCACATTTACCAATTTCAGATCAAGATATGTAACCTTTCTCTCTTGAAAAATCCTTCTTTATTCACTTCGCGGTAATGAAGTCTGCCATGCTTGACCTAATTATTTGGGATAAACCAAATCGAACAGGGGTGTGGATATGGCTTTGAGTCATTTCGTCCTATCTGAATGTTTAGATAGTTGTTTCGATCTAGTAGAATATAACTTGCTTAAAGGAGCTATTTAAGGGAAGTAATAGAAATTTGCTATTTGGTTTCAGACCACAGTTTTTTGTTCCACTGCCTTAGATATTAAATTTGCTATTACGGTATTTTTATACGCCCACATTTTCATGTGGACGTATATTGTCGTCGCCCCTGTTCGTTCGTCCGTCCGTCCACAATTGTTTGTGAACAGTCTACAGGTCACAATTTTTATCCGATTTCAATGAAACTTAAAATATAGGTTTATCACCCTAAGATCTCGGTTCCTTTCGATATTGGCATGTATCGGACCGTAACTTCATGGGTTATGGCCCCTGATTGTACGAAAAATCACGTTTTTTAGCTTGTGAACAGTGTAGAGGTCACAATTTTGAACCGATTTGGATGAAACTTGACATGTATGTTTATAACCGAAAGATCTGGGTTCCTTTCGATATTTGAGGCCATTTGATCGTAACTTCCTGAATTATGGCCCCTGATTGTCCGAAAAATTGCCCTTTTTAGCTTGTGGTCCCTCTGGAGGTCAAAATTGTTATCCGATTAAAAAAAACGTTTGATTATATCACCATTCCATGGTTATGAAGGTTGAATTTGAATTTCATTAAAATTGGACCAAAATTGACGGGCAAAATGGCCGGCATTTGTACGCGAATAGTGTGAAAATATGTTATATCAAGGTTGTGGACCTTATAGAGGTCACAATTTTGAACCAATTTTGATGAAACTTGACATGTATGTTTATAACCGAAAGATCTTGGTTCCTTTCGATATTTGCGCCCATCGGATCGTAACTTCCTGAATTATGGCCCCTGATTGTCCAAAAAAATCGCCCTTTTTAGCTTGTGGTCCCTCTGGAGGTCAAAATTATTATCCGATTTAAAAATACGTTTGACTATATCACCGTTACATGGTAATGAAGAGAGAGTTTGATTTACGTGAAAATCGGACTAGAATTGACGGACAAAATGGCCGCCGTTTGTACACGAATAGTGTGAAAAAATGTTATATCAAGGTTGTGGACCCTATAAAGGTCACAATTTTGAATCGATTTTGATGAAACTTGACATGTATGTTTATAACCCAAAGATCTTGGTCCCTTTCGATATTTGCGCCCATCGGGTCATTACTTCCTGAATTATGTCCCCTGATTGTACGAAAAATCACCCTTTTTAGCTTGTTGTGCCTCTGGAGGTCACAATTATTATCTGATTTAAAAAAAAAAACGTTTGATTATAAAAACCAAACAAATTCTAATGATTTTCTGATAATTCCTTAATATTCGACAACTCTTGTTGACTGCCCGGACGATTTGGCTGCTGTGTGGGCGTATGTTTCGTTGCCTGGCAACCTATTTTTTTTAGATAGTCTAGTCTATTTCTTTTTTGATTTAGTTTTTTTTTTATATTTTGTGATATGCCCCTAAGCAAATGATACTTTGACAGAAAACGGAAAGGGGTAGTAGCCACACAAGGTCAACTTCTGTTAGATCAAAGGCACGTCATTGCGTTTTTGTGTTCAGACCACAGGTTATTAAAATGGGTTCGTCCGTCCGTCCGTCCGTCCGTCCGTCCGTCTGTCTGTCTGTCTGTCTGTCTGTCCGCCTGTCCGTCTGTCCGTCACACATTTTGGGACACAATAACTCTCTTCCTAATTGAGCTAGAATGTTCAAACTTGGTGTATGTGTTTATTAGGTCAATGCCTTGATGGAGTTCAAAGATGAGCATTTTCTGCTTAGGGTAAGCAGAGATAAGCAATTTGATTGGTTGATGCTTTGGGACACGATAACTTTAGTTCTAATTAAGTGAGAGTGATGAAACTTAGTGTATAGTTTCATTACAGTAATACCTTGACTAAGTTCGATAATGAGCATTTTCCGCTCAGGGTAAGCAGAGCAATTTGATTGGTCAAGACTTTGGAACACAATAACTCTTCTTCTAATTGAGTTAAAATGTTCAAACTTGGTGTATATGCTTATTAGGTCAATGCCTTGATGGAGTTCGGAGATGAGCATTTTCCGCTTAGGGTAAGCAGAGCGATACGCAATTTGATTGGTCGAGACTTTGGAACACAATAACTCTTCTTCTAATTGAGTAAAAATGTTCAAACTTGGTGTATATGCTTATAAGGTCAATGCCTTGATGGAGTTCGAAGATGAGCATTTTCCACTTAGGGTAAGTTCGATAATGAGCATTTTCTGCTCAAGGTAAGCAGAGCGATATGCAATTTGATTGGTCGAGAGTAGTCGAGACTTTGGAACACAATAACTCTCCTTCTAATTGAGTTAAAATGTTCAAACTTGGTGTATATGCTTATTAGGTCAATGCCTTGATGGAGTTCGAAGATGAGCATTTTCCGCTTAGGGTAAGCAGAGATAAGCAATTTGATTGGTTGATACTTTGGGACAAGATAACTTAGGTTCATCTTGATTGATGATTTTTATGCCAATACAATGACTGCATTCTCATTTAGTAATCGATTCGACAGTAACAGTGTATAGAAACGATTGACTTGGACACGAGGGCCCTTTCCCTTGGCCAGAGGGGCCCTTTTGTCTGCCTTTAGGGTCCCCCTAACTAGGGTACATTTTCATTTTTCTCGTCAGTTTTAGCATTTTTCTTTATAAAACACTTTTGGATGACACTTCGTGTACAGTTTGATTGCTCGATACATTGAAAAAAATAAATGTGTGATTAATTAATATGTGTCTTCTATTTATTTTGGGATTTCGGCGGGGGACATCAGCCTCACTGTTGGCTTGTTTACATTTAATTTATTCATATTGATTAACCCTGAACTTCATTAAATTTCTGCAAGTCTACCTTTTAAACAAGAAAGCAGAAATAAACTGTTTTATAGAAATCATTTATTTACACAAAGTCACAGAAAATGCTCCATTTATATACATCACTAAAGTTGTCTGGCCTACATTCACGCTATCTATTATACAATTTACGTACACATTTCACAACACTCGCGCTCACATCAATCTCCCTGCCAGTACATTTCGCATGCATCCACCTTTCACACAAATCAGAGCCCACCCAATCAACAATTGCATCCGACTCACTTCCCGGTGGGTTCTCTCAATCACATACACTATTCTCAGCAACATTTTCACTCTCACTCTCTCCACTGACATTCTGTTCACTCTCATACTCGAACTCACTGTCACTTCCGAATACAATGACAACTGTTATATTTTTTACGATTGTTTTTTTTTTATCTATTCAACGACAATATCTGAAACAAACCGTGTGCGCCTGTCGAACGGGAAAATAAATAAAAATGGATACCGATAATCGATACTAGTCCATAAAATGATAAGATATCGTAAAATATTTACACTTCATTCGAAAGGTTACCATGCTATCTAATGCTGAAAATAAGTGTTCTGTGAGGAATATTTTAGAAGACATGCACTTCTGTGAATATTTCCAAGGAATATTAAAATACCGGAAACCAAATAAAACAAACCAAATCACACGCACACACAAATTGTTGATATTGTAACAATAAATGTATTTATTTTGCATGAAACGTTTTGAAAAAAGCTCTGAAAATAATCGAAATTATGTATTACTGCCGCAAAATGACGGTGCGAAACCTCCCGCCCAAGGTATTAAGGTTCAACGAAGAAAGTAATGGGGTGATCATTCCAGGTAGGTCGTTCAGTTTTAACCATTTTAATTAAAAACTGAAGAAATAGCAAGCAATTTTCGAGTTGTTGTGTTGCCTGGAACAGACAGTAATTTTAGAATAAGAGATATATATTTTTACATAATCATTGTTGTTGTCTTTATTTTATTGAATGGATTGGAATATACTTTCATTTAAGCTGAGAAAAGACCCAGCGTTCTCCCTTATCAGAGATAGTGTGGGAGTGTGAAAGGTGGTACCTGGGGGGGGGGGGGCAGATGAGAAAAAGTGCAGTGGTTAACATATTGTTTCAGTTTTGATTTTCTTTTTTTGATCATTAAGCTATTTATACAATTTTGTGGCATCAATTCTTTCAAAAAAATTCTTAAAATTTGTGAAAATGTCCAGCTGCCTTCTTGTTTCAACCACAAACAGATTTCCTTTTAAGCATGCGTTTGCTTTTGATATTGGCATGTATCGGACTGTAACTTCATGGGTTATGGCCCCGGATTGTACGAAAAATCACATTTTTTAGCTTGTGAACAGTGTAGAGGTCACAATTTTGAACCAATTGGGATGAAACTTGAAATGCATGTTTATAACCCAAAGATCTTGGTTCCTTTCGATATTTGCGCCAATCGGATCGTAACTTCCTGAATTATGGCCCCTGATTGTCCGAAAAATCACCCTTTTTAACTTGTGGTCCCTCTGGAGGTCAAAATTGTTATCCGATTTAAAAAAAGATCAGATTAGTAGAAAATAGTATTTGCTTTCAAAAAGTGGTACCGAACTGTCAATATTGTAGTTTTTGCTGAATTTACGCCACTTCCGGTGCCTACAGGAAACTTTACCGGTAACAAAAAAAATGGCATTTTGAACCACGGAACATATGAACATGGTTTTATACAAATCGAACAATAAATAATTAATGTAGGATTGAAAAACTGAATTAGCCAATGGCGGCCAAGGAAAATTACGGAAACAAAAAATGTTGACATTTTTGTTCAAATCAGATGACTCTTTAACCTTGGTTAAAATGTCATAAAAATATTAATAAATAAAAAAGTTTTTTGTAAAAATTTAAATTTTCAAAATTTGGCGCCTAATATCTTCCAAGATTCATCGAAAATCAAAAATCAAAAGTTACATAGCTATGTCCCCTGTTTCTGGCTATGTCAAAATGCATCATATGCTAAAATCCAATGATTATTGTTAATATTACGGCAATAAACGACAAAAAACGACATTTTCGGTGATTTCGGATATTTCACAATGTCGCAGAATGCCGGGAATAGCTTTAATCTCTAAGTCACACCCACTTTCCCAGTAAAACTGAAGAAATTGTATCGATTCGACAAGAAGTTGCTGAGATATAAGCAAATTGGAAAAAAAAAAATAATAATAATAAGAAGAATAATAATAAGAATAATTTTAACAAAAACAATAGTGTTTCACACAAGCTTCGCAGTGTGAAACCCTAATAATAATAAGAATAATTTTAACAAAAACAATAGTGTTTCACACAAGCTACGCAGTGTGAAACCCTAATGATGAATAAGTAATAAGGAGTTAATCCGTTATACATGATAATTATATTGAATGAAATAATATTGAGAATCTAACAACAACAACAATCCTGATAACATGATATTCTACTGAAAAATTATTCTATCGTATGCGTGGGGAAGGTAGACTCCTACATCTCTGTTAAGGGCCGGTTTGTGTCGTCTGATCTGAATGCTCTCCATGATTTTCCTTGTCTTCTTCACATGCTGGTTGGAGTTTAGTACTTCTACGTCTGACCATTGGACTCTGTGTTTCTTGTTGTTCCGCAGATGTTCTGCGACTGCGGATTGGTTGTCTTTGGATAGCGATTGATGTTCTTTGATTCTGATGCTTAACGGTCTTTTAGTTTCCCCTATGTACAGGCTATCACACGAACAAATCAGTTTATATATGCATCCTGTTGGTAGTGGGGGGTTTGATGGGGGGTTCTTCCCGTTGGCCTTTAACCCATTTAACCCTGAGCCAATTAAAAGATTAGCTGCCCTAACCCTAAGCTCATTGAACCAGCAGGGCCCCATCTCCTAAGCCAATTAGAGGATTATTGTTAATCCTAATACCCTCTACAAAATTGCAAATAATTTAAAAAATATTTTTTATACATAAAAATACTCTGTTACAAAAATGTTCACATTGCCGTGTTCTTTCCAATGATATAAAATTCAATTTTACAAAGTAGCATGTATATTACTATAAATAATATTGAAAAGCCAGTTCCACTAAAATTATGACTTTTCTCTATCATATTGGCAAAATAATGTGAAAAAGTATCCCTTACGATTTAAAAAAAAAAAATAAAACAAAAATATAATCCCTCGTGTTGGCAGCAGTGTTCTAAGTAAATATGAATATAATTTTTAAAAAAGAAATATCACCCCAAATAACGGTCACTTCATCGCCTACGGCATTTAACATTTCTGCCTTTCTTTGGATATATGACGGGAATTGTCGTTTTCTTTGCTTCACTGCGTCGAAAATAAAAATATATCTTCGACAGTGTAATATTCCCCTATTTAGCTTGTGTTAAACCCTAAAAGTTTTGATTCAATTTAGCTTTCCAAAGTCTAGAATTATTAACCGTAAGTTTCGTGTTGTCATCTGTTTGAGCGAGCGAATCCAAGATGGCGGCGACTCGCTTGATCTCGGCTCGAGTATACGCATTCTTCGCATCATAACGTCAAAAAAAATAATAAATAGTTGATTTCTTCGACATTATCATATTCCACAATATACCTGGCAGTAAATCATAAAATCTGATTCTATTTCACTCTCAATATCGTATAATTATTAGCCGTAAGTGACAGCGTGAAAATATTGGAATAGTGCCAAATTGAATGACACGGTGTGAATTTTCACCTCTGACCTGTTACGTAAATACTAAAAGATCCGGTGTTGAAATATATCTTTTTTATTGGATGATTAGCGAATTAAACATTCCTTTTCATCGCGGGTTTTACTTTTATTACCCAATCACCATTAATTAATGAAATAGAAACAATAGAAGTAAGTTGATTGATTTCTCGCTTGGGTTCGCTAAAGCCGTTGCCAAGTATGAAGGGTCCGCGAGTTGATTCGCTACCGTCAGGCGCGTGATGCGAGTTGTTTCGCTACCGTAAAAAATGGGTTAATAGTTGTTTAATTGTGGGTCCCGTGCTGAAAGTGGCGTCTATCCCTGCTCTACTCAGTAATCTTCTTATTTCATATGATGTCTTCCCTATGAATGGAATGGATATTCTCACTGCTGTCTCGGGTTTGGGTGGGGGATTAAGTGCCTTCTGATGTTTGGTGATGGTAGCGGAAATTATGTTTTCTGTCAGTTGAGGTGGATATTGGTTGAATTGGATGAAAACTTCTTTCAAGTGCTGTATTTCTGCTTCTATTTGCGGTGGATCACATATTTTAAGGGCGCGACGTGTTACGGTTGAAATGATGCCTTTCTTGACTTGACTGGGGTGGTTTGATGTAAAGTTTATATACTGGTCTGTATGGGTGGGTTTCCTGTAGACTGTGGTGGTTATGTTCTTTCCTACTCTTTTCACCAGAACATCAAGGAAGGCTAATTGGTTGTTGGACTCACTTTCCATGGTAAACTTAATTCTCTCTGCCTGGTTGTTGAGGTGGTCCAGCAGTTGTTGGGATGTTAGTGAATAGGTCGACGACATCATATGAAATAAATTTGCCTACATCTTGGGAACCCTTGATTTTCTCACAGAAATCTGCTGAATCTTTGATGAAGGAGTTAGCAGATTTACCTAGTGGGGATAATAACTTGACCAAGTACTGCGCTGTTTTGTAGAAGACTGATTCTCTGGAGCAGACTAATAGGCGGGCTTTAATCGGTTCTTTGTGTATTTTTATTGTGGCTCTGGCATAAGGTGGGCGTGGATGCATCACTCTCATCTGGTACATGGTCTCATCTGTTATTTGGTTTAGGGTCCTCAATTCTTTGAGATAGCTAAAATGTTGATTGGTTAGAGTATTGGTGGGGTCTTTACGAAGTTTCTTGTATGTGGTTTTATCTTGGAGTAAGTTGTCAACTATGGTATTGTAATCTTTTTTGTTGAGGACGACTGTGGCTTTGCCTTTATCTGCTGCTACATTGGTGATGGTGTCATCTGTCTTCAGTTCTTTGATGGCATCTCGCTGTGGCTGAGATTTTTTCCCGCCAATCCTCAAAAAGAATCGCCAGTACCGCCAAACATCATTGCCAAAATCAAATTTTAATCGCCACTTTCATGTTTTTACTGCAAATTGTGACTGGTGACTGACAGTGTGAGCCCTGCCGACACCAAACCGCATTTGACATGTGCGGCAGCAATGCATCACAAACACCTTTCATGAATAACACAGCACCTCGGTCGTCAGATAGATGGATTTCATTTGGGGCATAATCATTGCTAACTGGCTGACAAAGGCCAGACCGATGCCTCTAAAAGGAAATGTTTGAGAAGGATACACATATTATATTCTTTAAGTGGTGATTTGTGTCACACAAATCTTTTGATCCCACATGAATGAAGACAGTATCAAAATTTAAAAAACAATCAAAATTTATATTAGCCGTTGAAAACAATCGTTCATAACACATAGACTGCCATACCCCGAACATTATATCTGACAAAGATCGAATGGTTAATGTAGGTTAGAATAAAAAAGATAGGCTGGCACTGCCAGGCAGGATACGCCCACATTTTTGAGAGATGGATAGAGAACAAGCAATACCGAAAGTGATTTTTCCTCATTAAGTCCTGTATTTCATACTGTATTGGGAGCAGCCATTTTGTTGGTCAGTTCCAGTATGATATTAATGAAATTCGAAGCCGACAATGATTATGGTGTGACGGTACACAACCTAGAAATGTTACTTTTCGTCAAAATCGGATAAGAATTGTGACCTGTAGAGAGTCCACAACCATGATATACCATATTTTTACACTATTCGCGTACAAACGGCGACCATTTCGTCCGGCAATTTTGGTACGATTTTCACGAAATTCGAACTCAACCTTCCTTACGGTGCAACAGTAATATAATCAGAGTTTTTTTTAAAATCAGATAATAATTGTTCGAGAGATAGACAGAGAACAAGCAATACCGAAAGTGATTTTTCCTACAATCAAAGGCCATAATTCATTAAGTTACAATTTGATATGCGCAAATATCGACAAGAATAAAGATCTTTAGGTTATAAACAAGCATTTCAGGTTTCATCAAAATCGAATTAAAATTGTGACCTCTACATGGTCCACAAATTTGATATACCATACTTTTACACTGTTCGCGTACAAACGGCGGCCATTTTTTCTGGCAATTATGGTCCGATTTTCTCGAATTCGAACTCAACCTTCCGTAGGGTGTAACGGTGATATAATCAAACGTTTTTTTTAAATCGGATTATAATTGTGACCTCCAGAGGGACCATAGGCGATTTTTCGGACAATCAGGGGCCATAATTCAGGAAGTTACGATTCGGATATGTCCAAATAACGAAAGGAACCAAGATCTTTGGGTTATAACCATGCATTTCAAGTTTCATCAAAATCGAATTAAAATTGTAACCTCTACAGGGTCCACAACCATGATATACAATTTTTTAACAGTATTCGCGTACAAACGGCGGCCATTTTGTATGGCAATTTTGGTCCGATTTTCCCGAAAATCAAACTCAACCTTCCTTACCGTGTAACGGTAATACTATCAACCGTTTTATTAAATCGGATAATAATTGTGACCACCAGAGGGACCACAAGCTAAAATAAGGCGATTTTGCGTATAATCAGGGGTCATAATTCAGGAAGTTATGTTCCGATATGCGCAAATATCGAAAGGAACCAAGATCTTTGGGTTATTACCATGAATTTCAAGTTTCATCAAAATGTGACTTCTTTGTCCATCTCTCGAAAATGTGGGCGTATCCTGCCTGGCAGTGCCAGCCTATCTTTTTAACAGTATTCGCATACAAACGGCGGCCATTTTGTATGGCAATTTTCGTCCGATTTTCCCGAAATTCGAACTCAACCTTCCTTAGGGTGTAACGGTGATATAAACAAACGTTTTTTTAAATCGGATAATAATTGTGACCTCCAGAGGGACCACAAGCTAAAAAGGGTGATTTTTCGGACAATCAGGGGCCATAATTCAGGAAATTACAATCTGATAGGCGCAAATATCGAAAGGAACCAAGATCTTTGGGTTATAAACATGCACGTCAAGTTTCATCAAAATCGGTTCAAAATTGTAACCTCTATAGGGTCCACAAGCTAAAAACGTGATTTTTCGTACAATCAGGGGCCATAATCCATGAATTTTGATCCGATACATGCCAATATCGAAAGCAGCCGAGATCTTTTGGGGATAAACCTATATTTCAAGTTTCGTCAAAATCGGATAAGAATTGTGACCTGTAGAGAGTCCACAAACAAATTGTGGACGGACGTCCGGACGGACAGGGGCGACGACAATATACGTCCACATAAAAATGTGGGCGTATAAAAAGGTCATTTTTCGGACAATCAGGGGCAATAATTCAGGAAATTACGATCCAATGGGTGCAAATATCGAAAGGAATCAAGATCTTTGGGTTATAAACATGCATGTCAAGTTTCAGCAAAATAGGTTCAAAATTGTGACCTCTAGCTATAGGGTCCACAAGCTAAAAACGTGATTTTTCGTACAATCAGGGGCCATAATCCATGAAGTTTTGATCCGATACATGCCAATATCGAAAGCAGCCGAGATCTTTGGGGGATAAACCTATATTTCAAGTTTCGTCAAAATCAGATAAGAATTGTGACCTGTAGAGAGTCCACAAACAAATTGTGGACGGACGGACAGGGGCGACGATATAATACGTCCACATGAAAATGTGGGCGTATAAAAATGATTTTTAGGGTAATCAGTGGCCATAATCCATGAAGTTTCCATTGTATACATGCCAATATCAAATGCAGTCAAGATCTTATGGGGAAAAACCTATATTTCAAGTTTCGTCTAAATCGGATAAGAATTGTAACCTGTAGGGACTCCACAAACAATTGTGGACGGGCGGATATGTCCCGACGAACTGCGGCGACGGCATAATACGTCCACATGAAATAGTATGTAAGGATTCCAAAATAGCGTTGGACAGAGGTGGGGAAGAGTGGTATTTTCATATTTATTACAGCCCCAGGAACTCTCAGTAGACATTGTCCGTTCAGAGACAGTTCCCTTTACTAAAGGAACTATCTTCTTTATTGTTGATATAATGGTTCTTAGCACCACTTTTGGCTTACCTACATGAAATCAATTGCATGGGTTTATTATTATTAACGTCCTGTACTGTTCCAATTGGGCCAATGAAGCACAGTGTGCTATGTGGGAAATTTTGCCCAAGCAGTGGCACTATGGCCTACACTTTTATCAATCCAACTGTCAAGAAGGGATCTTTTATGTGCACGCCACTGGACTAACTCAGTAACTGCCACTGAAGTGACTGACTGGAGTTTGCTCGATTTTCATCTGAAAAACTGTAACTGTAAATGTAGTTCAGCTCTGAACGTCGGTCTCATTACACTCACCCTGACCGTTCAGGGACTGGCCTATTCAATCAATGTCGAAAATAATTTGAACCCCAGTCAATTTTACTGGGCAACTTTTCACTGCGAAACATCGGAGTGTCAATCCGTGTGGACGTCTGTACAATGTACAGGAACATCTTAGTGACAAAATAAGACCTTGCTTACCTTGCTAGACTCAGTATGAGCAAAACAACACGCTGTTTAAAATACGTCCCCTCCTATCAAACTATCCTTTCGCAACCATGACACTGCGTGTTGTGATGCTCATACTGACTCTAGCGAAATGAGCAAGGTCTTATTTTCTCACTGAGATGTTCCTTTACACTGTACACGCGTCCACACGGAGTGACACCCATCGTTTAGCAGTGAAAAGTTGCCCAGTAAAATTGGGGGTCAAATTATTTTCGACATTGATTGAATGGGCCAGTCCCTGAACGTTCAGGGTGAGTGTAATGAGACCGACGTTCAGAGCTGAACTACTGTAAATGGTGCCATTATTTCAAATTTCTATTATTTGCAAAATGATCGTTAGAAATTAACTGTGGAATCTCTTGGGACATCACTTACTGCAATTAACGACCGAAAATTTCCTAAAATTGTTCGATCGACACAAGGTCGAAACAGTGAAGTCGTCGCCATGCTGAATTCTGAAGGCGAATTATGACGTCATGAAAGGGGTTTTCCGAAGTCAAATAAACAAAGAGAGACAACTCCATTTATTAAGCGCACTTTAGGAGAGAATAGATGCACAATAAATCGCGGAAACCTAGATAATGACAGTAATTACTACCGTATTTCATTTGCTGATAGTTATCAGACTGTTGAATAAAGGAAAGAAAGGATGACAAAATTTATCTGATTTTTTAAAAATTCTATTTTCAATTTATACATACAGTTAACCAGTAAAACCATTTTTTTACCACTTATTTTGATTCAAATAATAGATCAATCAAGATTTTTTGCATTCACCCAAAGTGGGCAAACAGCCTACAGAATGCAACGAGTTGTAAAATTTATGCTTGAATACAATTACATAAAAAAGGTTTATGTCCAGTGATAATTTGTTATTGATGATATGAGATTTTGTGGTATAAAATACATAATATAACAAACATTTTTCATAATAAAATAAAATACTGACATATGTCCACATATAAGTTGTAAATATATGTGACCCCGCCTTGAATTAGTACCTTGATAATGATTAAGCACATTGTGTGTGTTTCATATTTGTGCTTTGAAAATAATATGATGTATTCGGCATTTAAAAAATGTCATACAATTTTCAATTCATTACTCACATAAAATCTAGCAAAGTTTATATTCCATTGAAAATCAATTCAATTTTGTAAAATTTATGCTTGAATACAATTACATAAAAAAGGTTTATGTCCAGTGATAATGACAGTAATTACTACCGTATTTCATTTGCTGATAGTTATCAGACTGTTGAATAAAGGAAAGAAAGGATGACAAAATTTATCTGATTTTTTAAAAATTCTATTTTCAATTTATACATACAGTTAACCAGTAAAACCATTTTTTTACCACTTATTTTGATTCAAATAATAGATCAATCAAGATTTTTTGCATTCACCCAAAGTGGGCAAACAGCCTACAGAATGCAACGAGTTGTAAAATTTATGCTTGAATACAATTACATAAAAAAGGTTTATGTCCAGTGATAATTTGTTATTGATGATATGAGATTTTGTGGTATAAAATACATAATATAACAAACATTTTTCATAATAAAATAAAATACTGACATATGTCCACATATAAGTTGTAAATATATGTGACCCCGCCTTGAATTAGTACCTTGATAATGATTAAGCACATTGTGTGTGTTTCATATTTGTGCTTTGAAAATAATATGATGTATTCGGCATTTAAAAAATGTCATACAATTTTCAATTCATTACTCACATAAAATCTAGCAAAGTTTATATTCCATTGAAAATCAATTCAATTTTGAAATTCTCTACTGTAATTAAATGGTTTTGGCAAAATGTATTTGCAAATGTTTAATGTGTACATGAAAAAATTGCTTTTGCAATAAAAATTTACTTTCAAAATCATGTAATGCACCTTAAATTGATCACATTGAAGCACATTGTTTGTTCAGATTAGATGGTATGCAAAATTTAGGCAGATTTACCAGATTTATCAAACAAGTACAAATTTATGCAGGCTTAAGTTATGTTAATTTGCTTTATTCTGAATATGATGTTATATATGATGAACTCTTTTTATAATTTTTCAAAATAACTAAGTCTCGAATTAGATGGAGCATTATTTTTATTATATAGAAACACATAAAATATTGAACAGTTATAAAAAATCTATTACCACATTTTGTGTGTAAAACATTTAAGATTATGAGCAACAGTATACACAATAGATTACATATCAAGTAAAATTTGACAGGGATGAATAAAGTGGGGGCATGATTCAAGCCATCTGCATTCAAAAGATACAAGATATTATTCTAGTGAGGTTCACCATAACCACATCAGTAATGTTGCAGATAAATATCAATATAGTGGTATTTCAAATAGTTATTACTCATAATTACTCAGAATTATTCTTGCATATTGTTGTCTCATAATTCACAGCAATATGTATTATCAATATAGACATTGAAGTGAAATTTGGTAATCCTTCTTCATAATTCCCAGTGTTATGTCTAGAATACAACTCCCACTTTAAAGGTACTTTAAATAAAATACAGTTAAATTACCTACATAAAATCAATTGAAATCTCTGGTCACCATGACCATATCATCAAGAAATTTATGCGTCCTAAAATTAAATATAAACATGTTAACGTATATGTGAATTAAATTAATACAACACCTATGTATCATAATTTTTGTCACATGAACATGATGGTTATGTGTCTAAGTGGTCTAACATGTACAGTGTACAGTAGATACCAAGACATGTTATTTTACTGCAAATAGCTTAACCTTGTGGGTTTTCTGCAGACAAAAAGATAGGCTGGCACTGCCAGGCAGGATACGCCCACATTTTCGAGAGATGGACAGAGAACAAGCAATACCGAAAGTGCTCAACCATGATATATCATTTTTATACGCCCACATTTTCATGTGGACGTATTATGTCGTCGCCCCTGTCCGTCCGTCCGTCCACAATTTGTTTGTGGACTCTCTACAGGTCACAATTCTTATCCGATTTTGACGAAACTTGAAATATAGGTTTATCCCCAAAAGTTCTCGGCTGCTTTCGATATTGGCATGTATCGGATCAAAACTTAATGGATTATGGCCCCTGATTGTACGAAAAATCACGTTTTTAGCTTGTGGACCCTATAGAGGTCACAATTTTGAACCGATTTTGATGAAACTTGACATGCATGTTTGTAACCCAAAGATCTTGGTTCCTTTTGATATTTGCGGCTTACGGAATGTAATTTCCTGAATTATGGCCCCTGATTGTCCGAAAAATCACCCTTTTTAGCTTGTGGTCCCTCTGGAGGTCACAATTATTATTCGATTTAAAAAAACGTTTGATTATATCACCGTTACACCCTAAGTAAGGTTGAGTTCGAATTTCGGGAATATCGGACGAAAATTGCCATACAAAATGGCCGCCGTTTGTACGCGAATACTGTTAAAAAATGGTATATCAAGGTTGTGGACCCTGTGGAGGTCACAATTTTGATTCGATTTTGATGAAACTTGAAATTCATGGTTATAACCCAAAGATCTTGCTTCCTTTCGATATTTGCGCATATCGGATCGTAACTTCCTGAATTATGGCCCCTGATTATACGCAAAATCGCCTTTTTTTATACGCCCACATTTTCATGTGGACGTATTATGTCGTCGCCCCTGTCCGTCCGGACGTCCGTCCGTCCGTCCGTCCACAATTTGTTTGTGGACTCTCTACAGGTCACAATTCTTATCCGATTTTGACGAAACTTGAAATATAGGTTTATCCCTAAAAGATCTCGGCTGCTTTCGTTATTGGCATGTATCGGATCAAAACTTCATGGATTATGGCCCCTGATTGTACGAAAAATCACGTTTTTAGCTTGTGGACCCTATAGAGGTCACAATTTTGAACCGATTTTGATGAAACTTGACATGCGTGTTTGTAACCCAAAGATCTTGGTTCCTTTCAATATTTGCGGCTATCGGAATGTAATTTCCTGAATTATGGCCCCTGATTGTCCGAAAAATCACCCTTTTTAGTTTGTGGTCCCTCTGGAGGTCACAATTATTATTCGATTTAAAAAACCGTATGATTATATCACCGTTACACCCTAAGGATATTTGAGTTTGAATTTCGGGAAAATCGGACGAAAATTGCCATACAAAATGGCCGCCGTTTGTACGCGAATACTGTTAAAAAATGGTATATCAAGGTTGTGGACCCTGTGGAGGTCACAATTTTGATTCGATTTTGATGAAACTTGAAATTCATGGTTATATCCCAAAGATCTTGCTTCCTTTCGATATTTGCGCATATCGGATCGTAACTTCCTGAATTATGGCCCCTGATTATACGCAAAATTGCCTTTTTTTTTAGCTTGGAGGTCACAATTATTATTCGATTTAAAAAAACGTTTGATTATATTACCGTTACACCCTAAGGAAGGTTGAGTTCGAATTTCGGGAAAATCGGACGAAAATTGCCATACAATATGGCCGCCGTTTGTACGCGAATACTGTTAAAAAATGGTATATCAAGGTTGTGGACCCTGTAAAGGTCACAATTTTGATTCAATTTTGATGAAACTTGAAATCCATGGTTATAACCCAAAGATCTTGGTTCTTTTCAATATTTGCGCATATCGGATCGTAACTTCCTGAATTATGGCCCCTGGTTATACGCCAAATCTCCCTTTCTTTAGCTTGTGGTCCCTCTGGAGGTCACAATTATTATCCAGTTTAAAAAAACGTTTGATTATATCACCGTTACACTGTAACGAAGGTTGAGTTTGAATTTCGGGAAAATCGGACCAAAATTGACAGACAAAATGGCCGCCGTTTGTACGCGAATACTGTTAAAAAAATGATATATCATGGTTGTGGACCCTGTATAGGTCACAATTTTAATTCGATTTTGATGAGGAAGGTTGAGTTCTAATTTCGTGAAAATCGTACCAAAATTGCCGGACGAAATGGTCGCCGTTTGTACGCGAATAGTGTAAAAATATGGTATATCATGGTTGTGGACTCGCTACAGGTCACAATTCTTATCCGATTTTGATGAAAAGTCACATTTCTAGGTTGTGTACCGTCACACCATAATCATTGTCGGTTTCGAGTTTCATTAATATCAGACTGGAACTGACCAACTAAATGGCTGCTCCCAATACAGTATGAAATACAGGACGTAAAGATGTAGGAAAAATCACTTTCGGTATTGCTTGTTCTTTGTCCATCTCTCGAAAATGTGGGCGTATCCTGCCTGGCAGTGCCAGCCTATCTTTTTAACAGTATTCGCGTACAAACGGCGGCCATTTTGTCTGTCAATTTTGGTCCGATTTTCCCGAAATTCAAACTCAACCTTCCTTACAGTGTAACGGTGATATAATCAAACGTTTTTTTAAATTGGATAATAATTGTGACCTCTAGAGGGACCACAAGCTAAAGAAAGGGGGATTTTGCGTATAACCAGGGGCCATAATTCAGGAAGTTACGATCCGATATGCGCAAATATCGAAAAGAACTAAGATCTTTGGGTTATAACCATGAATTTCAAGTTTCATCAAAATCGAATTAAAATTGTGACCTTTACAGCGTCCACAACCTTGATATACCATTTTTTAACAGTATTCGCGTACAAACGGCGGCCATTTTGTGTGGCAATTTTGGTCTGATTTTCCCGAAATTCGAACTCAACCTTCCTTACGGTGTAACGGTAATATAATCAAACGTTTTTTTAAATCGGATAATAATTGTGACCTCCAAGCTAAAAAAAAAGGCAATTTTGCGTATAATCAGGGGCCATAATTCTGGAAGTTACGATCCGATATGCGCAAATATCGACAGGAAGCAAGATCTTTGGGTTATAACCATGAATTTCAAGTTTCATCAAAATCGAATCAAAATTGTGACCTCCACAGGGTCCACAACCTTGATATACCATTTTTTAACAGTATTCGCGTACAAACGGCGGCCATTTTGTATGGCAATTTTCGTCCGATTTTCCCGAAATTCGAACCTCAACCTTCCTTATGCGATCCGATATGCGCAAATATCAAAAGGAAGCAAGATCTTTGGGTTATAACCATGAATTTGAAGTTTCATCAAAATCGAATCAAAATTGTGACCTCCACAGGGTCCACACCCTTGATATACCATTTTTTAACAGTATTCGCGTACAAACGGTGGCCATTTTGTATGGCAATTTTCGTCCGATTTTCCCGAAATTCGAACTCAGCCTTCCTTAGGGTGTAACGGTGATATAATTAAACGGTTTTTTAAATCGAATAATAATTGTGACCTCCAGAGGGACCACAAGCTAAAAAGGGTGATTTTTCGGACAATCAGGGGCCATAATTCAGGAAATTACATTCCGATAGCCGCAAATATCGAAAGGAACCAAGATCTTTGGGTTACAAACATGCATGTCAAGTTTCATCAAAATCGGTTCAAAATTGTGACCTCTATAGGGTCCACAAGCTAAAAACGTGATTTTTCGTACAATCAGGGGCCATAATCCATGAAGTTTTGATCCGATACATGCCAATATCGAAAGGAACCAAGATCTTATGGGGATAAACCTATGTTTCAAGTTTCGTCAAAATCGGATAAGAATTGTGACCTGTAGAGAGTCCACAACCGGACGGACAGGGGCGACGACATAATACGTCCACATGAAAATGTGGGCGTATAAAAAAGGCGATTTTGCGTATAATCAGGGGCCATAATTCAGGAAGTTACGATCCGATATTCGCAAATATCGAAAGGAAGCAAGATCTTTGGGTTATAACCATGAATTTCAAGTTTCATCAAAATCAAATAAAAATTGTGACCTCCACGGGGTCCACAACCTTGATATACCATTTTTGAACAGTATTCGCGTACAAACGGCGGCCATTTTGTATGGCAATTTTCGTCCGATTTTCCCGAAATTTGAACTCAACCTTCCTTAGGGTGTAACGGTGATATAATCAAACGGTTTTTTAAATCGAATAATAATTGTGACCTCCAGAGGGACCACAAGCTAAAAAGGGTGATTTTTCGGACAATCAGGAGCCATAATTCAGGAAATTACATTCCGATAGCCGCAAATATCAAAAGGAACCAAGATCTTTGGGTTACAAACATGCATGTCAAGTTTCATCAAAATCGGTTCAAAATTGTGACCTCTATAGGGTACACAAGCTAAAAACGTGATTTTTCGTACAATCAGGGGCCATAATCCATGAAGTTTTGATCCGATACATGCCAATATCGAAAGCAGCCGAGATCTTTTGGGGATAAACCTATATTTCAAGTTTCGTCAAAATCGGATAAGAATTGTGACCTGTAGAGAGTCCACAAACAAATTGTGGACGGACGGACGGACAGGGGCGACGACATAATACGTCCACATGAAAATGTGGGCGTATAAAAACAAACACTGCAATTTTTATCAGCACATTCAGAAATGTTGATTGATCTAAATTCACAGGAGACAGTGGTTTACATGTAACCATCACTAAACACATGGTTAATGAATGGAAGCCAACATTTTTATACGCCCACATTTTCATGTGGACGTATTATGTCGTCGCCCCTGTCCGTCCGGACGTCCGTCCGTCCGTCCGTCCACAATTTGTTTGTGGACTCTCTCGGCTGCTTTCGATATTGGCATGTATCGGATCAAAACTTCATGGATTATGGCTCCTGATTGTACGAAAAATCACGTTTTTAGCTTGTGGACCCTATAGAGGTCACAATTTTGAACCGATTTTGATGAAACTTGACATGCATGTTTGTAACCCAAAGATCTTGGTTCCTTTCGATATTTACGGCTATCGGAATGTAATTTCCTGAATTATGGCCCCTGATTGTCCGAAAAATCACCCTTTTTAGCTTGTGGTCCCTCTGGAGGTCACAATTATTATTCGATTTAAAAAACCGTTTGATTATATCACCGTTACACCCTAAGGAAGGTTGAGTTCGAATTTCGGGAAAATCGGACGAAAATTGCCATACAAAATGGCCGCCGTTTGTACGCGAATACTGTTAAAAAATGGTATATCAAGGTTGTGGACCCTGTGGAGCTCACAATTTTGATTCGATTTTGATGAAACTTGAAATTCATGGTTATAACCCAAAGATCTTGCTTCCTTTCGATATTTGCGCATATCGGATCGTAACTTCCTGAATTATGGCCCCTGATTATACGCAAAATCGCCTTTTTTTTAGCTTGGAGGTCACAATTATTATTCGATTTAAAAAACCGTTTGATTATATCACCGTTACACCCTAAGGAAGGTTGAGTTCGATTTTCGGGAAAATCAGACGAAAATTGCCATACAAAATGGCTGCCGTTTGTACGCGTATACTGTTAAAAAATGGTATATCAAGGTTGTGGACCCTGTGGAGGTCACAATTTTGATTCGATTTTGATGAAACTTGAAATTCGTGGTTATAACCCAAAGATCTTGCTTTCTTTCGATATTTGCGCATATCGGATCGTAACTTCCTGAATTATGGCCCCTGATTATACGCAAAATCGCCTTTTTTTTAGCTTGGAGGTCACAATTATTATCCGATTTAAAAAAACGTTTGATTATATTACCGTTACATCGTAAGGAAGGCTGAGTTCAAATTTCAGGAAAATCAAACCAAAATTGCCATACAAAATGGCCGCCGTTTGTACGCGAATACTGTTAAAAAATGGTATATCAAGGTTGTGGACCCTGTAAAGGTCACAATTTTAATTCGATTTTGATGAAAACTTGAAATTCATGGTTATAACCCAAAGATCTTGGTTGTTTTTCGATATTTGCGCATATCGGATCGTAACTTCCTGAATTATGACTCCTGGTTATACGCAAAATCCCCCTTTCTTTAGCTTGTGGTCCCTCTGGAGGTCACAATTATTATCCAATTTAAAAAAACGTTTGATTATATCACCGTTACACTGTAAGGAAGGTTGAGTTTGAATTTCGGGAAAATCGGACCAAAATTGACAGACAAAAGTGCCGCCGTTTGTACGCGAATACTGTTAAAAAAATGATATATCATGGTTGTGGACCATGTATAGGTCACAATTTTAATTCGATTTTGATGAGGAAGGTTGAGTTCTAATTTCGTGAAAATCGTACCAAAATTGCCGGACGAAATGGTCGCCGTTTGTACGCGAATAGTGTAAAAATATGGTATATCATGGTTGTGGACTCTCTACAGGTCACAATTCTTATCCGATTTTGATGAAAAGTCACATTTCTAGGTTGTGTACCGTCACACCATAATCATTGTCGGCTTCGAATTTCATTAATATCAGACTGGAACTGACCAACTAAATGGCTGCTCCCAATACAGTATGAAATACAGGACTTTCGGTATTGCTTGTTCTCTGTCCATCTCTCGAAAATGTGGGCGTATCCTGCCTGGCAGTGCCAGCCTATCTTTCAATGAGAAAAAGGAATGGTGACTGATTGGATAAAAGTACACAAATTTTATTATGTCCTGGTATGAACATAGGAGATGACTGCCAATGCTACTGGTGGGATTTTCTTATCCTCATGACAATGAGTGAACGCTTCTTAGTTACTGTCAGAGCAGTTATATTTGAAAACGATAAAAACATTATATAACTATCATAAAATTTGATAAAAACATCATGAAAATCATAAAATTACACTAGAAGCTTTCATAAAAATAAAAATAGGTTGCCAGGCAACGAAACATACGCCCACACAGCAGCCAAATCGTCCGGGCAGTCAACAAGAGTTGTCGCATATTAAGGAATTATCAGAAAATCATTAGAATTTGTTTGGTTTTTATAATCAAACGTTTTTTTTTTTAAATCAGATAATAATTGTGACCTCCAGAGGCACCACAAGCTAAAAAGGGTGATTTTTCGTACAATCAGAGGACATAATTCAGGAAATAATGACCCGATGGGCGCAAGTAACGAAAGGAACCAAGATCTTTGGGTTATAAACATACCTGTCAAGTTTCATCAAAATTGATTCAAAATTGTGACCTCTATAGGGTCCACAACCTTGATATAACATATTTTCACACTATTCGTGTACAAACGGCGGCCATTTTGTCTGTCAATTCTAGTCCGATTTTCACGAAATTCTAACTCTCTCTTCATTACCATGTAACGGTGATATAGTCAACATTTTTTTTAAATAGGATAATAATTTTGACCTCCAGAGGGACCAAAAGCGATTTTTCGGACAATTCGGGGACACAATTCAGGAAGTTATGATCCAATGGGCGCAAATATCGAAAGGAACCAAGATCTTTGGGTTATAAACATACATGTCAAGTTTCATCAAAATCGGTTCAAAATTGTGACCTCTATAAGGTCCACAACCTTTATATAACATATTTTCACAATATTCGCGTACAAACGGTGGCCATTTTGTCCGTCAATTTTGGTCCGATTTTCACACAATTCATACTCAACCTTCATAACCATGGAATGGTGATATAATCAAACATTTTTTTAAATCGGATAACAATTTTGACCTCCAGAGGGACCACAAGCTAAAAAGGGCGATTTTTTGGACAATCAGGGGCCATAATTCAGGAAGTTACGATCCGATTGGCGCAAATATCAAAAGGAACCAAGATCTTTGGGTTATAAACATGCATTTCAAGTTTCATCAAAATTGGTTCAAAATTGTGACCTCTATAAGGTCCACAACCTTGATATAACATATTTTCACACTATTCGCGTACAAATGGCGGCCATTTTGTCCGTCAATTTTGGTCCGATTTTTACGAAATTCGAACTCAGCCTTCATAACCATGGAACGGTGATATAATCAAACGGTTTTTTAAATTGGATAACAATTTTGACCTCCAGAGGGACCACAAGCTAAAAAGGGCGATTTTTCGGACAATCAGGGGCCATAATTCAGGAAGTTACGATCCGATTGGCGCAAATATCGAAAGGAACCAAGATCTTTGGGTTATAAACATGCATTTCAAGTTTCATCCAAATCGGTTCAAAATTGTGACCTCTACACTGTTCACAAGCTAAAAAACGTGATTTTTCGTACAATCAGGGGCCATAACCCATGAAGTTACAGTCCGATACATGCCAATATCGAAAGGAACCGAGATCTTAGGAAGATAAACCTATGTTTTAAGTTTCATTGAAATCGGATAAAAATTGTGACCTGTAGACTGTTCACAAGCAATTGTGGACGGACGGACGGACGAACAGGGGCGACGACAATATACGTCCACATGAAAATGTGGGCGTATAAAAATTTTGGACAATAATCTGTGTATGGTTCCCTTGTGTTTAGCAGTTGGAGAAAACCAGAGGACCCAGATAAAACCCACGAGGTTAGACTGGTGACCCTACTCCCTGTCACTTAGAACTGGGGAATCGAAACCATGCCAGTTGACTCAATTACACACCTTATGAAACAGTGCGTACTTGCTAACCATTCGGCTATCCAATCGCTCTTGGGCTTTAAGAAACCAGTAATTTATTTTTCGCATTTTGAAAAAAGTAATATTTATATTCTAGTTAGAAAGGGAAGAAGAAATACAGGTAATGTCAGCAGATATAAACAGTGATACAGAAAGTGAACAAAATGCTAAACTTTTAAAGGTAAGTTAAATTTAGTGAACAGCAATGTAAAACAGTACGGTACATACACTAGGGACCAGGCATATTCCTGAAGCAATGGCCCGAGAAATCCCTCTCTGACCATTGCTGGAATAGCGTCTGTTTCTTGAACTTATGCGGGAGTGTGTCTATTCTTTCCGTTCAATGAAAGCTATCACTTAAGTACAGCAACATGACAGTCCTTCGTTTAATCTGGGTCTTCCCTAAAACTTTGGACAGTGATTTAAGGTATTAAAAACGGTGAAAGTATGTTCGTTTCAAAACAGTATTGTTTACATTTCATTCGACTACCATTTCCGTTTAGAATCTAATACACATGTCCAGTTAATAGATTGCCGTCTAGAATCTGTTAAATGCGTCAAGATTTATTAAAAACCGCCCAGTTTGTGCTACCGTGTAGATTTCGAAACGCCGTTTAGTTTTGACCTAGATCGTCTACTTTATGACCGTTCAGTTTCTCGGGATGCTTTTAGAAATGAACACTACCATTTAGATTTAAAAGGGGTCTAGTTTTTAGACACAGCATTTCTTTTCCCGGACGTTGTCCAGAAATGAACCGAGTGTTTGATAACACAAGGCGTTCAGATTTTACGCCAAATTACCACTTTACCGAGAGTCGTCGGTGTGGTTACAATTTATAGAAAAAAGATTTTGACTGATTCAACATGGTCATCGTTTTATTCTTTCTCAACAGAGGAATGACTAACGGAATCTATCGAAAAGGAGAAACTAAATCCTAAAATTATTAATATTTCTTCCCATAATTTTACGGAAATTGAAATTTTACTTTTACAAAGGGGGTTGAAATTCACACCTACGCCTAAAACCAATATGTGTGAACTCAAATGTGATGTAAAAAATTTCTGTCGAAAACTAAGATTGCGGGAAGAATTCGGGGATTTAAACTATTCTAAAGAGGAATTAGTGCGCAATAAGAGTTGTTATAATCCACGTCGCGGAAAGGATAAAACTTTAGACAAATACATTGATTTTCTGAATGATTTACCCCTACCAGAGAAGAAAAATGTGAGAAATAACATTACCAACGACGAGTATAAAGCAATTAACAGCTTACAGACTAATGATTCTATTATCATCAAAGAATCGGACAAAGGCGGGGCCATAGTTATAATGGATATAGACTTTTATGAATCTAAGATCCTCAATATTTTAGAAGATAGAAGTACTTATCTTGAAATATATTCAAATAGGGACAAAGGGACCTTAACGCTAATTAATATTTTAATTGAAAAAGAAGGCCACGGTTTAACAGAAAATGAAAAACAGTTCTTAACCAAATTTGATTGTAAAGCTAGTAAATTCTATGGCCTTCTGAAAATACACAAATCGGATTTAATTAAAAACAGCGTCATAGAACAAAATAGCGAATATGTTATGATCAATAGACCGTGTGATCTTACCTTTAGGCCAATTATAGCTGGGACGTTGTGTGCCACTAATAGATTATCCTATTTAATTGATATTCTTTTTACCCTTTGTCCCTAGAGTTAAATCATATATAAAGGATGACATTGACTTCCTTAATAAACTACCTCAGGAAATAAACGATGGGGAAATATTTGTAACATTGGATGTCTGTAGTCTCTATAGCAATATCTCACATAATTTGTGCCTAGAGGCAGTCAGTTATTGGATAGATAGATTACCTGTACTTCGAAATCCCCGTTTTTCAAAAACCTTTATTTTAAAAGCTATCGATATTATTCTTAGGAATAATACTTTCGAATTTGGAAAACGTAATTTTATATAAATTAAAGGCTGTGCTATGGGCTCAGTGTGTTCACCTGACCTTAGCAACCTCGTTATGGGATTCTTAGAAGAAAAATTATATACAATAACTGAAAACAAATTTGGTATTAACTATAGAAACTACATCGAAGAAAATTTTATAAGATATTTAGACGACGTCTTCCTTATTTGGAAAACTAATCTTGGCCATATAGCAGATTTGCACCAAATTTTAAATGACTTAGATATCAATATTAAATTCACTATTGAAACTAGTTATAAGGAAATTGCTTTTTTAGATGTTCTCATTAAGAGATTTAACAATCAAATCATTACAGATATTTACTCCAAAGAAACAGATACTAAAAACTATTTATCATATAAGTCATGTCACCCCCGTCATGTTAAAAATAATATACCCTTTTCTCTGGCTAGAAAACTATGCACTATAATTATAATTTTAAACGAAGATCTCAGAATTCTACGACTTAATGAATTGAGATCCATTTTATTGAAAAAAGATTACCCACTTGGGGTTATTAATATAGGTATTGATAAAGCTAGGGGCCTAACTACTGAAGAATTAAGAACGCCAAAGGAAAAGAATATCTCTTCTTGTATTACCTTTATTTCGACATATAATCCAAGACATAATAATTTTGTACAATATATTTATGATACTAAGAATGTTCTCCTTTCTAATGATAATCTTAATAATCAATTTCACGGCATAGAATTAATTAATAGTAAACGTCAGCCCCCTAGCCTTAAAAAGTTACTCACTAGAGCTAAGTTTCAAACTTCTAATAATGGAACTTTTACTACTTCGGAGTGCATAGGGAGGCAGACCACCATTAATTTCCCCATTGACTTCAATGTTAATTCTGGACTCTTTGCCCGCCTCCAACTTATCCCCAAATTTTCGATGGGCGAAATGCTTTTCACTACAGACAGAGGAACAAATGGCCATGTCTTTGCACTAAAATTTTTATGAGGTTGACCACCAAAATTTTGAGATACACGAACTTGAAGAAGCATAATCAAAACATGTATCTAGTTGCCGTACATATCACCGTAGCCAACCTCATAACGCCGTTATCCTTCCGACTCAAAATCATGAATATTTACCAAAACCTAGCAGAAAATATTAATTCAAACCCTCTTAGTCCATTCTAGGCCAAAAAATCAACAAAAATGGGCATGTAAAAGGGGAGAAAAGAGACAGAGAGAGAACTGCTATAAATAGACGAACTTGTGGGTACCGAGATGTAAAATTTAATGGCGGTCTGCCTCCATAGCCCACTTTGTAAATGTTGCCAACATATGATAATTAATAGTAAATTCACCTTTTCTAATACTAATTATACATTTAGGATTAATCATAATATGAATTGTAGTACTAGAAATTTAATTTATGTTCTTATTTGTAATAATTGTATGAAGATTTACATAGGAGAGTGCTCTACTGAATTACGCGCTCGTATCCGAGTTCATAGGCAACAGAGTTTACAAACTAATCTGGTCTTGAAAGTGTCTAAACATCTAAATACGTGTGCTAAGAATTTAAATATTAAATTCAGTATTTTTCCTTTTTTATACGCCCACATTTTCATGTGGACGTATTATGTCGTCGCCCCTGTCCGTCCGGACGTCCGTCCGTCCGTCCGTCCGTCCGTCCGTCCGTCTGTCCGTCCGTCCGTCCGGACGTCCGTCCGTCCACAATTTGTTTGTGGACTCTCTACAGGTCACAATTCTTATCCGATTTTGACGAAACTTGAAATATAGGTTTATCCCCATAAGATCTCGGTTCCTTTCGATATTGGCATGTATCGGATCAAAACTTCATGGATTATGGCCCCTGATTGTACGAAAAATCACGTTTTTAGCTTGTGGACCCTATAGAGGTCACAATTTTGAACCGATTTTGATGAAACTTGACATGCATGTTTGTAACCCAAAGATCTTGGTTCCTTTCGATATTTGCGGGTATCGGAATGTAATTTCCTGAATTATGGCCCCTGATTGTCCGAAAAATCACCCTTTTTAGCTTGTGGTCCCTCTGGATGTCACAATTATTATTCGATTTAAAAAACCGTTTGATTATATCACCGTTACACCCTAAGGAAGGTTGAGTTCGAATTTCGGGAAAATCGGACGAAAATTGCCATACAAAATGGCCGCCGTTTGTACGCGAATACTGTTAAAAAATGGTATATCAAGGTTGTGGACCCTGTGGAGGTCACAATTTTGATTCGATTTTGATGAAACTTCAAATTCATGGTTATAACCCAAAGATCTTGCTTCCTTTCGATATTTGCGCATATCGGATCGTAACTTCCTGAATTATGGCCCCTGATTATACGCAAAATCGCCTTTTTTTTAGCTTGGATGTCACAATTATTATTCGATTTAAAAAAACGTTTGATTATATCACCGTTACACCCTAAGGAAGGTTGAGTTCGAATTTCGGGAAAATCGGACGAAAATTGCCATACAAAATGGCCGCCGTTTGTACGCGAATACTGTTAAAAAATGGTATATCAAGGTTGTGGACCCTGTGGAGGTCACAATTTTGATTCGATTTTGATGAAACTTGAAATTCATGGTTATAACCCAAAGATCTTGCTTCCTTTCGATATTTGCGCATATCGGATCGTAACTTCCTGAATTATGGCCCCTGATTATACGCAAAATTGCCTTTTTTTTAGCTTGGAGGTCACAATTATTATCCGATTTAAAAAAACGTTTGATTATATTACCGTTACACCGTAAGGAAGGTTGAGTTTGAATTTCGGGAAAATCAGACCAAAATTGCCACACAAAATGGCCGCCGTTTGTACGCGAATACTGTTAACAAATGGTATATCAAGGTTGTGGACGTTGTAAAGGTCACAATTTTAATTCGATTTTGATGAAACTTGAAATTCATGGTTATAACCCAAAGATCTTGGTTCTTTTCGATATTTGCGCATATCGGATCGTAACTTCCTGAATAATGGCCCCTGGTTATACGCAAAATCCCCCTTTCTTTAGCTTGTTGTCCCTCTGGAGGTCACAATTATTATCCAATTTAAAAAAACGTTTGATTATATCACCGTTACACTGTAAGCAAGGTTGAGTTTGAATTTCGGGAAAATCGGACCAAAATTGACAGACAGAATGGTTGCCGTTTGTACGCGAATACTGTTAAAAAAATGATATATCATGATTGTGGATCCTGTATAGGTCACAATTTTAATTCGATTTTGATGAGGATGGTTGAGTTCTAATTTCGTGAAAATCGTACCAAAATTGACGGACGAAATGGTCGCCGTTTGTACGCGAATAGTGTAAAAATATGGTATATCATGGTTGTGGACTCTCTACAGGTCACAATTCTTATCCGATTTTGATGAAAAGTCACATTTCTAGGTTGTGTACCGTCACACCATAATCATTGTCGGTTTCGAATTTCATTACTATCAGACTGGAACTGACCAACTAAATGGCTGCTCCCAATACAGTATGAAATACAGGACTTAAAGATGTAGGAAAAATCACTTTCGGTATTGCTTGTTTTCTGTCCATCTCTAGAAAATGTGGGCGTATCCTGCCTGGCAGTGCCAGCCTATCTTATAAAGTCAATATTGACAATACTATCAAGAGAAGGAATATGGAATCACACTTTATTGACTGGTTCAAAATATATATTTTTACACTTTTTACTTCAACACCATTTAAGGGGATTTTAAACCCTGTATATCTTTATTTCTCTATAGTTGGTTTATTAGAGAATAAGGTGGATATAAACAAGTTTACAACCAAATTACATTATTGATCTATTGACTCCTGTATGGTCCTATTGTCAAATTATACCAGGCAGCCTATGTAAATTATTATAACCAGATTACATAATTGGTCTATTGTCTAACTATACCAGGAAGATTATGTAGATTAATGTCATGTTATGTATCATATACTTTTAACCTTTTGTTGTATGTTACTTAATATTATTTATAATCGATTGTTATGAAAATCTATTGTTCTAAGAATGTATATATGGGTCATTCCATGAAGTTGGCACCTAAAGTGTGACATGGGCATTAAAATTTCAAAATGTATTTTGAGAGAAAATAACGCTTTGTTTGTTTTGTTTTGAATGTCACCTGATGTACCAATGTGGTAAAAAGATAAATACTTTACAATTTTCTGTAAAAACGCTGACAAACCAAAATGAATGCGTGTAACATTGACAAAATATTGTCCTCTTTTTATACGCCCACATTTTCATGTGGACGTATTATGTCGTCGCCCCTGTCCGTCCGGACGTCCGTCCGTCCACAATTTGTTTGTGGACTCTCTACAGGTCACAATTCTTATCCGATTTTGACGAAACTTGAAATATAGGTTTATCCCCAAAAGATCTCGGCTGCTTTCGATATTGGCATGTATCGGATCAAAACTTCATGGATTATGGCCCCTGATTGTACGAAAAATCACGTTTTTAGCTTGTGGACCCTATAGAGGTCACAATTTTGAACCGATTTTGATGAAACTTGACATGCATGTTTGTAACCCAAAGATCTTGGTTCCTTTCGAATGTAATTTCCTGAATTATGGCCCCTGATTGTCCGAAAAATCACCCTTTTTAGCTTGTGGTCCCTCTGGAGGTCACAATTATTATTCGATTTAAAAAACCGTTTGACTATATCACCGTTACACCCTAAGGAAGGTTGAGTTTGAATTTCGGGAAAATCGGACGAAAATTGCCATACAAAATGGCCGCCGTTTGTACGCGAATACTGTTAAAAAATGGTATATCAAGGTTGTGGACCCTGTGGAGGTCACAATTTTGATTCGATTTTGATGAAACTTGAAATTCATGGTTATAACCCAAAGATCTTGCTTCCTTTCGATATTTGCGCATATCGGATCGTAACTTCCTGAATTATGGCCCCTGATTATACGCAAAATCGCCTTTTTTTTAGCTTAGAGGTCACAATTATTATTCGATTTAAAAAACCGTTTGATTATATCACCGTTACACCCTAAGAAAGGTGGAATTCGAATTTCGGGAAAATCGGACGAAAATTGCCATACAAAATGGCCGCCGTTTATACGCGAATACTGTTAAAAAATGGTATATCAAGGTTGTGGACCCTGTGGAGGTCACAATTTTGATTCAATTTTGATGAAACTTGAAATTCATGGTTATAACCCAAAGATCTTGCTTCCTTTCGATATTTGCGCATATCGGATCGTAACTTCCTGAATTATGGCCCCTGATTATACGCAAAATCGCCTTTTTTTTAGCTTGGAGGTCACAATTATTATCCGATTTAAAAAAACGTTTGATTATATTACTGTTACACCGTAAGGAAGGTTGAGTTCGAATTTCGGGAAAATCAGACCAAAATTGCCATACAAAATGGCCGCCGTTTGTATGCGAATACTGTTAAAAAATGGTATATCAAGGTTGTGGACCCTGTAAAGGTCACAATTTTAATTCGATTTTGATGAAACTTGAAATTCATGGTTATAACCCAAAGATCTTGGTTCTTTTCGATATTTGCGCAAATCGGATCGTAACTTCCTGAATTATGGCCCCTGGTTATACACAAAATCCCCCTTTCTTTAGCTTGTGGTCCCTCTGGAGGTCACAATTATTATCCAATTTAAAAAAACGTTTGATTATATCAACGTTACACTGTAAGGAAGGTTGAGTTTGAATTTCGGGAAAATCGGACTAAAATTGACAGACAAAATGGCCGCCGTTTGTACGCGAATACTGTTAAAAAAATGATATATCATGGTTATGGACCCTGTATAGGTCACAATTTTAATTCGATTTTGATGAGGAAGGTTGAGTTTTAATTTCGTGAAAATCGTACCAAAATTGCCGGACGAAATGGTCGCCGTTTGTACGCGAATAGTGTAAAAATATGGTATATCATGGTTGTGGACTCTCTACAGGTCACAATTCTTATCCGATTTTGATGAAAAGTCACATTTCTAGGTTGTGTACCGTCACACCATAATCATTGTCGGTTTCGAATTTCATGAATATCAGACTGGAACTGACCAACTAAATGGCTGCTCCCAATACAGTATGAAATACAGGACTTAAAGATGTAGGAAAAATCACTTTCGGTATTGCTTGTTCTCTGTCCATCTCTCGAAAATGTGGGCGTATCCTGCCTGGCAGTGCCAGCTTATCTTTCTTCTTTTTAAGATAAATAAATCATGATCAAAGGCAACTCAGTACTCAAGACTAAAGTGTCTATCATTTTGTGGTATCAAAATGAGTGTGCGGGTAACAATGACCCAAAACACACGCTAAAGTTCTATAAAACAATACTCATAAAAAAAATGTGAAAACATTTCATAATATTGTACATCTATTTGCCTTGTACAGTTTTTGACCTGATGATTTTACCATCTAATAATAAAAACCACTACATATCCTGGGTAAAAAGAGTTGGTAACATTGACCACATCAAATTCCTTTGGAAAACAATTCCTAATATTGTACATCTATTTGCCTTGTACAGTTTTTGACCTGTTGATTATACTGTCTAATAATAATTAAAAAAATTACATATCCTGGATAAAAAGAGTTGGTAACATTAACCACATCAAATTCTTTAGGAATCGTGATATATTGTTCAGTAATCGGGGATAAAAAATTGTGTTAACCATCCGAAGGAGCTATGGCCTTCAAATACAAATGATAACGTTGATTTTAGTCATGTATGTGACAAGCACAAGGGGCATTTGTCTAACCTTGTGCCTTATGAGTTTTGCCAAGGACTATCATTTATCCCCACTGCTAAAGCCCTCACAAGCTACTTGTTGAAATAACCTAGAGTCAAGCAACCGTCATATTCCTGAAGCAATGGCCCGAGAAATCCCTCTCTGACCATTGCTGGAATAGCGTCTGTTTCTTGAACTTATGCGGGAGTGTGTCTATTCTTTCCGTTCAATAAAAGCTATCACTTAAGTACAGCAACATGACAGTCCTTCGTTTCATCTGGGTCTTCCCTAAAACTTTGGACAGTGATTTAAGGTATTAAAACGGTGAAAGTATGTTCGTTTCCAAACAGTATTGTTTACATTTCATTCGACTTGATAGCCTCGTTTGTCACGCAATTAGTTTTACTGCAGTATTCTGCTATGCACGGGTTAATTAGGCATAATAAAATCGTGAGTCATGACGTATACGTTATGTAAGCATATTTGGTCCAGTATTGGCAGCTCGTGATTGGTTGGTAGACCGGCTACTGATCAATCAAAATTTAACACAACAATATCCACTCATAATAGCAGTGTGTAGTTGGATTACCTCTAATCAGACGCAACACTGCGCGGAATATGAGCGACCGTTAAAGTCCATTTCTCTCGAACAACTATCAATAAATAAGTAACGACTTTGGAAATATGATTTAATATTTCATTTATTATTCAACATGTAACATAGTGATAAGTGTAAAAACAAAGACAAAATAAAAATGACATAACAAATAAAATAGGGTTTAATGTAAATGACATTACAATAATAGTAAAATAATTTGATGGATAAAGCCTCAATACTTATTTAATTAAAATGGACAGATAAAGCATCAATACTGATTTAATTAAATTGCACAGATAAAGCATGGATACTATTCAATTAAATTGGACTGATAAAGCATCAATACTGATTTAATTCAAGTAATGACATGGGATTTGCATTTTTCAGAAATAATAGTATAACTAAGAAATCAAAACATCAGCAAAAGATAATTTACCTTAGATTCATTCAGATTAAATGCGAAACAAGAAACAAAGATGACGAAAGGCTCTTTTGGTCATCATATTTTGCGAAACAAAGATGACGGAAGGCTTGTTAACATAGGGAGCAGCATTTTGAAGTTGTCAACAGAATCAAATCAATTTTGGACTGCTATTCCTATTAGAGATTCAAATAACAGTTAACTTTCCAACCAAAAATTATATGCTGGTTTATAGTACTTGACACACGAACAACCAACAACCTAGAAAGAAATTAATTTAAACACAAGATTAATTCTACACTATTTTGCAATTCAATGTTAAATAGCTTACAATGTGTTCAGTACATGCAAATTAAATAAGTACATCCATTATTGCATAAAATCTAAACAAGAAATATAACTGTGTTGGTAACAAAAATTTCTCAAGGGCAGTTGTTTGGTCATTGTTACCAACAGTCACTATCATTTTCATCAAGTCTTGAACAGGTGTAGGTACATATAAGGAGGACAACGAAGTCGTAATACCATTTATAGAACCCATGCACTATTTCAAAAGATAAGCTTTTGTAAAGATCTAACAAATAATTAAATAAATGTGCCAGGCAGAGGTTGTTAGTAATTTTGACAATCAACTGAAAGCTTAACCGTGTCAAGTTACCAACCAATGCAATCCCGATTTGTTCCCGAGATCGGCGATGACAATCATTTGTTTTGCGGACAAAAAGTTTACATAACAGTATTCTATACTTATGTATATAAAGAAAAGGAACATTCATATTGAATAAGTATTCATATGCTGTTCGTAACTTGACACAAGCGATTCAAATGTACGTAATTAATTGACAAATTCCATTTTCCTTACCGCACCTCGGATAGAAGATTTAAACACATAATAAAAAGTATGCAACCATCCACACTCTTTTGTGCCGAAATTAAAAAATCAGCAAAATATTTTCGGACTAATACATATATCGGATAATCAAATGGAGGTTTATCGGGATATCGGTAAATAGCGATATTGCATGCGACCAATTTTAAGACACATGCATTTATAGTTCAGTGGTACCACAATAATGTTAACAAATGAAATCCACAAAAAGACAAGAAAAATAAATAACTGCAGCCCGCGAATAATTATTATTGAACTGCTAACATTTCTATTGTTTTTTGTATAGAGTTTTTTTTATAATAAGTTGCAATGAAACAAGTATGTGTTACGTACGTTGTACTAATTTCAACACGCAAAACAATAAAATGGCTATGAGTTACGGGTTGCGCGGTACTCATTTCAACACGCAAAACAATAAACTGACAATGAGTTACTGTTTACGTGGTACTCATGTCAACACGCACAACAATAAATTGTCAGAACAAAAGAAAATATATAGACATACGGAAAATTAAGCTTATCGATATATACCTGGATATAAACAAATTGGGGTCTGACTGCTGGATACATATAAATGACGATATTGTTTTTCGCCTTTTTACGATGGATGAATGTCTATATTTATATTTCATTATTCAATTTTATAAATGGCTTGACTATAAAACACGTACTGTGTCTTCCGTTCATCAACAAATACAAAATACACATAGAAGAAACAGCCCCGTACAACTGGACATACAAAGATCCTTATACAAAGACCTATTTGCGTAAAACACACCGACAAATGAAAAATCGCACGGTAAAAACAGTTTTCCTTCACAAGTTTTGATTTAACAATTACGCATCAAATAAAGCCTCATGGTCCTTGATTATACCCTTTTGGTGCAGTTATAACAACTATTGAGAAAACACACCAATTTAACAATACACACCGTGTCATTCGTTTTTTACCCGTCGGTTAATTAACGCACTCAGTACAGAAAACGCACCGTCCGAGAGTTGTTAAACCCAACCGATAATTAACTCGCCTTTTAGTCCATTTTCCCCCCTTTGTTAATTAACACACCTTATCTAGAGATTTTAAGCCATAATGAGGAGTTATAATTCGAATATTATGTTTTTATCCAGTTACATCGTTAATGACACTTTGAGATAGATTTTTATGAAGCAAATTTTGTTTTCCACCCTTACCGATTTCTCAGTGATAGAAGCTTTAAACAGCGAATCTATTCCTAAGAAGACTCTTGATGTTATCAGTTTATATCAGAATATTGTTATTTCTGAAGATTTAGAAGTACTGAAACATTCATTACAAGAAACTAAAATTGTGACTAATGAAGATTCAGAATCAAATCTTCAAATAGCAGATTTTGTTCTTCACAACTATGAATTTGAATTTTCTGGTATGTTTCTAGGGACTGCTATGGGAACTCCGTTTGCTGTGAAATATACTAACATTTATATGTCATGCTGGATGAAAACCTACTATGAACCATTTCATGCAGATTATTCAATGATGTTTGGGCTTTATCTTCTTAACTAGTGTATAGTTTGTAGCCACATGCTTAGTTATAGGTGTCTCGCTAAATTATCACAATTGTTCAATAATTAGTTGGACCCTTCAAATTTCCGAACTGTGATTAGAATTGTTTGTGGATTCTGTACAGGTCACACTTCGTATCCAATTTTGAACGAAACTGGAAATATAGGTTTATTCCCATAAGATCTCGACTGCTTTCGATATTAGCATGTATCGGATCAAAACTTCATGGATTATGGCCCCTGATTGTATGAAAAATCACGTTTTTAACTTGTGGACTCTATAGAGGTCACAATTTTGAACAAAAATCGAACCAAAATTGCTGGACCATATGGCCGCCGTTTTTATGCAGATTGTGTAAAAATATGGTATATCAAGGTTGTGGAACCTGTAGAGGTAGGTCATAATTGTAATCAGATTTTGATGAAACTTGATTCCTTTTCATATTTGCACATATGGGATCGTAATTTACTGAATTATGCCCCCTGATTGTACGGAAAATCAATCGCCTGTTTTTATCTTGTGGTCCCTCTGGAGGTGACAATTATTTACAGATTGAAAAAAGGTTTGATTATATCACCATTGCACTGTAATGAAGGTTGAATTCAAATTTCTTGAAAATCGGACCAAAATGGCCGCCGCTGGTATGCGAATACTATGAAAATATGGTATATTAAGGTTGTAGACCCTGCATACTCCACGCAGTGTTTCGTTTGATTAGAGGTAATCCCACTACTCACTGCTGTAATGAGTGGATATTGTTGTTTTAAATTTTGATTGGTCAGTAGTCCGACTACCAACCAATGAGTAGCTGCTCTACAAAAGCTTTACAAAAGCTTTACATTTAAAACAAGTGCCAATATTGGTACAAATATGTTTATATAACGTTACGTCATTGCTCACCATTTTATTAAGCCCAATTAACCCTGGCATAGCAGAATACTGCAGTAAAACTAAATGCGTGACAAACGAGGCTATCAAGTCGAATGAAATATAAACAATACTGTTTGGAAATAAACATACTTTCATTTAATGCCTTAAATCACTGTCCAAAGTTTTAGGGAAGACCCAGATTAAACGAAGGACTGCCATGTTGCTGTACTTAAGTGATAGCTTTGATTTAATGGGTAGAATAGACATACTCCTGCAAAAGTTCAAGAATCAGAAGCTAATACAGCAATGGCCAGAGAGGGATTTCTTGGGCCATTGCTTCAGGAATATGTAGACCCTGTAGAGGTCACAGTTTTAATCTGATATTGATGAAACTTTAAATACATGTTTATAACACAAAGATCTTGGTTCCTTTAGATATTTGCGCATATCAGATCTTAACTTCCTGAATTATGGCCCCGGATCCTTTGGTTCCTGTGTATTTAAAAGAACTTATCTGCATTCGAACACTGAAACGTTTAACAAGATCGTCAGAAGCTATCAGACTCAACTTGCCAACTATGAAGTCCAACAAAACATATGGGGATAGAGCATTTATGCACAGCGCACCAAAGGCTTGGAATGAATTGCCTGCTACAATTAGGAACATTGAAAAATATGACTCTTTTAAATCTTCATTAAAAACATTCTTGTTTAAAGACTATTTCAATCAATTCTAAATGTTTAGTAATGTTGAAATAATTTACTTCAATTTCTACCCTCAACATTGTAAAGCACATTGATATATTATTTGTATATGTAATGCGCTATATAAGAATAAATTATTATTTGTACACAAAATCACCTATTTTAGCTTGTGGTCCCACTGGAGGTCACAATTATTACCTGATTTAAAAAAATGTTTGATTATATCAAAGTTACACAGTAATGAAGTTCAAGTATGAATTTCATGAAAATCGAACCAAAACTGTTAGACCAAATGGCCGCCGCATGTACGCGAATAGTGTAAAAAATATGGTATGTCAAGGTTGTGGACCTGCCTGATTATATCACCATTACACCGTTATGAAGGTAGTTCAAATTTCCTGAAAATCAAACCAAAAGTGCTGAACAAAATGGCCGCAGTTTGTAAACGAATATTATAAAAATGTGGTATATAAAGGTTGTGAACCCTGTAGTGGTCACAATTTTAATCCGATTTTGATGAAACTTGAAATGCATGTTTATAACCCAAAGATCTTGGTTCTGTTTGATATTTGCGCATATCGAATTTTAACTTCACGAGTTATGGCCCTTGATTGTAGGAAAAATCACTTTTTAGTTTGTTCTCTACCCATCTCTTGAAAATGTGGGCATATCCTGCCTGGCAGCCACATTTTTTTGTTTTGTTCCATCCCCCCTATCTTGACGTCCGTTCGTCAGTCCACAATTGGTTAGTGGACACTGTACAGGTCATAATTTTTATCCGATTTTGACAAAACTTGACATATTTAAAACACAAATTATTGTTTTTGTCTTTCACATAACTTACAAAGTTTTTATTCATTCGCGGATGATAGAGAAAAGTGGCACAATGATCACATAACAACGGAACCATAGTTGAAATTGCTTTATATAATATAAAATTCTGTACGTCTATGCCATAGACAATATTTTAAAAAATAACTCCATCAGTATGTTTATAAACTAAAATGAATAAAACTAAATCACTATTTAAAACTAAATCTTGCATTGCTGCTTTATTGTGAACTGAAGTAAAGCAGGAAAATGAAATAAACCTTATCATTATGATTTCAGGATATCACAGAGATTACTGGTACAAAATCCATAGTACAGAAAATACAAGAGTTAAAAAAACGAAAAAAACAATGGGAAAAAAAATGTGTTGGGTAAGTTATTATGCATTTATGTAAGAATTTAACTTGAATATCAAATTAATATCAGAAATCCATTTGCGACAATAATGGAAAACAAACCTTATTGATATTCAATGTTCCACAATTTTTCTTCCAAGAATTTAGCACCTTCTTCAATGACTTGTGAAAGTGATAAAGGCTGTTGGTTTATAACAGATTTATTTTCAATTTTGTCTAGCGAAACCAAGGATCTTGGTGTGTAGTCAAGACAACATTGCTTTGAAGATTGCTGGAGTCGGCCCCCTTTCGTAGTACTACTGCTACTTCTAGGACTTCTTGCTTTGTTGTGTTTGTGATCTTAAAATAATACCACAGTATTTAAAGTATAAGAACTTTATTGCTAAGCTAATGACTTTGCAGGTCCCTTGTCCTCAACAGATAATGGCTGCTGGAATACCTGGGTGAGTTTCTAACGAAACTCACTCTACCCCCTATTTTATATCCCCCAGTGAACATGACAGGGGCTGTAGTTTTTACCAGATGTTTTTCTTTTAATATTCAGCGTTCTATGATATTTTCTTTCATAGTAATCTCCCCATTGCTAAAAATATTGTGAATATGACAGAAAATGGTTCTTAAACGTCTGCATCTACTTAAGTGATATCACAGCCAAGACATAGAAGAACCAAAGATTCTTCCCGTTTTTTATACGTCCACATTTTCATAGACTTAATTCAGTTTGGCCTAATGTTTTAATTAATTAAATCCAGGGGGTTTCAAAATCATTAATAATCATGCATAATTCTTCCTTAATTTTACCTAATAAGTTTTAGTTAAGCTAACCTTTCATGTTATGTATCTAAGTCTATGACGTCATCATTCCCACGATGTCATAACTTCCTATGATGTCATAACTGACTTCCAGTCATTTTGCATTTAGTTTTCTTTACCTTGAGGAAGTTAGTATTTTTACTGACGAAACGTTGGATAAAACGATGGTTTTTTGATATTGTATTCTATTAATTATTTTATATCAACTTATCTGAATATATCATATGCATCATTTTGACTTTGTCAAAATCGATCCCATCAAATCGTCTGTATTTGGTTTGTGTTTCCTGTTTCTATTGATTGGAAGTTTCACATTTTCATGTGGATGTATATTGTCGGTGCCCCTGTCCGTCCGTCTATTCTTCCGTCCACAATAGTTTGTGAACACTCTACAGGTCGCAATTTTTATCCGATTTCAATGAAGTACAGGTTTATCACCCTAAGATCTCGGTTCCTTTCGATATTGGCATGTATCAGACTATAACTTCATGGATCGTACAAAAAATCACATTTTTAGCTTGTGGACACTCTTTGATGTCACAATTTTGATCCGATTTTGATGAAACTTGATATGGCTATTTGCACATGAAGATTAAAATAGGTGTAATAATATGCCATTTATCCATTTTGATTTGTATGCAAATAGTGTGAAAATGTTATATCAAAGTTGTGGACCCTATAGAGGTCACAATTTTAATTAGATTTTGTTGAAACTTGAAATGTATGTTTATAATCTAAAGATCTTGGTTCCTTTCGATATTTGTGCATATCAGATCGTAACTTCCTGAATTATAGCTCTTGATGGTACGCAAAATCACCTTTTTTGCTTGTTGTCCCTCTAGAGGTCTCAATTATTATTCGATATCACCGTTACACTGTAATGAAGATTGTGTTCAAATGTTTCGTATACTAAACGTTAGCATGGAGCAGAAAGTGGTAGTCCAGCGTTTTGCTACGTAAAAGTAAGGAACGGATAGTCGGCGAGTTTACAAACTTGCACGCCCAACAATAAACAGCGTCGAGGGTAGCTGATACTGAAGGGCCCTAGACGGCTTGAAAAGTACAACGCGATAATTCAGGCGGTATTCTGTACCTCCTTTCAAAAAGAGTCACCGGCTCGACATGAAATAACATTTATACCAACATAATAAAATGTTAAGAGGTTTATTTGTTTATACCTGACTATTTCATACAGTTTCTTTCGAAAACTGTCATTATACCGACTAGATTGCACGTATTATATATCGGTAAACTTACATGGCATAAAATACGTCGCCGTCAGTGTGGAAGCAATTTTCAGGACGTAACTCTGCGTGTTTTAGTAGTGGCGCTTGTAGTTAAACTGCAAGAATGATCATTTCTTATCACAGTCAATTGTATCTCGGCCAATATTTTCTTGTTTATTATTTTGTTAGCGAAAATAAAAAAGTTGTCTGACAAGAAAGTATAGCCTCTTTCTAGACACCGCAGATGGCAAGCATTGTACACATTTTTAACAAGACAAAATGAAGTTTAATAGCCAATAGCCCACGATGTATTGATTGACCGGTATTGTAGGTAGCTGCACATATACATAAGAAGAGGTTGATAAAGGGATCGTTGAGTTGACAGTTAGTGAGTTTAGTTAGATCGATTCATTTTCCGCAACTGCATCATGCAAACTGATTTTTCAAACCTGTCCACTAGTTAATTACTTTGTGCTAACTTTTTCATTCAAAAAATATTTACCTGATACTATAATAGTGATATAGTTTCTGATTGAAATATAGAAGTGTGTAATTCTTAAAGTGGTGTAAAATCAACCAAATTGCATCATATTGAATGCCAAAATGCAAATTTTTCTCCGGGTGGGGGAGGGGGGTTACATC